>JAZKJV010005962.1:0-669924 GCA_037367405.1 Ottelia alismoides | reverse complement strand
TCATACTTTTTGTTGCATATATAGATTCTACAAATTCAATTAAGTTTCCAAAGCAAGATGACTGTTCATGGAATTTGATTCCCAATATCTCATGAGTGAGCTCATGTCTTCCGGTTCAGTTATGAGCATGTATGATCCCATTGAGAGACTGCATTACTCATATGCCCTTGTATGCACACCAACTCGTCTGTGTATAGACATTGATTAGATCATCAACCTATCGGTCTGCAAAATGTACACACTCAAACATATAGTAACACATCTATCTCTGATCAGATGATGTGTGCTTATATCGTGATAGCATACAACATAGGTCTTTGGTTATCTCAATCTTGTTAAGTCAACTCTTTGGCTTAACTTATCTAACACCTCTGAATCTCTATTCCTATGCAGAGGAACTGCATCAAGAGGTCAGCTAGATATCATTCCATTAGAGAAAGGATTACCATCTCCTACTCAGGCTAGAGATCATTTCTTAATAAACCTTTGACCGTGCTTGATGAGTCCCTCAATCTAACTCTTTACTTATTCTTCCAAGAACCAGCCCCTATGATTCAATAATTGAATTCAATAAATGTATGATCATTAAGATGCCCATGGTATACAACACTAATTGTACTAAGGGACCTATTATGCAATTAATTATTCTTCATTTAAGATCAAGGAATGATATTTGCAATAACATTTATTGCATAATGGCTCATCATGGGCTCATATGTCCAACAATCCTTAATTTTAGAAAACCCCCAAATCCCTAGAGCTCGAGCTCCGGGGCTAATTATTATGATTCGACTGTCGATTTGACCCCATTCTCCATTGATCACCCATCATTTCCACCCCATATCCATCGTGAATATGAGAATCGAGCTCCGGTACATTCCTTTTCGTCAGAATGCCATCTCCATTCCACTCCTGATCCCTTTTTCCCTAACTCCTTGACCGAGGAAGTAGACCTCGAGCCAATGAGTCTTTTGGTGCAGGTCCGCGTCTCCCAGGAAGCATCTGGAGCTGCGTCGAACACCTGGAGCAGCTCCAGATGCTCGGACCTCGTCTGAGCACTTGAAACTCTCCTGTCATCCTCGAAGAGTCCCACTTCTCGCAGATGAGATCCAACAAGATACTGGAGCCGTCAGAGCAGAGATGAGCCGTCGGACTGAGGAGATACACCAGGTTGAAGTTTGTTGGTTGGTTGTTCGTCAGAGTTCTTCGTCCTCCCTCACGAGCCGTACGATCACAACCACACTCTAGATCTAATCTGGAGCATCCATCTCGAGCAAAGTGGTGCCCATCCCTAGTTGTGCCATCTTCCACGTGGCCTCCAGATAGCGTTCAGATCCAAGGGTTTCAAGTGGTGAAATTGCACAGATCCCCTTCGTTCTTTTTGATATTCGAAAAGGTTCTGTAATATATAATTTATGTTTAAAGCTTTATGGACATTGTGCATGTATTCCTTGGTACTTGTTAATATTCCATATTAGTCCACTAGTGCCATGTCACCTCACGTGGCCCTCCATATGAGGTGAAATTTTATAGGCGTACCCTTGATTATTGTATTTAGTATTTAGTCCATTAAAATCAAGTTATTGTTTAAAACTTTTGGATATTTTGCACTTGTTCCCTTGGAGTTTATTTTTTTTGCAAAATTACCAATGATAGCATGATTAAATTTTATTTTTACACTTATTTTTATTTAAAATAGCTCATGTGCTTCAAAAGTCCTCAAAAAATAGGTGTATGTATATGATTGGCAGCTTATTTACATTATAATTTTTATTTCCATTTTGTATGCTTTTATTATTTATTAAAAACCAAAAAGAGGTATTTTATTTCTTGTTTGACTTAAAAAATACAAAAATTTATAGAATCTTTTTGAAAAAAATCCAAAAAAGCTATCGCTTATTACCTATTTTATAATCCAAACCAAAAACCAGAAAAATATCTCAAAAGAATCTCTTAAAATTAACAAACCATTGTTAATCCTAAAAAAATAAAAAAAATTATTACCAAAAAATTAAAAATATTTGTTTCTATTTTGTATGTATATTTATTTATCTTTATCTATTAAAATTAGTTTTGAGAATTTTTAAGCCCTATTCCTATTTTTAATTCTTAAATCAATTCGGTTAATTAAAAACAATCCCTGCTTATTTTATTTCTGATTTTAAGAATACAATTTTTTTTGAAAAATCCCCCCAAAAATCTATAAATTCATAAAAATATTTGAAAAATATAAAAAATTATTTATTTGGATATTTTTGCATATTTTTGTCCATATCTATATATAACATACCTTATATAGCCTATATATACATATTACTTGTAATTTATATTATTATTAATACTTTAATTATATTATCAAACCTTTTAAAAAAATAAAAAGTACCATTTTTTTGTTATTTTCTGATTTTTTATATTTATTATATATAGTATACTCTTTATTA
This sequence comes from Ottelia alismoides, assembly GCA_037367405.1. Classification (NCBI taxonomy): domain Eukaryota; kingdom Viridiplantae; phylum Streptophyta; class Magnoliopsida; order Alismatales; family Hydrocharitaceae; genus Ottelia; species Ottelia alismoides. The sequence goes on along the minus strand of JAZKJV010005962.1, from coordinate 667,483 downwards.
CTATTATTATACATATATTTACATATCTATACACTCTTATATACATAATCTATATATATTATAATATTTAATAAAAAATAAATTAAAAATCAGTAAATTAAAATTTTAGAAAATATAATTTATAAAATGACAAAAAGAAAATAATTAATTTATTTTATTAAAAACTCATATACACATTGATTGATTTTGTGCACATTTGTATACACTTGCTTCGTTTATTTATTTAAATAATTTTTGCTACATCACGTCTCCCTGTGTTCAACCCCTACCTACTTGTCCACTATACATTCATCTGTAGGGTATAATAAATTTTAACTCACACCTTGATTTCATTGCTTTCCTATATTGTGCGGGTTGATTGTTGAGACTATCAGAAGTCTTCGAGAGCTGTCATTGCAATGACTTAGTGGTCCCACCTTGTGAGGAGCACAAGACAATCCCTTGGTTATTATCTACTAATTCACTACTCTATATGCGGTATGCAAAACTGTGAAATCATCTTAAGCGGAATTGTTATTATCGTGAAACATAATTTGAGTTTGATCTAGAACCAAACGTATCAGAGACTATAGGAGCATGCAAATATTAGTTGTTTGGACCTAATTTACTCGATCGAGCAATCGTAAAAATCTATGAGCTCAATCACATAAAATAAATAAAAATAAAGGAAAAAACACAAATCACGAGAAACAAAAGAAAATAAGCAGGATAGAAATGTTAGAAGGCAATGAAAACACGATAAAATTCAGTGACCTCCTAAGTGAACAAACACTAGTCCAAGTGTCCACCACTATTATTAAAATATTAAATAGAGCCGCTCTCACACAACAAGAACAGAAAAATCTTCACTAATGCCTTGTTATGTCTGGTCTCCAAAGTTGGCCAAGCTGCCTCTCCAATCAGCTCGTGAAGAAGAAGTTGTTATCCACGTGACTTGGGTGCACCAACCCTCCTAGGAAGATTGCCCTACCTCTATTGTCCCTCACAATAGAGTCAAGAAAAGATATATACTAGCACATATAAACAATTATTTAAATAAAAGAAAATGAAATAGAGAATGATGGAGGAAAAGTACACACAAAATCTATCCTAACCTTTGCTCCCCATCATAGGCATCATTTAATGAACCGCTATGAACGAGGTGTCTAACTTCTGGTCTTGGAGGGCCTATGGTGTCCGACAAATCGGATCCGATAATCGATGTATCGATCGCTCAACACCCGATCAAATCGTGTCAATTAACAATTAACCCACAACAATAATTATGTAATAATTACAAGTGAGCTAAAATTTATTATACCCTAACATTAAGTGTGTATAGTACGCAAGTGTAGGGGTCGAGCCGCAAAGGAGCAATGGAGATAGGTATAAAAATAAACAATCAATGAGAAAATCAATACATGTATTTTTGTATTTTTATAGGAATTTTCTATTTTTTGTGGTTTTTAAAATTTTTGTATTTTTTATGGATTTTTAATATATATATATATATATGTATTTTTATATTTTTGATTTTCTAAAATTTGTTTTCTTTATGTATTTGTCTGATTTTTAATTCCTTTTCTTTTTAACATGTAATAAGTGTATGTATATATGTTTATATAATAATATGTATAAGATAAATACTATGTATGCTATGAATATATATACATATAAATTCAAGAAAATACAAATAGGTGCAGTCTTTTTTATTTTTTAAAGATTTCAAAATATATTTAAGGTATTTATAATAATAATAAGTACTAATAAGTAATATAATATATAGACTATAGAGGGTTTTATATTCATAAATATAACCATATGTACTTCAAGATATCCTCGATGAGGTCCTCGAACTGCCACAGGGTTGTATCACGTTCCCACCTTGCCTCCTCCTCTAGGAGTCCCTTCCATTTGATAAGGAAGAAGATCCTCCAGTTCTTCTTGCTCTGGCCCTCCATGCGCCTGTTGTATGCTGAACTCGGACATTAAGAGGGGCACGTTTCGATGCCATCCTGGTGTTATCTTCTCTGTCTTCATGGTACTCCTTCAGGAAGCTGACATTGAACACGGGATGCAGCTTCAATCTCTCTGGAAGACGTAGTTGATAGGCGAGCGGTCCCACACACCGAACTATCTCAAGGGGTCCATCGTAACGAGGAATAAGCCCTTTGTGTGTCGTCTTCCTCCGAATTTTCTTCCAAATCTGGGGCATAAGCTTTAGTAGCACCTTCTCCCCAACCTGGAACTCGACTGACCTATGACTCTTGTCAGCCGCCTTCTTCATCCTACGTTGAGCGTGAGCCAACGCATCCTTCGCTTCCTCCCACAGATCCTGCCTCTCCATTGCAAAGCGATGTGTGACAGGGCACCGTCCTTGGCTGTTCTGCTTAGCCACTTCGTGCGATGTCATGGGTTCACTGCTCATCACGATCTCGAATGGACTTTGGCCTGTGGTGGATGTCTGTTGCAGGTTGTAGCAGGATTGGGCAGTGTCCAGTAAACTCACCCAATTGTGTTGATTGGCCATCACATAATGCCTAAGGCACTCTTCCAGTAAGGCATTGATCCGCTCCGTCTGACCATTCGTCTGCGGGTGATTGCTGGTAGAGAATTTGAGGTTGGATCCCAGCATCTCAAATAAGGTCGTCCAGAATCGACCTGTGAACCGTGCATCGCGATCACTCACGATGTCCAATGGTATGCCCCAATGCTTCACCACATTCTGCAAGAACAGCTTTGCCATGGTCTCTGCCGTGCACTGCTGGAAGTGTTGGTACGAAGATCACGTATTTTGAGAGGCGATCAACCACCACCATCACCGCATTATTCCCATCCACCTACTGGAACCCAGTGATGAAGCCCATGAAAATTCCCCATGCTTTGTGAAGTTGATTTTGAAACACTTACTAAATTCTTTCGGTTGTTGGGCAATAAGGATATTGGGGTGTGCTATAACATTGCTCCCTCTCTTTTTTTGGGTCTCACATTACTTCTATTGCAACCTCTATACTTTTGGCTGCATAACATTCTTTGGGTGATTTTTTTAAGTAAGTATTTCATGTATTTACTTTGAGAGAAGAGTTAGAAAAGGGTAAAAAGGCACCCCCATCAATGGGAACAATGACAGAGGAGGTTAACATGACCCCAGGAGATCAAAAACTAAGGCCATGAATTAGAACCCCAGAAGATAAGTAGTTTGAACAATCAAGTCTACTATCTTGTCGACCGATCAGGTGAACCCCCACGCCCACCTATTGCTTCTTTCATTCCAAATAAACCAGCCGGCCGTAGCAAGGAATAAGCAAAATCTTTCGCGATGTAAAGCCACGGAGATCGTGTTGATCCAATCCACAAAATCTTTCTTTGGGTGGTGTTGTTTGGCTACAAATGGGATGTACATACTCTTGATGTGTTGTTAGGGCAAATCCTCCTTGTATAGGAGACTGAATTTGACTTCCTTTTTTTAGAAAAAAATCATAATGTGACCAATTTCTTAATAAATTTCTAATTTTGAAATAAGAAGATATTGTTCCTCTTGAACAGAACATGGTCAAGATACTAGTTTATTCGAAGAGGAGAGCATTTTTTTGCCAATTTTGGTAGGGGAATGGGGATTGGAATAAGCTCTTATTCCCCTCTCTTCCCTTATTTACTTTCCCTTATTCCTCGTCTTCCATTAGTCCTCATTATTCACTCCCTTATTCCCTTCTCATCTTACCTTATTCCTCCTTATCCACTAATTTATAGCCATTATCTCTTATGTACCGACCAAACGGAAAATAACACTTACCTACCTTTATTCCACATTATTATCCTTATTCTTATCCATCCAACCGAACAAGAATAGTGCTTATTACAGCTTATTCTTCACCTTTATTCCTCACTACATGCCAACAATTCAAACATCTTTTGTTAATCCATAAAGTTCCAAAACATTGAGTATCTTTTTGTCACTTTATGCTGCCACAAGATTGAATGCCGTATCAATGAATGCATATGCAAGTTGGACTTATTATCAACGCCTTCAATGTAGGGGACCAAAAATATATACTGATCTAATCCAATCTTTTCTTATTAATTTATTAACTTTTGGAATATGTGAGTCCACAGTAAGGAGCTCAAATCCCGTGGTCCTTCACATAATACCATGTGCTATTTTGTTAAAACTCCAACTCCTGACCAACAATTATTTAATACTTGTGAACCTACATTATTATTGCATGATGATCCATGGATGATTCGTCATCCTAAATTTGGAATACTGACACTTTTTGTTTGTTTGTTTATTTATTGAACACAAATGAAAAAGAAGAAAAAGTTGCAATTAAGAAAAGCTTATATCCTCTATAATCGCTGTCAGACAGTCTTAATTATGAGCTAATATCTATTGAGTAAAAGTCGAACCGAATATGATGTTCTCATACTCTAATGGTTGAAGTCATTTCCACATAAAAAAGACAAGAGAGATGTGCCATTATTCTATATTATGTTATGAAAGACCGTAGAACAAAAACTCCTCTTCATAAGCATGGATGCTACATTGGAAATGTTGATATATATTGCAATCCCAACCATATGTGTTATTGAACTTACTTAAAAACATCTATTGTCCAACCCCCCTCCTTCTCCCTCTTCCGATTCCGACGTCATACTTTACCAGTACGGGGATCTCGCAAGGGTGAGGGCTTGGATTCATCTGACTCTAGGCCCGTCTACAGGAAAGTAGTATATAAACTCCACATGGTTAGGGATCTCTATAATCCCATAGCGAAAACCACCAGGAAGTTGCCCAATTATGGGCGAACCTTGTAAATATGTGTTTTTGTATCTTGCTTGATTGATCGTGTTTGTGTGTGATGCTTTTGCTATTTAAAAACAACGATCACTTCTACCTCGTATCTTTTTCGCTTTGGCACATGGCACTTTCCTTTGATCACATTTAGCCAGAAATATATTGAGATAAAATTTTATAGATTGTGTATTACATTGTTACCTTTTAAAATTTAGGTACAACATTTATTTAGGTGTATGGTTTAGAAATTTTCATTCAATTTACTCAGATATTTGTGTTGATGTATCGTGAGAGGACCGAGTATATTTATGTTAGGTTTCATGTCATTCATTTTAACAAGGTCGGTATAGTAGGAAACAAGCTAACATTTCGCAAAGGAAGTTCCTTGGAGCAAGATCAAGGAAAGCCTGGACTTGCTTAGTGTCGATTGTTGGCAGCAACCCTGTGTAGGTGAAGGATCGAGGTGGTAGAGCTTAGCAGTTGATGCATTGCAATATGAGAATTCAATTCACGTTCGAATCTAGCAGTTGATATTCTGGTATATGAAAATTCAAACCGTGTCGTAATCTAGCAGTCGATGCCATGCACACAGCATCGTTGTCGACATGGTGAAGGTGACGGAGGGAGGGAGATGTTGTAGCGAAGGAGAGATCGAAACGACACATGGGACTATCCCGTTCTTCCTAAGGTTAGAGAATTGAGATGCAATAGGAATTAAGATATTCATACAAGGGCAAGATTGGTATTTTTGGATGAAAAATCAATAGATGTGATGTCTATAGAGCACACAAATAAGGTATAGATTAGGAATTTAGAAGCATCTTAATTTCGTTCAAGTACACGCATCTAAAGTGACCCTCCACTCCATTGTTGCTTGTAATATGTGTAGCTTGTTTGATAATTTATAATTGTGGCGAATCTCATGTATACAATATAACTTAAATATATATTTAAAACATGTTATTTCATTTTTGTCAGTTGATAACTTAAATATGAGTTTGCCATATCCATACTAAGAATAAAGCCAAAGAAGTCTTTGACAACGAAAATTCCACACGAGAATCAAATATTCCTCATGTAGAATCCGATCAATAGAATCATGAGGAATATGCGTATACTTTTATAATTCTATAGTCAAATAGGAAGACTTAATCGAGCTTATTTCAAGTGCCTCTTATCTTCATATTCTTTAAGTTCCAATTTAAAGTCAATAGTTGATGCTTACATTTGAATTTATATGTGCATGTCATGGCAACTTGCAGGACCTTTTAGCCATTTTTCTTAAATAAGAAAAATTGTCTACTTAGTGGTGTCAATGGATTAAAATAACACCAATTTTATGTGCAGATTTAATTCAATTGATTGTAAAATTTGATATTTCATACATTAATTTTATTCCATTACAAGTAAAATCGCAGGGGGCAAATCTGTTTTAATTGGGGAATAGGAATATCCTCGTTGAGAAGTATACATAACAAATTCAAGGTGAGTGATTTTAAACACTATTTTTAGTATCAATACCATGTTTTTGCAAGTAAATTTGTGATATTTATATGTTTTCAAATGAATATATATTAAGATACTAATCTTACTATTATGAAGATGGTGGAACCGAATAGGCAGTTTATTCATTTTATTAACAACCCAGTTTCTACCTACATATGGATTTAATATGATTATCCAAGCCTAAATTCCAATTTGAATCAAATTACAAAATAATTTTTTCAATTAATATGATTTAGGATTTTAATTGTTAAACAATGCTTATGTAGATATTGTTTTATATAAAATATAATATGAATATATTTTACATCCTTAAATGGATAAAAAATTCAAATAAAATAATCACATAATAATAATAACATCATGCATTTTATCTTTACCAGCATTACTTATTTCTTCTTCTTTGCTCAAATAAACTGAACATAATAAACAACAATTTTACTTAATCCTCATTTTATCAAGTTTTAGGGTAAATTACACAAGCATACCACATCTATAAGTTGATTACCAATTAAATGCCTTATTTCTCAAATTTACAAAGAAGGATCTGAACTATTAGGTTTAAAAGGATAAGAACAGAAGTAAAGACATGGTCAACTACTATGTTTAAAGGGATAAGAATGCAAGTTAACATAAGGTCCATTAGTCCACACATTTGGAATCTATATTATGCCTTCTCATATACGTGAGGATGCCCTTGAACTGACCTGTCGATGAGGACATTAGGGTTTACCACTTGCCGTTCTAATATTATATTAGTACTTTCTGATCTCTCCTTCCTTTCCTAATGCTTACAATGATGATGATGATGATCATTTTAAGATTTTAAAATCCCAATTGACCATAAAGTACAAACGATTATGGACTTTTTCTATATTTATTTGATGGGGCTTATACCTCTATGTCCATCTAACGATTTAAGATGATACGTTAATCTCTCCAAAATTGTAATTACATCCTAACCTCTGGATAGTTGTTGATTAATTGATTTCAACATCCATATGCAACCAAACAATCTACTAAACTCCTCAGAAACGATTGATGATGTATTTGTTTTGACTATAGAGAGAAATAGAGAGTGTATAGTGTTCGATATCGTCGATTAAGATGCGTTATGACGTAAAATGAAGTAAATTATTAAAATTAAGGATACAATTGCTTGAATGAGAATATGTCTATAACATGCACGTACACAAGAAAAAGCGACTGTTGGGATATTTGCTATATACGACTCCATCTATATTCCTCTTTTTATTAAGTACTATAGCTTCTCCGCAAAAAATAATTGTTGATTTTTAAGACATGATATCATGATAAAAATAATGAGATAAGAGTTGATGGACCAAAGATGTATCAACATAAAGTTTTTATATCGACCTATTTTAAAGATGTATCATGACGTATTCTCTATTATAAATGGATTTGAGCTTAAAAAACTTGAATTCAATAAATGCGACAAAAACAATCTTTCACAAATATATCCAATGAAATCAACAACAACGACAAAGTCTTTTTCCACATTAAGAAGGGTCGGCTATATGGATTGTTTGCCTCCATTCAGATCTATCTTGAGTCATTTTCGAGTTTAGATCCAAAAAACTAAGACCCCTTCATATAGTCCCATTCCAACACTTCTTGGGCCTTCCTCGCCCTCTTTTAGCCGGTTCAATATCCCAAAACTCACATCTCCTCAACGGTGCATTACCTGACCCCTTTGTACATGGTCAAACCACCTTAAGCGATTTTCTTACATCTTATCTTTGATCAGAGCTGCACTAACTTTCCTCCTGATTGCATCATTTAGAATCTGATCTTTACAAGTGTATCCACACATCCATCTTACCATTTTCATTTCTTCTACTGCCACTCTCTGCACATGCCTAAGTTTTACATGCCAACATTCAGATCCATAGAGCATATCAGGTCTCACGACCACTTTGTAAAACTTTCCTTTGATTTTCAAAGGATTTTTTTATCACGATGAACTGTAGAGGATTCTCTCCACTATAGCCAACTTGCATTAATTCTATTAGTAAAATCTCCATCATATTCCTTATCATGTTGCAAAAAAGATCCCAAGTATCTAAAAGAAACTCTTTTCTGAGTGTTATCGTCATCAATCTTCACCTCGATTCCATCACCATTACTTCCATCAAAAGTACACTCCATATATTCGATCTTAGCCCTACTTGTACGAATCATTTAATATGCAATGCAAGTCTCCATCCCTCAAGATTCCCATTTACTCCATCTTTCGTCTCATCAATCAACACAATATCACCAACGAGATATCTCATCCTGAATGTGACTTGTCAACTCCTCCATAATCAAAGTAAAAAGTAATGGATTCAAAGCTGAATCTTAATGCAGACCAATATTTATGCCAAAATAGTTAGTCTTCCAAGTATGTATCCTTGCACGAGATGAAAACTTATCATACATATCTTTTTATGAGGTTAATGTATAGGACAAACACTTGTCTCTTCTCCAAAACTCTCCACAATATCTCCCCTAGGGACAGAATCATAAGCCTTCTCCAAATAAATAAAAATCGTATGGTGGTTCTTCCTTGTAGCTCTATAAATCTCCATTGTTCTTCTCAGCAAGTGGATGGCTTCAATAGTTGAGCAATACGACATGAATCCGAATTGATTTTCTTTTACTTTGAAAACTTGCCTCAATCTTTTTCTGATCACACGATCTCAATTCATAGTATGTCTCATCTTCTTAATACTTTTGTAATTTGAATAATTTTTAATGCCTCCTTTATTCTTATAAAGAGGAACCACGATACTTCTCCTCCAATCTTTAGGCATCTGACTGCTTCGTAAAATAACATTGAATAAAATTGTAAGCCAAGTCAAACAATGCTCACCTCAAACTCTCCAAACTTCTATATGATTGTCATCAGGTCCTACACCTTCCCCAATGTCTCATAACCTTCAAAGCCCCCTCTACTTCCTTCCTTTGTATTCATCTATATCGTGCACGAGTCAAGTAAATTTCACTATTAGCTAGATCTCTCAAAATGATTTCTCTATTTCCTTCCTCAATGAAATGCTTATGGAAGTGCAGCTTCCATCTAGTCTCTATACCCTTCTGAGTAACAAGCATGTGATCTTCCTCATCCTTAATGCATCTCACTTCAGAAAGGTCTTTGTTCTTTCTTTATCATACTTCAGCCAACCTGAATATATCATTCTATCCCTCCTAAGAGTTGAGATTATGTACACAACTTCATAAGTTTTTGACTTAGCTTTGCTTACAACCTTCTTTGCTTTCTTTTTTGCTATTTTGTAGTTTGTGACATTTTCATTTGTTCTATCCGTAGAAATATCTTTAAAGAATGCTTTTTTTTACTTTTGAGCATCTCTTGCACCCCTCCACCCCCACCACAAAGCCTCCTTTTAGCGTGGAGCTCCTCCCTTTAACTTGCCTAGTACCTCTTTGGCTACCCTTCGGATAGAAGATGCTACCACCTCCCATATTTTATTTGCACTTCCATTACAACTTCAAAATAAGTCATCTAAAACCCTTTCCATAATGCTTGATTGCTTCAATTGAAGATTCCACCATCTAGTTTATTGATCTTGAAACCCCTATTTTCTTTATCGGCCCTTTTATTTGCACACCCATGACTAACAAGCGATTTTGGGTGGTCAAACTCTCTTTTGAGATTACTTTGTAATCTTTACAACACAACCGATCTCTTCTCCTCAATGTAAAGTAATCTATATGTGTTCTAGTCGGGCCACTCTTATAAGTAATTAAATGACCCCCCCCCTCTTGAAGAGAGTGTTATTAGCAATGTGAGCCCGAGGCGAACCATTCCTGCAATAAATGTTATTGTAATAAATGATTTATCAATAAAAATTATTGATTATTTTTCACTCCCTTTCTGAGATTGATTGAATGAATGCACTATAAGGTCCCTCTGTACAATAAGGGTTATGTACCATAGCCAACTTGATAATCATACAGCTGTTGATTCATTGATTGAATCATAGAGGCTGATGCTTGGATGAATATCTAAGGAGCTAGGTAGAGGACTCATTAAGCATCATCAAATAATTGTCAAGTGATGATCTCCAGCCTGAGTAGGAGATGGGAATCATTTCTCATTTGGTTGATATCTGACCGACCTCTTGATGCAGGTCCTCTGCATGGAATTGTGATTTGGAGGTGTCATATTAGTTGAGTCAATGGGTTGATTTAACGAGATCGAGATAACCAAAGACCTATGTTGAATACTGTCACAACATAGGCACACATCCTCTGACCAGAGATAGATGTGTTGCTATATGCCTGAGTGTGTACATTTGGCAGACCAATAGGTTGATGACCTAACCAAGGTCTATACACCAGTGAGCTGGTGTGCATGTAAGAACATATGAGTAATACGATCTCTCAAAGGGATCATACAGGTTCACTTGTGAACCGGGAGACATGAGCTCACTCATGAGGTATTGGGACTGATCAAATTCCATGCATGACCGTCATGCTTTGGAAGCATGACATGAATTTGAAGGTAAGATATATGCTTTGTGAAAGCATATGATCTATACCAAATCCCAAAGACCAAGATTGAGAAACTTAGTGATCAAACCTAGAAGATGACATTATAAAAGTGATCTATATCTTCAGGATGATCATAGGTCTTTCAGTATGCAGGATGTACATGTGTTGGGAATACCTGAGGGTGATGTGATCATAAACGATTGTATAACCATGACGCTTCCATTCCGAGGGAGTGATGAAACAGGTTTGGATTTTAGTGACTCCTCTCAGTAGAAAGTGACCTAATCTTAGTCCATATATTGGACATTGATCTGAATGAGATTCAGATGCAATGAGAAGATTGGGTTTACGGCCTTGATTTAATCAAGCATCTATGGGAGGTCCATGAGATCTGGATTTGAGATGTGATCTCAATATCCAAGTCACTATACGTGGAACAATACAATCACCATGTCCTTATCTCCTAGTATCTGCGGAGAAATCGCATTATTCTTGAAAGGGTTCTAGAATAATTCCACAGTTGAAATATATATAAGCATTAAGAGAATGATAATTAAATGTGATTTAATTATCTTGATGTATGTAGAAATTATCCAATATAATTAAATGTGATTTAATTATTGTTGATAAGGATAATGTGGATAGAAATATCCAATTATTCATAATATATTATAAATGTAATTTATAATGTATTAGAGAGAGCTAATTATAATTTATATTTGTTAGTTAATTATTGATGTGTACTGGATACACATTGTGTAATTAGTTGAAAATGTAAATTATATTTTGTTTTGGGTTGTGAATGTGATTCACAAAATTTCCAAGGAAAGATTGCAATATTCTCAAAATTAATTATGAATTATTTTTGAAGAATAAATCACAACAAAAGTTGTTGAATTAAATAATGGATATTTCCATGGAGATATGCAATCTCATGAAATCTCATGAGATTGCTCCCACTTGGAATCAAGCGGACGGCCACCATGACCAATATGGAGATTGGTGGCCGTCCACCATAATCCATGGGAGATACAATCTCCATATTGGTTAATCTCCTTTATTTGATTGGTTTGATTTAGGATTGATTTATATTTGATTTATCAAATATATTTGATCTAAATTAAATTATTAGTTGTTGGCTTTTACCAACAACAATCTTGACCATTGGATTAAACATAAATCAATCTCATCCGTTGATTTCATGTATCCCATGGATTGAGATCCATGGATCTCAAAACCCTATAAATAGATAGGCATACCATGCTCTCTAATGCTATGCTTTGGAAAGTACATCTCTCTCTCTCTCTCTTATTCTACATGTCAACCTCTCTCCCCTCTCCATTGGTGGCCATCCACCAAACCCTGGAGGAGAAAGCCGTCATCGCCCTTGCCACCCGCTGCCGCTTCGACGTTCTTCGGTTCTTCGTCTTCTTGGAGTGCTACGCTCGCGAAGAATGCATTCGATCTCGTGCCATGAGATCAGGAGTTCACCATGCTTGGATCAACTCGTTGGATTGCAAGGATCACGTGACTCATCCCCACGCTCGCAAGCTTCTTCTCTGACGATTGGACTTGAGACAGGAGGTCTCTTTTCGTAGAGACTCGATCAACCATGCTTCAAGAGGTATTCCTTTATACTTGTTGTGGTTCTAGATGAAATGATTCGAGAATTGTTCTTGGATCATGTGGTTTCATCGCATGAAAAAGTTTTAAATTCCGCTGCATAGAACAACTAGTTCGACTAGTCGTTCTTCGTCGTATTCGATACGACGCTCATGATTCCGTGATGCGCTTGAGGATTATTTCATATCCTTCAAGTGTTTGCTTTGAAAAGATCATAAGCAGTTACAAAATCTGGAATAACTTTTCCCTCTTAATTTCTATCCCCGAAGCCATGTCCTCCATGAACACTAGTATACCCTGAAGCATCATTTCCCACATGTCCATTAAGATCTCCACCTATGTAAACCATCTCTCTTTGTGGGATTCCTAGCATAATTTTATCCAAATCCTCCCAAAAAGGTTGTTTAATCATATTAATCGATTTGTGGTGCATAAAGTGAGATGATATTCACAATTTCTTCTCCAATCACCACTTTTAGCAAAATAATCCGATCCTCGAATCTTTGCACCTTAACCACATAATCCTTCAAATCCTTATGAACAACCACTCGAATGTTGTTTCTACCCTTATCTTTACCTAAATACCAAAGTTTAAAGCATGTCTTCTCGATCTCCCTTATTTTCTCTCCAACCCATTTTGTCTCTTGAAGGCATAGTATATGAGTCTTCCTTGTTTCCATCGTATCTATTATCTCCATTGATTTGCTAGTCAAAGTGCCAATATTCCAACTACCTATCGGTAATCTCCTTTGCAACCTCTTTTGGACCAACTTCTTTACTCGCATCCGTCCATCATGCGAGGATCCTTTCAAATTTTGGACTACATTTGTACGACTGATGAAACCCAATTTCATCATCTTAATTTTCAATTATTAACCCCCTTGCTTAAATTCATGTCAATAAAATCCAGATAATGTCTTGTAATTATCAGAGTCTTGAATAAATTAAAAACCACAAAAAATAACAAAACTAAAATCCGTGGTATTTTTAGCCCTTAAAAATACCCTTAAAAATATTTCGAGTCTTGGTTTGATCTCATCTCCAGTTTCGGTCAACATGAAACTTGTAGATCTCATCAAGATCTACAACGTTCATGTTTTGAGTTTTCTCAAATTCCTTCAAAAATAAACTTTTCTTTTGGAATAATCTGATTGGGCCACGTGGCCCGTTCTGTGTGAGCCACGTGGCCCGCCCTCCTTTGTCTTATCCGCCCCCTTCCCTGACCGTTGGATCTCCCTCTGATCCAACGGTCCCGCTGTCTCCACGTGCGCCATTTTTCTCAGCCGTTTGATCATACTCCTGGGCTCATCGTCACCATCCGCCAACGCCTTAACCATATTCTGCCACGTGGCACGACAATCACCATTCGATTTTGCCTGGGAGCTTTAATCTTAACCGCTCAATCACTCTCTGCTCTCAACCCTCCGATCGACTTTAGCAGGGACCATCTCCACCGTCCTTTAGCGACACTCCCATATCACGACACGTGGCAGCTCCGCAACCCTCAGATCATGCAACCTAGATCTAATCCACGCCGTCCCTTCGCGCATCGCTCCCCACAGCTGGATCTCCAGATCCAACGGCCAGATGATCGTCGTCAACCTCCGAACCCTCCTCTTTCACACGTTCTCCACATTGCGCAGCAGCCTCCCCCTTCCATTTATCCCCGAGGCCACGTCTCCCATCACCGAGCTCCAACTGCCCCACGACCTTCTGGATCATCCCCCTTCCTCGCGCATGTCTCCACTAATCTCGATCCACTCCCAGTCGCTCCACAATCTCAGTCAAACCTTGTCCATCACCACCTGGAAGCAACCACTCCTATCTTCAAATACCTCGCCCCCTCCATCGATTGCATGTGTCCACCTTTACGTCGGGGATCGCCCAACCCTCCTCCACCTCCTTGTGACAGGAGGAGGTGGTAGGATAGAGAAATGACGACGAGTTCCTCCGGTGAGACCCTCCGCCGTTCATGGCGGAGTCGCGGTGCCTAGTACCCCGCTCGAGCTGCACCGACCGGCTGCATGTGTCCAATGACGACCCGGGGCTCGAATCGAGCCCCAGCCCAAGCCAATCGCGCTGCCATTCCTCAGGTAAGTCCTCTTGGTCTCCTTTGTATTTTTCTTCTATTTTTCCCCAATTAATTGGGCTCCGTCCGATGATTTCACCCTCCATTGATCCCCCTACGAGCTCCCCCACGCACCCCCCTTCCACGCGTCGCCCTCCATTCATCGTCTCCTTCTTCCACACCTTACCATGCCTCCGACCCATCTCCTCCGCCACCCACGGCGGAGGAGCACCGAGCTCCTGCCTTCTTCATCCCATAGCTCTCGCCTCACATCACTTCACACGAGCAACTTGCACTGTATGCTTCGGCTAGGCAATTAACACTCCAGGTACTCTAATTCTTAATGGTCGGAGGTCTCGCCGGCGAGATGTTGAGCAGCTTCATCTCCGACTATCAGCCATGTCTGGCCAACTCTACCTAGCGCGACGTGCTCCCACGGGTCCTAGCTTCATCGCCAACCTTCGAAGAGGTCTTGGAGAGCTCTACCATGCACGAGATGGAGCAGCGAAGAAGGAGCTCTGTCGCCGGAGCTCTGATCTCGCCGCCAGCTGCAGATGATGGAGGAGAAGCAGTCGCCGTTGGATGTCCCTCTCCAGGGGATCATCCAGCGGTCCAAGAATGCCCATATCGCCAATCAGCGCCTCTTCCAGGTACTGTTGGATCCTCGAGATCCAACGGTTCCCTTTCAGCCACATCGCCTATCAGCGGAGCCTCCTTACACCGTCGGATGCTGGAGATCTTACGGGTCTAGATATGCCACGCGTCAACACCAGCGTTGCTCCGAGCCTAAGCACCGAGCTTCCATATCGAGCCTACACCGAACTTGTCTGAAGTCCCGAGCCTACGCTGACCCTGCATCAACTCTGAGCCTACCATCAGAGCCTAGCCAAAGCTTCCGAAGCAGCACCGAGCCTCTGGTGCACCTGAGCCTTCTTACGAACCTGGAGTAGCGTGTGCCTTGCACGTGCTTTCTGGAGAATTCGCACAGAGGTCCTCCAAAGTTTCCTAAATTGCAGATAGGTCCTGCTACACGTGCAACTCACGCGTGCCTGGGGATATTTGCACCTTGGCCCCTGCAGGTTTAAATAATTGCAAATATACCCTCGCTCGTGTGGGATTTTTACAGGGAAGGCCTCTCACTTATTTTTATTTCATTTTAGTCCCTCCCAGGGACCTGTTTGTAGTTATCTTTTCATGTTTTATTTCATTTATGCCCTTGTCTTCTTTCTTGCATATCTTGAGCATCGTAATTCCAATTGAATTGATTTCAGTTTCATTTTGAAGCTCTTCTCGTCATCTTTCTTATGGCATGCTTATATTTTAGATTAGACACTATGATCTGTAGTGCATTATTTCATTATCTAAGTGTCCTGATTTCCTTGTTTCTCATGCCTAATTGCTAAATGAATGAAGAATGCTTCAATATTTGATCCTGTTTGACTTGTATTTTTAATGGCTCAAATATTTATTGCCTAGGGCTTGTTTTTCATTGCATTTATCTGCATGATTAAAATATAAAAAAAATTGCATGTTTTATTTTTAAATGCATTGTCCCATTCTTATGCATACTTTGACCTATTGTCTTTAATTCAACACTTAGTTAAATAGATGAAAATCCGGATAATACGAGAGAGGCTCGTGTCCCTGAGTTCGACCTTGGTTTCTTGCCAAGTAAAAAAATGACCATGTTATTTTGATTGCTATATTTAAATGAGATGGTCTTTGATGACACGATTCGGCCTGACTGCGATGACAATTTCAAGTGCTAATTACACTCTATTAAAGGGCTGATTTTGCGGTTCATCAACGACGATGCAGCGGAACTAGCTTATTTACTCACATGTGCTCCTCATACGAGAACCCTTGCAAATTTTGAACTACATCTGGGCAACGATGTAGTTGTCCTTGCCAACTTCTCATTGCATTTGGGCGATGCAACGCATCGCTAGTAGGGAATGCCCTAATGAAATCTAAATATTTGCTTAAATCCATGTTGAAATGATCCAAACTATTTGAGATAAATTCTTAAAGAGTCATTACAATAAAACTGAGCTATAGTGACTTTTTTTTAAAAATCTGTCATTAAATTAGCCGTTGTTAAATATATAGCGACGATATTATTCATTACAAAATATTTTTTCGTACTTGAAATTAGCGACAAATATCATATTTATCGTTATATCATTAGCAACGGTCCACATAACAGTGTTTATCCGTTGTTATTTTTTAAACTTCTAATTAATTATTGTTTTGAACTAAAAATAACGGTGATTAGTTGATATTTTGAAAAGTAGCAACGGATTGAAAAACCACATGATCTACTATTCTAAAAGAAGAATAATGTTACTGAATCGACCAGGTGAATTTTTTGCAGAAAAGATTAATTTTTAGTTAATCTTTTTATTTTTTATTTATACTCCTAAACTATGATGTATAGTGAAAGCACAAGAGTGTCGAACTCAGGGAGGTAAACTGTTTGAAAACTACGGTTAAACTATAGAAAATCTAAGATAAAAGATTTCCTAATTTTTATTTTTAGGATTTTTCTGGATTTTTATCTTTTTTTTATGAATATTAAATTATTTTTGTGATTTTTTTAGTATTTTGTGATTTTTATTATTTTTAGAAAATGGTTTATGATTTTTATTTGGTTTATATTTTTTTATATGTTTATTTTGTTTTTCCTATTTTTATGGATTTTTAGAAAGTTTTCATATTTTTATTGATTTTGAATTATTTTTAAAATTGAAAATTACCTTTTTATTGAAAACTGTGATGTGTTTTTTATTTTTAAAATTGTAAACTTGATGAAAATATTTTTATTTTATTTTTATTAGAATATAGGTGAAATTATCTTTAAAATGATATATTGTGCATTTTAGGTGATTTTTATTTATTTAGTTATGATTTTTACAAGTTTTTATGTATTTTGTATTTTTATTTGTTTTTAATATTTGATTTTTATTTTTTAGTGTATTATGTAAACTATAGTAAAATATACTAAATGTAATTTCCATTAGATTTTTAAGAGTGTTTTTATATTTTTTATGATTTTGTAAGTATATTTTTGTGTTTTAAAATGATTTAATAATAGAATTTATTAATACTGATTTAATACTATATAAACTATAGTACACGATATTTTTTGTTATTGTATTTTTGTATTTTACTTATTATGTATAGAGTATGTATAGTTATTTACAGTTTTTAAGGGTATTTATGTAATTAATATAGAAACTGGGGATATGTGCGATAATATGCAGAACTGGACGTGTATATATATGCAAAAAGCCCTAGTGAGCACGTATTCGCGCATGTGAGCTCAGCTGTCGGGATCGATAACATTCTGGGGGTGTAGATTGCAATTCACCCAGATTTTTTATACCCATGCATACGTGATCACGTGTTGCACCGCTTAAGGATTCAGCGGAGGGCGACGGGTGTGATCAGCCATCGACACATTGTTCTATCTTATCCGTCGAATAATGTGGTTGGTTGCAGTTCAGATTCGATGCATGGCGCACTGATGTTTGTCCGATCTGATCGGCATAATCGACAGGTGCCATGGTCTTCACTTGTAGGCGGTGCAAACCTTCCAATCGACAGATGATCCTACGGTTGCTACTCAATCTGGAGAACAATGTGTTCTTCCCCAATCACAAGCTCCAAGCAATTCATTTAGCGGTGCAACGATTACGGGGAATATCTGGTTCTCAATTTGATGCAGGTGCTCCAGGCTGATTGAAGGAGATCGAGCGGCTCCTTCGGCGGAAATGGTGCTCAACTGCTCTAATCAAGCTGAAATTCCATGAAGACATGCAATCATCTCGAGCTCGCAGGCTCGGATCAAAATGTGAACATAACAACCATGAGTGGTGCTCCTTCGGTGGCGGAGGATCAGAGCCGATTGATGAAAAGGTATGAGTGAGAGAATATGAAATGAAAAGGGAGACCAATGAGATGGGTAATGGATTGGATTTCGAATCAGTGTTGGTGAAAAGAAGAGAAATCGAGAGAATGAGATGGGCAGAGAGGTTGAGAAGAAGAACGGAGGAGGAGTATAGATAAGGAGAAGAGAAACCTGGAGGTCGAAGGAGTCACTCGTGGAAGGTGGTATGAAGGTCGTCGCCTGTGGAAAATGGAGCTCGGCGGAACTCCGCAAATGCTTGCCTCGATGCGCGGCACGACATGAAGGCTGATCTTGCAACAGAGCATAGGGTTGCAATGCCTGAGAAGATGATCGTACCCTCCTCCGATCTCTCAACCTCTCGCTCGACGGTGGGAGGCGACAGGGCATGTCACTCCCTCACTCGACCTAACTGGATCTCTAAAGAGAAAAGGAAAGAAAATGGCGGATAGCTCTCACGGTGGGGGGTCAACGATCTTATATTGAGGAGGAGAGGTGAGGGCACCACCGGTAGGTGACGGGAAACAAGGTAGTTGGGCAAAGTCGGTCGTTGGGGACAGCTGGCCGAACGGAGAGGAGAAGATGTGTGCGGAGGAGGAAAAAGGTAATGGTGGGGAAGAAGAAGAGAAAAGGGGAAAGGAAGAGAGAAAGAAAAGTATGAGAGAGAGAAAATGATAGGAAAATAAAACTAAAATAAAAATAAAAGTAAATTAAATTATATTAATTAAGAAATAATTTAAAAACTCAATTACATAATTAAATAGGTAATTACTAATTAAATAGTTGATTACATATATAATTAAGCAACTTAATGACTAATTAATTAATAATTGAATAACAAATAATTAAATAATTTACATAAATAAATAAATAAATTTTAATTTAATTTAATTAAATATTAAAAGATAAATAAAGTATATAAATATATAAATTAACATATATAAAATAATAATAAGTTACG
This sequence comes from Ottelia alismoides, assembly GCA_037367405.1. Classification (NCBI taxonomy): domain Eukaryota; kingdom Viridiplantae; phylum Streptophyta; class Magnoliopsida; order Alismatales; family Hydrocharitaceae; genus Ottelia; species Ottelia alismoides. The sequence goes on along the minus strand of JAZKJV010005962.1, from coordinate 648,129 downwards.
ATTTATTGTATAGTCCTGAAATCCACAATTTTCATATTAACTCTGATTTTAGAAAATCAATGTCATTTTTAGATAATTAAACAATTTGAATTTTAAGACTGAGTTTGCTCAATTCGGAGTCCGTATAGCCGAGTTATGAGGTCCGAAAAATTTAGGTAATGGCTTCGTCGCTTTGGGTTTTATTGGTATTTTGACTTAGTTATATTTTTATGTATATATATATATATATTTAGAAGATTTTTAGAAAAGAAATTAATTTAATCGGATTTACAGTTAATTAATTAAAAATCCGTGAAGTTTCTACATATAGTACATATATACAACAGGGCCCAAACGTCAGAACTCACCCGTTTTATTCTAACATTTTTTGATATTTTTAATAAATAGTATTAGGTATAAAATGAAGTTTAAAATTGAGTTTAGTTTGTTTGTAGTTTTCTATAAATAGTTATGAACCTAAGAACTTGGCTTTTACGGCTTTTATGCTTCATTGTAATAATTTATTTTTGTGTGAAATAATTTTTCTGATATTTTTATAAAATCATATATATTTTTATGAACATCTTTTATAAAAGAAGTGTTTTGGTTTGAGATGACATAAGCGATAAAGAAAATAGGTGAAATATTTACATTGTGAAAAATGTGTTAGAGTATATTTTTGGTCTTAATTTTCTTGATGTTTTGATCTTTATCTCCCCCTACTTATTTATTTTGTCGACCAAGTCAATATTGACCTAGTCTTGGAGTTAGGATCGATATGTATATATTTTATATCTACATCCTTCTTTTCTTTTATTTTCTTTTTATCTTTATTCTTTATTTTGGATAAAAAAAGTATTAAATATATAATATTAATATTTGTGGTTAGAATGATAATTAATTGGAATTAGTGAATATTTACATGTATTTTACCAAGGATTTTAGCTAAAATGAAAGAATAAAGGCAATGAATCATGGATTCATCATTCTCCTATACTTTACCTTTACTGGTGCCTTAGCAAACACTTATTTTATAAATAAGTGCAAGCAAAAAGAAAAAGAAAAAGGAAAAGGAAAAGAACTTAAAATATGCTTGTTTCTTTGAACTGAATCTTACTTCACCCAAAATCTAGAACTTGGATTTAGACCTTTGGATTAATAATATGTCGGACTCTATTAGAATTAGGATTTGAGCCTCGACAACCTTCAAGTTCCACAAATCCTTATCGAGGTTCACCTCAACAGCCAGCTCAGATCCACCTATTCATCACACAAACTTTTCAGCTTTGAAAGCAATTTGTACTGTGTGTTAAAGATTTTAGCTCTTCCCTCTCTAGAGAAGTGAAGAAACTGCCCATCCCAGTAATACACTCCCGTTGGTCCCTCATCCAACTATTTGATCCTTGAAGAGGTGGGTATTTCCTTCTAAGGTCAGGTCATGTTGTGTCCATAATCGAATAGAGGAAGAAGATAGAAGAATAAGAAGAGAACTGGAGTGTGATCAGTGTAATCACATCTCTTGTGAAGCCTGACCAGTTTAACAAAGTCTCCACTAAGATAGCATAGATCTTTTGTGCCCCGACGGATATAGCATCTTTTCATTCCGTCCATTTTTTAGGTCTTAGAAAAATTGTACCAGCATTTCCCTCATCGGAAGCTTTATTTCAACCCCAATCTCTCCCATCTTTAGACGTCAACACCACTAGACAAGGATGGAAACACACCACCAAAATGGATTGCCCTTCGTAAACCCATTCAAGTCGAGCTAAGTGTAGAGTGAGTGGGCTCAAAATTGGTTCAAATGGAGAAGAGTTAAATGGATGACACCAGGTGTCCTACTTAGGCACTTTCAAGTTGAATTCCGAACATGGTCATATGGAACCCAAAGAATTAAGTTTAAAAGACTTGAAGAGTCTCAATTCCAGATATGAGTAAAGTCCCTTTAGAATCAAGTGGATTAAGGCCTAAACCAAGCTCCATCTCTCAGACTTAGATCCATTCGGTTCAAGAATCAGACTTGTTCTGAAAATGTGAATGAATGCAACAACTAATTTTATAAGGTGATTTTCAGTTTAAACTTTTTAAATTATTTTTAAAGAATTTTGCAAATTTTTATTAAATTTTAAAACTTTTCAATTTTAGGATCTTTTTAAAAGAGCTAGTGGATTAATTCAAGTTACATAAAATTTATACGAATTATATATTTTTATAAAGGATTTTATACATATTTATATACAAGATTGTATGGCTTTTATACAAGATTTTACACGAATTTTATTTACAAATCTTTAAGGTTTTATCAAAGAATTTTACAACATTTTTATATACAATTTTTAAGTCATTTTTTAGTAAATCATACTTACGGTTTCTTATGGCTTTTAAAAATCCAGAATATACGCACATACTTTTATAGAGCCATATTATTAAAAATATGATAAAGTACGAGTTATGGCTTCTAAAGTATATATAGCATATATATACGACACCCCCTATACTTAGCATGAACTATGTCCTCATAATGACCAAAGAAGCGGTAAAGGAATACATAACTCGAGCTAAGTATAGATCGGTGAAAAGAATTCTATAGTACAATGACTCATAGAATAACAAATAAAGAATAGAAGTTGATCATCTCCTCTATACTTAGGATCAATTAATCCTAAGGATAGCAGACTCAAAATCGAAGATGATCGAGGTCAAGAGAATGTACATACTCAACGACTCGGCTTATACCCCCTATATTTAGGGTAAAATATCCCTAAGTATAGAGAAGAAGATTAAAAGGTGAGGGACAAGCAAGAGAGCAGACGATACAAAAACCAAAATGATCAAAAGAGAAGATGAGCGATATTACTCCCCCTAATACTTAGGGTAAAGTACACCCTAAGTATAAGCAATAACGAGGGTAATAAAATAGAATGATTTGAACAACAACAGTGTCTGCACCCCCCTATACTTAGGATAAAGCACATCCTAGGTATAGCAAAATTCTAAATGAACCTAAGGGTGTAAGATAAACGAAAGGAAGAAAGAAAGAAAATCAAAAGTATATACAAAGTTATCTGAAAAATTAGGTACGAGATGCAGACTGTAAGAGTGAAGAGTTCATCTCATACAAAATAAATAGGAGAAACTTCAATGGTCGGCGGCTCATGATCGAGAAAAGATTTCAATCGCTGACCATTAACTCGAAAGGTGGAATCAGATGACAACTCAGCTATATCGATGCTACCATTGTCGTACACCTTTCGCACAAGATATGAGCCTTTCCACTTGCTCTGAAGTTTTCATGGAAATAGTTTTAATCTCGCATCAAATAGCCATACTTTTTGATTTGGCTCAAACTGCTTGTGTCTCATGTGAGAATCATGCCACTCTTTCATCTGCTCTTTATAGTGTAGACTACTCATGATGGCTTCATCTCGTAATTCTTTCAGGACTGTCAGTTCATTCTTCCTCTGATCTTGTGCATCATCTAGGCCAAAGATCACTTCTTTCATTGTTCGAAAAGATATGTGCTTGATTTCAATAGGTAAGTGGTATGGTTTGCCATAAACGAGTCGAAAGAGAGATGCACCCAATGGAGTTTTGAAGGATGTTCTATAGGTCCAAAGAACAGAGTCCAAAAGCTACGACCAATCCTTTTTGGTCCGGACGAACAACCTTCTGCAACTCAGCTAGACCATTCGTCTGAGGATGATACGGAGTAGCAACCTGATGGTCTATGCCAACACTACAAAAAAAAGCGCAATTGGCGTGCACACAATAGGGTGCACGGGGCGAGCGCATGTGCTCGCCCAGGGCCGAGCGAGCACGTAGGTTGCACATGTGCTCGCCCAAGTGATCGCCCGTTTGAATCTGGAGGCGCGTTTATACTTTTGTAGACGGGCGAGCACTTTAATAGCACATGTGCTCGCCCAAATGTGCTCGCCCAGTTGAAAATCGAGGCGCGACGGAATAGGCGTGTGTCACTTTTCGTGGCGAGCACCTAAAGAGCACTGGGCGAGCACATAAGTGTGCTCGCCCGCGCCCGTAAACAGAACGTCGGGTGCCCCCTTTCTTCATTCCTGCGCGATTTCTTCCTCCATTCCTCTCCTCCGGCGATTTGTGTGGTGCCATTGCCGCGTCGAGAGAGGTCCGTTTGACCATTCAATCACGCACACACCCTTCGTTAGGTATATCTTATCATCCTTTCTCTCTTTTTTGTGTATTTCATTCGTTTTTATACTTGTTTTAGATATTAGGGTTTTGATGTTGTTGATGGTTTTGTTGTTAAACTTAATATCACTAGTTGTTAATCTTGTTGCTTATGCTTAATGTAGTTGTTTAATATGTAGTTGTTGTTAGATTTGAGTATATATATGTCTAATATTGATGTAGGTGAATAAATATTGATGTAGGTGAATGTAGGTGAATGTTGATGTAGATGGGTATAATGTAGGTGAATGTTGATATAGATGGGATGAGAGAAACATTAGCTAATATAGAGAATTGATAATTGACATTAGGTTCATAACATTAGGTTCATAACATTAGTGCCATAACACTAGTTTCATAACACTACGTTCACAACATTAGGTTCATTGGGAATTGACATGAGACTAGTTTAACAAAATTAGATAATGTTAATATAGAGAAGTGCCATAACACTAGTTTCATAACAGTAGGTTCATTGAAAGAGGTGACGGGAGATACAAAGCCTTTGAGAATAAGAACTATATAATGGATGTTAAATTATAACTACAAACAAAAATTTTGATTCTGTGATAAATTTATTATCACATTATCTTTTAGTTAATGTGACCAATTATATCACATTAACTTATACATAGGTTTATAATAAGTCCAAAATATGATTTAGTAATTCTTAGAAAATCGCACAAAATTCTTCACACACAGTGCGTCCTTCCACACCGGGTGGTGTGTGGCCCTGCACAACGGGTGGCGTGTGCAACACGTTAGAGGATTTGATCACCTCTAACTGTGTTATATTTTTTTTATTTTTTCACAGCACTATTGGACTCACTTTGGGATGTTTATCCCAGACCAATGGTCGTGGTTTTTGATGTATGCAGGTTCGAATTTTTTTTGCAGGTGCCCATTAACTTTTAGTGACCCAAGCACTGTATTAGGCACTAAATAAGGATCACACTTATCCCTATCCCCATCGTTAATTAGCCAAATTTACGTAAATGCCCGGCTAATATAAATGAATAAATATTTTAAGATTATTTTATAGTCTCATTTGTAGCACTTACAAATGTATGACGTAAAATGATCTTAAAGTATTACATTTATATTAGCTTTCCTTAGTTCGGAGGTCCCGGACTAAGGGGGTCTGTAAGGATTCAAATTTACTAAAAGGTGATCCGTGTCACAGTGTCTTTATTTCTTACGGAAATTCGGTTCATAACCCCTTCCTCTTCTGTATACCAAATCAGTCATATTTATTATTGAAATAATCAATAATATGATTATTTTGATAATTAATTATGAATGATTTATGGGGTATACGGGAGAGGTGCAGGGTTATGCTGCCGAATTTTAAAGGAGATTATAGAAGTGGAATATAGTATACCAGGCTTGAATAAAGTAGTTCTTTTCTTGTGTGATTGGTATGAACCGAATGGAGGTGTAGTACTTGATAAAAGAAATAATATTGTCGACGTGGTGCAAAGGAAATTTATACGCAGATTTGAACCATTCGTCTTAGCATCTCAAGCGGATCAAGTATGTTACCTACCACAAATATCAAAGAAGAGAAAGGGCATTGAAACAGTAACTGTTGTGAAGATAAATTCTCGAAGTTATATCTCCAATGATTCCAGTAATCAGGAAGATGATATAGATGAAGCATTTACACTGACAAATGAAAGAATAGACTTAACGGAACAAGTCCCAGTAATCGAATCGATTCGATTGGCTGATAATGAAGTTTTGTGTGTTGACTTACAAGATGATACGGACTCCAGTAATGATTTTTCAGAAAACTCAGAAAATGAAGAAATATCATTTAATCCCACCGAAATAAGTGATGAAGATTAGTTGTAAGTACTAGTATACAATTATAATTGAATTAACTAAAATCTTAAATAATAACTATGTAATGCATCATTATTACAGACATGGCAGGTTTTGGACGTGGTGGGTCGCATGGATCACATAGATCCAATCGTCCTTCTTCCTCAGACACACCTTCTTCCAGTAGGCAGCCCACCCCAGATGTTGCTCCTGATTCACAGTCCGACGAGGTTCGCCGGGTGATAGCTTACTACGAGTCTCTTGGTTGTCCTCCGCCACCCTTTTACGTAGGAGGCTATGGAGAGCCATCTACCTCAGCAGCCCCTACAGGATTCCCAGTCCAGGTCCCCATACCAGCCCGGACATCGATGGGTTCTGACTCTCCTTCTTCTGGACGGTCGAGCACATCCGTGCCTTTACCCACTGTAGTTGGACAGACGTCGGCGTCCCACCCTTTGTTGGAGGTTACGGCTGATGGGAGGTAAAAATTTTATAGATTTTATCTTTAAATTTTTTCCAAATTTTTTTAAATTGTATGGAAGTTAATTTTTTTGGTAAATGCGGGGATTTTTTGAACAGCAACAGGGTGGCAAAGGAGATAACCAACATAATAAAGACACACTTGACTTCAATGCAATTTAGGTGGTGTCGCATCCCTGCTGCAGAGCAGGAGAGACTTTTTGACATGTTTCTGGTAAGAAATGTTTCTTAGAATTGATACAGAATTTTTTGATCAAGTTTTTTGTATCTTATAAATTGTTATTATTTTTCAGAGTAGGTTTCGCCTTGGCACTGGTCTGGGGAAGGAGGTTTATCGTAGAGCCTTCATTCGTTTGGCAGAAAAGAGAATGAGCGATACATTTTTCAAGGCAAGGAGAGACTCGCATGCGAAGACGGGATGCGAGGAGATGAATTTTGAGGAGATGAAGAGGTTCCCGCCGTCATGGTGTACGGAGGATAGGTATTATACTTGTCAAATAATTTTTATTACACTTTTTAAAATAACCAATTATCATAACGTAATCCTTGCAGATGGGCCGATTTCTGTGATGCATTCGTTGCGGATGATGAGTTTGGACGAAGATCTTCGGCGGGAAAGACAAACCGCCAAAAACAAAGGATCAAGTCTACCAGTGGCTCTAAAAGCCACAATCAGATTAGAGCGGAGATGGTATTAAGATTTAAAATTATTTTTTGGAGATCTACTTTAAAATAATGCAATGTTTTAATAGATCTTGAAAAAATTTTCAGGCTGCTAGGTTGGAAAGGGAACCCTCTTTTCAGGAGTGGTGGTCGAGGTCCCACATGAGTGGGAGAGAAGGAGAGTCGCAATGGTCCACTCCTGAAGCCGGACAATTGTTGGTAAGTCTATCAGTTTATTTAAAATTAATTGATATATTATAACATATTTATATATATGGTAAACTTTGTATTTTAGGATCGTTATCTGGCACTATCTGCAGATAAATGGGGTGTCGATCCAACTGGAGAGCAACCACCATTTGATAAAACGATCTGGAAGCAGGTATATATGGATAAATATTATCTTACTATATTTTTTCTAATATATACTTTTATATTAAAAATTGAAAAACTTATAAGGTTTTGGAGGAGAGGGACGTTGTGGCGAATAGGAAGCAGACGCTTGATGGTCTTCCTCCATACTATGTGGAGGAACATCGTCACTCCTATTCTGCATACTCTCAGCCGTCGTATACGCAACCACATACGTCCCAATCTTCAGTTCCAATGGAGTCGCAGATGGCGATGATGGTGGAGCAGGTGACGAAGCTCCGAGAGGAGTTCACGGCGTACATGTAAGTATTCTTCTTATAGAATGATTAATACAATTAAATTTCTATATCTACAAAATGCATTTAATAGATAAATATCTTCCATATATAATATAGGTCGCAAGGGCGTGCATCTCAACCTGAAGAGATTGAATCCGATCACGAAGAGGAGGAGGAGAACGACCCTGAAGAAGAGGCACGCATGTATGCGAGGTTCAAAGAAAAGGAGAAAGAAAAAAAGAAATCAAAGCAGGGTTTAGTCTCCAAATTTTTTAGATCAAAGAAGAAGTAAATTTTTGGTGGTTTGTACCTGTATTTTCTTTTAAACCTTTAGAACATCTTTTAATTTATATGAACTTTGTTGGCGTTTACTTGTTTGTAATATTTAGATCTTATATTAGATTGTTTATTTCTGAATTCATGTATATTGTGTTCCTTTAAATTTTTAGTGCTAGTTATCTTAATCTACGATCTGCTATAATACATATATCCTTAGGAAGATACCTGCAGTGGTTTATTGGCAGGGTATACAGGTTCGACGGGGCGTCAAAACCCTGTCGAACCTGTATATTTTTTTCCTGGAAATCACTTTGGGCGAGCACATGTGCTCGCCCAGTGCTCCGTGTGTAATCGCCGATAATAGAGAAGGCGATCACACCGGCGAGCACTTATGTGCACGCCCGACGGGCGGGCGAGCACATAGCGTCCCATAGTGCTCGCCCACCACCCATGGCGACTCTCAGATCAGCGAGCACGGCTGTAACGAGCACTCGTGCTCGCCCAGTCGTCAGGCGTGCACATGGCGTGCACTAGGCGTGCACATAACGAGCGCTTATGTGCACGCCAATCCCGCCTTTTTTTGTAGTGCGAACTCGTTAGCAAGTGCTCTTACCTTGTCATTGATGAATGGCCACCCCTGTCTGATATCAGAACTTGAGGGACCCCGAACCGCGTAATGATATGCTTTCTCAGGTGCTTACAAACTATGTTCGCATCAGCAGCTCGGGCGGGAATAGCCTCTACCCAATTACTCACAAATCCACACCTAGAAGGATATACTCAAACCCCCAACTCTTCGGGAATGGGTCCATATAGTCGATACCTCATGCATCAAACACTTTACAGAAGTGAATCGGTTGCATTGGTACCATGTCTATATGTCCACAAGTGCCCATTTTTTGACAGTCAGTACATCTCTTTACGAATGCATGAGCATCCGCAATGAGTATAGGCCACCAAAGGCCGGATTGGAGCACCTTCTGTGTTGTCCTCTTCCATGAATGGTGTCCTCCAGCTTCTAATATATTGTAATACATGAGGACACTCTGATATTCCTCCTGAGGAATTCACCGATGCCAGACAGAATGTGCTCCTTCATGATAAAGGATCGGATCCTCCCAATGGTAAGACTTGGCTTTTGCAAGGAAAGTCTCAAGTCTCTGTCTGAACTAACCTTGTGAGACTTTCTTAGCAACAAGAAAGTTCACAATGTTGGCATACCATGGTAGCGAGGCGACAACAAGAATCGCCTCATCGGAGAAGGTTTCGGTTATGGGTGCATCAAACTCAGAAGTCTCAGATGTTTCTAACCGGGAGAGGTGATCTGCCACCACATTCTTGACTCCATGCTTATCCTTTATCACAATATCGAATTCCTGGAGTAGAAGGAACCATCTGGTCAGATGCGGCTATGAATCCTTCTTGTCCAATAAATACTTGATGACGGTGTGGTCAATGAAGATGGTCACTTTGGATCCTAAGATGTGGGACCTAAATTTACCTAAGGCTACTACGGCTAGCATCTCTTTCTCTGTAAACCGTGTAATTCCGTTGGGCGGAATCCAAAGTCTTCCAAGCGTAGTGTATGGCAAATGGAAGGCCATCCCTCCTCTATCCCAACACAGCCCCAACGACAAAATTGGAGGCGTCCGTCATGATCTCGAATGGGATAGACCAATAGGGTGGCTGAAGGGCAGGAGCCTCTGCAATTTTATTCTTGATATTTTCAAAAGTCGAAAGACACTTACCATCTACGATAAACTCAGTATCTTTTGCAAGAAGATCAGATAATGGTCGGGAAATTTTACTGAAGTCTTGTATGGAACATCGGTAGAAACTGACATGCCCGAGGAAAGACCGTAACTGCTTCAGATTGGACGGTGGATTGAGATTCTTTATGATATCCACCTTATTCGGGTCCACCTCCATGCCCCTATTGGATATGATGTGACCAAGTACAGTCCCCTGAATCATTATAAAATGACTCTTCGCCCAATAAAGAATGAGATTAACCTTCGTGCATCTCTGAAGCACACGGTCTGGGCTAGAAAGGCAGGAATCAAAATCATCGTCGTAGATCGAAAAATCATCTATGAAGACCTCCAAGATATCTCCCACCATGTTCGTAAAAATGGAAAGCATGCACCTTTGAAATGGAGCCGAAGCATTATATAGTCCAATGGCATCCATTTGAAAGCATATGTTCCGAACAGACAGGTGAATGCCGTCTTTTCTTGATCTTTAGGAGTAATGGCCACTTGATTATATCCTGAGTACCCATCGAAAAAGCAATAATGACTCTTCCTGGCTAACCGTTCGATGATCTGATCAATGAAAGGTAACGGGAAGTGATCCTTCTTGATCGCATGATTCAAGCGTCTGTAGTCCACACAGACGCGCCAAGAAGTCAATACTCGAGTAGCGATCTCCTCTTCATTCTCATTTATCACTGTAGTGATACCCGTCTTCTTAGGTACCACATGTAATAGACTAACCCATTTAGAGTCGGAGATGCTATAGATAAAACCGATGCTCCACCACTTAGATATTTCCTTCATAACCACCTCTCAAAGATTTGGGTTCAGCCTGCACTGAAACTCATGAGATGGTTTGGCATCATCCTCGAGAAAAATGTGGTGGGAGCACAGAGCCGTACTAATCCCATGGAGATCAGCTACTGAACAACCGATCACCTTGCGGTTCTTTTCAAGAATCTCCATAAGAAGGGATTCTTGTTCATTGGTCAGATCGGAAGCGATGATGACCGGAAATATTTTAGGCTCTCCAGCAAGGAATCTATATTTCATGCTTTGAGGTAATGATTTGAGTTCAGGAGAAGAAGGATCAGGAAGAGATGGTTTGACTAGGGCCTAGGTATATGCTACTAGGTCAGTCTGCATAAGCTCGGCATGCTCTGACTCAGGAAGATCTGAAGATTGTTGGATATTATGATTTGATTCGATCTCCATGCTAGTTGTAGGCTCTGTAAATGGAATCTTAAGTGATAGGAATTCAGCAAAACAATGCCAATCAGCATCTTCGGAGTCTGACTGATCTGCGAGTAATTGACAGCTGTGGTTATTGATGAATCCACATTTCATCATCTTTATTCTATCATTTTGGCACCAAAAACCCTAGCAAAGGCCTGTAAATAGCCTTAAATACATCATCTTAGCATTCATGCATGTGCATCATATTAGTGTATAAAATACTGTAATTAAAGCCAAAATTATAGAATAAATAAAGAAAAGAAAAAGAATAAAATATTGAAAATATTTTATGACCCGAAACCCCGAGACCTAGGCATCTTGATGAATAGGTCGACCAGGAATAAAGTAGGGGGAGATAAGGTCAGAAATACATATAAAATACATATACATTCTATTCATTCTTTATTCATTTTGGGACCTATTTTTGGTTCCACTTTTTATACATCAAATAAAGAAACTTTGTACATGAAAGTTGTAGATAATTTAATAAAGAAAAATACAAAATTGATTTCACAGAAAAATAATATCCAGATAAAATGTTATGGTCTGAATAACAATCCAAAATCCCAACTTCCCAGACCCGTATCTCACAACTGACAACTCCAAATGCAGTGTACTCACCTTTAATTGTATATAGAATAAAATAATCTATTTAATGGTTGTGGTTTCGCATTTGGCGGAGCTACGGTTTGAAAGTTGAGTTTTGGACCCCTATTGTATACATGTACTGAATAAAATATTCAATTTATTCTTTATTCATTATTTATTCATTTTTATATTTTATAATTATGTAAATATTACTTATAATATATATGTGCATTAAAATCAGAATAAAAATGCAAATAAATTACAAAATAAAAATACTTGTATAAAGAATACATAGGTATACTGCCTATACATATACCTATACAAAACATACTTGTATTTTATTAAATATATAAAACATATCAGAAAAATTAAATAAAAATATATTTGTGTAGATAAAAGTATTTCATAATTTTAGAAAATAAGAAATGAAAATAATAAAGATAAAATACACAAAATAAAAATAAATTAATAAACTATATAGATAATATACCTATATAAGGCTATAAAGTTAACTTGTAAAAATCCAAGTTATAAAAATAATTAAAATTCATAATAAAATACTACAGAAAATAACAAATATTTTTTATATTATAATCATAATTTAATTCGGCCTTTTCTATTTTTAAATGAATTATTAAAACATTTCCGCAGGGTTTTTCCTGGTTGGTCCACGTGGACCAACCAGGGGGCGGCCTTTGTTGACTCTGGTCAACTGCCTGCCCTTAACCCATGTGCGCCTGTCAGAGGTTGGTTTTGACCTATCTTCACCCTTTTTTCGAGGTCACCCCTTTCATCAAATCATGAAACACTCTTCATGACTTTTGTAGCCCTTCTATCAAGGATGCCCGCCCAAGCTTCATCTTGGGCTGTGGATCATCGACACACCTGTGGTATCTCGTTCTTCGAACCCCTGTCACCTCAGGTCAACCCACTTAAAACCAACCCCCCACCTTTCGATTCGAATTCGAACACCTTCGGTCCACCCTTCCTTGCTCTCCTTGTGCTCCAAGCACTCGTGGAGGTGACAGCTCTCACGCCGTGCGTTCAGCCAGGGCATAGGAAGTCGGAGGTGCTTCCCCTACCTCCCGCGAAGTCGCCGGTCGAGGTTTGCTCCTCCCTCTGGCTCCGGCCATCGAGGGCTTCCCCCCGCCTTTTTATTCAGTCCATTAGCTTCCTGTTAACCTTAGCTTCGAAAACCCCAAAAAAGATTTGAAGTTCAATCGACTAAATCGCCAAATCAAGCACCTTGGCCGGAGCGCACCTCCGGCCGTGCACCCCTAGTTCGATTCGCACCTCTCCCCGACCATCCAAGGGTCCAGGCAGTTTGCCCCGAACCCTTTGACCATTTTTGCAGGTCAAAGCCCAAGTGAAGACGCCTGGAGGCGAGTTTTGAAGCTCGCCGGAGCTAACGAAGCCCTCCAGCTCCGCCAGCCACCAGCGAGCACCACGGCCACCGCCGTGGCTTTTTGACGCCCCCAGGAGATAGAGTAAGACCAGAGGAAGCTCCAGCCCGATTTTGAAGCCCAGAAGCCACCGGAGTCGGCCGGAGGAGCCCGAGGAACCTCGCCCAGTCGGAGCTCCGCCGTGTTCTTCCAGCCGCCTTCGCCACCGTCCGATCAAGGGTGGAGTTCCAGATCGCTCGTCGACCGTCAGATCTTCCGAGCCCAGCCACCGTTGGATATCATTCTGAGATCTAATCTCAGACGTCGAAGCGAACCGTCATCGGCCGTCCCCGTGCTGCCACGTGGATAAGTGGCACGTCCCCTGCCGCTGGATCGCGCTCAGCTCCCAGCCGTTGGATTTGCGCCATGCGTCACCTGAGGATCGTCCCAGCGAGGGTATTTTGCATCTACACCCTCGCACCTTTTGTATTTATTATTTAGTATTTAAACTTTCGTCTGTAGTGTAAAAACTTTGGGTTATTTGCACAAAGACCCCCGAGCTTTCCATATTTGCATGCAGGTCCTCCGCCACGTCACCTCACGTGACCTGTACACGTGAGGTGTGGGTATTTTGCATTGGGATCCTCGGATTTGTTTGTATTTCGTTTTAGTACCAAAATTGTGACATCACGTGTTACCTTTTTGGATATTTTGCAAGTAAGCCCCCCCCCGGGTTTGGAATATTGCACTTTAGTCCTCGCCAGGCGCGTGCAAGTCACGCGCCCTGGTGAGAAAATTGCTAGGATACCCAGGCGGGTTTTGTAATTATGCTTTAGTGCTATAAATCGAATATTCAGTTCAACATTTTTGTGGAAAATTGCATGTGAGCCCCTGGATGTTTGAGAAATTGCATAAAGACCCCTGCCAGGCTTGTTTATTGATTGGATGCTTGTTGTATTTATTTGAACTATCATTTTAAATCCAAAAATTCCACAAAAATAGGGTTAAGTTCCTGGACACGTGTATTTTGACGCCCTAATTTTAGTTTTTGATTTTATTCCATTTTTATATTTATTAAAAATCAAAAACATGCTTTTTGTGCACTGTCTAGCTTAGAAAATGCCAAAAAAATATTAAAACACTTCTAAAAATCCCAAAAAAAATTACCTAGTGTCTATTATATCCTATTTTAGTGTCAGTCCAAAAAACATTAAAAATCTCAAAAGAAAAACACTAAAAATTTAAAAACACTCAAAAACTTCAAAAAAATATATAAAATCAAAGAAAACTCCAAAAATTACAAACTCAGGTTCTGTTTGCTCTATATTTTATTCTCTTTATTTGAAAAATAGTGTGAAAATTTTGGTTGCTGTTTGCTGATTTTAACTGCCATTTTACTCACAGCCAGCACATTTTACACTGTTTGCCCTTATTTCAGTATTTAAAAATACCAAAAACACCTTGCAAAATCCCCAAAAATCACAAAAACAGTAAAAAATCCTAAAAATATCAAAAACATTTTATTTCTGAATTTTTGGTTATTTTTGCACATTTTTATAAATACTTTAGCTTGTCTTTTATTACATTGTCCTTATTTCCCAATATTGAAAAGGAAAATAAAAAAAATATATCTAATATAAAATTATAAAAATCAGAAAATTAAAAATCAAAATACAAAATTAAAATTTAATTAAAAAATAATAAAAAAATTAAAAATTAAAAACCCACAAAAACATCTTTGATTGCTTGCTTAGTGTAGATACTTCACACACTCACCTGAGCACAATTTTTGAACTACCCTGTTTGCTCCATGTGTTCGAACTCTCTGCATACTTGTCACTATACATCATTTGTGCAGAGTTAAAAATAAATTTTAACTCCACATTATTTCTAATTGTTGATCTTTAGTGTGGGTTAATTGTTGATTAATTTCAGAGTTGATTGGTCGACACTTCGACTGTGTTCCCGCCTTGTGTGGAACACAAGACCGAACGATTTTCAAGATTATCAAATGGCGCCGTTGCCGGGGAGCAACAGCGAGTAGTTTGCATTTTGCTTGTGTTGATTGTCTACCATAGCTTTAGTTTCTATCTCTTGCATTTGTGATATTGATTGATTGAGCTATCTGACCGTTTCTTTTCTTGTCTTCTTGCGAGGGACCGCGGAGCGAGGCGGATCGCCTAGGTGACCCGAAGCAACCTTGGGAAGCGGAGCCGTCTATTCTTTAGCCAAGCCGGCAGGAGAGAGCAAGAGGAGTGAGAGGGAGTGATTAGTTTAGTTCTTATTTTATTTTTGTGAGAGTGATTCATTAATTGTAATAATAAAGGTACATTAGACACTCGGACACTTGGACACTATCGGGCCTAATTTCCGGGTGTTTGTTCACCCGGGGGCTCACCGCGGTTTTTATCGCGTTTTATCGCCGTCATTTTCCGATTTTGTTTTCCTTTTTCTTTCTTTTGTGGATTGAGCCCTTAGATTATAGGTTCTGCTTGATTCGATTAGAATAGGTCCAAACACCCTAATTACCTTTGCATGTTCCTATAGATCGTTGTTGGACTCAGATTAATTAAACAGTTAGCTAATAGCTTTCGATCCACGCGCCGCGAGCTCATTCCCGAACAAGCGCTTTCTCCTAACTCAAATGTGTTGAGCAGAGGAGGGGTGAGCCTAGACCGGACACTCGGATTGGGAGTTAGTAGCTAGCTTGTGGTTCTTCACGCTAGTAGTTGCCTGTTCTAGGACGATTTCCGCTTTGCATACCGCCATGTAGTTTAGGTTTACAAATTCTGCTTTGCATCCCGCATGGAGAGAGCTGGGATTCGCTGTAAGTCTTCTTACTTTGCATGCATCATTTAGGCACAAAGGTGAGATTTCTACCTTGGTGTCGACTTGCACGGCTTTTCCGACTCTATTCTCCCTCTGTTTTTGGAACAAAGTAGGATCAAGAAAATACAAAAACCGTTAGGCGCTTGTTTGAATCTACTCAAAAGAAGCGATAACACCAAAAAAATTAAAAAAGGGACTGCTAAGAAAAACTTGACCAAAAATAAAATCGGTAATTGGATTCATTGCTTGGGGAGAGTAACACCCTCACTTGTATTCAGGTTGCATGGGAAGGTCTCCTTCCAAGTGAGGTGAGCGCTTCGTAAGGATTAGAGCCCAAAACCCAACTTGTGGCTGCCTTGTGTATCGCCTGGATTTCCGAATTATTGGCGCTACTATCGTACGTAGTCAAGTAGGGCTTGGCCGCCATTGGTGACTCACTATTGTGTGAGCGCCGACCTTGTCCGAAGTACCGAGCTTAGGCCACGCCTTCACGGGTGCGTCTGTCTCACCGGCTGCGTCCGAGTAGGTTCTTGCACGCTCACGGGTGATTCCGTTGCGAGCGAGGTCCGAAGTATCGGTTTCGCCTATCGGCTTCCTCCCTCTATTTCTTTGGCTGAGTAGGGATCCAGGAAGGGTTACAAGGACCTTAAAAAGCGCAAGTTACAGGTTACACAGGAGGAGGACAAGTACGGGGACACATTCCCGGTAGTACTCTCTCTCCTTTAGGTGTAGCGCTCTAAGGACTCGTGACAAGATAAATTCCTGAAAACAAGCTAAAACTGACAAGATAAAAGCCGAACCTTCACGGCTTCACGTGTTGAGTTGGTGAACTTACCCCTGCTTTGTGTTTGATTGATAGATTTGTTTAGGTCAAGATCAAAAACACAGCACAATTGTGCGCAATTTTGTTGCATCTCATATTACCTTCTTCTTCTCTTGCATTATCCCTACTCTTCCCAAATAATCAAGATGATGGGACGGAGATCTCTTAGGCCGACTTTGTCGGCACCGCTATCCAGCACTCCTCCTCATTCATCTAGGAATACCTCGGAGAGTCCGCTCTCCGAGCCCGAGTTTACATCCACCCTGTTCCCCCTCGACCACCCTTCCCATTCTCCTTCTCTCAGTCCAATTGTGTCAGAATTCAGTGCATTACAGAGTTCGGCTCATTCAACAGCACCTGAGATGGCCTCTTTTGCTTTTTCAGAATCCAGCGATGGCAGACAGAGGCGAGCACCCAGATGACCACGATCACCCTCCATTCATAATTGATCAGGTGGCCATCAACAATTCCTTGTTAGCATCCCTGGAGACCATGCAGAGACAGATCCGTGACCAGGGTACCTTCACGGGTGATCTGATGAGAGAGATAGCACAGATGAGAGAGAACCGACCTGGGGGTGGTGGCGGAGGTGGAGGAGGAGGACCCGATGCAGGAGGAGGCGATCCAGACGCTGAGCGACCGCCACAGACCATCATGAGGGAACTACACAACCCAGCTGCATCCCTCACTCACCGGTGGATCAGACTCCCGCCAATCCACGGAGATTTTGAGCTTCGGCCCCACACTATCCAGCTGGTACCCAAGTTTCACGGGTTGCCGACCGAAGAGCCGCACCTCCACCTCCAGGAATTTGAGATGATTTGCAGCACTATCCACGATCGGTTGATGACCGAGGACACAATAAAGATGACCGCCTTTCCGTTCTCTTTGGTTGATAGAGCCGCATATTGGCTCAAACACCTTGGGCAATTCGTCGACACATGGGCAGATCTCCGGACCGCGTACCTGAAGAAGTACTACCCTCTCGGCCGGACCAACGCAGCGCGAGCCATGATCAGTAACTTCGTCATGATCCCAAATGAACAGTTCCATGAAGCCTGGGATCGATTCAGAGAGCTCATCGACCGGTGTCCACATCATGACATCTCCAAGCCCAATCTCGTGCAGAGTTTCTTCTGTGGGCTGACACCGGAGCTACAGGGGCTTGTGAACGCCTCTTGTGGTGGGTCTTATTTTTCCAAGGGTGAAGACGATGTTTGGGCCATCTACGAGGGCATGGCAGAAAACTCCACAGTGATGGCCCAAGCCTGAGTCTATACTCAGCAGAAGCCCCCGCAAGGAGCGGGATCATTTCAGAGGATTGCCCGCATCGATGCCGGTCCAAACACAGTGTCAGCTGCCGCAGCCCAAGCCGAATCAGCCGCAGCCGACATGGGCATTATTAGTGAGAAGTTGGACCGCATGGAGATCCTCGAGAAGAAGCAGAACCAAGGTCTTGCTCAGATGGACCTTCTCACCAAAACCATGAGTGACCTGAAAACTCAAATCCTATGCATTCAGGAGGCACAAGCTCACTCCCAACAGCCTCCTAGGTCACGGGCTGACTCCAGCGGTAGCAGCTCTAACCAACCCTCTACCTCATACCGACAGGTGAATAATATCCAGGCAGAGTCAGTTCCACTGCTACAGTACCATCCAGAGCAACCGCCGTCTCAGGAAACTCAGATGGTGGTCTATCAGCCAGAGCAGCCACTGGCAGTTCTTCCTCCACCCTCATTTAAGCAGGAACCATTGATGGAAGTCAATGGGATTTGGTACGACCGGTACCCTCAGCCCGGGATTCGTCGGGATCACCCCGGATTCCGTTGGGGAAACGGTGGCTCCTCATACCAGCAGCAGCCTCCTGCCCATGGACATCAGAACAGCCAGCCACAGCAACAACACCAGCAGCCCCAGTATGCCCAGCCATATCAGTATCATAGTGGTCCTCGTCCCGCCTATCAGGGACAGTCATGGAGGCAGTGCCAGCCGCCTCAGCAGTCTTATCCCCAGCCTCCCCCCCAGTATCAGCAGCCACACCAGCAGCAGCAGCCCCATTTCCAGCAGGGACAGACATCCGGTTCTCAGGGTCCTGCCTTTGAGAACCCAGCCCTTGATGATCTTGCCCGCTTGCTATCTGAACAGCGAGCATCTTTCCGGCAAGAAATGGATGAGTTCCGGCAGGAAATGCGGGATATCATCAAAGGCAAGGCCGCCATACCCGCTCAGATCGAACCTAACCCTAATAATCTAAAAAGAAAATCTGAGCAGGTAGAGTTTACAGAGGATACCTCTCCTAGTGACGATTTGAATGATATGTCTTATTCTTTGAATGATGCTGATTTTGTGACTACTAGGAGCGGTAGGATGCCAGCCGGCGACGCCTCTTCTTAGCGACAACCAGATGTTGAACCAGGAGCGCCAGAGGAGCAGAATAGCTGTGCTGATGCCGCTAATGATGATGTTGAAGACGGTGGTGCTGATGCCACCAATGATGGAGTCCAGGACGACGGTGCTGATGCTGTAGTGATACCAGTTGCAGACGGTGGTGCTGATGCCACCATTTTGGATGATGAACCAGAGCGCGGTGCTGATGCCGCAAAGACCGGTGCTAGTGGTGGCGCTGAGGCCACCACATCCACTTTTGTTGAGCCACCATCTGTGATGTTGCCACATTTTGTACCTAGAGACTGTGGGAACAAGAACAAAAACAAAAATTTGAATAAAGGAAAGGTTTCTGTTCAAATTGCAGATCCATATGTGGTGAATGATGATTATTGTATGGATTCTCCTTCTTCACAGGCACAGGGACCGATTCCTAGTCCTCCATCTGAGGAGGCCCCTACCATCCCCTTCCCTGAGGCACTCCGCCGTATGAAGGGGAATAGAAAAGAAAATCCGAAAAAGAGCCAACAGGTAGAGTTCGGCAACGAAATGAATGACAGATTTCACATTCAGCTGACTCTACGAGAAGCATTTGAGCATATTCCATTCTTCAAGAAGAATTTGAAAGAGACAACTACTGTTCGAAGGAAGAAGAGGCACAGAGATCAAATCCATATGCTCACTCACGACACTTGCTGCGCCATTCAGAACACATTGCCAGCCAAGCGACCCGATACAGGAGCTTCCTATGTCAGATGCGAGATCCAGGAGCAGCGGTTCGATCGTACTCTATTAGACAGCGGGTCTTCGATCAACCTACTTCCGGCAGCCTTACTCAAGCAGTTCGAGTTTGGCCCTCTTCTTCGAAGCAGAACGGTCCTTCAGTTTGCTGATAGGTTGATTAAGAGGCCGAAGGGGTTGTTGAAGGACGTGGTCGTTACCATTCAGGGCCTGAAATTCTCCGTGGACTTTGTTGTATTGGACATGGAGATCCCTGAGTCGGTAACCGATGCCCCCATCATACTTGGACGCCCATTCTTGGCCACTGCCAAGGCGGTATCCGACCATGACAGTGGGACGGTATGTTTTCGCGTAGAGGGTGAAAGCATACAAATAGATACGATCGACCAGACCAGAGCCAGAGAGTTGGCGTGCTCAGAACAATCCAGCGAAGCCGAGCAGATGACAGAGGAGGAGCTAGACATCCACCAGGTTTGTGATTTTGAGATGACTGATGATGAATCTAACTGGAAAGACCCCGTAGCACCGACTCTCGCCTTGCCTACAGATTCACTATATCTCAAGCTCATGGCAGTCGAGAGCCGGGAGAGCACATCCCTGGATGAGGATATATCTGAAGCTGACAGTGTTGTGATGAGTGGTGCTGAGGAATTTCAATCATGTTCATCTTCTTCAGATCCCTCGGATTCAGACATTGACTGGGATGACTTTGATGATTATTTGCCTTGTCTGATTCCTTCTGAGCCAACAGCCATGACAGAGTGCGAGCCAGTGCAGTTTATTGATGATTCAGCAGGCCGCCCTTCGTCAGAAATTCATGCAGAGCGAGAGTTCTCCCATGCAGACCTGGTAGCATTTACACAGACATATCAGAAGCCAGATCTGCCACCTCCCAGTTGTCCAGAACGAAAAGCTCTGCCGCAGTCGATGACATACAGATTCCTTGCGGGTGAGCCAGAAATGTACCCAGTCATTATCTCAGCAGATTTGACTGGAGAACAAGAATCTCATCTGATGGAGGTTCTTGAAAGAAACCGCAAGGCAATCGGATGGAGTATAGCTGATCTCCAGGGGCTGAGCCCAAATCTTTGCTCTCACCACATTTATCTTGAGGATAACGCTAAGCCGTCGCGTGAGTTCCAACGACGGCTGAACCCGAATCTTCGAGATGTAGTCATGAAAGAAATTTCAAGGTGGTGGAGCGCCGATTTTATCTATCCCATCTCCGACTCCAAATGGGTAAGTCCGCTACATGTGGTACCTAAGAAGACGGGTATCACTACAGTTGTCAACGAGTCTGGAGAGGAGATTGCTACCAGAGTACCAACTTCTTGGAGGGTCTGTGTGGACTACAGACGATTAAATGAGGCCACCAAGAAGGATCACTTCCCGCTACCATTCATTGATCAGATTATCGAGCGGTTAGCCGGGAAGAGTCATTACTGTTTTCTTGACGGGTACTCTGGATACAATCAAGTGGCCATTGCGCCCGAAGACCAGGAGAAAACGACATTCACCTGTCCGTTTGGGACTTATGCTTTCAGACGGATGCCCTTTGGTCTATGTAACGCTCCGGCGACATTCCAAAGGTGCATGTTGTCCATCTTCTCGGACATGGTGGGTGACTGTTTAGAGGTCTTCATGGATGACTTCTCGGTCTATGGCGACGGGTTCGACGCTTGTCTTGACTGCCTAGACCGTGTGCTCAAGCGCTGCATTGAGGTCAACCTCGATTTATCCTGGGAGAAGAGTCATTTCATGATGACTCAAGGGACGGTCCTTGGTCATATCGTCTCCAACAGGGGAATGGAGGTCGATCCGGCTAAGGTGGATATCATCAGAAAACTCAATCCACCGTCCAACTTGCGTCAGTTACGGTCTTTTCTGGGGCATGTCGGTTTCTACCGACGGTTCATTCAGGACTTCAGTCGAATTGCCCGACCGCTCACTGACTTGCTGACTAAAGACACCGAGTTTATTGTTAATGATAAGTGTCTTGAATCATTTGAGACTCTCAAGAATATGGTTGTTTCTGCTCCTGTCCTTCAGCCACCTGATTGGTCTCTCCCATTCGAGATCATGACAGATGCTTCAGATTTTGCCGTTGGGGCTGTGCTCGGACAGAGGAGGGATGGACTACCCTTTGCCATTCACTACGCCAGCCGGACTTTGGATGCCGCGCAGCGGAATTACACCGTGACTGAGAAAGAGATGCTGGCCGTAGTGTTCGCTCTTGATAAGTATAGATCTTACATTCTCGGATCTAGAGTGACCATTTACACTGATCATACCGCCATCCGGTACTTAATGGTTAAGAAGGATGCCAAAGCATGTCTCACCAGATGGATCCTTCTACTCCAGGAATTTGATATTGAAATTAAGGATAAGCCTGGAGTCAAGAATGTGGTGGCGGATCATCTCTCCAGATTGGAGAATCTTGAGGAATCTGAGCCCAGTGCACCTATTACAGAGACATTTCCAGATGAGGCGATCTTGTCTATCGCCTCGCTCCCGTGGTATGCTGACATTGTGAACTATCTTGTAGCCAAGACGGTTCCACAAGGTTGGCCCAGGCAGAAACTCGAGACCTTCCTGGCGAAGGCCAAGTTTTATCATTGGGAGGATCCCGTCCTTTATCATGAAGGAGGGGACAGTATCTGGAGGAGGTGCATTCCTCAAGAAGAGCATCATAGCGTCCTCACATACTGCCACAAGCTTGAGGCAGGAGGACACCATTCTGGAAAAAGGACAGCACAGAAGGTGCTTCAATCCGGCCTATGGTGGCCTACTCTCTTCAAGGATTCTAATGAGTTCGTGAAGAGATGTACTGACTGTCAGAAAATGGGAACCTGCGGACAGAGAGACATGATGCCCATGCAACCCATTCACTTCTGTGAGTTTTTTGATGCATGGGGAATTGATTTCATGGGCCCATTTCCTAAGAGTCAGGGATTCGAGCATATTTTGCTCACTGTGGATTATGTCAACCGATGGGTTGAGGCCATCCCCGCCCGAGCCGCAGATGCTAAAACCGTTTGCAAGTTTTTGAGGAAGAATATCATTTCACGGTTCGGGGTACCTAGAGTCTTGATTTCAGACGGGGGGTCTCATTTCATCAATGACAAAGTCAGGGCCCTTGCAGACGAGTTCGGCATTGACCATCGGGTTGCCACTCCTTATCACCCTCAGACTAATGGTCTTGCCGAAGTATCGAATCGGGAGATAAAGACTATCTTGCAGAAAGTTGTCCGCCCAGACCGAAAGGATTGGTCACAGCTTTTGGACTCGGTCTTGTGGGCTTATCGGACTTCTTTCAAGAATCCATTGGGGACGTCTCCCTTTCGTCTCGTCTATGGCAAGCCGTGCCATTTGCCAGTGGAATCAAGCACAAATATTTTTGGGCAGTCACCGAGTTGCTTTTAGATCTCGAGAGTATAGGAGACCAGAGAAGAGTTGAATTGGCAGCCCTGGAAGAATTGAGAGATACAGCCTTTTCCAACAGCCTACAGTACAAAGAGAAAGTGAAGACATGGCACGATTCGCATATCAGCCATAAACAGTTTGAGCCCGATCAGAGAGTATGGTTGTTTGATTCCAGGCTGAAATTATTCCCAGGGAAGTTGCAGAGCAAGTGGAAAGGTCCGTATGTGGTCAGGAAGGTACATGACAATGGCAGCATCGACATATCCGAACCGTCATCTTCCTCTACCTTCCGCGTCAATGGTCAACGCCTGAAATTATATCTAGATCATGATCCGCCGACCATTGACGTTGCCCCCATTCTTCTGGTATGAAATGTGTCCTTTGACTCTGATCATCTGCATCTCATACATGGTGATCAATTCTATCCTCCGCTGTACAGATCCATCTGTTCATATCACTCTTTCGTCTGTTGATTTATTTTCTTCTTTTCTTCTTTTCTTCTTTTCCTTTTCTATCTTCTTCATCTACCGAAAAGGTGCTGCCCCTTGTAGACAGTCTTCTATACTTAGGACGTACTTTGTCCTAAGTATAGGGGGTGTGCACCCTGAGTTTTTCTATTCCTCTCGATCCTCTCCATTGTCGCCTCTTTTTGTCTATACTTAGGGATATCTTACCCTAAGTATAGGGAGACAATCTGAGTACGATCTGTTCATTCCCACCCTTGACCCTCCCTGCGTTGTGTACAGTCTGCTATACTTAGGATTATTTGATCCTAAGTATAGGGGGGACGGTCAACTTCTCATTCAGTCATTCATTCAGTTGTTCCTTTGTTATTTAGACTTGTCTATACTTAGTACGAGTTATGTCTTCTCTTTTCTCTCCGATCTATGAGGACATAGCTCAAGCTAAGTATAGGGGGTCGTATATACTACGTATATACTTTAGCCATAACTCGTACTTTCGTATTTTCCTAATAAATATGGCTAATAATTCATCAAAATTCATTAAAATTCCTTGATAAAAAGGTGTTTTATTCCTCAAATTATTTTTGTATTTACTGATTAATAAATCAGGTGAAAATGTTTTTTGCAAAATGTTTGAAAAATAGTTTGAAAATCTTTGTGAACATCTATTGAAAACTATTTTGAAAATATTTTGTTACATGTTTTCAACCTGTGTAAAAATGTGTGGTTTGTAAAATTTATTTTCTTTATGTGAAATAAAATTTTTGAAAAATGATTTGCAAATGGTTTGAAAAATGGTTGCAAAAATATTTGAAAAATCTATATATACTGTTTGAAAAACCTTTGCAAAATGATTTTCAAATGTGTGTACATGTTTGCAAAAATGTTTGTAAAAATTATTTTGGACTATAGTTTTCAAAAATTGTGTGAAAAGCTTGTGTCAAATAAGTTTGAGGAATACTTACATCATACCAAAAGCCACTATATATATGTATAAAATTGACCACTTACCCTTGTAAATCCTTAAAATCCACTTCTTGTATATATAAGAAGCACTCCTGTGTACATATTTTAACCTACTTTTCAGCCAAAATCTTTTCGTTTTAAAAATCCCAAAAACATTTGCAAAATTAAAATCCAAAAACATTCGAAAAATCTTTTTGAAAAATACAAAAAAAATGCATCTGCATATGCATGCATCATCATATTTTCAAAAATCCATAAAAAGCTCAAAATCCTTGAAAAATTGCATCACAAAAATATTTTCTGCATTGCATTGCGTAGCATGAGCATTTTTCGGATCGAGTTTGATAGTTGAACGAGTCTAAGTAAAATCCGGAGATTGGAGCTTGATTGGACCTTAAAATCTACCTAATAACAGGAACCTTATAGGAACTGGGTTTGAGGTACTTCAGGTCTAGTTGACTTAATTCTTTGAGGATCACAGGACTTGGTTCAATGGATTCTTGACTGCCTAAGTAGAGTATTTCAGAGCACACGCACGATTCTTGTTGATAATGACCTAACTTGGACACCTGCACCTTTCACATGGCTCAACTCAGTTGGAGTGGTGAGGGGATTGGATTTGCCGGTATGAGACGCACACAAGTGGAAACATTTGTCCTCCTCTAGGGAGGGAAGTGCACCCCAACCCGTCCAGTGATTAGGAAGTCTAAAGACAGGAAGTTGTGGGTTGCGATAAAGCTTCAAAAGAGGGATAGTCTACTGGCTCAAGAGGAAAAACTCCTTATGTAAATGCTGTTGTATATAGTATTCGAAAAAAAAAGAAATTTCAGGCATGTACAAAAATAAAAAAGCATGCAAGTATGTACAAAGTCAATAAGCAAGCTTGAGTTCCAAAGTCAAATATGTGAGCCTGCAGCAGGATGACTTGACTACACTGGTCTTGCATCCCGGGATAGGTAGCTACACTGGCTACCGTCCATTCTTCTCTTCACCCCCTCCTCTTGAGCTGGTTGCCACTTGAACTTAGAAGGGAATACCCCGCTCCTCGAGGATGTAGTCATTGGATTGGGGAATCATTGGGTTGTCGTACTGGAGAAGTCAGTTTCTTTGTCATTCTAGTTGGGGAGAGCCACCATCACTTATACTGTACAAGTCAGATTCATAGTCGTAAGAGTTTGCGTATGAATTGAAGTATTTCTGACCTGGCTATTGAGGAGACTTGGACAGAGTTTTGGGATTCTCGAGGACTGTTGGATTTCAAACACGGTTCTCACTAAGGTTCCGCACGCACTAAAATTCCAAAGGTCCGACTTAAGCTCCAAACTTTGATTTTGTGAAGACAAGTTTGATAATCAAATAAAATCCAAGTTCTTCTTTTTCTTTTCTTTCTTTTTCTTTTGCACTTATTGCATAAGTGTTTGCTAGGGACTAGCAAAGGTAAAGTATAGGGGATGATGAATCCACATTTCATCATCTTTATTCTATCATTTTGGCACCAAAAACCCTAGCAAAGGCCTGTAAATAGCCTTAAATACATCATCTTAGCATTCATGCATGTGCATCATATTAGTGTATAAAATACTGTAATTAAAGCCAAAATTATAGAATAAATAAAGAAAAGAAAAAGAATAAAATATTGAAAATATTTTATGACCCGAAACCTCGAGACCTAGGCATCTTGATGAATAGGTCGACCAGGAATAAAGTAGGGGGAGATAAGGTCAGAAATACAGATAAAATACCTATACATTCTATTCATTCTTTATTCATTTTGGGACCTATTTTTAGTTCCACTTTTTATACATCAAATAAAGAAACTTTGTACATGAAAGTTGTAGATAATTTAATAAAGAAAAATACAAAATTGATTTCACAGAAAAATAATATCCAGATAAAAAGTTATGGTCTGAATAAGAATCCAAAATCCCAACTTCCCAGACCCGTATCTCACAACTGACAACTCCAAATGCAGTGTACTCACTTTTAATTGTATATAGAATAAAATAATCTATTTAATGGTTGTGGTTTCGCATTTGGCGGAGCTACGATTTGAAAGTTGAGTTTTGGACCCCTATTGTATACCTGTACTGAATAAAATATTCAATTTATTCTTTATTCATTATTTATTCATTTTTATATTTTTATAATTATGTAAATATTACTTATAATATATATGTGCATTAAAATCAGAATAAAAATGCAAATAAATTACAAAATAAAAATACTTGTATAAAGAATACATAGGTATACTGCCTATACATATACCTATACAAAACATACTTGTATTTTATTAAATATACAAAACATATCATAAAAATTAAATAAAAATATATTGTGTAGATAAAAGTATTTCATAATTTTAGAAAATAAGAAATGAAAATAATAAAGATAAAATACACAAAATAAAAATAAATTAATAAACTATATAGATAATATACCTATATAAGGCTATAAAGGTAACTTGTAAAAATCCAAGTTATAAAAATAATTAAAATTCATAATAAAATACTACAGAAAATAACAAATATTTTTTATTTTATAGTTATAATTTAATTCGGCCTTTTTCTATTTTTAAATGAATTATTAAAACATTTTTGCAGGGTTTTTCCTGGTTGGTCCACGTGGACCAACCAGGGGGCGGCCTTTGTTGACTCTGGTCAACTGCCTGCCCTTCACCCATGTGCGCCTGTCAGAGGTTGGTTTTGACCTATCTTCACCCTTTTTTCGAGGTCACCCTTTTCATCAAATCATGAAACACTCTTCATGACTTTTGTAGCCCTTCTATCAAGGATGCCCGCCCAAGCTTCATCTTGGGATGTGGATCATCGACGCACCTGTGGTACCTCGTTCTTCGAACCCCTGTCACCTCGGGTCAACCCACTTAAAACCAACCCCCCACCTTTCGATTCGAATTCGAACACCTTCGGTCCACCCTTCCTTGCTCTCCTTGTGCTCCAAGCACTCGTGGAGGTGACAGCTCTCACGCCGTGCGTTCAGCCAGGGCATAGGAAGTCGGAGGTGCTTCCCCTACCTCCCACGAAGTCGCCGGTCGAGGTTTGCTCCTCCCTCTGGCTCCGGCCATCGAGGGCTTCCCCCCGCCTTTTTATTCAGTCCATTAGCTTCCTTTTAACCTTAGCTTCGAAAACCCCAAAAAAGATTTGAAGTTCAATCGACTAAATCGCCAAATCAAGCACCTTGGCCGGAGCGCACCTCCGGCCGTGCACCCCTAGTTCGATTCGCACCTCTCCCCGACCATCCAAGGGTCCAGGCAGTTTGCCCCGGACCCTTTGACCATTTTTGCAGGTCAAAGCCCAAGTGAAGACGCCTGGAGGCGAGTTTTGAAGCTCGCCGGAGCTAACGAAGCCCTCCAGCTCCGCCAGCCACCAGCGAGCACCACGGCCACCGCCGTGGCTTTTTGACGCCCCCAGGAGATAGAGGAAGACCAGAGGAAGCTCCAGCCCGATTTTGAAGCCCAGAAGCCACCGGAGTCGGCCGGAGGAGCCCGAGGAACCTCGCCCAGTCGGAGCTCCGCCGTGTTCTTCCAGCCGCCTTCGCCACCGTCCGATCAAGGGTGGAGTTCCAGATCGCTCGTCGACCGTCAGATCTTCCGAGCCCAGCCACCGTTGGATCTCATTCTGAGATCTAATCTCAGACGTCGAAGCGAACCGTCATCGGCCGTCCCCGTGCTGCCACGTGGATAAGTGGCACGTCCCCTGCCGCTGGATCGCGCTCAGCTCCCAGCCGTTGGATTTGCGCCACGCGTCACCTGAGGATCGTCCCAGCGAGGGTATTTTGCATCTACACCCTCACGCCTTTTGTATTTATTATTTAGTATTTAAACTTTCGTCTGTAGTGTAAAAACTTTGGGTTATTTGCACAAAGACCCCCGAGCTTTCCATATTTGCATCCAGGTCCTCCGCCACGTCACCTCACGTGACCTGTACACGTGAGGTGTGGGCATTTTGCATTGGGACCCTCAAATTTGTTTGTATTTCGTTTTAGTACCAAAATTGTGACATCACGTGTTACATTTTTGGATATTTTGCAAGTAAGCCCCCCCCCCCGGGTTTGGAATATTGCACTTTAGTCCTCGCCAGGCGCGTGCAAGTCATGCGCCCTGGTGGGAAAATTGCTAGGATAGCCAGGCGGGTTTTGTAATTGTGCTTTAGTGCTATAAATCGAATATTCAGTTCAACATTTTGTGGAAAATTGCATGTGAGCCCCTGGATGTTTGAGAAATTGCATAAAGACCCCTGCCAGGCCTGTTTATTGATTGGATGCTTGTTGTATTTATTTGAACTACCATTTTAAATCCAAAAATTCCACAAAAATAGGGTTAAGTTCCTGGACACGTGTATTTTGACGCCCTAATTTTAGTTTTTGATTTTATTCCATTTTTATATTTATTAAAAATTAAAAACATGTTTTTTGTGCACTGTCTAGCTTAGAAAATGCCAAAAAAATATTAAAACACTTCTAAAAATCCCAAAAAAAATTACCTAGTGTCTATTATATCCTATTTTAGTGTCAGTCCAAAAAACATTAAAAATCTCAAAAGAAAAACACTAAAAATTTAAAAACACTCAAAAACTTCAAAAAAATATATAAAATCAAAGAAAACTCCAAAAATTACAAACTCAGGTTCTGTTTGCTCTATATTTTATTCTCTTTATTTGAAAAATAGTGTGAAAATTTTGGTTGCTGTTTGCTGATTTTAACTGCCATTTTACTCACAGCCAGCACATTTTACACTGTTTGCCCTTATTTCAGTATTTAAAAATACCAAAAACACCTTGCAAAATCCCCAAAAATCACAAAAACAGTAAAAAATCCTAAAAATATCAAAAACATTTTATTTCTAAATTTTTGGTTATTTTTGCACATTTTTATAAATACTTTAGCTTGTCTTTTATTACATTGTCCTTATTTCCCAATATTGAAAAGGAAAATAAAAAAAATATATCTAATATAAAATTATAAAAATCAGAAAATTAAAAATCAAAATACAAAATTAAAAATTAATTAAAAAATAATAAAAAAATTAAAAATTAAAAACCAACAAAAACATCTTTGATTGCTTGCTTAGTGTAGATACTTCACACACTCACCTGAGCACAATTTTTGAACTGCCCTGTTTGCTCCTTGTGTTCGAACTCTCTGCATACTTGTCACTATACATCATTTGTGCAGAGTTAAAAATAAATTTTAACTCCACATTATTTCTAATTGTTGATCTTTAGTGTGGGTTAATTGTTGATTAATTTCAGAGTTGATTGGTCGACACTTCGACTGTGTTCCCGCCTTGTGTGGAACACAAGACCGAACGATTTTCGAGATTATCAGTTATCCACTTCTGACTTGGAGGGATTAAGAATATCAAAATGATATGAAAGTCTCAGAATCGTCTCCATCAAGATTCTCACTATTCGGCTCTAGGAATGTGTTCTCCAACCTCCCATCATCCGATATTTGAATCTCGGCTTATACTAAAGATGTAATGAATTATTGGATACTAGGTTCGGCCCAGACTGCCTCTTCATCTATTTGTATGAAATCACAATCCTGATGTATGTCGGGTTCATCGTCAGATGTTCTCTTTGATTCAGCTGATCTTGATTGTTGGTCTTGGATCATCTCTATATGTATACTTTCAGCCTGGATGCGAAAGTATACCTTCCCGATACCATAATCGGAAATGACCTTTGTTGTCGTCAGAAAATGTCATCCTAATATGATTGGGGTATCAGTCACAAATTCAGGGACCGCCATGTCCAACGTGATGAAGTCCATGGAGAATTGCAAACCCTGAATGATAACGATAACGTCTTCGATTAAATCCTTAGGCCTCTTGACCGATCTATCAGCAAACTGCAAGACCGTTTAGCTTGGTCGAAGAGGTCCAAACTTGAACTTCTCGAGTAAGGAAGAAGGAAAAAGATTAATCGAAGATCTGCTATCTAGTAGAGTCTGATCAAAAGTCTGATCGAGGATCTCGCATCTGACATACGACGCTCCTGTATCTGATCTCTTGGCTGGAAGATGGTTCTGAATAGCATGGCAGGTTTCCTTGGTTAGCACATGGATTTCTGAATAATGGTTACGCTGCCTCTTCTTTCTACGGACTGTGGTTCATTCATTTGAGCCTTTCTGCAGAAGAGGGATGTGTGACAAGGCTTCCGAAAGAGTGAGTTGGATCGTGAACTTGTCGATCATCTCTTTCGTCAGATCATTCATTTCCTAAGCAGAGTGCTTTGGGAAAAGGGATTTGTACATCCTCTTGGTTAGTCTGTACAATCAGAGGATCAAAAGAAGAAGAAGGAAATGTTTTTTGCATTATGGGGACTTGCACTTCGTGAATTATCAAAGAAAGATAGAGATTGATCAATAGTTTTTTTATTTATCTTTCGAGTTCTTCTCTTTTGTACATTTTTTTGTGATTTTCTCTCATCATCACTATACATGAAGAAAGGTAAAGCAGTTGTATCGGCGTTTGGCACTGGCTGCTCTTTAGACTTGGTGGCTTCAACACCACCATCTTCATCATCAAAGGGATAGGCGGCTTCAGCACCACCATCAACGTCCTCAATAGGCTCGCTTGTATTCTCAGGTATATCCTCGTCGAGCCTAATTGCATCTCCGCCTACTAGCATCCTACCGCTCCTAAGAGAAATGAAATCAACGTCATCACAGAAAAGATAATCGTCTGAAAATACCTGTGACTGGAGAGTGGGCTCAGTCAATTATACCTTCTCTGACTTTCGCTTCAGTTGTTCGGATTCAGCTCTATCTGAGTAGGCAAGGTGGACTTTCCTTTAACTAAATCAGTGACATGAGTTTTGAACTCATCCATTTCTCGCCTAAAGGCGACCTACTGGTCGGTGATCAGATTGGCGAGATATTCTAATGCTGGGTTGTCATAGAAATGCCCATGAGACGCGAATGAGTCGGCTTGATGATACTGAGGCTGATGCAAAACTGACTGCTGTGGAGGATAATTGTGCTCATACTAAGAAGTATATGAACTCTGCCTCCACTGAGTGTTCTGATACTGGTGAGGACCAGAATGCTATTGTTGTTCCCTGCTCTGCCCCATTTGTGCCTATGGAGTCTACTGGAAAGAGGCACCTCCTGTAGACCAACGAAAACTAGGGTGACCACGACGGATCCTTGGTTGTTGCGGTTGGTTGTACAATATCCCATTGACCTCGGTCAATGGTTCAAGCATCTAAGAGTAAGCAGGGGGCATTGATGCCAATGGATGATCACTTTGATACACCACCATCTAAGTGTCATATGATGGGGTTTGCTGGAGTTGCGGATACGCCGAAGGCTGATATGTCGGCT
This sequence comes from Ottelia alismoides, assembly GCA_037367405.1. NCBI lineage: Eukaryota > Viridiplantae > Streptophyta > Magnoliopsida > Alismatales > Hydrocharitaceae > Ottelia > Ottelia alismoides. The sequence goes on along the minus strand of JAZKJV010005962.1, from coordinate 616,122 downwards.
CAGAGTGCACATGGTAGATGTGCTAAACTGGAGGCCACGGAAGTATGCCTTGGTTTCAGCTTCCTGAATCAACCTATTGTGATTTGGAAGACCTGTTGGAATCTGCTTGAATCTCTTAAAGGCATATAATCTGTGTCTTCAGATCACTAAGGCATCTCTCATGCTCATCAATCTTATCGAGCTTATCTAAATTCTGGCACTTCTTCTCTATAATTTCCATGCGATCCAACTTCTGGTAAATGATACCCATATCAGTTGATGAGGATTCGATATGTATCGCGACAACAGAAGATGGATTCCATTCAATTTATGCCACTCAGGAGTGTTGGTGATATGTAGGTGGCTTTGTCTGATTATAAGCCTGAGTCTGCGACATCGTGGTATGGTTCTCTACTATTTTTTCTCTACTATTTTCTCATAAATGGCCCAGATATGGTCCTCATGCATCGAAAAATATGACCCACCACAAGAAGCATTCACCATTCCCTATAACTCTGGTGTCAGCCCACTGAAGAAACCCTGTACAAGAGTTGGCTTCGAAATTTCATGATGGGGACACCGATCAATGAGCTCTCTAAAACAGTCCCATACCTCGTGGAACTGCTCATTCCCAATCATGGTGGAATTACTGATCATAGCTCTGGCAGCATTCATTCAACCAAGTGGGTAGTACTTGTTCAGATAGACAGTTTGTAGCTACTCCCACGTCCGAACATATCTCCTTAAATATTTCAGCCAATGAGATGCTCGATCTACGAGGGAGAAAGGAAAAGCGATAAATTTGATCATGTCCTCGTTGACATGCGCATCATGCACCATACTGCAAATAAGCTCAGACTCTTGGAGGTGCAGATGTAGATCCTCAGTAGAAAGCCCATGAAACTTGGGCAGCAGTTGGATTGTTTGAGGCTGAAGCTCGAAATTACCGTGAATAACTGGAAGATGGATCCACCGATGAGTAGTAGTAGCTCCAGGGTTGTAGAGTTGTTGCATCATTTTGTTCGGACCTGGCGGCAGTCTCTCTGCTCCATCAGGTAGCTCGGATTCCTCAGCTCCTTGATTCTCAACATCTAGATGGTCTTTTTGAGATCTCAGATGAGTCAGCTCGGCTCTAACATCATTCATGAGTCTACCTTGCTCTGTAATCTGATTCTGCATAGTCTCGAGGGAAGCAATTAGATTGCTATTGAGCACAACCTTATCTATGATAACTGAGATGGTCTGCGGTCCCTTTCTAGCCATGTCTTCTAGAAAAGAGAAAGAATCTAGATTAGGCTCGGCCAGGTCAACATGTAACTGCTGATAGTTTTCTGGAACTGGAGGTGATGATGAGGGAGAAGGAGAAGGAGAAGGACAAGAAATCGACGACGAGCTTCTAGAGTTAGAGTCATGCTTGAAAGTAGCAACTCAAGTAGATTTTGGTTTAGGAAGAGAGACATCCCGAATCGATCTAGATGAATGGGCAGGTGCATGAAAGAGTGGATCGGTCAGAGTAGATGAAGTGATTGCCTACCCATCATCTTGAGAGATAATGGTTAATCAAGATCTCGAAGATGAAGGACTCATACCACAAGTCAAATACAATACAAACCCTGAATTCACCAACTTAATCCGGTGATGATAGTAAAAGTATGGCCGTTTATCTTGTCAAATTTAGGGTTATTTGGCATACAAGTCTTCTCACAGATTAGCAAGAGTTGTTAGGTGCCCGAAATACTTTCCCGAGTTCTTACAAGAAATCACCTATTCTCATCCAGTATGTGAGTAAGTACGGACTGTTTTCAGCTACCCGTGTTACTTGAGGATTGTGCTACTACGGTGTCCTCTAAACTGCCCACTCTGCTAAGGAAACTCGGACCATTTCCGGCTACACGAGAGTCCCTAGTAAAGAGCAAGTGATTATTTGTATGAACTAAGTAGTACTTCGAAAGAAGCCCATACTCTGGCTCTACCTTGAGGGTCATCACTCAGTCACAAATCTGGAGAGAGTACATGCAATTCATTTGCGGGGGATTGCTCGCCCAAATCAAGTGGAGTCCTTATGTTTCGTTTTAGGTCACATATAATTAGCAGTCCCTGTTTTATTTTCGGTTATCACTTTTTTGAGTATTTTAAAACAATCGTCTAATAATGTTTTTGTCTTTTTATTTTTTTGTCCTAGATCACAAGCATCTGGGTGATTCGACCTAAGCAAGCATCTATCTACGATTGCGCAGAGAAGGGAAAATCAAGAAATCCTAACAAGCACCTATCCTGAAAAGCTACAGCAAACCGTCGAGAAAAGCGTGAGCGAGAAAATCGCGGTGGGTGCCCTGCTCCCTCAAGTGCATGGCACTTGGTGAAACATGCCTCGAGAAGAAGGGAGGAGGGACAAGTCGAGATGCCTTGAAGGGGTCCCTTCCTACGAATTTTTTATGTATTTATTACAAAAAAATAGCTAATCAGCTTTGAAGTTTTGTTTCGTTGGTTCAACCTGTACTGCACAATTCAAAAATAAAAAACCATGAGGTTAGAAAAATAAATAAAAAGATGGCGACAAGAAACCCTAAACCTAAAGTTTACGGTACCCTAACGCTGCCTCCCCGACAACGGTGCCATCTGAAAAATCATCTGATCTACTGTTTAAAAAAAAAGAACAATATCGCTGAATCGACCAAGTGAAATTTTTGCAGAAATGATTAATTTTAGTTAATCTTTTTTTATACTCCTAAACTATGATGTATAGTGAAAGCACATGAGTATCGAACTCAGGGATGTAAACTGTTTAAAAACTAGGGTTAAACTATAGAAAATCTAAGGTAAATGGTTTCCTAATTTTTTATTTTATTTTAGGTTTTTTTCTAGATTTTTATTTGAATTTTTATGAATTTTAAATTGTTTTTGTGATTTTTTTAGTATATTATGATTTTTTTATTATTTTGAGAAAATGTTTTATGATTTTTATTTGGTTTATATTTTTATTTTTATGTTTATTTTGTTTTTCTTATTTTTATGTATTTTAGAAGGTTTTTAGATTTTTATTGATTTTGAATTATTTTTAAAATTGAAAATTAGTTTTTTTATTGAAAAATTTGAAGTATTTTTTTTAAATTGTAAATTGGACGAAAATAATTTTAGTTTATTTTTATTAGAATGTATGTGAAATTATCTTTAAAATGATATATTGTCTGTTTTAGTGATTTTTTTATTTAGTTACGACTTTTACAAGTTTTGATGTATTTTGTATTTTTTTATTGGTTTTAATATTTGATTTTTATTTTATTTTGATTTATTATGTAAAATAGAGTAAAATATACTAAAGGTAATTTTCATTAGATTTTTAAGACTGTTTTATATTTTTCTATGATTTTATGAGATTGTTATATTTTTTGTGTTTTAAGATGATTTAATAATAGAAATTATTTTTATTTTTTTAATACTGATTTAATATTGTATATACTATAGTATACGCCATTTTTTAGTTATTCTATTTTTGTATTTTACTTATTATGTATAGAGTATGTATTATAGTTATTTACAGTTTTTAGGGGTATTTATGTAATTAATATAGAAACTGGGGATATGTGTGATTATATGCAGAACTGGAAGTGTATATATGCAAAAGCCCTAGTGGGCACGTGTTCGCGTATGTAAGCTCGGCTGTGGGGACCTTTTCACGAAATCAGTAACGTTTCGGGGGTGTAGATTGCAATTCACCCAGAATTTTTTATACCCGCGCACACGTGATCACGTGTTGCACCGCTTAAAGAATCAGCGGATGGCAGTGGGGCGGCAGGCGTGATCAGCCATCGACACTTGGTTCTATCTCATCCGTCGGATCATGTGGTTGGTTGCGGTACGGATTCGACATGTGGTGCACTGATGTGCGTCCGATCTGATCAGCATAATCATCGGGTGCTTTGGTCTTCGCTTGTAGGCGGTGCAGACCTTCCGATCGACAGATGATCCTGTGGTTGCCACTCAATCTGGAGAACAATGTCTTCTTCACTAATCGCAATCTCCAAGCAATCCGTTTAGCAGTGCAACGACGAGGGGGAATGTTTGGTTCTCAATCTGATGTAGGTACTCCATCCTAATTGAAGGGGATTAAGCGGCTCGTTTGGCGGAAATGGTGCTCAACTGCTCTAATCAGGTCGAACTTCCATGAAGACCTACAATTGAAGCAATCATCTCGAGCTCGCAGGCTCGGATCAAAATGTGAACAGAACAACCATGAGCGGTGCTCCTTCGATGGGGGGGGGGGATCGGAGCTGATTGATTAAAGGTATGAGTGATAGAATATGAAATGAAAAGGGAGACCAGTGAGACGGGGAACGGATTGGATTTCAAATCAGTGTTGGTGAAAAGAAGAGAAATCGAGAGATTGAGAAGGATAGAGAGGTTGAGAAGAAGAACGGAGGAGGAGTAGGGAGAAGAGAAACCTGGAGGTTGAAGGAGTCACTCGTGGAAGGTGTTATGAAGGTCGTCTCTTATGGAAAACGGAGCTCAAAGGAACTCCGCATATGCTTGCCTTGATGTACGGCGTGACGCGAAGGCTGATCTCGCAACGGAGCACAGGGTTGCGACATCGGAGAAGATGATCGCGCCCTCCTCCGATCTCTCAACCTATCGCTCGATGGTGGGAGGCAACAAGGCCTATAACTCCCTCACTCTACCTGGTCGGAGCTCTAAGGAGAAAAGGGAAGAAAATGGCGGATGGCTCTCACGGTGGGGGGTCAACGAGCTTATATAGATGAGGAGAGGTGGCACCGTCAACAGGTGATGGGAACCAAGGTTGTTGGGCAACGGCCGCTAGCGGACGGCCGTTGGGGACGGTTGCTCGAACGGAGAGTAGGAGAAGAGGTGTGCGGAGGAGGAAGATAACGGTGGGGTAGAAGAAGAGAAAAAGGGAAAGGAAGAGAGATAAAGAAAAGGGAGAGAGAGAAAATGAGAGAAAAATAAAATTAAATTAAAGTTGAAGTAAATTAAATTATATTAATTAAGAATAATTAAAAAAACTTAACTACATAATTAAATAAGTAATTATTAATTAAATAATTGATTACATATATAATTAAGCAACTTAATAACTAATTAATTAATAATTGAATAATAAATAATTAAATAATTTAAATAAATAAATAAATAAATTTTAATTTAATTTAGTTAAATATTAAAGTATTAAATAAAGTATATAAATATATAAATTAATATATATATATAATAATAAGTTACGGTTTATTATAAAATATACCAATATGGTCCCGAAATCCACATTTTGCATATTAACTCCAATTTTTGAAATTAGTGTCACTTTGTAGATAATTAAATAATATGAATTTTAAGACATAGTTTGCTTAATTCGGAGTCCGTATGGCCGAGTTATGTGGTCCGGAAAATTTAGGTAACGACTTCGTGGCTTCGGATTTTATTGGTATTTTGACTTAGTTATATATATTAGAAGATTTTTAGAAAAGAAATTAAGTTATTCGGATTTACGGTTAATTAATTTAAAATCCGGGAAGTTTCTACATATAGTACATATATACAACGGAGTCCAAACGCCAAAACTCACTCGTTTTATTCTAATATTTTTTAATAATTTTTAATAAATAGTATTAAGTATAAAATGAAGTTTAAAAGTGAGTTTGATACGTTTAGCGTTTTCTATAAATAGTTATGAACCTAAGAAGCCGATTTTTACGGCTTTTACATTTAATTGTAATATATTATATTTTTTGTGTGAAATAATTTTTCTGATATTTTTATAAAATCATATATATTTTTATGAATATCTTTTATAAATGAAGTATTTTGGTTTGAGATGATATAAGTGATAAATAAAATAGGTGAAATATTTACATTGTGGAAAATGTGTTAGATTATATTTTGGTCTTGATTTTCTTGATGTTTTGATCCTTATCTCCCCCTACTTATTTATTTTGTCGATCAAGTCAATATTGACCTGGTATCGAGGTTAGGATCAGTCTGTATATATTTTTATATCTACAGTTTTCTTTTCTTTTATTTTTCTTTTTATCTTTATTCTTTATTTTAGATAAAAGAAGTGTTAAATATATAATATTAATATTTGTGGTTAGAACGATAATTAGTTGGAATTAGTGAGTATTTACATATATTTTACCAAGGATTTTAGCCAAAATGAAAGAATAATGACGATGAATCATGGATTCATCACGGATAAACGTCGCTATATGGACCGTTGCTAATGATATATCGACATATATACTATTCATTGCTAATTTCAAGTACGAAAAGTCATTTCGCAAGGAATAATAATGTCGTTATATATTTAACAATAGCTAATTTAGTGACAGATTTTGAATAAAATGCCACTATAGCTCGATTTTGTTATAGTGAGTGTTCTTAAAAAGAACACTATTTAGGAATTTGTCTCTCTTGCACTGGTTGTCAACTACCTAAGGTGCAACCCTCCTCAATTTATCTGAACTTGGGACGGCCATGGCTGAGTTAAATATATCCAATGAAATGTGATAAAATTATTATTTGAACAAAAAAACAAATCAAGCAAATCAACTATTCAAATATATTATATCCTTAATTAGCATGCAAAGATTCGCAGTCCATTCTCTGTTTTTACCACAAGCACAAGAAGATGAGAAAACCATGCTTATCATCTCCTTATTACATACTTATACTATTGTTTGATTGAACCCTTAAGGTTCAATTGTGGGTGAGTCCTACAGGAATGGAACTCACCCAATAGTTGTCTTATGGAGCCAACTTGAATCGAGATCAACATGCTATTTGTATCGTGCATGCCCCCACAACCCTCAAAACCTACAATGCATGTCGAGAAAAAAAGCACATTCAATCCGTTTATGCATGTTGGAACCTACCATCCTAGTCGAGCATCTTATGCTCTAAAAAATAGCATGGGGAATGGAAAAATAATCAGATATATAAATATATATATATATATGTAGCATGAAATAATGAGATTTCGATGCATACTTTAAAATACAATAAAACAATTTAGTAGCATGATCCCAATACTATAAATATATAGCATTTTTCGAGACCTATGATATTAATATAGCATATTCAAATCCTTATTGTAATTATATTTTCCTTCAACAATATCACATATAATTCTCAATATAAGTGTAGTGATATCTTGAATAAGCAACAACAAAAATAATTGCTAATAATATAAGCACAAGAAATTATATCTCAGATAACACAAGTGAATAATAAATATATCAAAGAATAATATCACCAAAACTTTAACCTGTCAAAAGCAGTCTGACTACTGTAAGAGGAACTTGAAAATCTGGAGGTGATCAAATGCTACTTGCTGATAACTTTCTTGGACAGAGCTATCTTTAGAACTTTTTCTTCTTAAATATCGAAGAATTCGAATAACAAGAGAGAGAGAGTAGTAGAATGTAACTCAGAGAGAATTACTTTGACTATTGGAAACAAATCGAGCAAGCAATCAAATAGATTATGCAACTCTGATCAATATTAGGTAAACCTAGGTGATAGATCAAATCAAGTCGATCGATCAACGAAACTGATTGATTCATCAACTGATGACCATTGGGGGCTTGTATGCAAAAGATGATTCATTAGTGAAATGGGTTGGCCGCTCAAGGTTGGTCGATAATTGAAATAAGTTTGTCGATCAATGGTTGTTTGATTAATGTAACAAGTTGGTCGATCAAAGGTTGAATTCTTAAGCTTTCTTCATTGAGAAAGTTTTGAGGGTATAGTTGAGGTTATAACTTTCTAAGTACAATGTAAAATACAATAATAATACTGTTTTTATACCAACAACGACTTTAAGCTTTTGCAATCTATCTACTGAAGTTCGTTTCTTGAAGCTCTTTTTGTTGAAACATCATGTAATTCTGTAGATAAATACACAAGCATTGTTTATCATCTTTAAAAAACAACTTGGAGATAAAGAAACAACTAATAACCACAACCCTAAATCATACAATTAACATGAATATACTATTCATTCAATCTCCTTCTAATGTGTTAGTCAGACTACTAATATAAAACTTTACAAACATGATGATCCAAAGGAAATCCTACAAGGAAAACAAGCTGTGATCACAGAACTATGCCCACTGATGTGGGACTTGTGGTCATAGAATTGGGCTCTAGGCACAACACTTTGTGGCATGTAGCCGTAGCTACAAGTTTCGTCATGAGAGTTCTCTGACCACAAATATGATTTGACCACTACAAGTAATCACAGAAGTTTTCATGACCACAATTCTGGTATGAAGACTTTGACCACTGAATTGTAGCTACAAGTAACTACTGGCCACACAATTATCGTGACCACAAGGTTCCGTAGCCACATTATGTGACAACAACTCATTTTTCTTGTAGTGATAACACAACTCTAAACTACGATTTTAACAAGTTTATACCATTCAGACGACTTCAATCATATAGTCTATGTATATATGATAAAAAGATTCCTCTAATTTAGAAACACAAATACTTTGAATAAGCACTTGCAATAGAATGGGGAGGAAAAAAGAGGAAGGGGGAGTTCTATCGAGTATATGGAGGAGGAGACATGCGTCCCATTATTATATACATGGTTGAAAATCAGAAATTTATCAAGGAGAGATCAAGTATACATCGATCATATACGCTCAAAATGGAAAACAAATATTGTATTTTCAAATAATATTTTAAACAGAGTTAATATTTGCAATGATATGTCTTTCTATTTTGATAAACTTACCATTTAAATCTTACATAATTATATTACTAAAGTTGGATTTTATAATAGATTATTATTTTTTATTGTTTTTAATTTTCAATAATTCAATAATTTAAACTTATCTAAATCCATCCTTGAAATAAATTATGAAATAAAATTTTAAAACAAATATGGTTAAAAGAAAAAATATATATTTAATTTATATTAAAGAGTGCGAGGAATAATTGAAGAAGTAAATGAATTAGAATCTTTTTTATATCTAATTATACTTATTATTTTTAATTTTTATAAAGTGATTGTGTTAATTCTATTAAAAATGATTAGAAGATATTGTTATTCGAACTCTAGTTTGCAAAAATACTATCTAACTTCTATACCATCAATCAATCAAATAATTTGTTTCCTTACTATGAAGAAGCAAATTTATTAGTTGAGGAGGGATTATATTAAACACCCTAAAAATTATGAATGTCAAAATACAAGAATTAGGGAGGGGGTTGTTGAGCGGGAGTGTTGAGATATTTATAATTAGAATTAATTGAGTTGGTGGATGTTACAAATAAAGCCACACATTGAATTTGTCACGTGGTTTCATCCCATTTCTTATGGATTATGGTTCTACACAAATCAACGTTTCATCTTTATTTTTTATTCCGCTTATTCTATTTTTATATTTTTTCAAAATTATTTTATATTAATTCCATGCAGAATGAAAAATATAAAACTTATAATTTTATATCAACCACCTTCTAAAATTTAAATGAGAAAAAGTAGTTATTTGATAATTTATATTGGCTCTCCCATTCATAAAAAAACATGCTATGTTCAATCCTTATCCATTGAAAAAAAATCTTCCTAATCAAACTAGAGCATAAGTTATCAATATATGTATATCGTCTGAAATTTTTGACTCTGCCCTTGGTTATGCTTCAACGACAACTATAAAAAAGGCATGTGCATTTATAAAGCTTTCAAAGCTCATAATTATTCTATTTATGCATCCCAATACCGCATCAAAATCTTTGACATGCCATATGTGAAAATTATTAATTTGACATATTTATCAAAACCTTTTAATTGAACTGTTCTCAATATTAAGAAATTTAAGTTTCAATATCCATATCCAACTACCACATGAATTTAGTTCTCGATTATCTACACCCATCTCCAATTCACTTTCAGATGGATGAGCAATGCTACAGACGATGGTAGGGCTAGAGGAGGACTAGCATTGGGCAAATCAACCTAAATTCCCGAATATTTTGTGATATTACAAATTCACTTCCACGTTTTTCACGTTAATTCTTACCTTCTCCCTTGTGAACTTTAAGTAACTTTGTGTATGTGTCAACTTTTGTTGGAGAATTAATCGATCAAAAAATTACATGAGTTGTCTTACGTTTTGTTGATTTTTGTTTATGCTAAAATCATTTTCATCATGAACTTTATCTTCCCATGATGGGTGAAATTTCTTGGATGTATTAAATACTAGGCACCCAAATTTTTGGTTGGTCTGCTTTTGCATTACTCAATATACTTTTGATGTATTAAATATTGTTCATTTAGAGAATAAGTACTGGAATACTGTGCCTGGATATCTTATCTGTCTCCCCAGGGAAATGGATATTCCCAGAAAAAATTTTAAGTTCAATACTTTTTTTTTTCTCTCCACTCGTACCAATCCGCTTACTCGACTTCTTATATTTAAAGTTATTTGCGTATCGACTCCAATGATGTCAATTCCCCGTCTGACATAGTTACCAAAAGTATGAATATTCTCATCTACATCTCATTATTTCACCTTATTCCTATCTTTATTCTAATTTATATATATAATGCAACTCCAACTGAAAGGTAGTAGGAATCTTCTACTCTACTCTATTGTCCTTGTTTAATTATTCCCAAACGTACAACCTTCACGTGTTCATCCCGAGTTTCCTAATCACTTCGTTAGAGAATATAAATAAATATTTGAGTAAGATAAATAATTTGGTCAACAGAGTACTAAATCTGAGAAGCCATATGATACACTATCTACATCCTAAAGCTCCAACGAACCCTCGTTATTAATAAAAAGGAAGGAATCGATGCACTGCGTGTACGATCCATATTATCGAAGTCCGATTGTCTTTTCTTTGTTCAAGTTGTGAAGAGAATAAGTTCGACTTGTGATCATCTTTAGGCATATCCTTCAGAAAAATGGAGATTCCGCAACTATAAAAAAGCAAGAATCGTGCAGCCATGTGGTTCTCATTTAATGAATGCAGGCTTTGAAGTTTGATCCTAACCATTTTATATGATGATGGCGTGTATTTTTAACATTATGGGTGTCGGAAAATTCTCAAGTTCGATATTCACTAAAGTTCAGCTCTTTAAAAGTTTGATTTAGATTTGATTCGGAAATAAACGAATCGAACCTGAACAAAATTTAAGCTCGATTAAATAAACGAATCGAATCTAAAAATCATAGGTTCGCTCAGGTTCAGTTCATTAAAAGCATGATAAACACACACACGCACGTGCACACATATACATATTTACAATACCTTATCAACGTAACTGGATCTTATTTTGAGATAAGTGGATTTTGTTCCACGATAAATGAACTTTGTCTGGAAATAAGTGAATATGTATGAGAGAAGTATGCCTTATCTCGGTATAAATTATCCCAAAATAAATAGTCATATCGTGGTTACAACATCCATCATCTATGTGTATAGTACTTTTCTCATCTTTATCCTCAAATAAAAAGAGCAACTATAAACCTTACTTATCGCATATCCCTGCAAAATTCCTTATCCTCGTGTGCGGATATAAAAATATATTATAATTATATTTTTCTTCAAAAAAGACGAATCCTTGTTAATCTAATTTTTTTCAAAAGATGAAGAAGAGTTAGAGAAAGAAAAAAACTGGATGTTTCTTCTGATTATAGACACAAATATATATGGGAAAAAGGAGCCTACACCCAGGGGTGTAGGTAACTACCTACACCCAACTCATTTTTCATAGATTTTTGATTTTTTTGAAATAAAACCTTGGGGGAATTAGATCATTATATATCATCATGATGTCATTCAAAATTCAACTTAATTCGAGACTCCTATCATCTTCATCAAGATTGACCAATTTTAACGGTCTCAGAATTGCTGAAATTGACCCCTTTTAGATGAACGTGTTAGGACTGTTTGTTTTGCATGAAACTTGAAACACGTATTCCCCTGAATATATTAAGAAAATCTCCCTAAGGTTTCCTTAAAAAAACTCAAGAATCATGAAGAAAAATGTGGGGTGTAGGTAGTTACCTACACCCCTGGGTGTAGGCTCCCAGCTCTGACGATCCTGTGAGATGGGGATTCTGTGAGATGGTGAGATGAGTAATCTCAATCACCCATTTCACTATCATTCACGGCATGAAACCTGAGGGGATTTAGATAGAATAATGAGTGAAACACGTGTTTCAAATTTCGTGTAAAAAAATACCCCTAACATGTCCATCTGGAGGGGGTCGATTTCAGCAATTCTGAGACCATTAAAATTTGACAGTCTTGATGAAGGGGATAGAAGTCTTCAATTAAGTTGATTTTGGAATAGCACCATGATGGTATATAGTGATCTAAATCCCCCCAGGTTTCATGTCGTGAATGATAGTAAAATGGGTGATTGAGATTACCCATCTCACCATCTCACAGAATCCCCATCTCACAGGATCGCCACTCTCTCTCTCTCTCTCTCTCTATATATATATATCCATTTCTTTTCTTTTCATACCCTAGTATTAGAGAATTCTCAGACTCGATATTCGCTTAGATTCGATTCTATCAAAAGGATGCTCGATTCAGATTCGGTTCGAAAATAAACGAACCGAACCTGAACAAAAGTTTAGGCCCAATTAAATAAACGAAGCGAATTTAAAAATGTAGGTCCGCTCAAGTTCGGTCGATTCACACTTCTAATCAATATAATGTTGTTATAAGATAATAATTACGCACAAATCAGATACTGGAAATTACTTTGTCAATAAAGAATGCCACAAAATTATGTTAACATAACTTGAACCTATTTTTTATTTAACATGTTATTTTTGCGGAACGGATATGAAAGGGAAATCAGAAAAGAGTGTTAGGATTAGAGTCATATTAGGATTAGGATTGAAAATCCTAATGTGACTGGACTCATAATCCTAATAGTAGTTGAGTTGTATTCTATAGTCCTATGCATCTGTATCTGAGAGGTCCAATGGGTCGTGTTCTTAGCAAAGAGAATATATAGTAGAACCATTGACAAAACAGTAGGAAACAAGAAAGTGAACATAAACACCTCATCGAATAAACGAATTCTGAAAGGAAAGAACTGATCAGCATCCTTCTGCTTGTATATGTTATTGTATGGAACCCAACTCCAATGCGGATACGTTTTAAGGCTTATTAAGTGTTGGAAAAGAAAAGAGCCCACCCATGTGTTTAGTACCACATGAGGGAGCGATCACTGTTGAGTCTGTCCGTGGGGATATATAAGGCGTACCACACCCCCTGTACTCATTGAGAACTTCAATAGAAGAAATGCCCAATTCAGGGGCTTCTCCCATGGTTTCATCCCGCTCCTTCTGGAGTAGGGTTCCACGTTAAAATCTTTGTTCTTATTGTTCTATCTTTATTTCCGATTCCGATTCCACATTCTATTTTTCTACATGGTATCAGAGCGGGTCGATTCTCGAGGAATTATTTTTCGTTAGTTTTTATTCGAGATTCGATTATTGTTCGTTCTTGAAGATCTTCTCTTTATAAAAGATCGTCGATCAATGTTTCTTCGGACGTGCAACTCCAGTTTGTTCCATCTTGGGGTTCTGAAACACTACTGCATTCTGTGATCGAGAAGCCCATAAAGACTCTAGATAGCCGCTCCTGGCTCCTGGATCCAGAAGGAGTACGACTTTTTCTCTCTCGCATCATAGGCGTGCCTCCTGCAACCTCACAGGATGACCCATCGTGCAGGCGGCGCGACTTCCTCCCGCAGGAAGCCCCTTCAAGTGCGGCATCAAGGCCCAGGCGTTACTTTGTCCTCAGCCCCCAGGTGTTCACCCCTCCATCTCCTACCCTCGCCAGGCGCACGACGCACCACCCAGCGCGGGGCAGCCCTCTTCTCCACATCTGGCGGCGCTGCTCCCTTCTTCCGATCACAAGTTTCCAGGCGGAACCCTCACGGCTTCACGCGGCACGATCCCCCAAGCGGTCAGAGCTCTTCCATTTTGGAGGCTCTACACAACCTCCACGCAAGCCCGTGCGCAACCTCCAGGCGCTCCTTCCTCCAAGAGCTCCCGCGCAGCGCTCCTTCCCCTCCAATCGCGCAAGGCGGCGCGATTCTCAGTCCGGATTGGAAAAAATTTTTTGAGAGATTTCAAAAAAAGGGATAGAAAGGAGGCTGGAAAAAAAGGAGAAAAGTAAAAAATCACGTAAAAAAAAGGACGTACGCATAAAAAAAATGGGATTCATGTTTGCTTCTCCCAACTTGTCTTTATTTTCATTATTCTCACAAGTTTGGGAGAAAGGGGGAGTAAAAGCCATATGCATCCTACATCATTGACTGACAGACCAAATACTCCGGATTTCACAGAATATCAAGCCATCTTCACTGTGCATCGATCTTCGTCGTGGTGTCTCTATCCTCGACATCGACTCCGCATTGGATTTGTTTTTCTTCAAGGCACGACGGAGACAAAGTCTGATGACCCGCAGGCACGACTGAGACAGAGATCCGGTGACCATGCAGGCACGACAGAGACTGTCCGGTGACCTTCCAGGCACGACAGAGATATGTTCCGGTGACCTGATATACCCGTCAGCAAGCGGGTTTGTCTACCAGTTGCAGATACATACGTTTATTGTGGTGATTTCAAGTGAAGATGTAATGATGTATATTTTTCTTTATTGTTGCAAGTTGCAACTGTCCCAGCTACCAACTTGAGGGGGAGTGTTGGAAAAGAAAAGAACCCACCCATGTGTTTAGTACCACATGAGGGAGCGGTCACTGTTGGGTCTGTCCGTGGGGCTATATAAGGAGCCCCACACCCCCTGTACTCATTGAGAACTTCAATAGAAGAAATGCCCAATTCAGGGGCTTCTCCCGTAGTTTCATCCCGTTCCTTCTGGAGTAGGGTTCCACGTTAAAATCTTTGTTCTTATTGTTCTATCTTTATTTCCGATTCCGATTCCACATTCTATTTTTCTACATTAAGGATGCATTTTATTGTGAAGGAAGATAAAAAAGGTGTCATTGTTTGGGGTTAGAGGACTAGATTCTCCATATTATATCAAATCACGTAGAATAACACAAATTGATAAGCGAACGATGTCAAAACCAAGACAACTAAAAACAAATATGAAATCTAACTGCAATAAAGACAACCACAAGTGCACATATAAATTTAAATGTTGGTAACTTTCGGTACGAAAAAATCATAAGATTGATCACAACTCAAAATTAAGCATTATAATCGTAAGTTGTATCTCTTTCGTAGAGGATGTATAAAAATACAAACATTTTTATAATGACGAAAATTACAAAAATAAATAAATAAATATAGTTTTCTACAAAACTATGAGCAGTATTGCCTGAGGACTGGTGCCTTAAATCTTAAACGTCCATCAATATGGAGATGTGGATATTCTTCAATCTCTGATCACATATCCATATAAATCAATATTGGAGCAATGAGCAATCGCTTATTTTCCTATTCTCTTTGTCTCTTGAATTGATTTTTCGGATGAAGGATTAATGATTCTTTATGTAGATACGGATATGAGTGTAAATGGAGTGCATAGAAGACTAAAATCCATGGGATCGGTGATATCGTATTTTAAAAAGTGGACTACTCATAAATCAACTTCATATCAAATTAGGACTCACTACAGTTGCGACTATTCAATATTATATCAAAGGTTAAGTTCCCACATGAAGAGAACCCTACCCAATAAATCTTCCCCTCGTCACAACGTGAGACTTGCCTTAACTTGTGATGAACCAACATCTCTCAAAACTTACCAAGCAAGAAAATGTTGTTATTAGGCACCATTATCATCTTTATTGATCGTATCATATACAAGTAGCTTTAATTCTATCGCGTACATCTCGTATCCAATGATATCTAACATCAATGTGTTTTAACCTTGCATAAAAAGTATAATTCATTCTAAGGTGAATCTCACTCAAGCTATCACACTAAAGGTATACTTATCTTGAATAAGGTTAAGATCATCCATAAACTATTTCACTTACAACATCTCTTTATTTTCTTTTGTAATAACAATAAATTTGCCTCTATTCAGGTCACATACTTCTACACCATGATGTCCATGAAATAGCACCATCTATACATTTCATCATATAGATCAATATAGATCATCTATCATCATTATCGTCTCCTTATATATCAAAGTCAGTGTAGCTCGGAAAAATGCTCTCTTAACCAAAATAAAGAAATGTGTTGGTAGTACCATTTAGATATGTTAAGATCTATTTAACAACACTCCCAATGCCTTTTCCCTAGATTTTAGATAAACAGACTGACAACTCCAATAGAATGAACGATATTAGGTCTACTATATCTATAACATACATCAAGCTGCCTATGTTCGGAGCATAAGGAATGATCTCCATATCATTTTTTTCGTCTTTCCCTTGATTATTCTCGACACTTATTTTCAAAAGTAATCCAAGAGGGGGTACTCATGAGCTTGGTCTTATCCATGTATAATATGTAATGTACTTTCTCAATATAATGTTCTTAGAATAACCAATGTCTCTTGGACTTTCTATCACAAGTAATCTTCATACCTCAAACTTGATTTGCAAATTCTGTCTTTCATAGCAAATGGCTTTCTCAATTTCTTCTGCAAACTTAAAATTCTCGAGGTATTACTGCCTATAATTAGCATGTCATCAACATAAACAATAAAATGATGAAATGAACACTTAAGACTTTCATAACATATGCAATGATGTGTGATAGTCTTTATGCAGTTGTGGTCCCCCTTAAAAGTAGGGATGAAGTCGGATACAGATATATTCGAATATCCTCTTACCGTATTTGAAAAATTACCGGATACGGAAATCCGTATCTGAATATCAATCGAATACGGATAGAATATGGATATTGATTGTAAAATATTTCCGGATACAGATATGGATGTGTGAAGAGCCCTTCGGTTACCCTACTTAATTCAATCGAATTAACGATTAAATTGTAATGATGTTCATTATAGTCAGATAACTTCGGACTATTCAAAACCACTCAGATTAATATTCAATTAAACACAAGCGACGGATTTTTTTTACTTGAGGCAAGCCCAAGGTCGAACTCAGGGAGGCAGCTTTCTCCTTAGGTGAATTTGAAGTCAATTTCAATTTTAGATTTTCAGGGGAATATTTTTGATGTGTTTTTATATTTTTAAGAAAAAGTGTGATGCAATTCAAGCCAAATTTGATGTTAAAACACAAATTATAATCAAATGAAGTCCATAATTAATGAAACTTGGTCAGAATGTGAAATGCTATGAAACTAAGCTCCTGCAATTTTTTTTTGAATTTTTAGACTCTAAATGAATTAATTATGAATTAAAGATGAATGCAGAGTAGTTTTTGCAAAGTTAATTTTAATAAACACCAAAGTACTTCATTTTCAGACACAAAAATTATCCTAGATATTTCTATGTGAGAGGAATCCAGAGAAAATAATAGACCTAAAAAATGATGTATATCGGACCTATTAAAAATCAATTAAGCAAAATACTATTTAATTTATTCAGCCTCACGATGCGTGCAAATGCTATGGTTTTTAGGCACAGTGTAGAACAACTTAAACTAAACCTATTGTGATTTTTTGGTGATTTTTTGAGCAAAAAATAATTTAATATGGAATAAAAGTCACACAATGGGCAAACTCTAAAAATTTTCCACAAAAATAATAATATTTAAATCCTTGATGCTCACAAAAATATAACAAGTGTCCACAATGATAAAGCACAAGTTTAACTACAAAATTTTGGAATTTAAAAATGTGGCTAAATGTATGCCTCAATATGCATGCAAACACAGGGACCAAAATGCAAACAAAAATTAAAATTGATCAAATTAAAACGTGCATACATGGACTAAAATACAATTACCTATAATACAAGGGGTAGGAATGCAAAATGTCCACTAGGAACACCACGTAATGCGCTTGGCAGGGACTGGAATGCAATATTGGAAACTTGCAGGGGCCTCTGTGCAAAATGCCCAGCCCGCACGTGAGGTGCTAGGCTCGGGAGGCGTTGGAGGCTCGGGCAGTGGCTCGGGTGCTCTGTATGCTCGGGCGTAGCTTCGGAGTTGGCCTGGGTGCTCCGAGCCTAAGGGTCGGGGAAGCGGCTCGGAGGGAGCTATGTGGCGGCAGATGGGCCGTAAGATCACAATCGATCCAATGGCTACTGAAGCTGAAGACGTGGCGCCTGAGGGATCGTCAGATTGCAATCGATTCAATGGTAGTGATGGCGGACGATGTGGCGTGATGCGGGCATCGTGGCTCTATGTAAGTCGTTCGATCCTCAAGGATCCAATGATATCTGGAGTTGCAGGCGAGGGCGACGTGGACGAATGAGGATCGTCCAATCAGGGCAATCGGACGGTTGCTGGGCGTCGTTCTCCTTCGGGCCGCCGCTTCCTGCGGCGAACGTGGCTATGCTGCAGGTGATGCCCTCCTGGCTCTGTCGCCTTCCCTCGTGCTCGGTGAAGATTGCTGGAATCTCCTGGATAGTAGGAATGATGGTAGGAGCTTCGTAGAGTGACAGGGACGTCTGGGAGCGGTTGAGGTGGTCCGTAGGCCGGTGGTGACAAAGCTTGAAGTCGCTCCGGCGATGCTTCCAACCAATAAAGAGAATGGCCCCTGCTGGTTTAGTGACTATAGCCGAAGCGTGCAAGTGCTCGCATGGAGTGCAAGGGGATGACTGGAGGTCTTTATAGTGAAGTGATGAGCGGGCGGTGGTGTTCCTCCGCCTTAACCGGCGGAGTAGTGGTCAGAAGTGGATCTATGTGTCGTGAAGGTGAACGGAAGGTGCCGCAAAGATGAGAGCTCCAAGGCGGACCTCGTTGGATAGTTGGTGGATGGTGGTGTCAAGTAGAGAAGGCGAGAAAAATGCGAGAAGATCGAGAGGGACATAGGAGAAGATCGGAGGAGAAATGGAGGAATCTACCTAGGAATGGAAGCTCAGAGGAAGCTTCCGGTCATTGCTCCAGGGTCGGTAGAGGCCCGAGCTCTAGCAGCTCATCGGAGAAGTTGTGGCACAACAAAGCTACGTCATGGATCTCACCGGAGAAGAAAACATTGTCGTCTCTTACTCTCGTGCCTAATTGCTGTCACTGATAGGTAGAAGGGAGCTCTGGGGATCTCTCTGCAAGGGTGGATGGCCGTGAAAGTGGCCGGAGGTGCAGTATTTATGGAGAGAAGGTAGTAGTCCATGCGATGGAAGGAGTGATGTTCATGGTGATTATGGAGCGATGGAGAGGCGGTCATGGCGAATGTGGGTGCTGGCGAGGATGAGGGATGTGGGGTCTTCATCGTGGGGCGCTCAATGGGTGGAGATGGTGGCTGACATGGTGATGAAAAATAGAAAGGAGGAAGAGATGACGCGAGGTGGGGCGATGTGGGAGAGGTGTTTGTGGAGGTAGGAGACGATGTCATGGCCGTTGGATCTCACGATCCAATGTCCAGGAGATTGGCGCGAGGGAGAGGGTAAGATTAGATCCCGACGATGCGATCATAGGGCAGTGATCGAGCCACGTGGCGGAATGTGGACGCGGTGCTGGCGAACAGTCGTGATGAAGATCAGACCTTGATTTAAGGGTCAAGATTTGAGCGGAATGAACGGTTGAGATCTGAAGCGCATGGAGAAGATTGGATGGTGTTGGCATACGCTTGACGCAATGAGATGGAGGCACTGGTGAACGGTGGAGATGGCGTCGGGAGTGTGATCGAAGGGTGGTGATGAAGCGGGAATGAGTGGTTGTGATCTGATTATTGGGGCTATGATCCAGCGGTCGTGAGCGTGACACGTGGCCATCGGAGATGAAGGCGCTGGTGGGCGGCCCAGCTGGTCATTGATCGGGTGGCCAAGAGATGAGGCGAAATGGATGGCTGAGATCTGGAGGGCGTGGGCCCGATTCAACAACCAAGAGGGAAGGGCGTATGACAATCAGTTATATGGGTCACGTGGCGCAACCAGAAGGCGTCACGTGGTCCAATCAGTTTGGTTGAGAAAGAAGGTGAAATAAGTGTCGGAAAATGGCCGAATTTGGAAAAACTCAAAACATTAAAGTTGTAGATCTTGATGAGATATACAAGTTTTATGTTGACCAAAAACGGAAACGAGGTCGAATAAAGTGATAAAATATAAGGGTGCGGATATAAATACATATAGTATACAATGGGGTCCAAAACCCAAGTTTTGCATACGAGCTACGATTTTAATGAAATTGGTCTCATTTTGAAGATATATGAATGTGTATTATTTTAAAAGTGAGTAGACCTAGATCGGAGACTATATGAGAGAGATATGTGTATTTCAAGGTCTATGGTCTCAAACTTGGATTGGGGTTTTATTGATCAATTATACAAGTTAGCATTTTTTTGGTATTTTTCTTGTGTTAGTGTTAGTAATATATACATTATAGAGTGAATTTATGGGATCTAAAGTTAGTGTAAAATAAATACAAATGACTGATTTTTACAAGTGACTTTGGCTTCTTATTTAATGCATATGTAAATGCTAAAATGCCGATGTTATCAGTGTATGCATGAATGCTAATTATGTAGTATAGGTAGAAATATGCCTCTAATTACTCAGGAACAAAGCTCTATTTTCAACTTTTAGAGTGATGAATCACAGATTCATCAACCCCCTATACTTAAACCTTGCTCGTATCCGAGCAACTAAAATGAAATGCAAGAGTGAAATGATTTTGGGTTCCATACCAAGGTCATGAACAAAAGTTGAAAATGGAGCTTGACTCGACCTTTGGATTAATTGTGTGGCAGAACCTTATTGAGATCTAAACTTAAGACCTAACAAACTTCAAGTTCCATAAGTCTTCTATTCAAGACGCCTCAACAGTCAGATAAGAACAAATCCTCATACGCAAATTTCTGATGACTATGATTCTTACTTGTACTGTGTAAGTGTAAAATAGCTCTCCACATCATAAACGGCTAAGAAGAAGCCTCCTCTAACAAGGTAACTCTTATTCCTCGGTCCAGTAACTCTTTCCTCGAGGAGCGGGGTATTCCCTTCTAAGTTCAAGTGTGACCAGCTCAAGAGGAGGGGGTGGAGAAAGAATGGACGGTAGCCAGTGTAGCTACATATCCCAGGATACATGACCAGTGTAGCCAAGTCATCCAGCTGCAGACTTCTTGCTAATATACATACTCTGACAGGTATTTTATTTTCACTCGGGCCTGTCTTTTTTTTGGAGTTATTGCATTTTTTAACTATATACAAGGTGCAGCATGTACATCAGGAGTTTTTCCTCTTGAGCCAGTAGACTATTCTTCTTTTGAAGTATTATTGCAACCCACAGCATCATGTCCTTAGATGTCAACACCACCAGACTAGGTTGAGATGCACTTCCCTCCCTGAAGAGGACAGATGTTTCCACTCGTGTGCTACTCCAAGCTAAAGGATTCTACCTCCTCACCACCTCATCAATGAAGAGCTACGTGCATTGTGATTGTCCAAGTTAGGTCACTGTCTATAAGAATCATGTATGTGCACGAGATATTCTATTTAGACTAATCAGGATGACATGTGAACATAGACTTGCGGACTCAAAGAATTAAGTTACTTGACCCGAGAAATCGTAACTCCAGTTCCTATAAGGTTCCTATGAAATTAGGTGGATTAAGGTCAAATCAAGTCCCTCCTCAACATTTATTCATAACTTGATTCATGACCCACTAACTTTTCACTTTGCATAAGCTGGATATGCAGATGAGGTGCAGATGACATGTTATGTATATGAATGCAAGACTCTCTATTTTTCTTTCTTTTTAAATGCAGTGATGATATGCAAGGGTAAATAAGAAGCCTTTGATTTTGATGTTTTTTCACAAAAATTACACAAGAGTATTATAAATATACATGTATTTTTCAAAAAAAATCAATTTTTACCCACCCCATAATTATTGGATAGTATATACAAAAATACGCGAAAGTACGAGCTATGGGTAAAGTATATATGTAATATATCCCCCCTATACTTAGCGTGTGCTATGTCCTTAGAGAACGAAAAGCGAGGAAGAAGACATAGCTCGTGCTAAGCGTAGGAGAGAGAAAATACAAAAATGTATAGAAGTCGTCCCGCCCCCCTATACTTAGGCTCTGACAGCCTAAGAAGATAAAAAATGGGGCGGACGAGGTCAAGAGAAGAAAATGATGAGAATATATACATGATGGGCATCGGTCCCCCCTATACTTAGGCTTAGGTCACCCTATGTATAGGACATGAGTGAGTATGAGAATCGATGGGATCTGGAGGATGTACAACGAATGGTGGATAGACTCGTGTCACTCTCCCCCCTATACTTAGGATCTGATCATCCTAAGTATAGTCGTAAAATGAAAAGATATGAAGTCAGGGCGAGTGACTGGAGTCACAGGAGGGAGGAAAAGAATATACAAGAAGGATGAGTATATACAAGGATTTTCGATGATGCAGATGGTGAGAGCTCACTGTTGCAAGGTCTCATGCGCGGCTTTATGTGTATCGACTGAGTCTTCCTCGTGTATGAATACAATATCCTCAACATGGATTAACTGTTCATTGGGTTCGACAAAGTGCTTCAGCATTTGTCCATTAACTAGGGATGTCTGTGCTCCATCTGTAGGATCTGAGATCTCTACGCATCCACTATCATGCACAGCACGGACTATGAATGGACCTGTCCACTTGGATTTCAGCTTACCTTGGAAAACCTTCAACCTTGCATTGAACAACCATACCTTCTGTCCAGGAACAAAGGTCTTTTGCCTGATATATCTATGGTGCCAACACTTTACCTTATCTATGTACACCAAACTATTGTCATATGCTCGGTTTCTGACTTCCACAAGTTCATTCAGATCCATATCTCTCTGTTTCCGCCCTAGGTGTGTGTTCTAGTTGACCTTCTTAATTGCCCATTTTGATTTGTGCACTAATTCTGCGGGCAAATGCCACAGCTTTCCAAACACCATTCTGAATGAGGAGGTTCCTAAAGGTGTCTTGTAAGCTGTCCTATAAGCCCAAAGGACCTGATCCAAAATTTGAGACCAGTCCTTCCTGTTGGGCGGACAAGCTTTTGCAATATGGTCTTCACCTCCCTATTCGACACCTCTACCATGCCATTGGTCTGTGGGTGGTAAGGACTAGCGACACGATGTCCGATGTCGTAATCCTTCAAGAGTTTCTTAACTTCTTTGTTCACAAAATGGCTACCCCCATTAGATATCAACACTTTGGGGATCCCGAACCTAGAGATGATGTGATCTCTAATAAATTTATAGACAGTCCTGCTATATGCAGCTCGGGTCGGGATAGCCTCCACCCACCTTGATAGATAGTCTACCGCAAGAAGGATTTATTTGAATCCGTGGCTAACCGGGAATGGGCCCATGAAGTTGATGACCCAGGCGTCAAAGACATCACAAATGATGACAGGCTACATCGACATATCATCCTTGGAACCAACGGTTCCTCCCATTCACTTGCATACTGGGCACAACTTCGCAAAGGTGAGCGCATCACGAAACAGAGTCGGCCAGTATAAGCTACATAGAAGTACCTTCCACGCGGTCCTCTTTCTGAAGTGGTGTCCTCCTGCCTCCAGACTGTAGCATAAAGTAAGGATACTCTGATATTCCTCCTGAGAAATACATCTCCTCCAGACACAATCTGGTCCTTCAAAGAAAAGAATCGGATCCTCCCAGTGGTAATGTCTTTCTTGGGCCAATCTTCGGGAACTTTCTTGGAGACAATATAGTTCACTATATTGGCGTACCATGGGAGTGAGTCGATAACAAAAACTGACTCGTTAGGGAAGGAGTCTCGAATAGGCGTATCATCATAAGTATCAAGATTTTTGAGACGGGAGAGGTGATCAGCTACTACGTTTTTCTTTCCAGATTTATCTCTAATGTCCAAATCAAATTCCTGGATAAGCAAAATCCACCTAAGAAGACACGCCTTCGCATCCTTCTTTTCCATTAAATATCGTAGTGGTGTATGGTCTGTGAACACAATTACCTTAGATCCAATTAGATGAGATCTAAATTTATCCAAGGCGAGCACTGCCGTAAGCATATCCTTTTCGGTAACTATATAGTTATGCTGAGCAGTATCAAGCACTTTGCTTGTGTAGTGTATGGAAAATGGGATGCCATCCCTCCTCTATCCTAACACAACCCCACCAGCAAAATCTGAGGCATCCGTCATGATCTCAAAAGGAAGAGACCAGTCTGGGGCTTGTAAGATTGGGCATCCATGATCATCCCTTGCAATTTCTTAAAGGACTCAAGACATTTATGATCAACAATAAACTCCATGTCTTTTCCTAAAAGCTTAGTTAGCGGTCGGGCAATCTTCGAAAAATCTTGATAAATATCCGATAAAATCCAACATGCTCGAAGAATGACCGCAATTGTTTCACGTTGGTTGGTGGCTGGAGTCGTCTGATCATGTCCACCTTAGCAGGGTCAACCTCCATTCCTCCCTTGGAGATGGCATGCCCCAACACAATGCCCTTCGTCACCATGAAGTGACTTCTCTCCCAGGAGAGCACCAGATTGACGTCACAACATTTTTTGAGGACTCGGTCCAGATTCCTAAGACAGGAATCGAAGGAATTACCATGGACCGAGAAGTCATCCATGAAGACTTCAAGGAATTCACCGACCATTTCGATAAATACTGCAATCATACACCTTTGAAATGTATCGGGAGCATTGCATAACCCAAAGGACATACGCCTGAAAGCATAGGTACTGAAAGGGCATTGAACGTGGTTTTCTCCTGGTCCTCAGGAGCAATGGCTACTTGATTGTAGCCCGAGAACTCATCTAAAAAGCAGAATAATTCTTTTCCCGCTAATCTTTCTAAGATTTGATCAATGAATGGGAGGGGAAAATGATCATTCTTCGTCGTGACATTCAGACGTCTGTAATCCACACAGACACATCACGATGTGGGTACTCGTGTCACGATCTCCTCTCCGTCCTCATTGATAGTCGTATGAATTCCCGACTTTTTCGAGACAACATGGATAGGTGCCACCAACTTGGAATCAGAGATGGGGTAAATAAAACCAGTGTCACACCATTTCTCAATCTCTTTCTTCACAACCTCTCGTAAATTTGGATTCAACCGACGTTGGAATTAACGAGAGGGTTTAACTTCATTCTCCAAGTAATTATGGTGCGAACACAGAGTGGGATTTATCCCGTGGAGATCAGAGATGCTCTAGCCTATCGCCTTGTGGTTTTTCTCCAGGATCTCTAGCAAGCGAGATTCCTGCTCCTCGGTCAATCGCGAGCTGATGATGACTGTATATTTCCGCTCTTGTCCTGCAAGGAAGGTGTATTTAAGGATTGTGGGTAATGATTTGAGCTCAGATAAGGTGTGATCATCAAGGAAGTCTGGTTCAATCAGTTCTGGCTCTGTGCTGGTAGTGGCTGGATCTATCTTTGAAGTAACCGCCACCAACTCATTCAGCTCTGGAGTTGGATCGTCAAAAGTCTCCAAGCAATTGGCAAAAGCCATGTCCGACTTATCATCCTCATCTTCTGATTGTCCTAAAGAGGGAAGGACTGACAGGCTCAGCTAGGCCTCTACGTCATCGAAGATGTAGGGCGATGCATTTTCTGCGCCATACTCATTCCTAAGGTTCTCGCAAACTGTCTCATGCACAAGATCTTCTCCAAAGGAGAGGGACTCATCGGTACTGGTTGGGTTCTGTCTCCATGGCCCAACGGTGTCTACATGAACGTAATCTGCTTCTGAAGAAGAGTATTCAGTGCTGGATTCTGAATCTGGCCTCTGCCACCTTGTCTGCTTCATCTTAAGTTCCTCATCTCCGCCTGGAGTTTGGAACTGAATCTTCCCGATCTTGTAATCAAATAAGGCCCCCGTTGTTCTGAGGAAGGGCCTCCCTAGGATGATCTGGGAATTTCTCCAATTTCGAGGGGTATCCATATCAAGGACTGTAAAGTCCATCATGTAATCCTGACCCTCAACTTTAATGATAACGTTCCTCAATTCTCCTTGGGACCTCTTGGTTGATTTGTCTGCAAACTAGAGTAAGTCTCTGGATTTCCTAAGAGGTCCTAGATTAAGCCTCTCATAGAGGGTCGTAGGCATCAAGTTAATTGAGGATCCATTATCTAGGAGAGTCCGTGCAAACACGGTGTCATCGACATGACTCACCACATAATGGGCACCCATGTCCCTTTGTTTCCTTAGAAACACATTCTTTATGGCGCAAGTAGTCGCTACTGACAAAACGTGCTTCTCAACACGGCTTTTGGTCTTCCTGTTGACCCTGGTAGGTGTGCATCTCACCTTAAGGTACTTCTGGAATGTAGGTGCATGTCCACATACTTATCGAAAGGGATTACGACCTTGATATACTTATTGCAGAACTCTGCCATCTTATGGTCATCTTTTTTTATTTTCTCTGTTTTCTTCTTTCCACCCTTAAGGGGTCAGGGGAAAGGGATTATTGAAGCTAACTCAGATTCTGAAACTGAAAGATCTTCATTGGAATAGGAAATTGGGTGCTTTACAGGACTCTGACTCTGATACTGACTCTGACTTGGACTCGAACGAAAAAGAGATTTCTGTTGCGAAACAGGTGATGCATCTTCCGCTACTTCTGGGACGTCCTCCTCAGATGGAGGTGCGGGCTTCTCATCGGTTTCGCTGGACTCACTGTGCTCTTCTCCTTCTTCTTCTACTAGTGGTGGTGTTGCTCCTCTGCCTCCAAGTTCTCCTCAAGTAGAAACTTAGCGACGTCTTCCTCCTATACCCATGCCCGATCAGGTATGATCATGGTCCTTCCTCTCCTGAGGGACATATGATTAGCATTATCGTAGGAAAGGATCTCATGTTCAGATAGAGAGTCATCTGAATAGTATACATGATCTTGTGGTCGGTTCTGACCCTGATTTGGGCTATTTGGATTGGCTTGAACCTGAGCGGGAATTGGGGTCTTTGGCGCCATCTACTGATCCTGGGTGCATGAAACATGATTCAGATCAATTCGGATATCCAAGTAATCATTTTGTATCTGCTGGACCCTATCAGTCAGGGTCTGGATCGCCAAGGTGAGGGACTCCAATTCACTAGCGGGCGGGGCTTGCTGCTGCTGACTAGAGGACGAGTGATTCGGATGTCTATACTAGCCCTGCTGGCCATGCCGATATTGCTGCTGGTGGGAAGGTGGTGAAGGGCCCTGCTGGCCTGAGTGGAACGTGAGCTGCTGCTGGTGCTGCTGAGGCCGGTACCCTTGTCCAGGTCGGGACTGTACAAAGCGCGGTGCGGGGATGGAGCTGGTTTCTTGGTAAGCTAGTGAAGGTTGATGTGGCTGACTATTCCCTATCCCTGACTGTCTACCGACGGGGTCATGGATGTACCACAGCCCGTTGATCTCAAACACCTGCGGAGGCTCCTCGTAGACTGTCTCCACCTGTAGGGGTACGTGCTGCTCATGCTGAGTGTATTGTTGCTCCTCAACCTAGCTGCTCTGAGGCCCCTGTATATGCTTCTGTACAAGATGAACTCGATGTATAGGTACCGGTGGTGTAGAAGGGGTAGGTAGTCATATCTTGTCTACCTTATCAGTCAATTCCTCCACTTGTTTTGGCAATCGCGAAAATGCCTCATAGTTGGTGATCCTCTCATGGATATGCTCTACCATGGTGAGCTTATCAGCTATTATCCCCATGCTGGGGATGAGGTCATCTGTCAGATCCACTACAGTCCTCCTAGTTCTCTCATTGGATAGGCATGACGGAGATAACTGATAGGCCCTGGTGGCATGAGATCTGCCTGTTTCTTCCATCTGCTCCAGAATCTTCCATACGACGTCTTCATTCTTATTCAGATAGATGCCTCCACAGGCTGTACTCACTAACCCCTGCATCTCCGGGGTCATGCCACAGAATAAGCTCTGGACTAAGATCGCTTTGGTAATGCCATGGCAGGGGCATTTTTATGTTAATTCATTAAATCTAATCTCAGGCTTCATGGAATGGTCCGTTGGGTCCCTGGGAAAAACTCGCGATCTTGGTCCTCATCTGGTTAGTCCTACTGAGTGGGTAGAACTTCTTCAAGAATAAACCATTGAACTGCATCTAGGTCGTACATCTTACCCAGAGATTTTTCAGCCAATGAGCAGCCTTATCTCCTAAGGCAAACGGGGTAGCCTTCAGCCAGATGTAGTCTTGCCCAACCCTAGGGTGAATAAGGTTGTTTCATACCAACTCGAAGTTTCTAAGGAAAGCATGTGGTTCCTTGTTGGCGTTCCCATTAAACTTCGATAGCAGACTCAGAAAATGGGGCTTCAGCTCGAACGCTTCTGGGGGCACCTCAGGTACAAGCCAACTATGTATTTAATTCTCAACTGGGTTGTAGGAATCTACCATCGCTCGGTCAATTCCACCTGCCTCTATCACATGCCCCATCCTAGCCATAAGTTATGCATTAAGCTGCTCGGCACTAGCCAATCGGGTGAAGACTTGATGCATGGGATCATCCTCTTCTTCCGGGTGTTTCTTAGGAGGCATCTTGTCCTCTTTACCTGGGTAAAGAAATTGGTCTAGGTTAGAGGACGTATTAATAAAGACATTCTCACCGAGGCGATGGTTTTCCTCGATGAGATGAGAGGAGAGAAAAGGGATGGTTTGAGGGTAACCATCCTGAGGGTGATGGATCCCAAAATCAAGAGGGTCATGAGCTCGGGTTGGCCCAAGTTGCGCTTGGGCTGATGAAGACGAACTTCGTGAGGGGCTCAAGGAGAGATTTGCGAAGTGTGAGTAGATATCCCCCTAGTCAGTCATCTTGGATGGCAGGAAGAAGAATTGGGAGTATAAATGTAAAGATAGGGTTTTACTCCTACCTGAAGCAAGCAAGTGAACCACAAACCCTAATTTTCATACTCAACACGGTGAAGGACCCGAAACCGAGTCCGATTAGTCTGGTTGATTTTAAGTGTGATTTTTCAAGCAAGTAGCAAAGGTTACGCGACCTATAGGGGAGTCGGCTCAAAGCTGGATGCGTCTCCCCTGTTTAACCTGTCACCTAAGATACCAATGCCCTTCCTTTCTTTGCTCCTACCACCAGCCGAGATTCAAGGACCTGCCCCTATCTACCTACAGAAGTAGACGGAGGCTGACAAGGCTTTAACTTCACCCCTATCTACCTGCCGAAGCAGGCGAAGGCTACTAGCAACTTGTCGCGATGCACTGCGGTTTCGCCCCTATCTACCTACCGGAGCAGGCAGAGGTTACTTGATGCTGGTCAGTTGAACCCATAGTTCAGCCAGTGATATTTGCTCAGATCAGGGTATGCGATATGGAAGGTAGGGATTTTTGGCTTTACCTTAGGGTGTGCACGCACACTCTAGTACCCTCACTCAGCCTGAAATCAAGGTCGGGGTTATTCTCCCGCAAACAGAATTTCCGTTTTTTTTGATTTTTTGGTCAATTTTGTTTAGCAGTCCCGATTTTAAGTTTAGTTGACCACTTGATTAGTCCAACCACAAGGCACGCCTATCGGTCAGTCCTAATTTCCTGTAAACCTAAGTTTGAAAACCTAGGGAGAAAGAATCGAGAAAAGCTGATGCACGATAAAGCAATGATGAATGCCAAGTTTAGAAGACTTACAGTGATCCTTTCGCTTTATATGCGGGATGCACAATAGAATTGAATTTTACAATATATGAAATGCAAGCGAAAAAGCCGCTCCTAGACACGCAGTTCTATTAGCGAGTGAAGAACCAGTTAAATTTGGCTAAATCCTACGGTCTAAGTGTATCTGTTAAGTGTGAAGTGTGGTCCTAAAATTTTATGAGCACAAACGGTCCTAAGATAGCTCTAAGAGCCGCAAGTGCAGGTCCTATTCTACGTTAAGCAACCACGCAACACGTGGGGGCTTGTTTTATTATGATTTACATGCATGAGAACTCAAATGGGAGCCGCTGGAAAAATGCAAAATAAAATAAAATAAAAATTACAAGTCCTCACAAAGACACTCAAATTATTTTAATGCAGATTCCTTGGCTCGCTTAGCGAAGCGCCTTCGACTCCTCATATTACTCGCACGAAAATAAATGGAGGTCAGATAAAGAACGACACAAAATAAACGAATAAAAATTAAACAGAAAATATTAATAAGAAAAGTCGGGAATCAGACTACCTGGGGATGGAAAATCTAAAATCAAAATTTTCTAAGAATTAAACTAATATGTGCCTCCCCGGCAATGGTGCCATTTAAAGAGCCCTTCGATTACCCTACTTAATTCAACCGGATTAACGATTAAATTATAATGATGTTCGTTGTAGTCAGATAACTTCGAACTATTCAAAACCACTCAAATTAATATTCAATTAAACACAACCGATCGATTTTTTTACGTGGGGCAAGCTCAAGGTCGAACTTAGGGAGGAAGCTTTCTCCTTAGGTGAATTTGAAGTCAATTTCAATTTTAGATTTTCAGGGGAATATTTTTGGTGTGTTTTTATATTTTCAAACCAAATTTGATGTTAAAACACAAATTATAGTCAAATGAAGTCCAAACTTAATGAAACTTGGCCAAAATGTGAGCTATGAAGCTAAGCTACTGTATTTTTTATGGAATTTTCAGACTCTAAATGAATTAATTATGAATTAAAGATGAATGCAGGGTAGTTTTTGCAAAGTTAATTTTAATAAACACAAAAGTACTTCATTTTCAGACACAAAAATTATCCTATATATTTCTACGTGAGAGGAATCCATGAAAATTGTAGACCTAAAAAATGATGTATATTGGACCTATTAAAAATCAATTAAGCAAAATACTATTTAATTTATTCAGGCCTCGTGATGCGTGTAAAAGCAATGATTTTTGGGCATAGTATAGAACAACTTAAACTAAACCTATTATGATTTTTTAGTGATTTTTGGAGCAACAAATAATTTAATATGGAATAAAAGTCACACAATGGGCAAACTCTGTAAATTTACACAAAAATATTAATATTTAATTCCTTTATACTCACAAAAATATAGCAAGTGTCCACAATGATAAAGCACAAGTTTAACTACAACATACAATTTTTTGAATTTAAAAAGGTAGCTAAATAAATGCCTAAATATGCGTGCAAACACATGCACAAAAATACAAACAGAAATTAAAATTGATCAAATTAAAACGTGCATACAGGGACTAAATGCAATTACCTATAATGTTGGGGGTAGGAATGCAAAATATTTACGGGAACACG
Source organism: Ottelia alismoides (assembly GCA_037367405.1). Classification (NCBI taxonomy): domain Eukaryota; kingdom Viridiplantae; phylum Streptophyta; class Magnoliopsida; order Alismatales; family Hydrocharitaceae; genus Ottelia; species Ottelia alismoides. Next base: position 584,868 of record JAZKJV010005962.1, on the reverse strand, counting down.
TACGCCTCACGTGATGTGCCTGGTAGGGACTGGAATGCAATATTGGAAACTTGTAAGGTCCTTTGTGCAAAATGCCTAGCCCGCATGCAAAGTGCTAGGCTCGGGAGGCGTCGGAGGCTCGGGCAGTGGCTCGGTGCTTTGGAGGCTCGGGTGTAGCTTCGAAGTTGGCTTGGGTGCTCAGAGCCTGAGGGTCGGGGAAGCGGCTCGGAGGGAGCTACGTGGCGGCAGATGGGTCGTAAGATCACAATCGATCCAATGGCTATTGAAGCTGGAGACGTGGCGCCTGAGGGATCGTTAGATCGCAATCGATCCAACGGTGGTGATGGCAGACGACGTGGCATGATGCGGCGACGTGGCACTATGTAAGCCGTTAGATCCTCAAGGATCCAATGATATCTGGAGTTGCGGGCGAGGGTGAGGTAGACGAATGAGGACCATCCGATCAAGGCGATCAGATGGTGGTTGGGCGTCATTCTCCTCCGGGACGCAACCTCCTGCAGCAGACGTGTCTATGCTCAAGCGATGCCCTCCTGGCTCTGTCACCTTCCCTCGTGCTCGGTGAAGATAGCTGGAAGCTCCTAGATAGCTAGAAATGATGGTGGGAGCTTCACAGAGCGACCGGGACGTCTGAGAGTTACTGAGGTGGTCCGTAGGAAGGTGACGACAAAGCTTGAAGTCGCTCCGGTGATGCTTTTGGCCAACGAAGAGAATGGTCCATGCAGGTTTAGTGACTATAGCCGAAGCATGCAAGTGCTTGCAAGGAGTGCAAGGGGGTGACGGGAGGCATGTGTAGTGAAGTGATGAGCGGGCGGTGGTGTTCCTTCGTCGTGACTGGCGGAGCAGTGGTCGGAAGTGGATCTATGTGTCGTGAAGGTGAACGGAAGGTGCCGCGAAGATGAGAGCTCCAAGGCGGAGCTCAATGGATAGTCGGTGGACGGTGGTGTCGAGCGGAGAAGGTGAGAAAAATGCGAGAAGATCGAGAGGGACAAAGAAGAAGATCGGAGGAGGAATGGAGGAGTCTACCTGGGAATGGAATCTCGGAGGAAGCTTTCGATCGTCACTCGAGGGTCGGTAGAGACCCGAGCTCTAGACTTCGTCGGAGAAGCTGCGACACGACGAAGCTACGCCGTGGATCTCACCAGAGAAGAAAACACCGTCGTCGCTCACTCTCGTGCTAAATTGCTATCACCGATAGTTAGAAGGGAGCTCTGGGGATCTCTCTGCAATGGCGGATGGCCGTAAAAGTGGACAGAGGTGCGGTATTTATGGAGAGAAGGTAGTGGTCCATGTGATGGAAGGAGTGATGTTCGTGGTGATTATGGAGCGAGGGAGAGGCGGTCATGGCGAACGTGGGTGCTGGCGAGGATGAGGGATGTGGGGTCTTCATTGTGGGGCGCTCAATGGGTGGAGATGGTGACGAAAATAGAAAGGGGGAAGAGACAACGTGCGGTGGGGCTACATGGGTGAGGTGTTTGTGGAGGTAGGAGACGATGTCATGGCTGTTGGATCTCACGATCCAAGGGCCAAGAGATTGGCGTGAGGGAGCAGGTAAGATTAGATCCCGACGATGCGATTGAAGGGCGGTGATCGAGCCACATGGCAGAATGTGGACGCGGCGCTGGAGAACGATCGTGATGAAGATCAGACCTTGAGCGAAGGGTCAAGATTTGAGTGGAATGAACAGTTGAGATCTAAAGCGCATGGAGAAGATCGGATGGTGTTGGCGTGCACTACGTGGCGCAATAAGATGGAGGCGCTGGTGAACGGTGTATATGCATCGTGAATGCGATCGGAGGGTGGTGATGAAGCAGGAATGAGCAACTTCGATCTAATTATTGGGGCTATGATCCAACGGTTGTGAACGCGACACATGGCCAACGGAGATGAAGGTGCCGGTGGGCAGCCCAAATCTGATCAGGGCGTTGATCGGGCGGTCATGAGATGAGGCAGAATGGATGGCTGAGATATGGAGGGCGTGCGCCCGATCCAACGGCCAAGAGGGAAGGGCGCGTGGCAAGCGGTTAGATGGCCGCGTGGCGCAACCAGAAGGCGCCACATGGCCCAATCAGATTGGCTAAGAAAGAAGGTGAAATAAGAGTGGGAAAATGGTCGAATTTGGAAAAACTCAAAATATTAAAGTTGTAGATCTCGATGAGATATACAAGTTTCATGTTGACCAAAAATAGAAACGAGGTCGAATAAAGTGATAAAATACAAGGGTACAAATATAAATACATATAGTATACAATGGGGGCCCAAAACTCAAGTTTTGCATACGAGCTCTGATTTAAATGAAATTGGTCTTATTTTGAAGGTCTCTGAATGTTTATTATTTTAAAAGTGAGTAGACCTAGATCGGAGACTGTATGAGAGAGATGTTTATTTTAAAGTCCCTGGTCTTAAACTTGTATTGGGGTTTTATTGGTCAATTATATAAGTTAGTATTTTTTGGTATTTTTCTTGTTTTAGTATTAGTAATATATACAGTATAGAGTGAATTTATGGAATTTAGAGTTAGTATAAAATACATACAAATGAATGATTTTTACAAGTGACTTTGGCTTCTTATTTAATGCAGATGTAAATGCTAAAATGCAGATGTTATCAGTGTATGCATGAATGCTAATTATGCAGTTTTGGTGGAAATATGCCTCTAATTACTCAGGAACAAAGCTCTATTTTCAACTTTTAGAGTGATGAATTACAGATTCATCAATATGGTAGTGGTTGGAAAATCCGGATCTGGATCCGGATATCTGAATATCGCATTTAATATTGTTTTATATATTAGTTAATATAATAGAAGCTGCAACCTCATGTTATTATATTAGTAGTATACATTATATAATACAACATATTAATGGTATTAATAAACTTGTGTTTGTTTGGTGATTGGCACGAACAACGGTTACGAAACCCAATCCCCCTTTTTGCTTCCGATCATGAACGCATGTCACCTCTACGCTCTCTTTTGTCATGATGCAACTTATTTATATTTCATTACCAATTTTTAAATCATAATGAACTTTGATTAAAAAAATCAATTCATATCTATATGTAGTCATTATTCGATCCGTATTCAAATTCATGTTTATTGGATACATATTTTGATTTCACTCTTTATTAGATTCATATTTGGATTAGCTCTTTATTAGATATGTTTTCGGATCCATTCTTTATTCGATTCATATCTGGATTCGATAAATACCGATTCAGATTCATATCCATATTTTTAAGGATATGGTTTCCATAATGCATATCCGAATCATATCCGTATCCATATTCGTGTTCGATAGAGATGAAGCGAATATATATGGAAATAGGCATATCTGATCCGTATTCGATCTATTTTCATCCCTACTTAGAAGACTCAAATTTCATATCATTGTGTAGAGGCCTACTCTAGTATATACACATCATCTTTTTCTTTGACCATAAACATCTCTAGTTGTTCCATCTAGTTTTTCCCCTTCGAGATCACTATAGAGGAAGGCGATCTTTATATACATATGCTTATTTTTCAACTCTTTATTAGCTATCAAATTGAGAACAATTGATGGCTAACACCTCAGTTGAGAATAGAATATGTTTTTTTCCTTGTATTGAGTAGAGAATTCTAGGGTTGTATATATAGAGTGCCGTTAGGCTTACATAATTAGTCTCTCAACACTTCCCTTCAAGCTGGAACATATATATCGATCATGCTCAGCTTGTTACAACATTTTTCAAACTGTGTGCGAGCAAGAGGCTTAGTAAACATGTCTGCAGTCTAATCTGTTGATGATATGCTGTGAGTTTGAAGTAGCCCTCTCTGTATCATATCTCTAGTATAATGATAGCCAATTTCCACTTGTTTGGTGCGTTCATGAAACATGGGGTTGTTGGTTATGTGCATTGCCACGCGGTTGTCACATCTGAGCTCCATAACATTGGTAGGATAATATGAAGATCTGAGAGCACAGATCGAATCCATACTAGTTCTGCAGCAGCGTGAGCCATGGCTTTATATTCACTCTCAGCACTTGAACGAGAAACAACTACTTGTTTCTAATCTTTCTAGTTACTTCGTTCCCTATTTCTACTTCTGTAATCTTGAGGAAAGGAATTTGGTTTCTCCCGAGCTGAAACAATATGTTGATAACTCTAGTAAATCAAAGTCATTGTTTTCTAGCTATTTGGGTTCAATTTGTTTTTTTATAAAACAAAAATTGAGGATTTAGTTACGATTAGAAATACGCTTTTGTATCTTCATTCTTGGATCCTTTACTTATACTTATTCAATTAGAATTATTGAATCAACTTCAAAAAATTATGCTTCACGATTTTATAATCCAATTTTTGTTTTCCTTTTTTAATTAACTGCACCTTGGATACAAATCGTGAGAATTCGTATTTTTCCTCAAATGTAGCATTGAAAGGAAGGAAAAAGATTAAATCCTTTTAAGAAATAAAGTTTTTGATTAGAATATGAATAAAACTGAAAAACCCCTTAACTATTTAAGGTTTTAATAGAACGACTGACACTTTTACCACTAAACTATACCCACTACAATTTTATTATTGTATATTAATGGACCTTTTGTCGAACAAAGGAATAATTGCTTCTCCAAGTTACTAGATTTCCCGTTGGATATGTGCAGAAACTTGTGGTGGATTTTCTGTCTATCATGCATCCTCCATAGTCTGCATCAGAATAGGCCATGAGGTCAAAGTTATTTCCTTTGGTGAATAATAGACCTTTTCCTGGAGAGTTCTTGATGTACCTTAGAACCATCATGCATGCATCGAAGTTAGCTAATGTGGGGGAGTCCATAAACTAACTCAACTTCCCAATTGCAAGGGAGATATCTGCCCGAGTAATGGTAAGGTATATAATAGCTTACCCACTAGGCGCCTGTATTGACCTGTATCTTCAATGTCACATAGATGTGTCCCTTAGGATCCATGGGTACGTATGTTGGCTCGGATCCCAACATCCCTGTTTCCTGCAGTAGGTCAGTGGCATACTTTCGCTGAGACATAACTAATCCTCGCTTGGACCTTGCAATCTCAATTCCCAAGAAGTACTGAAGTGGTCCTAAGTCTTGTATTACAAATTATTCTGCAAGTTGTGTTTTTACTTCAAGAATAGAATCAAAGTCATCTCCCATGAGGATAATATCATCAACATATATAAGCATAGCTACAGTTCCTTTTCCATTCTTTCGTATGAATAAAGAATGGTCTATCGAGGATCAGATAAGGCCCAAGTTCTCTAGTACCTATGATAGTTTCTAGAACCAAGCACGAGGGCTCTGTTTGAGGCCATATATAGCCTTGCGTATAAACATACCTTCTGACACTACCCTTGAGCCTCGAAACCAAGGGGTTGCTGCATGTAGACACTTTCCTGGAGGTCTCCATAAAGGAAAGCATTTTTGAAATCTAGCTGATGCAAGGGCCAATCAAGCTGCACCGCTACGGCCATAAGGATGTGAACTGTAGATAGACGAGCAACTGGGGAGAAAGTGTCGAAGAAATCGATGCCATAGGTTTGCATGAACCCTTTTGCCACAAGCCTTGCCTTGTAGCGAGAAATAGAGCCATCAGGGTTGTATTTAATGGTGAATACCCATCTGGATCCCACAATCTTGTTGTCATTGGGAAGATCAACTAGCGTCCATGTGTTCTGAGATATCAGAGCAGACATCTCTTCTTCCATTGCTAAGTGCCATCTGGAATAACGAAGTGCATCAGTATGAGTACGAGGGACAATGGTAGCCGATATTGCCTGGACAAATTGTTTGTATGAGGAGCCAAGACTGGAAAAAGACACAGCTGCAGAGATCGGATGCTTAGTACTGTATCGAGATGGACATTGTCTAGTCCCCTTTCGTAGAGCTATCGGCATGTCTGCTGGAGCATCACCTGATATGTCAAGTGTACATGTATATGTACCCATAGTATAGTTAGTATGTAAAGATTCATGTGAAGGAAATACCTGAGGAGATGGTGCCGGCTCAGAAGGGGTGTCAGTTTGAGTAGTAGTCATTTTGTAAAGATTAATCTCTGCTGTAGGAACAGGAATGGGAGATGAAGATGGTGGTGGAGGATTAACATGTGAACCTGACCTAGAGTAGTAGGGAAGGGACTCAAAGAATGTAACATCTGCACTGGTGTAGTGTCTCTTGTATTTAGGATCATAGCATCTGTATCCCTTCTGATTCCTAGAATATCCGAGGAATATACATTTAATCGCTCTTGCAGCAAGTTTGTCCTTACCTGGACCAAGGATATGGACAAAGGCAACACACCCAAATATGTTTGGTGGAACAAGAAACAAAGCCTCTCTGGAAAGAGAACCTCAATGGCTACTTGTTCATCGATGGAGGTAGACGACATACGATTAATGAGATAGGTGGCGGTTAGAACATCATCTCTTAGTAGGTGGGAGGCACATGATAATTAATGATCAGAGTTCGAGCAACGTCCAGAATATGCCTATGTTTTCGCTCGGCCACACCATTCTGTTGTAAAGTATGGGCACAAGTAGTTTGATAAATAATCCCATGTGTTGATAGGAAAGACTGCATATTATGAGAAAGAAACTCGCAATCATTATCGGATCTTAAACATTTGACAATGGTGCCAAATTGAGTTTTCACCTCATTAACAAACCGAACAATAATATTGAAAACATCAGACTTGTTCTTTAAAAGGAAGGTCCATGAGACACGGGAAAAGTCATCTATTAAAACCAAATAATATATGTTTCCCAAACGATTAGGATGTCGACTGGGCACTCAAACATCAAGATGAATTAACTCAAAAAGACTCTTGGTATTTATGAGACCAGAAGATGGGAAAGAGCTTCTATGATGTTTCCCTAGTTCGAATGCCTCACATTCTAATTTGGCAGTTGGAGGAAGCTGTGGAATGACACGATGAAGCTTGTGAATGGATGGATGACCCAATCGCTGATGCCAGAGGGTACCGAAAGAAGCACGAAAGTGAGTTCCAGAGTATGCAGCAGTCGTAGATGATTGTAGTAGATGATCGACACCCCCTTCCTCACGGCATGTACCAATCATCCTCCCAGTCAGAATGTCCTGAAAAACACATGAAACACCGTCAAAGGTAGCTCTACAGTTCAAGTCCTTGTAAATCTGACTAACGGAAAGGAGACTGATGGGAAATTCTGGCACAAATAGAACATTATTGAGATGTATGTTAGGGGTAAGATGTACATCCCCTTGTCCTTTGATAGGGGAAAAGCGACCATTTGCAACTTGTACGGTTCGTCCAGGAGGGACAATTTCCATATCCTTTAGTAAGGTTTGATCGCCACATAGATGAGTAGACACACATGTATCAATCAACCATTCCGACTTCGCAAAGTTATTTGCAGAGGCGATAAAGATACATGTATAAACAACAACAACCGTTTCTGGAGTATCACTCGGATTTAGAGGAATAGAGTCTCCCGGGCGAAGCCTATTCAATCGTTGCAACAGATCTTCAAAGTCACATCTGGGAAATTCTACTGTGGCAGCATCGCTTTCAGTGGTTACAGCCCTAGCCATAGGAGCATGATGTCCTAGTTTGTTGTAGCAGACGGCCTTAACGTGGCCATACTTATGACAATATGTACACTGAATTATGCCTCAGCTCCAGCCAGAGCTGAAGCAAGCTCGACCTCCACTCCTGAATGATCCACGAGCTCCTCATCCTGGTGCGGCAGAAAGTGCAGTAGCTTGTCCTTGAACGTCCGTTTGTATGCTTGTGTAAGGGACAACTAGACGACTCAAGGCGCTATAGGCCTCCTCGATGGTAGGGAGAACAACTACAATAACCATCTGATCTCAGGCTGCAGCATAGGTGGAATCGAGTCCTGCTAAAAACACCAAACATGTCATTTGTTAACAATGCTCCTTCTGTTTAGGACAACTACATCCAAGAATGCACACATTATAACGTTCAAGCAATGATTTTAGAGTAGAGAAGTATTCAGACATGAATCATCCTGCTTGCTTCATATTTAGCATATTAAAGTAGGTTTGATACATCCTACTTGAATTCTTCTCCTGCCCATATGTGGCGTGAATAGATGTCCACATTTCGTGAGCAGTGCTATAGTATATCAGCTCATCAGCAGTCTTATCAATGACACTGACCATGATCCAAGAACTGACCATCCTGTCATCCTTCTCCCATGTGGCAAACTTTCCCACCTTCTCAGCAGGCTCTGATTCTAATAGAATGTGCTCCTTTTCATATCCTCGTACAATCATGAGGAACATACAAGACCACTTGGGATAATTGGTCTCATCCAACTTGGGGATTGAGCTGAATGAGGGTAGTCTGGTACTCCCTCCATCATATCCTTGAGATGTGACTTCAGATTGGGATATCTCGAATGATGAATCAAGCCTACTGCAGAGAAAATAATGTAATATCATGAAACCATCTTAGGTCATATCGGTACCCATTATGTATCGACAAATCAATAAGAGGCTAGACGGTGGCGTTGGGTAATTTATTTGGTGGATAATTGTGCACATAGAACCAAGAAGGCCAGGTAGAGGTCGGAGTTGAGGATGTGGTTGAATGCAGCGCACTCGAGTGTCGGGTAAGGCTGTTGTAAACCAGCGCTGGAGGTGCGACGAGCGTCTGGGAGGCTGGTGACAGGTTATAGGGGGTCGGACTGGGGCAGAGGTAGGGACAGGGGCCGGACTGGGGTAGAGGTAGGGAGTCGAGCTGGGGAAGCAAGTCGAGGGCTGGGGCAGGGAGGCAGTCTGGAGCAGTGGGAGGGGGTCGGGCTTGGGCAGGTAGGCGGGCTAGGGTGATGGGAGGGGGTCGAGTCAAGCAGGTGGGTGGGAGGGGGCCTGACTGGGGGGATCGGGCTGGGGGCGTCGGGTCGAGCAGGTGGGTGGGGAGGAGGCGACCTGTGGGGGGGGGGGGGTCGGGTCGAGCAGGGCGGTGGGAGCGAGGGCGGGGCTGGGGCGTCAAGGCGGGGCGCTGTGGGAGCGGGAACGTCTGGGCTGGAGCGTCGGCTGGGGGCGGGAACGTCTAGGCTAGGGCGGCTGGGAGCGGTGGGAGCGGGAACGTCTGGGCTGGGGCGTCGGGGCGGGGGCGGGGCGCTGGGGCATCGGGGCGGGGCTGTAGCATCGATGTTGGGGCGCCGTTGGGGCATTGGGCTTGGAAAAGCGGGGGGGGGGGGGTGTGGCAAAGCTCTGATACCAAGTTGAGAATAGAATATGTTTTTTCCTTGTATTGAGTAGAGAACCCTAGGGTTGTATATATAGAGTGCCCTAGGGTTAGGGTTACATAATTAGTCTCTCAACAACCTCCATCATTTGAGAGAATATTCCATGAAGGTCAAGATAAAACATTTCTAAATGAACCTAGATTCGTAAATTGAATAAAAAAAGAGTTTTATTTTCCAGAATCACCTTTTCTCTTAGAAAATATCACAAGCTTAAAGATATAGTAATCATACAAAGATTATATTTCGTCTTCCATATCCTTAGTTCGCTTTAGTGATAGTTCAAAGAAAATTATCGAGATTGTCGATGGGTTGATATAGTCCACGATTTGGAAACATGGATTTGATTTGACCTTTGCACATGCCAACACTGGAGAAAGGAGAAATTAGTTTTATTCTTGTTGTTTTTCTCTTTGAAATCTCTCTTCAATTAATTCTTTGGATGAAGATTCAAGCGTCCTTTATATACAAATGGGCATTATATGTTCACTTGAGGAACATTTTTGTATATACAATTCTCTCTCTGTTGTTTGAAGGCACGTTTGTGCTAACTAAAAATGTAACGGGCTTAGTCTTCGATCCGTCATGGAGGAAAAATGGTCATGACAACTTGTTGGGTTCATGTCCAAATGGACCCGTTGACAACCACCCAAAATGTTTAAGTCCAAGTTGTCAAGTACTAATCCCACCACTTATAAACCAGACTTACACTTCGTGAGTTTTAGATGTGACACTATGTTTGGGGGTATGAGTATTACAACAATTTGTAATGTCCTGTGCTTAGGTCCCCGGTCCGCTATCGGGGTAAACTGACCCTAACAACTTGTTGGGTTCAGACCCGGATGGACCCGTTGGCAACCACCCAAAATGCTTAAGCCCAATATGTCAAGTAGTAATCCCCACCACTTATAAATCACACTAACACTTCGTGAGTTTTAGACGTGGCACTATATTTGGGGTATGGGTGTTACATAAAATATAAGAATAACCTAAATATATTCATATGAGTTATATGACTATAATATATAATTATATATGTGGAATATAGATATCACTATATAAGCATGAATTTAGTTTATTTCGATGCATTATTTCAAAATAAAAAATACAATTAATAAAGTACAGATTATATTGATCATTATAGATAAATTTAAATCTAAATTTATTTATTATAAATTATAAAAACATGTATATGAATGAAAAAATAAATAATATATATACCTAAAATAGTAATTGTATAAATATATAGGTTATGTACATTTTATTATATAAACAAACTTATTGCAATTATTATAAACTAATGTTGTGTGTATATAAACCTATGATTAATATAAGTAGAGCGGACTTCATGGCTAAAAGCTCATTTTATTCATTCCTTTTCTATAACATTTCTCTTCTCATCCTTTTTCTAGGTAAACAACCATATGGCCCAGCAAGGTCTCTATTTTCCATGGCACGTGCGAGGAACGTGTTCTTCTTCTCCTTCAACCATACACCCTAAAGGCATCGACTTTCTGCTTTAGCGATTCCGGAGACCGCCAACCTCAATATCCCTTTACCATCAAAATGTCCTTCCACTTTATATAGCCTCTGATTGCTCATCTTCTCAACATACAAACTATAAACCACAACCATTACAATATAAGAAGATTGTTATCATCGTTGACAAACGCAAGAGAGTTGTTACGAGCTCCACAGATGAATAATATCATTCACATTCGATCTCCAACATCATTAGGCGAAACCACCATCTTCGCTAATATTCATCTCCCTCTTTGGCAAAAAACTACAGTGAAGTGTATAACTGTTTTTGATTTTTTAAAGCACTTCCTATTTCTTCCCCCTTTATTGACATTATCAAAAATAACTAAAATACCATATCATGATTAATTATATCAAAAGATGCGCTAATATAACTTTCTCTAATAAATTTATTTTTAAAAATTCGTATTTTATGTAGAGCTCCTCCTAACTTCAAGCTCTCCCTCAATATTTGCATAAATGCTATATGAGTATAGAGTTCATACCTTGATGCAACATGATATGCATGATCAAGTGAAAAGAAAAGTTAAAGAAATCGCCTAGTGTACTTTGAGGTGGGCTTCTACTATCTTGATATCTTCTCAATAGTGGCAGCATCCATCCTTGCATTGGATTATTACTTGACCTTGGTTGGGTATCTCAGATACAGAATTAACCTCCTCCATGTGTTGTTTCTTCTTTTCTTTCTTTGATAGTTTTCTTTTCAATTACTCTTTCTTTTTTGAGGTCCTTGGGTTAATGTACCTTTTAGAACCCGCATCCATCTAGTCTTCTTTTTAGAACTTAAATAACTCTTATCTACTTCTCCTTAGCTTTTCCATTACTGCGAAAGGAAACAAACTTCTTTTCAATCTCATTACTCTAAATATCTAAACAAATATTTTATCTTTATAAATTTACTTTAATCGTTTATAAGCGATTCACTTTTCATTCTAGTATTTATAAACTGTTTAACAAGAGAGACTTATCTTCTATTAACTTACTATTAATGATTTTCATGTTATGCTTCCTTTCACATTTTTATACTTTTATAACTATTTTTTGGAATCATTGTAAAGTTCTTCATAAGTAGGCTTACTAATCTTGTTATTTCGATTGGATGAGTCCTATTTTACCATCATGATGAGTCTGCATGCTTATGCCTCCTCCTTTTCATATATCTTTGTTACTTAGAGTTGTCCAATGTTGCTTGTATAGCTTTCTTATGAGTCTTTTCTCAACTATGTTGCATAACTTTAAATGTAAGCAACCTTTCTTCAAATGATGTGTCTTCTTGCACTAGATATATTTTACTTCACCATTTTGCCTCTTCTCCTTCTTAAGGAAAGGTTCATTTTTGTGTAATGTGGCTCTAACCTCATCACTATCTTGCTCATGTTCTTCTCTTGCGCTTTTTATGGGCATTGAAGGCAGGGTTCTTATTTTTAACTCATCTTCTTTATCACTATTTTTCAACTTTATTGCATATGTCAAAAGGTTGCTTATGAGATCCCTCAACAATGAGACATTAAAGTTTGTCGACTCTTCTATTGCAATCACCTTATGTTCCCACTCGAGTTGTATTTATAAAATTATTTTTCTCACGAGCTCCATTGGAAAGAAAACTCTTCCCAAGTTTCTTAACCGGATCGTGATTGTAGTTCAGTGTTTCTACATTTAAGTATAATAACGTATACGCCCTTAACTTTTTTGTCGAATTATTAATGAAATGTTTCTCTACCTTGTCGAAAGAGTGGACCGCATTTAATCTTAGTTGTTTTTTATATTGATCATATGAAGCCACGATCTAGATTATTATAATATGCATAAGATATAAAAGGGCATTATTAACATATGTATATGTTGGAGTGGCCAATGATCTCATAGAATATCCACAATGATAGAGCTCTAAACACGTATTAAGATTAAGATTGTTGGATAAAATACGTTATCGTGTTCGGCAACAAATCTCTATCTCATTCATTCTGATACAAAACTCCACCAATATTAATTTCCATCTAATTTTTATGCCCATATTTATTTTGAACGTGGACTTTTATCAAGTATAAAACTATCGAGCATTGAAAATGAAGCAAATATCTTTTATCGTATATAAAAGATGGCATCGTGCAACTTAATGGTGGACTGTGAATGTGATGCAAAAGCACGTTTGATCGTTTATTTAATGCTAAGTATATTTTACAATATACGGTGGCATGAGTTTATCTTCCGTATCTACCAAGGAATGAATAAGAGATAGACCATAGAAATAATAACGGATCATCAGATTTCCAATGAGACGAGGTATGTTTTTTTATCTGGTCGTTGGATTTATTATTAGTCGTATAACGTTTAGATTGGATTGAGATTTTCACCGTAACCAGAAAATATATATTGAATCTGATCTACTTGGGTTGCATCTATACATATGTAGAAAAAAAATAATATTTTGTATTTTGAAATCATATATGATGTGATACTACGAATTCTACATAAATAAATAACCTTCATGTTTTATTAGGGTGTCAAATTTGAACCGTACGCATTGCCGGTCATGTCCAACCAAAATAGGGAATCCTGATATGAATTAAATTTATAAAAACTTTTTTTATTTATTGATGACAATCCACAAATTCTCACATATGAAAATAGGTTAAGGTAATAATGTGTAACCTATAACAAAATTAAGTAAAAAAAACTGGATTTGTAGGTTTGACCCTTTGTGGAATCAGTGAGCCTCGATTAAATGAGTCCGACCATTTGGTCCCACCCTTCAACTAATCCGGTTAGTTTGTATTATACCTAGATCTACTTGAATCTGAATGAGATCATGCTCAGGCTTCTTGGAATCTTGCGTAACCTTAATTTCACCGTCTCACCTAAATTACACTAATTTATTTTGTCGACAATCGTCCTGGAAAACACCTCGGAGAGTCAATATTTGACAAAAAAGAAATATCTGATTGAAAGAGTTACCACTGGACTCACCGAATCTTCACGATCGTCCTAGAAAGAACCTCCAACGACTTAGCAGTTGAGAGATATGTTACAAGTAGTTGATGCGTCCATGGTATCCTCAACTAAGTGTGACCTTTTAGATCAATGCCTTGACCAATAGTGCAAGAATGCATCAACTTCTCTGAAATCAACTGACTGAATAGGTTATTTAATTGACTAACACATAAATATAGTTATGTTGGACATGTGAGCCCACGGAGAATCCTTATGCAATAATTGTTATTGCAGATATCATTCCCTAATCTGAAATGAAGAATAATTAATTTGCATAATAGGTCCCTTAGTACAATTAAGGTTATGTACCATGGCTGTATTAATGATCATACAGTTGTTGATTCAGTTGTTGAATCATAGAGGCTGGTGCTTGGATGAATATCTAAAGAGTTACATCGAGGACACATCAAGCACTGTCAATTGATTATTAAGAGATGATCTAAAGCCTGAGTAGGAGATAGCAATCCTTTCTCCAATGGTCTGATATCTAATCGACCTCTTGATGCAGGTCCTCTGCATAGGAATAGAGATTCGGAGGTGTTAGATAAGTTAGGTCAAAGAGTTGACCTAACGAGATCGAGATATCCAAGATCTATGTCGTATGATGTCACGATATAGGTACGCATCCTTTGACCGGAGACATATGTATTACCATATGTTTGAGTATGTACATTTACCAGATCGATAGGTTGATGATCTAATCGAAGTCTATATACCGGCCATCTGGTGTGCATACAAGGGAATATGAGTAATACGATCTCTCAAAGGGATCATACATGTTCATTATTGAACCAGAAGACATGAGCTCATTCAAGAGATATTGGAAATCAAATTCCGTGTACGGTCATCCCTCTTTGAAAGCTTGACTGAATTTGTAGGTCTGATGTATGCTCTTGGAAAGTATATGATCAATGCCTGAGTACAAAATATACTTTTGAAAAATATATGATCGATACCGACTCCCAATGATCGAATGAGAAACTAATCATAAAACCCTGAAGGAAACAGTCTAAATGAGATCTAAAACTTCGCATTTTATTTTAGGTCTTCTAATATGTAAGATGTATAGATATTAGGAATACCTGAGGATGATGTGATCATAAACGACTATATAACCATGATGCTTCCATTCCGATGGAGTGATGAAACAACTCTGGATTTAGTCACTTATCTCACTAGGGAAGTAATCTAATCTTGTTCCAAATGTTGGAAATTGATCTGAATGTGATTCGGATACAATGAGAAAATTAGATTTATGGCTTTGATTTAATCAAACATCTGTGGGAGGTACTCAAGATCTAGATTTGAGATATGATCTCAATATCCAAGTCACTATACATGGAACATACAACCGCCCTATCCTTATCTCCAACTATCCGCGAAGAAAGTGCATTAATCTTGAAAGAGTTCAAGGATAATTTCATTGTTGATAATGTGTTTGAGCATTAAAGAAAATTGATAGTTAAATGTGATTTAATTATCATCGATAATATGAATTTGATTCATATTATTTCTCCATATAAGGAGAGTTATCTAAGATAATTAAATGTGATTTGATTATCAAAGGTGTGAATAATGTGATTGTGATTCATTTTATTTGAGCACATGAGATTAGACATCCAAGATGATTAAATATGATTTAGTTATCAAGGATATGTATAATGCAAATAGCACTATCCATATTATTCGTATATATTATAAATATGATTTATAATACATTAGAGAGAGCTTATTGTAAATATTATCTACAAATTATTTATTGATGTGAATTGATTTCACATTAAAAATAAATTAAAAATACAATTTGCATTTTATTTTAGGTTGTGAATATGATTCACAATTATTTAATGACATGATTACAATATTTGCAAAGTTAATTTGGAATTTTTTGTGAATTAAATTACAACAAAAGTTATTGTAAATATATATGAAGGATTATATTAGAAGGTCAACACCTTCCATTTAATGGATGGTGGACAACCACCTTTTACCTTATTCTCAAGGGTTGTCGTCCCTCCTTTTTTAGGAAGGTGGGTGGTCTTTTTCTTAATCCTTCTATCCTAATTGATTTAGTTTAAATTAATTATGTTGATTACTCAATATATTTAATTTAATCTAAATTAATTGTTATTGTATTTTTACAACAAAATCATGACTTTGAATAGAAACACAAATCAATCTCAACCATTGATTTTTTATTTCATATGGATTGTGATCTCAGACTCCCAAAATACTATAAAAGAAGAGGCAACCTAGTCCTTCATAAAAACAATTGAATAGTCTCTCTCTCATGTTCTATACACACTCCCCCTCTCTTCCTCCTTAGAGTGGTCGTCCACCCTAAACCCTAGAGAGGGTCGCCGTTGTGTCGCCCCTTCGACAGCTCGTGGATCTCTGTCTCCTTCAATGCACTTCTCTCGTGAAGAAGATGTCGGATCTTGTGAGATTGAGATCAGGATATTCATCACTTACATCATAAATATGGATTGCGAGAAGCACGCGTTTCATCATTCTTGAGACAGGAGATCTCTTCGTTTAATAGGTAACCCTAATAGCCCTTTGTGGTTTAGATGAAATGATATGAGAAGTGACCCGAGAAGTGTTCTTGGATCATGTGTTTTCATTATTCAAAGTTTTTTAATTCCGCTGCCCTGAGCAACTAGTATGTCTAGTCGCTCCCGATCACATATGATACGATCTTCACGTTTCCGTGATTTGCTTAAGGATGTTTCTATATCCTTCAAGTGGTATCAGAGCCATAGGTCTGAGATTTCGAATATGATCCATAAACCTAAGATGACATGAGCATTTTTTGTTGTGTAAATTTTCATCGCATTTTATTCACGCAATCCTATTTTGTGTGATTTTTCGCCCTATTTATGTTCTTTAAAACATGTGTTTATTACTTGGATTATATTACCCATCTTATTAACAAATCATAGTACTTGAGTTTGCATGATTTGGAATATGTTGCTCAAGTTATGATTGTTTTAGTAGACATATGTCCACTATTACAGGAATGGTGTTTTAGAACGTAATTAAGAGATAAATACAATTTTAAAACACCTAGAAATGTATGTACATCACTTGAATTCTGTTGTAAATCAAATTGGCAAATTAGAGAAATTTAGTTTGCTTGATTTGGAGTTTATTTGCTCAAGAATTTGTTAGCTTTAGTAAACATGTGTTACTGTTGGAAACTTAACAAATTTGAAAAAGAATCTTGTGATTGTCATTCAATTAACTCATGGAAATTAATAATTAATCTTCTGGAATAATTAGTTACTAAATGTTTGTAAAATATTTAATAAAGATAATTATTTTGAATGACCATAACTAACATGATAAGACAATTGATCTCGATCGATTTTGTTATGATGAACCTTCCAACAGATATTGATACTTGAATAGGATTAGGAATTTGTTTAGCAAATCTCCTAATAATATTAATCAAAATAGTTTTGATAAATATTATATGGTATACTTTCGGTTGAAAGACCAAATATCTTCTCAAATATAATATGATCAAATCACAAAATCCTAACCTGAGGCAGATATGGTGTCTAGTCAAGGATTGTTGGGTAGCAGGTTGCTCCATGAGCGGTCTGTCCCACATCTTGTATGTACTGGCCATGAGAGTGGGTAAGAAAAAGAAAATGCTTGAAATGATCATGAGGTATTTTTCTAATTATTAAAATTTGAACAATACGTATTGAGATTATACTATCCTTCAAGTAACAATCAAGATTGTTTGTTGGATATTGATTGGATCATTGGTTCAAAATGATTAAATTAATTATCCAATAATTATCATCTATATTTACATATAGATTACAATTCTCTTGGAAGAATTAATTGTTAGCAATGTGAGCCCGAGGCGAACCAAACTTGCAATAAATGTTATTGTAATAAATGATGTATCAATAAAAGTTATTGATTATGTTTCACTCCCTTTTTGAGATTGATTGAATGAATGCACTATAAGGTCCCTCTGTACAATAAGGGTTATGTACCATGGCCAACTTAATAATCATACAGCTGTTGATTCATTGATTGAATCATAGAGGCTGATGGTTGGATGAATATCTAAGGAGTTAGATAGAGGACTCATCAAGCATTATCAAATGATTGTCAATTGATGATCTCCATCCTGAGTAGGAGATGGTAATCCTTTCTCATTAGGCTGATATCTGATCGACCTCTTGATGCAGGTCCTCTGCATGGGAATAGTGATTCGGAGGTATCGGATTAGTTGAGTCAATGGGTTGACTTAACGAGATCAAGATAACCAAAGACCTATGTTGAATGCTGTCACAACATATGCACACAACCTCTGACCAGCGACATATGTGTTGTTATATGTCTGAGTATGTACATTTGGCAGACCAATAGGTTGATGACCTAACAAAGGTCTATACACTGGTGAGCTGGTGTGCATGTAAGGACATATGAGTAATATGATCTCTCAAAGGGATCATACAGGTTCACTCGTGAATCGAGAGACATGAGCTCACTCATGAGGTATTTGGACTGATCAAATTCCATGCATGGTCGTCGTGCTTTGGAAGCATGACATGAATTTGAAGGTAAGATATATGCTTTGTGAAAGCATATGATCTGTACCATATCCCAATGACCAAGAATGAGAAACTTAGTGATCAAACCCTGAAGATGACAGTGTAAAAGTGATCTATATATTCAGGATGATCGTAGGTCTTCCAGTATGTAGGATGTACAACTATTGGGAATACCTGAGGGTGATTTGATTATAAACGATTGTATAACCATGACGCTTCCATTCCGAGGGAGTGATGAAATAGGTCTGGATTTTAGTGACTCCTCTCAATAGAGAAGTAACCTAATCTTAGTCCATGTATTGGACATTGATCTGAATGAGATTCAGATGCAATGAGAAGATTAGGTTTATGGCCTTGATTTAATCAAGCATCTATGAGAGGTCCATGGGATCTAGATTTGAGATGTGATCTCAATATCCAAGTCACTATACGTGGAACAATACAATCACCCTGTCCTTATCTCCAAGTATCTAAGGAGAAATAGCATTATTCTTGAATGGGTTCAAGAATAATTTCATAAGATCTAACCATTAAGAAATTGATAATTAAATGTGTTTTAATTATCTTGATGTTTGTGGAAATTATTCAATATAATTAAATGTGATTTAATTATTGTGGATAAAAAATAATGTGGTTAGAAATATCCAATTATGCATAATATATTATAAATGTGATTTATAATGTAATAGAGAGAGCTAATTATGATTTATATTTGTTGATTAATTATTAATGGGTATTGGATACACATTGTTTAATTAATTGAAAATGTAAATTATATTTTTGTTTTGGGTTGTGAATGTGATTCACAATTTTCCAATGGCAAGATTGCAATATTATCAAAATTAATTATGAATTATTTTTGGAGAATAAATCACAACAAAAGTTGTTGGATTAAATAATGGATAATTTCATGGAGACATGCAATCTCATGAGATTTCATGAGATTGCCCTCACTTGGTAATAAGTGGACGGCTACCAAGTCCTACTTGGGATTGGTGGTCGTCCACTATATTCCAATGGGAGATGAGAGCTCCATAGAATTTGTATCTTTATTTGATTGGTTTAATTTTAGGATTGATGTATATTTGATTTGTCAAATATATTTGATCTAAATTAAATCATAAGTTGTTGGCTTTTACCAACAACAATCTTGACCATTGGATTCATCATAAATCAATCTCAATAATTGATTTTAAGAGTTCCATGGATTGAGATCCGTGGATCCCAAAACCCTATAAATAGATAGGCATACCATGCTCTCTAGGGCTAAGTTTTTGAAGCACATCTCTCTCTCCTTCTTCCTTCCACACGCCAGCCCTCTCTCCCTTTACTTGGTGGCCGTCCACCAAACCCTGGTGGGAGATAGCCGTCGTCGCCTTCAACACTGCACTGCCGCTTCGACGTTCTACGGTTCTCCATCTTCTTGGAGTGCTACTCTCGCGAAGAAGATGATCAATCTCGTACGACGAGATCAAGAGTTTACCGTGCTTGGATCAACTTATTGGATTGCGAGGATCACACGACTCATCCCCGCGCTCGCAAGCTTCTTCTCCGAGGATCGGACTTGAGACAGGAGGTCTCTTTTCGTAGAAACTCGATCAACCACGCTTCAAGAGGTATTCCTTTATACTTATTGTGGTTATAGATGAAACGATCCGAGAATCGTTCTGGGATCATGTGGTTTCATCGCATGATTTTTTTTTTAAATTCCGCTGCACCGAACAACTAGTACGACTAGTTATTCTTTATCGTATTCGATACGACAATCACGCTTCCGTGATGCGCTTGAGGATAATTCCATATCCTTCAAGTGGTATCAGAGCCTTAGGTCGAAGGTTTTGGATACGATCCGCAAACCTAGGACGACTTGGGTTCGTAGAGGTCGCGAATGTTTTTGTCGCATTTGATTTTCCCACTACTGTTTAGTGAATAAATTCGGCCATGTTTAAATTGTTTAACACGAATTAATCTTGGATTTTGTTCCCCATTAAATAAGGAAACCATAAGATCTGAGTTTACATAATTTGGATTCTGTTTGCTTGAGATATGGTTGTTTTAATGAACTTGTATTCACTGTTGCGGGAACTGCAAATCTTAACATGATTAATGAGTTAATTACTATTTTGATCTGCCTCTAAATGCATGAAATAACTTAGGTTTTGTCCTAAATCAAATTAGCAATCTTTGAAAATTGATTTTGTCTAATTTAAATTTAAATTGATTGAGATATGTTAATTTTAGTAAGTAGGGGTCACTGCTAAAATTACAGTCCTAATCAAGAACCATGTGATTGTCAATTAATGAAATTACTTGCTAATTTCAAGAAATAATTATGGAAAATATTTGAGAAATATTGGAAGATGATTATTTTCTTAATTGACTTGGTCTCAACCAATTGATTAGATTTGATCTAGATCATAATTGGAAACACAATCATCAAACTCCTTACTTGAATAGGATTGGGAATTTGTCTAGCAAATTTCCTTATAATCAAAAATGTTTTGATTATTACTATATGGTGTAATTTCGGTTGAAGAACCGATAATCATCTCAAGTACAAATTGATCTATTTGGCATTATCATTTCTCGTGGCGGATATGGTGTCTAGTCGGAGATCGTTGGGGTAGCGGGTTGCAACGTATGTGGTCCATCCCACTCTCATCGGTACTGGCCATGACAGCGGGTAGGGACTTGATAATATCGAAGAAATCAAGATGTATTTTGTAATTATTAAAATTCGAATTAATACATACTTTGAGAATAATACCATATATATGTTCAAGTAAAATAATCAAGTTTGTTGATTGAATTGGATTGATAATTAATTTAATATGATTGAATTAATTATATCCAATTAAAACACTCTATTATGAATAGAGTTGTTGATTCCCTTGGAAGAATTATTTACATGAATATGATTCATAATAACTAATTAAAATTTGAATATGAAATGGAGGATCACATAAGTGACATCCATGGTCTCTCATCAAGACGGAGGGTTTCGTCACCAGATATTATGTGTAGGAGACGCTTGTCCGAAGTGACAACTCCTGCATATGATCCATTTAGATCGGGCTCGTCGCTCCTCAAAAAAGTAAGGACGTATGTGTAGTGACCCCAATATCAGGTCCTCGTATTATTGGAGCGATATTGGATTGCGCATAGCGAGTTGTGTTCCTGTTGACGGTTGGTTCAATTAATGACGGGTCAACATTACCTTAGGGGTGATGGGCCTGGGTATTAAAGACTGAATTGGGAAATGCAAGTTGGACTTGCAAGGAAGAATGTGTTCCCGCTTCCCTTTATTGGAGTCATAGGTTCTCATATTATTGGGATATGACAAAGATAAAGAGGAGATCCCAGTTCTTGCTTGAGATATAGCGGTAAGTATATCTCTTACTTTGAAAGTGATTAAGGGAATAAACTTTCACAGTTGACAGAGCAAGACTAATTTGATTTAAAATACCTTAATCAAATATCATAAATTGAATGTAAGAATATATGTTCTAATATAGTGCATTCTTAATTTCAGAAAATGAAGTCCATGAACCCACTAAGCAGGCTTCTGGAGGTCAACCAGTTGATCGGACCGAATTACTCAAATTAGATCCGTAATTTGGAGCTTGTACTCTCGGCTGAGCGCATAAGTTATGTGCTCTCAGAACACAAGCATGAAAACCCTAAATCAAATGAAGAAAAGCATACAATGACAAGTATGATGAAGATCATGTCTTGGCTATATGCTATATCTTGGGTTCTCTCTCCAATGTTCTTCAGAAGCAACATGTGGAGATGAGCACATGCCAGGAAATAATGCAGAACCTAAAGGATATGTTTGGTGATATTAACCGCACCCAGCAATACAACATTATGAAAGAACTCATTCGCTGTAAGATGCAGAAAGGAACTTCGGTCCGTGAACATGTACTCAAAATGTTTGGGTACTTGTCGGAGCTGGAAACTCTTGGGGCAACTATGGATGCAGACATTCAATCTGAGTTCATTCTACTATCTTTGCCCAAGTCTTTTAATAACTTTGTGGTTTCATTCCACATGAACAAGCTGGAATTGACAAATGCTGGGCTTCTTGCTGCATTAAAGTCTGCAGAAGACGTAATGAAGAAAGATGGTCCCGCTGGCAGTGCAATGGTTACATAGGTCAGAGGGAAGCGCGGTCGGAAGCAAGGTTCTCGGAAGGGCCCGACCCAGAAGAGAAAGAAGAAGGGACAAGGTGTTGGTTCATCTTCCAATGCATCCACTCTAATGGCGTCGAAGAAAACCGACGTCTGTCACCACTACAAGAAGCTGGGGCACTGGAGGCGTAATTACCTGGATTACCTGAAGTCGATCGACAAAGGTAAAGCCCCAGCAGGTATGAAATCTACTTTTATCATTGAAACCAGTTTTCTCGTTGGACGAGAAGGAAGTTGGGTTGTTGATTCTGGTGCTTCTGTTCATGTATGCAATTTTTGCATTTGTTTCAGGAAACTAGAAAACTTGAAGAAGGGGAGATAGTCATCCAGATGGGATCTGATGCAAGTGTTGCAGCAGTCGCCGTCGGGACTTGTCGACTATCATTATCTAGTGGTAGAGTCCTAGTACTTAAAGAGTATCTTTATGTACCTGAAGTCAGGAGGAATTTGATATCTGTATCTAAGCTAGTTAGAAGTGGATATTCATTCCTTTTCTGTAATAAATTAGTCATAAATCATTATAATAAATATATTGCAGATGGTATTTTGACTTTTGGTGGACTCTATGAATTGTGCATTAGCATGTCATGAATGTTACAACTACTAATAAAAACCCTAAAAGATCCAGGGAGAATAAAAATCATTCAAATATAATTTGGCATCAAAGGCTTGGCCATTTATCTGTTGATATGATCAATAGATTGATAAAGGATAGACCTTTGGATTTTCTACAGGTTCAATCTTTACCTACCTGTGAGCATTGTATTCGAGGTAAAATGACTAGGATGCCTTTCCGTAACAAGGTTACAAGATGCGAAAGTATTATTGACCTAATACATACCGATGAATGTGGTCCCTTCAGTACCGCGACTCGAAATGGATATCGATATTATTTGACATTTATTGATGACCATTTGCGATACGGGTTTGTCTTCCTATTACGCCATAAATCTGAAACCTTTGAAAAGTTCAAAGAATTCAAGGCTTTGGTTGAGAACCAAATCGATAGGAAGAATAAACGGATTCGATCTGATCGAGGTGGCGAGTACCTCTCAAATGAATTCAAGGAATACCTTAAAGACAATGGAATTGTCTCTAATCTCGCTACTCCTGGAACTCCCCAACATAATGGTGTTGCTGAAAGACACAATAGGACCATCATGGATATGGCCCGTTCAATGATGAGCAAAGAACATTTACCACTTAGTTTTTGGGGATATTCAGTAGAGACTACAATATATATCCTGAATAAGATTCCTAGCAAATCTGTACCTAAGACTCCTCATGAGCTCTGGTATGGAACCAAACCTAGTGTTAATCACTTGAGAGTTTGGGGTTGCTTGGTTCATGCGAAGAACGTGGACGCAAGTAAGCAAGAATCTCGCACTCGTGAGTATTACTTCATTGGATACGTTAAAGATGGTATTGGATACCAGCTCTATGACCCTGAGATCCAAAAGGTTTTTATCTCTAGAGATGTGAAATTTCTGGAGGATGATTTCCTTAAAGGTCAAGACAAAAGTAAAGTAGAGGAACTCGTAGAATCCCCTGAGGATTCTGAGCTTTCTAGACCAGAAACTGAAGAAGTAAATAAAGATGAAACACCCATACTTCTTCAAAGGAGTTCAAGGATGGTTGCACCACCTGAAAGGTATGGATTCCATGTGTCAAGTGAAACTAATAATGATTCTACTTCATTTGATGAAGCACTCGCGGATCATGACATGGATAGATGGATGCTAGCAATGAAGTCAGAAATTGACTCCATGCTTAAGAATGGTGTATGGACCCTAGAGGATCCACCTAAAGGGGTAAAATCCATTGGGTGTAAATGGATCTTCAAGAGAAAGAGGGGACCTGATGGGAAAGTAGATACTTTCAAGGCATGGCTCGTAGCCAAGGGCTACACATAGAGAGAATGTATCGACTACGATGAGACATTCTCTCCTGTGGCTATGCTTAAATCCATCAGGACACTGCTAGCTATAGCTGCATATCTTGACTACGACATCCGGCAGATGGACGTCAAGACGGTTTTCCTCAATGGATTCCTCAAGGAGGATATCTATATGGAGCAACCCCAGGGCTTCATAACTGAGGATGGCAAAGTATGCAAGCTGAAGAAGTCCATCTATGGGCTCAAGCAAGCTTCTCGTAGCTGGAATATCAGATTTGATGAAACCATAAAGAGTTATGATTTTGTGTAGAATCCTGATGAACCTTGTGTGTACAAGAAGCTTAGTGGGAGCGCCATTGTGTTCATCGTACTTTACGTAGATGACTTCCTTATGATTGGGAATGATACATGGATGATGACCAGTGTGAAAATTTGGCTATCCCATACCATTGAGATGAAAGATCTTGGAGAAGCCTCTTATATCTTAGGCCTGAAGTTGTTCAGAAACTGAGAAAAGAGGATTTTGGGATTGTCACAACATGGATACATTAAGAAGATTCTTGAACGATTCCGTATGGATACTTCCAAGAAAGGATTCCTACCCTTAAGACATAGTATCCACTTGTCTAAAGGAATGGCTCCTCAAACTGTTGAGGAAAAGAAAGCCATGGCTGGATGCCCTTATGCATCAGCTGTAGGAAGCTTAATGTATGCTATGATATGTACTAGGCCAGATATTTGCCATGCAGTGGGAGTGGTAAGTCATTACCAATCCTGCTATGGAGAACAATACTGGAATGCAACAAAGAACATATTGAAATATCTAAGACGAATGTAAGATTACATCTTGGTCAATGGAGATGGTGATCTCCAAGTCTTGGGATATACAGATTCTGACTTCCAATCGGATATTGATGATCGAAAGTCGACATCAGGGTTTGTATTCTTGTTGAATGGTGGTGCTATGAGCTGGAGAAGCAAGAAGCAGGACACTATAGCAGATTCAACAACAGAAGCCGAGTACATTGCTGCATCGGATGCTGCAAAGGAGGTGGTGTGGTTGCGCAAGTTCATCCTGGAACTTGGCGTAGTTTCCTCTGGTACACCCATCCTACTACTCTGTCATAACACGGGAGCCATTGCCCAGGCGAAGGAATCCAGATGGCATCAGAAGAGAAAGCACGTAGAAAGGAAATACCACATCATTCGGGAGATTCAAAAGTGTGGTGGAATCATCATCACCAAGGTGGCCTCTGTCGACAACGTTGTTGATCCTCTTACCAAACCTCTGACACAGAAGGTTTTCGACAAGCATATAATGAGTATGGGTTTAAGGATTGTTCCTGAATGGTTCTGATGGCTAGTGGGAGATTGTTAGCAATGTGAGCCAGAAGAGAACCATTCCTACAATAAATGCTATTGTAATAAATGATTTATCAATAAAAGTTATTGATTACGTTTCACTCCCTTTATGAGATTGATTGAATGAATGCACTATAAGGTCCCTCTGTACAATAAGGGTTATGTACCATGGTCAATTTGATAATCATACAGCTGTTGATTCATTGATTGAATCATAGAGGCTGATGCTTGGATGAATATCTAAGGGGTTAGATAGAGGACTCATCAAGCATTATCAAATGATTGTCAGGTGATGATCTCCGGCCTGAGTAGGAGATGGCAATCCTTTCTCATTAGGCTGATATCTGATTGACCTCTTGATGCAGGTCCTCTGCATGGGAATAGTGATTCGGAGGTATCAGATTAGTTGAGTCAATGGGTTGACTTAACGAGATCGAGATAACCGAAGACCTATGTTGAATGTTGTCACAACATAGGCACACATCCTCTGACCAGAGACATATGTGTTGCTATATGTTTGAGTATGTACATTTGGCAGACCAATAGGTTGATGACCTAACCAAGGTCTATACACCGGCGAGCCGGTGTGCATGTAAGGACATATGAGCAATACGATCTCTCAAAGGGATCATACAGGTTCACTCGTAAATCAGGAGACATGAGCTCACTCATGAGGTATTTGGACTGATCAAATTCCATGCATGGTCGTCGTGCTTTGGAAGCATGACATGAATTTGAAGGTAAGATATATGCTTTGTGAAATCATATGATCTGTACTATATCCAATGACCAAGAATGAGAAACTTAGTGATCAAACCCTGAAGATGACATTGTAAAAGTGATCTTTATCTTCAGGATGACCATAGGTCTTCCAGTATGCAGGATGTACATGTATTAGGAATACCTGAGGGTGATTTTATCATAAACGATTGTATAACCATGACGCTTCCATTCCGAGGGAGTGATGAAACGGGTCTGGATTTTAGCGTCTCCTCTCACTAGAGAAGTAACCTAATCTTAGTCTATGTATTGGACATTGATCTGAATGAGATTCAGATGCAATGAGAAGATTAAGTTTATGGCCTTGATTTAATCAAGCATCTATGAGAGGTCCATGGGATTTGGATTTGAGATGTGATCTCAATATCCAAGTCACTATACGTAGAACAATATAATCGACATGTCCTTATCTCCAAATATCCGAGGAGAAATAGCATTGTTCTTGAAAGGGTTTTTCATAAGATTTAAGCATTAAGAAATTGATAATTAAATGTGATTTAATTATCTTGATATATGTGGAAATTATCCAATATAATTAAATGTAATTTAATTATTATGGATAAAAAATAATGTGGATAGAAATATCCAATTATTCATACTATATTATAAATGTGATTTATAATGTATTAGAGAGAGCTAATTATGATTTATATTTGTTGATAATTATTAATGTGTATTGGATACACATTATTTAATTAATTGAAAATGTAAATTATATTTTGTTTTGGGTTGTGAATGTGATTCACAATTTTCCAATGGCAAGATTGCAATATTCTCAAAATTAATTATGAATTATTTTTGGAGAATAAATCACAACAAAAGTTGTTGTATTCAATAATGAAGAATTTCATGGAGACATGCAATCTCATGAGATTTCATGAGATTACCCCCACTTGGTTATAAGTGGACGGCTACCAAGTCCTACTTGGGATTGGTGGTCATCCACTATATTCCAATGGGAGATGAGATCTCCATGGAATTTGTCTCCTTATTTGATTGGTTTAATTTTAGGATTGATGTATATTTGATTTGTCAAATATATTTGATCTAAATTAAATCATAAGTTGTTGGCTTTTACCAACAACAATCTTGACCATTAGATTGATCATAAATCAATCTCAACCATTGATTTTATGAGTCCCTTGGATTGAGATCCATGGATCCCAAAACCCTATAAATAGAGAGGCATACCATGCTCTCTAGGGCTAAGTTTTTGAAGGACATCTCTCTCTCTCTCTCCTTCTTCCTTCCACAGGCCCGTCCTCTCTCCCTTTCCTTGGTGGCCGTCCACCAAACCCTTGTTGGAGATAGCCGTCGTCGCCTTCGCCACCGCACTGCCGCTTCGACATTCTACGGTTCTCCGTATTCTTGGAGTGCTACTCTCATGAAGAAGACGATCGATCTCGTACGACGAGATCAGGAGTTCACCATGCTTGGATCAACTTTTTGGATTGCGAGGATCACGCGACTCATCCCCGCGCTCGCAAGCTTCTTCTCCGAGGATCGGACTTGAGACAGGAGGTCTCTTTTCATAGAGACTCGATCAACCATGCTTCAAGGGGTATTCCTTTATACTTGTTGTGGTTATAGATGAAACGATCTGAGAATCGTTCTTGAATCATGTGGTTTCATCGCATGAATTTTTTTTAAATTCCGCTGCACCAAACAACTAGTACGACTAGTTGTTCTTTGTCGTATTTGATACGACACTCACGCTTCCGTGATGCGCTTGAGGATTATTCCATATCATTCATTAATCATAATGAATATGATTCATAATGATAAATTAAAACTTGAATGGGATATGGTGGATCACATAGGTGACATCCATGGTCTCCCATCAAGGCGAATGGTTCTGTCACCAGGGATTGTATGTAGGAGACGTCTGTCCGGAGTGACATCTCCTGCATGCAAGCGTATATGGATCATGCTCTTTGCTTCTCGAAATAGTAAGGTTGTATACGTAGTGACCCCAATATTGGATCCTCAAATTATTGAGGCAATATTGGATTGTGCATAGCAAGTTTAAATCATGTTGATGCTTGGTTCAATTAACAACGGGTCAACATCGCCTTAAGGGTAGTGGGTCCGAGTGTTAAAGATCAAATTGAGAAATGCAAGTTAGACTTGCAAGGCGGAATGAGTTGACACTTCTTTTTATCCGAGTTACAAGTTCTCATATTATTAGGATGTAACAAAGATAAAAAGGAGATCTCGGATCTTGCTTGAGATATAATGGTAAGTATATCTCTTACTTTGAAAGTGAATAAGATAATGAACTTTCAGTGTTGACAAGCCAAGACAACTTTGATATAAAAATCCTAAATCAAAGTAAAATATGTATTTATATAAATTATCTTATTTTAGATAACCTACATTAAACCCACTCAAAATTATACTCAATAATAACCAATAAATTCTCATGAATTGGATTCATGATCAAGATATTGTACTTGTGATTGGACATAAATTTATATGGTTGCAATGTGCAAGTTTCCTCATAATAATGAGGAATGATAACTAAATAGACAATAGAACAACAACATTGGGTTTGTTTGTCTCTATAGTCTTGATCTCTCATCGAGTGTGCTTTGGAAGTATCATGTTGATGATGATCGTAATTATCGAAAATCCCTATAAAACCTAAGAAGATGTTTTAGCATACATATGTGCTCTCGACATTTAATCATGAAAGACATGGTTCACTGCATTATGCCGAATTGTGGCTCGGTAAGAGATGATGTACTCAAAATGTTTGACTACCTTCCTGAATCAAAAGTCTTTAAGAGTTAAAGATGGATGTAGATATGATGAGTGTCATCATTCTACTATATATACTCTAGTCAATCATGAAGCGTCCTAATATTAATATTGTATGGATTAAATGAAGCATGTATAAATGTTGAAATATTCTTATATTGAAATCTCTTGAGTTCAATATAAGATATCCTCGTCTTAAGCAATGGTTGCTCATAGATGAATGGAGCGCATTGGAAGCATGAATCTGACCCAAGTAAAAAGGAAAGTCAAAGAGTTGATTGTACTTCTCTAATTTCCACACATATGACATCCAAAAGGTTGGATGAATGCCAATACTGCAATAAACTGATGTAGTGATAGTATGACTATCTAGGATCCTTAGAGAAGGACTCAGATAGTGCATCAGAATTATCTACATCTATATAATCATTGATATTGACTTGCTTATTAGATAAGATCAAAGTCATAAAATTGTATCTCATTCTTCTAATAACACATGTAACTGGTTGCATATATTTTAGAAGATTGAAAATTTTGATCTTAAGGTTTAATGGTCATCCACATGGATGTTGATGCAATTGTTGCAACCATCTCAATTGGATTGGCATACTTCATATTTTTAGTGGGAGAGCCCTTAGTCTTAGAGAATGTCTCTATGACATAGATATTAGAATGCATTCATTGTTTATTTCTAAATGTTAGAAATAAACATGTATTCTGGAATAGACCTATCACAAAGAGTTATGGTGGATATATTTTAGATGGTATTCTAACATCTAGAGGACTCTACTAAATTATAATATTAATGAATGGTTCATAAATATTTCTAAATACTGAAAATTAAACCTTAAAAGATCAATAGGATGATGAAGATCATTTGACAGTGATCTGGCATCGAGTCTTGGATATATGTCTTTTGATAAGATCAATAGACTAGTAAGATATTGAACTTTAGATTGTCTAAAGGTTCAAAACTTACATACTTATGAATATAAATTCAAAGTAAAAAAATACCCGATACACCCTTCTCTGGGAATGGTATAAGATGCATAGGTATTTAAGATCTCATACATATTGATGTATGTGGATCATCTATATCATAATAAACATCATTGATATGTGATATATATTAATGATTATTATGATATGAGACTTCTTCCCTTCACTTAGAAACCTTTGAAATGTTCAAAGATTTGATAATTTTGGTTTAAAACCAAAGTTTGAAGGAAGATGAAAGAATTTGATCTAATCAAAGCAGCAAGTACCTATTAGATGAATTCAACGAATACGTTAGAAGAAAGGAATATCATTCCCATCTCACTCCTCCTAATACACCTAAACTCAATAGAATTTTAGGGAGATGCAATTGGATCATGTGTAACATGATTCGATCAATAATGAAAATTAGTATAATTACCCTCTTAGTTTCCAGGTATATTTGTAGTATAGACTACAATATATATCCTTAATAAGATTTCATACAAATCTAAACCCAAAAACCCTCATAAGTTATGGTTTGGAACCTAGCCTAGTGTTGGAGATTTGAGGATTTAGGGTTGCTTGGTCCATAATCTTGACATGGATGCAAGTAAACTGGAGTCTAGCACCAGATAGTGCTACTTCATTAGGAAAATAAAAGATGGTATTGGATACATACTTTATGACCTTGAGATTCTTAAATAATTTCATGTCTAAGGATATGATTCTTAGAGGATGACTTTCTTGGGAATCAAGACGAAAATGAAGTGAAGAAACTTATTTAATATTGAGAAGATAATGAGGCTCCTGAAATCGGAAAATAAAAGGACAATTAAAGATGAAACAATCATACCTCTTCAAAAGATTTCGAGGATGGATTCCATGTGTCAGTTAAGTCTTACAGTGATCTGACTTCATATGATGAAGCCTCCAAGGATCATGACATGGAAAGATGGATGATAGCAATAAAGTCAAAAGTAGACTTCATATACAACTGTTCTATATGGACCCTCGAGAATCCACATATAAGGGTAAGACCCGTTAGGTGTAAATGGAACTTCAAGAGAAAGAGGGAACCTGATGAGAAGGTAAAGACCTTCAAAGCGCGGTTCGTAACCAAAAGGTACACAAGGAGAGAAGACATCACTTGCGATGAGACTTTCTTTTTAGTGACCATGCTTAAACCCATCAGAATATTGCTAAATATAGCTACACAACTTTACTTTAACATCTACAAGATAGAAGTCAATATTGCATTCCTCTATGAATACCTCAGTGAGGATATTCATATGAAGTACCCCATGGCTTCATAGTTGAGGAAGGCAAGATGTTCAAGATATTCCGACGAACCCCATTTCATTGTTCCTGCATGTTCTACGCTGTGCCAACCACTGCCATTTACACCCCTTCGCTTTCTAGTCATCCCAGGCAGCCCAGATCACCCAGATCCCTTGTGGATATGGAGATACGACCTCCTCTCTCTGTCGTACGCTGAAGGCCGCCACCCGACGCAGCCCTTCATCTGTTCCCACCAGTCAAAGCCCTAGGACCACCTTTCTATGTGTACTAGCGAATCTTGCAGGTCCTGAAGGCTTAAGACCCCGCGAAGGGTCAATTTTTGTGCAATATAGGTACATGGGATGCCTCATCTTCCTCGACCTCACAAAAGCGCACCGACGAACGTGGTGGATTCTGGAGCCTTCGGTCGTTAGGAGATGTCGTCAGGAAGCTTTTGAGCCATTGAGTAGCAAGGAGGAAGGCCGAAGGATGAAGCTACACCCCATCAAAGCTCGGAAGAATTGGGGTACTTCCCTATTCTTCCAAGCTTCCTTTCAACCGTCAGATCCCCTTCGCCTTCCAGTTTCGATTGTAACCTTTGGGTGCACCGCGTATCAGCCATCAGATCTAGCACTGGGATTTAATCCCAGCCGTTCATCCACAAACCGACATCGTCGTAGGAGAGCGCGCCATATGGCAAGTGAAGCCCATCCGACCGTTGGCCCGTGCCCATAGGACTGGGTATTTTGCAACTTTAGCCCCAACCATTTTTGTATTTAAAATTTGGAACGTAAATTTCATATGTTGTTGTTTAACTTTTGTAATATTTACATGTAGGTGCCCAAACTTCTCATAATTACATTTAGGTCCACGCCACATCACCTCACGTGACTCCCCACATGAGATGACATTTTGCAGGCATGCCCTCGTACTTTTGTGTATTCCTTTTCAATCCGGAAATATTTTATTGCAATTATATATTTTGTGAAATTTGCAGAAAAGCCCCTGTGCTTTATTTAATTACAAAAATGCCACTACTAGGAATGTAATTTCTTTTTATTTTATCAATTTATATTAAATCGCTACATTACTCAAAAAAACCATAAACTAGGTGTTAATTCCTAATTGCACGCACTTCCATGCTATACATTTATTTTGCAATTTTAGGCTTTTCATTATTTATTAAAAATAAAAAATAACCTATTTTGTCCCTGTCTATAGTGTAAAATCCATAAAAAAATACAAAAAACTTTTGAAAAATTCAAAAAAAGTATTTCGTATTTGTTTAGCTATTTTACAACTCCAAACAAAAAATCTAAAAAAGAAAACTCTTAAAAATTGAAAAATCCCAAAAACCCTTATAAAAATAAAAAAATCCCTAAAAATCTCAAATATTATATTTTTTGTTTTAGAATTTTATTTATAGTCTTATATTTATATTAAAATTGATTTGGAAAATTTTGGACCTAATTTTCCATTTTTAATTTCCATTTTAATTTCAGATATTATTTATACTCTGATTTAGGGTATTTTGACTTTAAAAATATATAAAAATTAGCAAAAATTCATAAAAAAATAGTAAAAATATTTAAAAACCCAAAATATTTTATTTTCTTTTTCTTGACTATTTATATTTATATTTATATCTATATTAGCTTACATTGTCTATATACTCTACATATAGTTTGTTATATTTTATAAAAAGAAAAAGAAAATATAAAAATATAAAATGGAAATATAAAAAACGAAAATTAAAATCAAAATACCAAAATATAAAACAAAAAATAAATTAAAAACCCACAAAAAGAAATGTAGACACATAAGCTCGCAATCACTTTTGCATTCACTTTTGCACAATCTATCATGTTAGCTCCATGTGTTCGACACTCTACATACTTGCACTATATACACATTTTGTAGAGTTAAATAAAATAAAATTTAACTCCACATTTATTTTCATTGCTTGGTCATCATTGTCGGTTAATTATTGTTTTAATCCAGATTTCTTGTCAGTCACTTCGACGACTGTGTTCCCGCCTTCTGTGGAACATATGACCGCTTGATCTTTGGGGTAAATAAGAGGATTTGCAGTGAGGAGGAGCAGTTGGAGGCGATGATCCACCCCATCGTCAGAGGTCTTCCACTGACAGGTTCCGCCTCTTCGACTCTGGTCGAATCGAAGCTTATCCTTTTGTTCCTAGGTGATATCATGGGCTTAGTTTCGATTCCTATCTTTAATTTTCTGTTTTAGCATTCAATCTAGGAGCAATTGCAAAATCCCTTTTGACATGGATCTTGAGCTCCAAGCCAAAATCATCGATTTTTGACTATCTTTCACCTCGATCATCATCCCATATCATTCCCCATTCCTTCTCCATCATTTCCCCCATCTTATTCACCCAGATCCATCGTGGATTTGGGAATCGAGGTTCCAACCACCGTCGTCCGCCAGAGCTCCATCTCCATTCCATTCCATGACGCTTACAGCTTCAACCTTCGGCTGAGGAAGTAGCCCTTGAGTCAGACAACCTTTTGGTGCAGGTTACGTCACTTGAAGACCATCTGGAGGCAAGGAAGGCTATGAGTATCCCCAAGTCATCTAAAGCCATCGGAGCTCCCAGAGCTCCATCAAGATCACCTGAGCCCACCGCACATGCAGAGTGCCGCCAGCGACCTTTGGTCAGCTGCCGGATCGAAGAAAGGCCACCAGAGTAGCTTGGAATCAAAGATTAAAGTTCATAGCCATCGAGTTCTTGTGTGTTCTTGTTGATCGTCTAGTTGTCATTGGATCTGGCGAGTGTGCCATATTTAATCGTAGTCATTCGTCGTATTCGAAGCGGTGCGTGATGAAAACCCTCTGATCATCCATGTGGCAAGCATCGGGCAGTTGGATCAATTTCATTTAAGTGGGGGTAAATATCATATAACCCCTCAACACATTTGTATTTTGTTAAACGTCTGAAAATATTTTAATAGTGTAATTTCTTTGAAAGAATTGCAACAAAACCCTTAGAACTTTTGGAAATTGCAAATCGATGCTCAACCAGGTCACCTCACGTGGCCCCCACATGAGTGGACATTTTGTGATTATACTCCTCCGGGTTCTATAATTGTTATTTAGTATTTGAAAATTAAATTCCAATTAAAAAACTTTGGGTATTTTGTATGTTACACACGACCCTTATTTCATATTGCAAATATACCCCTACTAGCTTGTTGAATTTTTATTTTTGCATTTTTTTTTCTAAAAATAGCTCTGATGCTCCAAAAATTCTGCAAAAATAGGGATAAATGTTTAATTGGATGATAATTCTCACCTTGTGATTTATTTAGCATTTTCCTTGCATTTACTATTTATTAAAAATCAAAAGAGCATTTTTTATTCCCTATTTACCTTAGAAAATACAAAAAATATGAAACTTTCAGTAAAAATTCCAAAAATTTACTAATATTTATTATCATATTTTATCACTATAAACCAAAATCATACAAAATATCAAAAGGAAATCAAAAAAAATAAAAAACCCTTTCTAACCCTAAAAATAAAATATTTTTATAAACCACAAAAAAAAGTTTTCTATCCCATATATATCTATTATTATATACTGTATCTATTACTATATCTAAAATAAAATTATTTTGAGAAATTTGGACCAATTTTCTATCCTTAATTCTTAAAAAAATTCATCCTATTTAAATATTCCATGTTTTAAACAATTTCTGATTTTAAAAATAAAAAATAACGAAAATTCCCAAAAAATCTCATAATAGAAGAATGTTTAAAAAACACAAAAATATTTTTTTGAATTTTTTGACTATATAAATCTATATTTATAAATAGAATATCATGTATAACCTATATATAAATATATATTATTATATATACTTATTATTATTAATTATTATAAGTACCTACATATATTTTAAAACCATTTAAAAACAAAAAGGGTTGTTTTGTTTGTGTTTTCCGATTTTTATTATATATTACACGCATTATATATATACCCCTTATATTATATGTGTTACACTATATTACACACACATACTATATATTAAAAATAAAAAAGAAATTAAAAATCAGAAAAATTAAAAAAGAAATTAAAAATTATAAAAATAAAATTAAAAAAGAAAACATATGAAAAGTAAATAATTAAAAACCCACAAAAACATTGAGTCAATATTATGTAGATATATATATATATATACATACATACATACACCTATATTACCTAGAGATAAATAATATACATGCTACACCCCTTGTTCCTTGAGTTCGACACCCTACACATACTTGCACTATACAAATTTATAAATATGGTTTATAATAAATTTTGATCCGCTTGTTTACATTGTTTGGTTACTTGTTGTGGGCTGATTGTTGAATTTATATACTCAGGCTTCGTGTCAGTCACCTCAGCGACAATGGTCCCCCTTGTGTGGACCACACGACTGCTCTGCTCTATTCGGGTAGCCTTTTCATCCATCTAGTTGTAGTCCTTTCTAGTTTAAATAGTTAAATAGTTCTTTTATGTTCCTTTATTTCAGCTTTATGTACATGCGCACAAATATAGTGGGATAATATGTTACATAAATTTTATTTTGTAAATGTAAAATTATGAGATGCTTTCTCTATAATATCTTTTATAGTATGTTTTTGAATATTGGTTGTTATTAATGGATAAAGATATTCCCTAGCAAGCAGATCCGATAAAGGGGAGGATCCGACAACTTAGAATCAAGGTCGTAACAGATTTGTATCAGAGCCAAGTTACTCCAATAACTTATTTAGTAATTAATAGCAATCAACAATATTCATAAACTGGGGATATGTTAAGATCATTCTATCTTAATAATTGACTATAGAAGCATTACCATTCACAGAATAGTGTCCCTAATGTACATCATGCTAGATCGAATAAGCACTAATCGATTTCCTTGATTCAACTCAAGATAATGCAGATCAAGATTTGGTTAGGCATACGGCTACAATGATGGCAATGCTCTAAGAGACGGGGCAAATGCAACATGAATTAAAGCAGAGACTCAATGCCCATGCTGACCTGAGGCATTCATACATGTAGATGCTAGAGTTAATGCTTTTGTCCACTTTTTAAGGTAGAATGTAGTTACCATCACTCCACTGAGTTTGCTCCTATTCTAGCTGAAGGAGGAATGCAGAAGGCTCTTCTTAGATACTAAAATTACTTAACAATTATTGAAAGGGAAAGATTTTTTGGATTCAAAGGCCTTGGGAGGTTTATTGTGGTAGAATTATGGTTTCATGATTTTAGCAGGGTGTTGAGGATAATATATGCTCTAGTAGACGTTTGGGGGTATTTTGCTAACTACTCTTTAGTATACTATGCAAGACAATGGTGGAGGGCTAATTCTAAGCATTTAGTAGATCGTGTTCCATCATATGCCTTTGAAGAAAGGTTATAAGCTCACTTCTACCCATCCCATTAAGAAGAAATGAAGAGGAGGGAGTTGGCTTCTATGATCCAGGGTACCAAGATAGTACGAGACTACCATATTCAAATCATCAAGCTATTACACTACTCCCCAATTTTAGAAGATTCATTGTATGAGTATCTTACTAAATATAGCGGGCTTCAGGGAGATCTTAGAAAGAAGGTTGCATATTTTATACCCACCACTATTGATGAAGCGATGGATATCACCTCTTGAATTAAGAAGGAGAGGGATAAGAAACATAAAATAAGAAACTTCCACTTTACATGTGGACTATCCAAAAGCACGTTGAATCACAATTATAGAAATCGTCGTTATCATTAAATTGGTACCGGCATAATCTAGCCATCAACAATGTGATACGAGTTATCAAGAAGATGGGTGTGATGAATCCATGATTCACCTACTCTATATGGAAAACAAATTCCCTTGTTAATTCACTAATCAAATCTCCTAAAATAGATTAATTAGTTTTACTAATCGTGCAAGAAATTTGGGTTACACAAACCCTAAATCAGTTATATGGTGCTAAGTACTTTATGTACGAATACTAAGCGTTTTATTCTATTTTTTTCTATTATATTTCTTAAACCACCTGCTAACATGGTATTAAGAAATAAAATCCAAAAAATCACAAAATACAGAAGAAACAAAAGAATATGTATATTTTGTAATCACACCATCTTGTTTACTTTTATTTCACCTTTTTCCTAACTTATTAAAATCCATAAAAATTAGATTAATTATGTACACATTGCATATATATTAATCCACTAATTATAATCTAATTAAAATAAAAAAATTACAAACATAAAAATATAGGGGTTAATTGGCAATTAATACCTATATAAAAATTATATTTTGAACATATGATTTTATTTGCTTTTTGGCCCTTCATGAAAGTTGTAGATCTTATTGAGACAACAACTTTCATGTTGCCCACTTTATTATTTGAATTTCCCTTCTATTTGTTTTCTATTTTCTTTATTTTTTCTCTTTTTGGTCAATGGGTTTTGCGCCCTCCGGTTGGGCAATGCCAGCCGCCTAGTCTTTTCTCTCTCTCTCTCCCTCACATAGTCAGCACCCACCAGCCAATTACCTTCCACCTTGAGTTGACCCTAGTCAATACCTCCCCCCATGATTTTTACACGTTGAAACCCACAACCTCCTCTCCTTCTACCTTGCACCCCATCCTCTCCTCCCTATTAATTGCCATCACTCTACCTGCATGTAACCCTCGCTCATTGCTCACCTTTATCGACCCATTAGTTCATCCTCTTCGGTCGTAACTCCCCCAAACCCACCTCCTATAAATCACCCATCACCCCACCTACAACCATCATCCACCACCCCCACCCTTCTTCATCCAACCTAGAAACTCCGCTTCGATAGCATCAGACCTGAGTCCCTCTCCGAGTGAAGATGAGGAGAAGTAGGTGCGATCCAAGCATAGAACCCCCTAATTCTGACTCATGAAATCCATGGAATTCCTCACGAGCACGAAGCACCAAAGAAGGCGGAGATCTATTAGCAATCATCTCGACAACACAATAGCGATGCGATGATGATGATGCTCTCAGCAACCACAAAGTGGACAATCACTTAGGGTTTGAGAGAGAAGCCCTTAGACGTGTATGAGAAGTAGAGATAGAGAGAAAGATTTGTTGCTTTCTTTTGTTGTTCGAGAAAGAGCTAGGTCTGGCCTTTCTTTTATAACAAATTGGATGGTGGAGATGCGCTCCTAATTCAAATCATTGGCCATGATTTTGTTGCATAAATTTGCAACAACAAATAATTAATTTAAACCAAATTGAATATGTTGAAGATCCATCAATATAATTTAATTTAAATTATATCAAATAATATGGAATTATTTAGAAGGAGAGCAAGCATCCTTCCATACATAGGGTGGATGACCACCAAGAATTAGGACTCAAGGTGGCCGCCAACTCTTATCAAGGCAAGGAGGCTCTCTCATTCCAAATTTAATTACATCTCATATCTCATCAAATATTCCACATGTGCAATAGCTTTTATTGCAAAAGTGTTCACCAAAATAATTCCAAATTATTTTGTGACAATTTCAATCATGTTATTGGTAAATATGAATCATATTCGAACATCCAATATAAAATGTAAATTGCATTTACAATTAACTGTATAATGTGAATCCAATCCCATCAACATGTAATTCATAAATCCTATTATAATTAAATCTCTCCAACATATTAAAAATAATATTTATAATATTCATGATTATTATGGATAGTGATATCCACATTAATCATACCTTTGATAATTAAAACATATTTAGTTATCTTAAATAGCTATTCTCATGTGTCCAGATAATATGAATCACATTCATATTATTCATGATAATTAAATCACATTTAATCATCAATTTTCCCGTGCTCAGATACATTATCAACAAGAATTGCATCAAAATGTTGATCAGATATCAACCTTTAGATAGGATTGCCATCTCCTTCTCAGGATGGAGATCCTTTCCAATCATTTGATAGTACTTGATGAGTCCTAAATCTAACTCTTTGGATATCATCCAAGCACCAGCCTCTATGATTCAACCATTGAATCAACATCTATATGATTATTAATATGGCCATGGTACATAGCCCTAATTGTATCAAGAGACCTTATAAGTGCATTCATTCATTTAATCTCATACAAGGAGTGAAATAAATAATTAACTTTTATTGATATAAAAGATTACAATAACATTTATTATAGAAATGGTTCGCTCAAGGCTCACATGTCTAACAGTCTCACCACCTTAGAACTCTTTCTAAGAGGTACAGTTGTGTCATTTTCTATTATCTCTTCAACTTCCATATTGGAACTTCATCACTCTCACTAGATTTAATCATTTCATCGACTTCATTATTATTTGAACTCTTTAGGAATTCATCTTCTAGAAATTTTACATCTCTAAAAATAAATACTTTTTGAGTCTTAGGACCATAAAGTTGATTTCAAATACCATTCTTTACATATTCAATGAAGTAGCATTCTCTAATGCGAGATTCCAACTTTCTTGCATCCACATTTTTAGCATGTACTGAACTACTCCAAATTCTAAAGTTTCTTACACTAGGCTTGATACCATACCAAATCTTATGGGGGATTTTAGGTATAAATTTAGTTGGATTTTTTCTTTAGTACATAAGTTGCAATCTTTTCTACATATCCAGAAACTAGGAGGTAAATTTTCTTTGCTCATCATTGATGTAACCATGTCCAACATGGTTCTATTGTGTCTATCTGCTACTCCGTTGAGTTAAGGAGTACCCGATGAACCAAGAAAATGCCTCTTTAATAAGGTCGTATTATTGTAGTACATGAGACATATTTTGATTTAGCAAAGACCACAACTTCGAATATGTGACAACTATTTTACTTAGTAAGTGTACTAAGGTCGAACTCAGGGACATGAGCCTCCTAATCTAATCATCGAAAATTACTGATTAAATAAAGATTGATTAAATTCTAATTCTAGGTCTTCACATGCAGACTTAAATGCACAATACAGAATGAGATGCAAACACAATATGCACACAAAATGATGCAAAGAGAGAATAATATGACGCATGCATTTTTTATTTTCTTTCTATGCAATTAAAAACGAGATACGGTGTGTATTTAATGAACAATAGTATGTAGTTATACACAAGTAGATATGTATGTACAAATATGCCCAAAAATAATCAAGTCATTGAGCAATAAAAGGCCAGTTGATTTCAAAGACAAATTAAGCATTAAAATGCAATAATGGCATCAAGGAATTGAGAGTAATAGACACTTTATATTTCAAAGCTTAGCATATCTCTATAATTGTTAAAACATGAAATAAATGATGCCATTAGATAGAGAATGAAATTAGGAATAAAATGAGACTGAAATCAATGAAAACAGAGTTCATATGCTCAAGATATGATAAAAATAGTGCAAGGGCATAATTGTAATAAAATGCATAGAAACTAAATTGATAAATAATTACAAAGGACCTATTTGCAATCTACAAAGGCTAGAGGACCCACTTTGTAAATTTTCCTGAAGCATAGGGGCATATCTGTAATTCTGACAACGACTGGATATTTCTGCAATTTGTCTAAGCACGCACGTGATGCACGTGCACTTGGACCTGGATGTAATTTGTCCAATATGCCCCTGGTTTTTCATAATTACATCCAGGTCCAAGTGCATGTGCATCAACAGCCGCTACCTAGGCTGGAGGTCGTCATCGCCTCAACATCCGCTACTCCGCTGACACCGGAGGGCGGAGGAAGCTGGGCCTCAACCCATGAAATTGGTGGATGAGATTGAGAAGAGGCGGTAGAGGGCTATTTAAAGGTGATGTAGCTCTGGTCGTTATATGGGAAGAGGCGATTTTGTAACGGTCAGAAAGAGGGGGTGGGACGGATGCTGAAGCAGTGATGGTGGGAGCAAAGGTCGGAGGAGGTAGGGCTACGTGGGGGATCCATTAAAGAGCGGGAAGGATGGCTGAGGTGGACACTAGAAAAGGAAAGGGGTGGAGTTGTCGCGTGGTGTAATGCCTTGAGTGAGGTGTAATAGAGGTAGGAGATGAAGCTCAACCGTTGGCTCGAGTGATCCAATGGCTGAGATGAAGGTGCGATGGAACGATGAGGATCTGATCCATCTGATCAGATCAAGCGGTTGAGGGGCGATCGGGTGTGAGCGGTTGTGATGTGATCTGGAGGCGAGATCAGGCGAACAAGAGGGAAGTGGGAGTGGATGGTCCCGATCAGATCAGGGGAGATCGAATAGTAGTGAAGTGAGATGGATTAGTGGAGGAGGCAGGGCCATTGGATGTGATGCCATCCAACAGCTGAGTTGAAGGCGGGAATAGGAGGCCATGATCTCATCTAGGAAAAAGATCGAAGGGCTGAGAGAGGGGTGAGTGTGGATGACCAAGATGGAGGTGGGGAGATGAGGATCCAACAGCTAGTGTAGAGGTCGGGTGGCGTGAGCAGAAGGGGCCACATGGGCAATCCAGAGGGTGCCATGTGGCCCAATAAGATTTATTTGAAAATATAGGAAATAAAAAAATTAAGAAAGAAATAAAAGAAGGTTGATTTAAAAAAAATCAAAACATGAAACTTGTAGATCTCGATGAGATCTACAAGTTTCATGTTGAACAAAAAGTCAGAACAGGTCATTTGTACAAGGGAGAATTTTTGGTAGCATTTTTAATAGGTAAAAATACAACATTTTAGTGGGTTTGTTTTTTTTTGTATTTTTAGTTTCTTTTTAAGGATAAGATAAATATACAATATTTAATCTATTTTTTAGGAGATGTTAATAAAAGTTAAATACAAAAATGTTCCTTTCTCTTTAGTAGATAAGAAAAAAAGAGAAATGTTAGTAATTGAATACATAAATTAGGGTTATTGTTTTAGTGTTAATTATATTTACGAAGATCCCATTGTATTCCAGAAGCTCGTAACATGGGTCCTGACAAACCCCAATTTATTGCTTCTTCCCCATCAATAATACCTATTCCTTCAACTCGTTCCAAAAAAATGGGATTACGAGTGATAAGTTTTTGATATTCGGCAACTCCCGTTAAAAAATAATCGCAGAAATCCAAACATTTATCTATCCAGCCATAAGGTAGATCAGCAGCTACTCCTCCTATAACACAAAGTTAGTAAAAGTTAATAACAATGAATTAATCGTGTTTTTTATTGACTTGTTTAAGCTTGAAGAATAAAAAATGGATTTTAATATGATGTATCTAACATTCATCAATACCTGGAGGAGTGAAATTAATAATTATTCCTTTCTCTTAGGGTATTCTAGAATTCATCTTAGAGATATTTGCCATCGATCAGACTAAATTCGTTTTATCTTCCTTCCTATTTACTCTCACCCCAAGGTATGAATTCTTTGAACTTTTTAAAGGTTTAAAATTTGTGATGTATTAGGAGGATAAAACTATCTCGCGAATGGTCAATGTTAAATGTCAAGTAATATTGATTTTCATTATGAATCGTAGTATTAAAAGGACGACATACATCGGTAGGTCAAGTATACCTTGTCATCTTTCACTTTTCTTAGAGAAGGTGCCTTGTACATTTTACCTTGAATAAAATGCTTGTAGGGTTGTGGATCATGGACTTCTAGAAAATCTAAAGGTACATCCTTTACCTGTCTCTTGATCCTATCAATAAAGACATGTCCAAGTCTTTAATGCCATATCATAATTAAATGATCTCCATCTTTTCATAATATTTTAGGGGTTTAATTATCATTAGAGGTTAACATTCATGCTATATTCATGCATGTCTATTCATAGAGTCCGCCAGTTGTTAGAGAACCATCTGATATAAAATTACCATAATGACCTGACGATTAAGTTGGTTTCAATGATGAATGTAGATTTCTTACTTGCTAAAGCTTTTACCTTTTTCCCTTCTCAAGGGTCTTTAGGTATTCCGGATAGTTGTGCTTCCAGTGTCTCATCTTGTAACAGTGGTAGTAGACATCCATCTCCTTAGATGTTAGATGTGTTGAAGCATTGGAAGATTGATCAATAGTTTAACCTTTCTTCTTCTCTTGGATCGGGCCCTTTCGAGATCCATGCTTCCTTCCTCACTTCCCTTTAACCAGTGCAATCATTGCATTGCAAGAAGGATTCTCTTTCTTTATAATATGTTTAGTGGATCTTAATGTAGAAAGAGTGTGGTTCACATCTCCATACATGTCCTTTAGATTCGGGAGGATGTCTTAAGCGAATGCAATGTCTATAAGTTGCTTCTGAAGCACATTAGACAATAATCCAAGAATGTACTAACGAGCGATCGAATGATCATTGCCTTAATTCATATTAAATTCTTGGGCATCCTTTGTCCAAGTGTTCTCATACTTCATGGAGGAG
Organism: Ottelia alismoides; assembly: GCA_037367405.1. NCBI lineage: Eukaryota > Viridiplantae > Streptophyta > Magnoliopsida > Alismatales > Hydrocharitaceae > Ottelia > Ottelia alismoides. The sequence goes on along the minus strand of JAZKJV010005962.1, from coordinate 540,878 downwards.
AGCGCTTACGCTATGCACTCTGCCTCAAGTACGAGTTCTAAATTACGGATCCAATTCGAGTAATTTGGACAATCAACTTATTGGCCTTGAGAAACTTGTTAAGTGGGTTGAGGGATTTAGAATGAAATCAAAGATTTACATTTTTTTGTTAATTTTGATTAAGGTGGGAATTATTTTAAATCAAGATTCTCTCACAATTTTGTTCTTTGAAAGTCTTTCACTTAATAACTTCAAAGCATGAGGTATGCTAAACCAAGCACCTCAAGTGTGATCTGAAACTCATTTCCACTTTCATTGCACCCCATTAATATGAGAAAATGAAACTTTAGTAAAAGAAGCGAGAACTCTTTCCACCTTATAAGTACAACTTTCATTCCCAGTTCGATCTTCAACACACATGCCCCTACATATGGAGTTAGCATGTTATTATTTAAACCAACCATCAATGAGAAATTTAAATGACACTATGCATAATCGAATAATTCCTCAATAAATGGGGAACATTATTGTGGTCACTACGCATATGGCAATCTCCTTCGAGAAACAAAGAATATGATCAGTATGAATTTGTATCCCTGGCTCATGATTACACTTGAGCATCTCGAAAAGTACAACCCATGACAACATAGTTCTTGACAATGAAAGTAGACCTTGAACATCATATGACTTTTCATACTATGTTTAAATTCATGATTAATCATTTTGAATCATATTCTCATGATTTTCTCTTTTAAGGGAAATTGAGTGTAAATTCTTGATTTTAGATTTAATCCAATCAAAACTATAAAATAAATCAAGCAATCCAAGCAACTAAGAATTGTATCATCATACAATTACTTCATGCACACATTAATCTTCTTTGTTTTTATAAGATTACAATAACACCTACTCACATTTAGTCGTTTTCAAGATTTCTTTGGCTAGGTAATGCTGAATGAAGGGTGGGAGCATTTTTCTTAACTTGTAAGGTGCTAATTAGGTAACCATAACATGCCAATCCTAGTCACCAAATCGATCTTGTTTTCCTCAATATGAAAGGACTTAATTGTAATCGATCAATTTTGCCGATTCACAATTACTAATTGATTTGTAATCAATCTAGTGTAAGAATAATAAAGAAAATATGAAATAAATAAACATTCTAATTTATTTCATACAACCAAATAAACAATCAGTGATTTCAAATTTTGAATTTGCAAGCTACGACCATCGTGCTTTAAATTTAAAAGCATCATATAACATGGATTTAAAATCATTGCAACCTCACAAATTTTCAAAATGTTATGTCCAACTCCTAATGTAAACATATCTATATTTTCTCATCAATTTTGAGTCCGAAAATAGGATAAACAAGTCATCCTTATAAGCAAGTCCTCTGCCAACTTCATATACGTAGAAGTCCAATTTCTCGAGGCTGCACAATCCAAATTGCATGAAATTTTTATTTCATTTAGGTACTCGATTAATGGCTTATTAATTAATATTTATAATGTTATATGAATAAAAAAATAATAGACAAAATTCAATATTTTATCACTATGATATTTGATTGAAATTAGAGTCTACAAGCACTTTTGACATCCGAATCATCTCATGAATGCCATGAACTTTTGGTAGATCTTTTGGTTATAAGTACATGCCATATAGACTTCATTTTTATCCTAAAATTAGTATTTTAAATAGAGGATAACAACAACATCATATTTCATCAAATCATTTAAAATATGTAAACCATCACAAAAACAATGTACTCAATGATTGAGAAAATATAGATGTTTGTTCATTGAATCTGGATGGAATCGAATACTTTAAACAAAGGCTTTAATACCACTTTAAGGAGTTCATATGGAAATGTAGAAAATTGCAAACAATTTTGCATAAAAAATATGTTCATCATATAAACATCGAAATAATGGATAACAAAAAAATTGTTGTGAAACCACATTATATAGGGAACCTTTTCCAAATTGTTATGTATAGACATAGGATCAATATGGTTACCTTTCAAGCTTGAGTCTCTAAACAAAAAGACCTCCTGAATGAAGTCTGATCTGATGAAGCTTCTCTCACGGGTACGACGATTAATCACGTTGTTTCCCATGAATTTGATGTAGATGTACCGGGGATATTGGAGAGAAGGGGAAAAGAAAAAAGAGAATCTTTTAGTCTTTCTTCTCTCAACCTTCAATGTAATGTAACTCTCTTGGAATTGAAGTGAAATTTTATAGAATCATTGTATTCAAGAGAGAGTCCAAGCCCTCTCTTAAATAACATCATGTGGACGCCCAATGAGAAGTTGTAATCCTCATTGTGGACGTCCACAACTCCCCCCCTCCTCTCTTGATTGCCTTGTAGGAGTCCTAATCCTACAAGAGGCTGGCTAAGAGTTCGCTCTTTGAGAAAGGGAACTAGGTATACTTCTGAGGTAGGCCAATGAGCAGTGACTACCGACTAAAAGTGATTTGTCTACACACGAGACTTTCCATTTAAAGAAGAGGGGTAGAGCAGAGTAGCAAAAAGCACCTTGCATTTTCTTACCCCTCTCTGTATAGCATCGGCTTCAGAAATCGAATCTCTCTTTCTTCTCGACCTCCTACTCAGAGTACAAAGATAGAAGCCGCAACGGCTAGGCGATTAGTCGGAAAGATCCGAGCGGTAAAGAGAAGAGAGTACGAAAGAATAGTAAACAGAGCACACCACATAATATAATCATCAAGATAAATATAAAATTTATGAGAGAGGCTACAACAAATAAGACTCTCATGGTGGGCTCCAATATGGACGTCCATCTTGAGAAAATCCGATTTTATTTTAATTCTAAATAATTCTATGATATTATAATTCAACTATCCTTTTGTAAATTAAATTACAAATATGATAATTAGGTTATATATGAGAGCAATATCTCAATTTATGAATCCAATCCTTAAACCTAATAGAAAATGTAAATCCAATTTACATTTATTTTTCTCAATGTGAGTATATTCACATATACCTTGAAATAATATATGAATCATATTTATATAAATGCTAATTAATATAAATCATTATTCATGTTAATCAATGATCAAAATTGTGAATCATATTCACATTATCTTTGGATAATAATATCCATGATAATAACATTTATATCATAATATTTACATCATAATATATGAATCCTAATCCAATTAGGACTTGTGAGAAACTTTCACGGACACTTGGAGATAATGTGGGGGAGATCATATTATCCATGTATATCCATCAAATTTACGGGTTTAAGTCATTTTCATGAAACACAACGCACTCAATTTCCAGCTCATTTGAGCTAAGAAATGGATCATAGTAATGAGCTCAACTTCCTCTTACTTTTCAAATAATTAACTAAATCATTTTGGAGATTAGAAATGAGCTATGGAAGCGAATCCATCTCCATTTCCATTCCATTTCTATTTCCATTGTTTTGGACCTAGAGTTGGACATTGGGATGGATTCTATGATGCAAGATTTAATCCAATTAATTCTCATATCAAATCATAAAATTGAGTCATTAAAATCCACTTAGTTTCATCACTCTCTTGGAATGGAAGGGTCATGTAACATGATCTATTAGGAACACATTAACCTTGAGTATTCCCAATACTCCATCATCGTACATGATCTAATAGGAACTCTTAATGCTGACAGTTACAATTCAAGTCTTAATTTATCTTCACCTTATCAAGCCAATAATTTGACCCAAATAGTCAACATTTCGACTTTTTGGTCAACATTTGGCCATTTGTGCCATAACATGACTTGGAGTCAACATTTTGACTTCAGGTCAATCTATTGACTATCAGGTCAACACTTTGACTTGTCTACTCCAAAACATATGAATCTCAATTCCCATGTAGAGAACCTGCATCAATAGGTAAGCCGAAGATCGATCTTAAATATCACATGATGAAGTCAGTTGTGTCCTCTCAACAACATGGTATTCAAAATGATCATGGTAAGTAATACTAATTGTACAAAGAGACCATAATTAACTGCAAATATAAACATTCAATTCAGATAAAAAATAATATTTTTTTATTCATTAAGGGTCACCAAGGGCTTACAAGTCCAAAGTTAGATGTCCCAACTTGAGATACCACTACATGGAATAATATGTCCTTGATATTGTGGAAAGTATTGCATCATTTGTAGTGGTATCTCCATGCAATGCATAGAAATTTTCGCTCTCTTGGAAATATAACAGAATAACAAATGTCAATATAATACCTTTTATTGCATACTCGCACCCTTTTTTCTAGTGTATTAAGGAATATTAAATTCTTCATCATATCGAAAATATGGCAAACATTTGTTATGTTGACCATTGTCCCATTATACATATTCATTTCAATACACTCCAACCCTACAAGCCTAGACTGTGAATCATTACACATAATGATAACTCATCTATCAATCGATCTATATAAGGAGAACTAGGCACAAACTAGGTGTGACATGTAGAAGCAACTAGAATCGAGAAGTCAAGCATCCTTTAATGCATGTGTCCTACTAACCATCTAAACATATCCCATACATTTGCATTCTATTTCTAAATGTCCTGCTTCTGTTGTAGAACCTTTTCTAGATTACTTCTTCTCTTTCTCCTTGTTTGGAGATTCTAGTACTCATCCTTCAGATGCCCCTTCTTCTTGAAGTATCGACAAATATTCTGTCATTTTTCAATTCGTCATGTAGCTTCTTAAACTTTTATCGTTCAGTGTATTTTCCATTGACATGGAGCACATCTGTCTTCATATTGCTTGATGAATAGCTCTTTAGTTCACAATCTATAAACTCCTTAGAGGGAAGGAATGGCTTCACATCGTCCAACATGAAATCATCCATCCTATACATTATGGTCTCTAAAGCATTTATATGAGATGGTAACGAATGTAACAACAATAACACTTGATGTTTGTCTTTAATATCTTCTTCCATAGTTTCTAACTCAGAGATGATACAACCAAAGACATCTATATAAGATTTAATAGATGTATCTCCGGCCATACGAAGCATAAAGAGGCTTTGCTTGAGATATAAATGATTGATGAGAGTATTTTTCATGTATATGCTTCCAAACTTCAAACATATAGTCGTTGTGGATATCCCCTTCATGACTTCATGATAAATATCATCCGACAGGAAAAGATGTATGCTTGTCCTAACCTTTGCATCTATATTTTCCTTTTCATCTTGAGTCAATAATGTCGCATGCATCTTTTATAGTCCTCTCAATGCCTTTGTGATGCTTTGTTAAATGATGATCGAATCCCTCTTGACCGCCCATAAGCCAAAATTGACATTTCGATCGAATTTTCCTATTGACGTGGGTGTTAGATCTAATAAAAAATGATATATATAGAGGATTCGATATAAAGCAGAAGTTGCCAACAAGACATATCTTTGTTGTACACTAAAATATGTATAAAATACAATCGACTCAATAGCCATGGTGATGATTTATTGAGGAACGATTCAATCACACAAGCAATCCACAATCAATCACACGAAAAAGACAATAGTTTTACATGAAAACCCATCCAATTTAGCGAAAAAAATCACTGATAATAAAATATCTCACTATGTAGAAAACTGGAGTATAAGATATATAAAACCATATGAGGTGGTGCTCTCCTAATAATAGACTCCTCGATAACCCACACCTTATCCTAAAATATGCATAAATAGGACATCCAGTCGATAGATCCTAAAATTTTGTGCTGGAGGGGCTCCTCCCCTGCACTCCATCAATCGAGTTGACAAATATCCATTTACAAAATGCGCCAAATCATAAAATGAGTTGATTTTTTAAGATATATCTCAGTAAAAAAATGATATCCATTTTACTAATCCTTCAAAAAGGCTTATGTAGTCCACTTAAGCCCTCCACACCTATTTTGAGCCTTGGATCCATTGGGAGTTATGCGGTTAAATGAAGGATCATTTCCTAATCAGATTTAGATTAGATCACACTTGAGTTTAGGTTGGAGGGAGATCCTTGAAAAATAAGTTTTTTCAACCGTGACATGCTATATGATACGATGAAAATCTTGATTTGATTGAGACTCTCATCACCGCCCTTTCAACCATTGTATTAAAGAATGACTGCCATCAGAAAAGAGGTTAATTTGTCGCTAAAAAATCCAAATATAATGGTTTCAATGTTTCCAACCCAACCGAATCGTAGGGAACACAAGGATTGGGTCAAAGGTAAAAAATGGGAGTACAACTAGTACCGGAAAACATACACCAAAAATAGAAAATTTGACCCTAACAAGTAGTTCCAACTATTTCAATCAGGTCATCTATTTTCAACTTTCCCGAAATTCGGATCCCATCCATGCAAATCTCGCACTTTTTCCGTGTTTCCCTCATAATTAAAGGCCTCCCACAGAAAAGCATATGCTTCCCCCGGAAAAGGCCGTCAAGCGGGCCAATCTCACCCATCCACGTCGTCTGTCCCAATCGCCACCATACACGTAGCCGTCCTTCATAGGCCCACGATCGGACGGCCATCATCCCATCAGCGCACCCCGACTCGTCAAACGGTACATGCTCCCTTTCTAGATCCTTCCAAGGGAGGTACATCGGATTCCCCAAAACTCCGGGGGGGCGAATCCACAATTTTCCCGGGAAAACCGGGTCCCATCTCCCCAATCTTAACCGCTGCGCAACAAAGATGGCGTCCCTTCCACCCCTCGGATCCAATCGACCGGTATTGTTATTAATAATTCCTCGTATCTATAACGATTGGGTTATTGCAAAATTAAAAAGGAGAACTCGTTACGAGAAATAATTACACGCAATCAAAATCAAGAGATGATAACCACGGTTAATCTGTCAACCAATGTGGGGACAAATCGACAAGTAATCGGAACCGGATGAGAGGACTGGATCCGGTATCCGGATAACCATGGTTAGCTTATTAACCAGTGGGGAGATCCCCATAGGTTAAAAAGGTATAGATATGTGTGGGAGGAGAGAGGACCAGATCAAGAGCGAAAGGAGGGACTTGAGGGAGATAGATAGGGAGGTGGGAGAGAAATAGCGAGATAGAGCGCGAGATTGGGGGCGTCTCTGACGGGAGAGCCCCAACGAAATGAACAAATACTCCACTCTGCTCCTCTCAGATCCCTAATCGCTTCCCTCTCCTCTCGGTGAGTCCGATCCCCATCCCAAGATCCTCGCTTTATACTCAGTGCCTGATCTAGGGTTTTCCGCGCCTGAAGCTCGCGTTTTGTTGGATATTTTGGCTTGTCGGTACTGTTCGAGATTGGAAATTGTGTTTTGAGTGGTGATTGTGTGGGAAGGCGTTTCCTTTTTTGTGTTTTGGTGTTTAGAATCTTAGCTGCTTCGGAGGTTGTGGTTGGACGTCGTTGGGATTTGAATCTGGATGGATCTGGATTGTTGTGTGCAGAAAGGGGTGGTTTTGCTTTGATCATCTCCATTAGGAAAAATGGTGTTTTTCCTCAATTGGATGATTTTTTGAATTAATTAGATGCTTACGGTGCTTCTTTTTACTATACTGGTTGTGAAAAGAGATCGTTTTGGATTATTTTTTGTTGGAATCTTGTTATCACATGATATACTTGCCTCTTTTTGGTTGGCTTGCACTGTTGTTTTGCTATCCTTTCTTTTTTGGTTTCGTTTATTTGTTTGTTGGTAGGTTATGTTTCATAAATATCTTATTGTGGACATGGATTGCAAAATATTTATAGTTTGAGTGTTGATCTCTCGTTCCATCTGAGTATTGCTTCCTCTTCTTCTGGTATCGTGATTGATTTCGCTGGAGCGTAATAATAATTTTGGAGAGGGGTGAGATCTGGGATTTTAGTTATTAAAGTTTCACTCGTTGGTTTTGTTGTTGCAGGAAGATTCTCTCTTTGTTAGGATTGATCTCTTCCACCATGGCTGATATCTCTGGGCTCCCATGTCTGTGTTTGTTGGAGTTGGAACTAGGTATCTGCAACTGATTCATGATCGTTCGTCGTTCACGTATTCCTTTTGCAGCGTTTTTGGCCTTTGAGTTTGGGGTGCGGACGAGGGGGAAGAAGAAGAGGAAGAAAACCCTCTCTCCCTTCCTGCTTTCTCCAGCCTCGGTGGCCTGACCTGCCCAGTCTATGTCTCGTAAGCTCGATAGCCCTGTACAGACCCAGATGGCTATCGCTGTTGCGAACCGCACTTTTCGTAATGAATTCCACGGGAACAGAACTGATGGAAAACCGGTTGGGAGGAGACGTGTTTTTGTGCAGACCGACACTGGTTGTGTGCTGGGTATGGATTTGGATCGGAGCGATAATGTACACACTGTGAAGAGACGGCTTCAGTTGGCGCTCAATGTGCCTACTGATGAAAGCTCGCTGACATTTGGTGATGTTGTGCTGAAGAACGATCTGAGTGCTGTACGGAATGATTCACCGTTGCTTCTTAGAAGGAACTTTATGCACAGAAGCTCGTCTACTCCATGCCTTTCCCCGACGGCTAAAGATCTTCATCACAGAGATAGAAGTGGCCCAGTTGAGATTGTAGGCTGTTCAAGCCGGTTTGGTGGCACGAGGCATCTTGTGAAGGAGGTGGTGAATGCTATCAGCGCTGGGGTTGAACCTATTCCGGTCCATAGTGGTCTTGGTGGAGCATATTATTTCAGGAACATCCATGGGGAGAACATCGCGATTGTTAAGCCAACGGATGAGGAGCCATTTGCCCCCAACAATCCGAAAGGATTTGTCGGAAAGGCTCTTGGTCAGCCAGGGTTGAAGCGGTCTGTAAGGGTTGGTGAGACTGGATTTAGAGAAGTTGCAGCTTACCTTCTAGATTATGACCATTTCGCAAATGTCCCACCCACTGTCCTTGTCAAGATTACTCATCCGATCTTCCATGTTAATGAGGTCAGTGCCTGCAGCAACAAGAGCTATGACAGGAAGCCAAGGATGTTCAGCAAGATTGCCTCGTTTCAGCAATTTATTCGTCATGACTTTGATGCTAGTGATCATGGTACTTCGAGCTTCCCGGTGGCTGCTGTGCATCGCATTGGTATTCTTGACATCCGTATATTTAACACTGACAGGCATGCTGGGAATCTTTTGGTCAGAAAGGTTGACGGTGGAGTGGGGAAATTTGGTGGCTCAATGGAGCTCATACCCATTGATCATGGCCTTTGTCTTCCTGAGACCTTAGAGGACCCTTACTTTGAGTGGATCCACTGGCCACAGGCATCAATCCCGTTCTCTGAGGATGAGCTCGAGTACATAGCTAAGCTCGATCCGATGAAGGACTGTGACATGCTTAGAATGGAGTTGCCGATGATCCGGGAGGCATGCCTTAAGGTATTGGTTCTCTGCACCATCTTCCTCAAAGAAGCAGCTGATTTTGGTCTGTGCCTTGGGGAAATCGGAGAGATGATGAGTCGGGAATTTAGGGGAGTGGAGGAAGAGCCGAGCGAGTTAGAGGTTGTTTGTATTGAGGCAAGGCGTCTGGTTAGGGAAGAAAGAGATGGTAAGTCATCTTCAGAGGCGGGGACTCCGGAGGATGATGACTTTCAGTTTGATATAGACTGCGAGGACGATGATTTCTCTATGCGCAAGCTGTCCCCAACTTACCAGCATGGCCTGAAAGGAGGAAGGAACCCGTTCTCTAAGCTTGCAAGCCTGGATGAAGAGGAAGACGAAGCTGAAGATGACATGGGCTCCACCCTTTCTCTCGGTCATCCTGTATATGCACATCCCCCTCCACTGACCATGTCGAGGCTGTCCATGTCACTCAACAGCGTGAGCCTGTCCTCAAAGGGCTCAAATGTGCTTGCCAATCACCCAAAATCCGAAACCTCCATGACCAACAAGAGCAACTTGGGCAGCGGTGGAATGCAAGGTGCAACAAGGCGTAGCGCGAACGAGCAACTCCCGGCCAGTGCCAGCTTCGTGAAGATCGCAGATATGGAGGATGACGAATGGGCTTCCTTCCTCGAGAAACTCCATGAGCTTCTACCAGCCGCGTTCCGTGACCGGAAATGCGCCACTGCTGGGCAGCGCCAGCGCCAGAGGCTCGGTACGTCTTGCCAGTTTTGATAGAGAAATTGGGCAACAACGTCAGTCGCTCTACGTTATGTGGTATTGTGTTGTTTGCTGCTTCCTGCTTGTTTGGTGTGCCCTTTCTAGTTTGTTTAAAACAGTGCTCTATAGTAGATAGGGTATGGAGGGAAAGAATAAGACCATCAATGGAGTTGAGGCAAACTAAACACGAGGAGAGGGACGGTGGAGAGACTGAGCCTTTTTTATTGAGGTTGTTTGATCTCATTTGAGGTGGATGGGGGAGGGGGGATGTAAGGAGATGGAGTATTTTTGTACATATTGGTAGGGGTTTAGGGTTTACCTATTAGTAGCTCTCTACTTAAGAGGGAGGATCAATGGATGTGTCTCTCTCTCTCTCTCTCAAGATGCTCTTGTAGGGTATTATTAGAATAAATGCATGTTATAATTTGGCAAGAGAAAAAGAAACTATTGTATATTCTTTGTTGGAGGTGTTGGTATATGTTTCATTGTTTGATCATGGTTTGTGTTGTGTCCATCATGTGGATGGTGTTGAATGTTTGTTTTGGTGGTAAGATTTATGCTGATGAATTCTGAGATTTAGGCAGAACCTCTGATGGAAGGCAAACGATTCCTTGATGGGAGATGAAATGGGTCAAGTGTAGAAATGAACAAGGCCCTGAATGTTGGTTTCAGTCACAACCGACCGAAACGGAATTTCGGTTGAATTTCGGTCAAATTTCGACCGAAATTTCGATCATTTTTTGTACCAGGGCTCCCAAATTTCGGTCATTTTGGCCATTTCGGGCGAATCTCGATTTCGACTGGATATCGATATTCGACAGAAATTTGATCGAATTTCGTTAAAATTTGACGCCATGGAAATGAAAACGGTCAGCTTGATAGCATACCCTAATTTGTACAGCTACGGTTATGGACGGAAAATATAGATGCAAAATGGATATTGCTCATTCCTATACGAATAGTATTGAAAACTCTATAAATAAGCTTAAATATGTGTATCGAATGGAATACACATATTATATTTACCAAATGTACTATTTATCATATTATATTTACCAAACGGATACTGATCATAAGAAGGTAGTAAAGTTATGTTACAAGTCACTGAGTGTAGAAATGGAACCAGTGCCGGGAAATGGCCGTGCTCTATAAAAACGTTGGTGAGTAATTGGGGGAAGGAATAAGACGTGGGTTGGTGTATGGTAGGTGCGATCATGTCGATTTATGATCCAAGTCATTGCTCTTTTCTGACCACACAAATATCTTATATTTCTTCTAATTATTCCAACTCGGCTGTCTGATACTTAATCCCCCAGGGCACACCGTTTTTGATGTAGAACACAATATATGAAGAAACATCCCACATGTCACGAGAGCGACCAATCGAATTTTCTAGAGTGGCAAAGAATTGGTAAAGTATTTGATGGGACCCTGAATATAAGGGTGAGGATTCTATTTTTTTTTATATTTCAACAACCATTGTATGCTTACCATTTTTTTACAAGTGATCTTAGGGGTACTTGTGACATCAACTACCAGTGAAGTTGAATGATACAATAAATAAATATTAGTTGACGTTCGAATCAGTTTGAATATTCTGCAATATTCGTTATGCAAACATTACGCGTGATATTTACACAAAATCATAATTTAGCTTCCTTGAATTTTCAACTTGACTCACTGTCAAATGCTTGACGTTGTATTTAATTGGGTAAATTAAAAAAAACTCAACTATGTCTCGATTTTCACAGGTTTCATTTTTCATATGTAACAAAAATGGGATTTGATCATCCGCGACCTTTTTATGTTGACGTTAAGTCTTAGAGCTGAAAATGCAGACCTTCCTTTTGTTACATATGAAAAATAAAGTCTCTAATTGGAAATTGACACACAATTGAGTTTCTTTTTTTAACTCACCTTATTTAATTATTCGTGTTGAATTACATCGTGTTTGTGAATTTTCAATAAACATCTATTAATGCACTTTCGGTATAGCTTGTAGGTATGTGTCCATTAATACCAAACTACTTCTAGTATCAAGTAGGGTTACATGTAGGATTGTAAGTGGTCGAATACGAATAAAGGTGTTGCTATATTTTTATTTATTTTTTAAATATGAATATGGATAGATATACACAGATACGAAAACAATGTTTACCATGTCCTTACAAGAAGATATAGATGTAAAATGAATATGCATCACATATGGATAACTACTTAGGAGTTGTTCGTTTCCAACATAGCACAAGGGATAACGTAGTATAAGTGTGGGCTCACCCCACTTCCTATCGCTCGTGCTATTCTCATTATTTGTGCCATGAATCACTTCTCGTTGAATGAGGATGGATAGCTTATCCCTCAGATTCCATTCTTTCCCGCCATCATGCAACTGCCTCCCTCTAAATTACCAACCTTATCCATCCTTGTTCCTCCTAATTTACAAGCCTTATCCATTCTTATTCCTCTTACACCATCAGAACAGAGAATAACAAATAACTACCTCTTATTCATTCATATTACTCTTATTCGTTCTTATCCTCTCCCTCCAAACAAATAAAAACAATGCCTTATCCTTCCTTATTCATCCACCCTTATTCCTCTAAGAAATGACCCCTTACTAATTAGCTTAAATATACATGTATTGAATGAACTATATATGATACAAATATATTAAATGTTTTTATTTAATATTTTGTTATCAATCAAAGTAAAAGAAGGTGCAAAGTTATGTTACATATAATTTAATATTAATCTACAATGACATTTGTATATGTAAACACAGATAGATACATTTGCGAATATCAAAATGATATCTATATCTTTATTTATTTCAAAACAGATATGGATACAAATATCAAAATCTATATAAAACGAACAAGGGGTGTGATCGGATACGAATATTTTCTTATATCTTTGCTGTTGGAATTTAAATCCAATGATAGACTTATATGTGTATATATTAGAGATTTATTATACTATCACCTTTATTTATTAACCAATATAAGAAAGTGAGCAAATAAAGTTAGGAATTTATTTCAGGCATAAGTATATATTTTTCGTGACATGTGGATTTCAATATGTAGAAACATAAAAGATAATTTCAAATCTATTATGTGTAGAACTGAAATTTATCGAGGTAGTTTGAAAATGAGTCTTTGTCCTCAAAAGAAACCACCCAACTCATATTTCTCTCCCATAGGAATTGAATTCTCGTCTTCAAAAGGGCATGTTACGGCCAATTTTTTTTCTCTCCCTTCTGAGAGAGTTATCGTGGAGAGAGTTTTTTTTGGAGAGGGTTTCCTTTTGGAAGATACAACTTTGGTTGATCAATAACATGAATCCAATCAAGTTAACATTCCTTTTATCTTCCTTTGTTATTCTTTTATATCTATTATTAATGGTGTACATTACTCCTCATGTGAACATCAATCATTGCTTTCGTTTCTAAGGATCAATACAGATTTTGCATGTGTTTGATTACCTAGAAATTAACATGCTATAATTAAAGATGACTCATACCTTCTTATATTTATAATTCACACACGTTATTACTATCACATGTTATAACACCCTTTTGGAATGTCATTATATTTATAGACAAGATATGGAATGTTTGAATCTATTAAAAGTGCATAACATGCATGATTTTAATGCATATTTATATTGTACCTTTCATATACACTCCGTTCACATTCACCTTTCATTCACGTCAATGCCATCCGAGTATCCCTTTTAAATATTCAATATGTTGCCTTTATCATACTCTTAAATGCTTAATCAATGTCATTTATTAATAACTTTGACAACATGAGAATCACGTTATTATCTTGTTGATCTACTCATGTATGTGTATACAAATGGGAAATTGAAAGTCACATCTTGCTGTGAATTATTTACATTTGTTACGAGAATACCCATCAATCATTAAGTCTTTTTAAGAATCCAACAATGGGTTATGGGTTCACTGTTTCCTTTTAAGCTAATTTCGTTGTTAACATTAAATAACAGTTTTGAATATATGAATGAATACTTACACATTTTGATATACATTAGTTAAAACAATAGGCCACCAAAGTGATCAATTCTGTTGAAATTGATGTATGTCGAAATATAAATAGTTATGCATAAATAATTTATATGGATAAATATTTACCCAAAGGAAAATTGTTATCTATCAGAATTACATATGCGGTTGTAGTTTTAAATATGTGATGATTGTTTGATTATCTTACGAATATTAGATCCATCCAGAGGTATATTTCTTTTTGACGTGTTATTATCATCAATATTTATTACTGCATCAAGATATCGCTCACAAGTTATATTTTATCTAAAGATAAAATTGTACTTGAGTTATAGATATCTTGAGACGAGATTTTACTTATATATTTTTGATTTTATTGCAGTTATGTGAGCATTTTTTTTTATATTTCAAATATGAATTCCACAAACATAACTGCCACAATCAATTCGATTCCAATGTTAAATGGCTTTAATTTTACGTCATTGCAGGAGAACTTGTTTATAGTTCTCAAGGTCTGGATCTTAACCTTAAGATAAGGACTGACTCTCCTCCACCACTTACAGATAAGAGTATCTCTGATGAAAAGATAGATAAGAAAAGTGAGAGATAAATTGCATGTGCATGATGATAATGAAAAGGGCCATTCCGGAGGCTTCAGGGACACTATGTCTGAGAAAATAAGTACTCCTAAAGAATTCCTTGTTGATAATGAAAAACGATTTGCAAAGAATGAAAAGGTTGAAATGTCAGTACATCGTGGAAATGTTTCATCTTACTTCTAAGTTAAAAGCACTCAAATTTGTACTCTCTGAGGACTTGATACTGCATTTGATTCTTATATCTCTTCCTCCATCCAACCAATTTAAGGTGAGCTATAACTATCAGAAAGAGACTTGGTATCTGAATGAGCTTATCTCATACCATGTCTAGGAAGAGGAAAGGCTGAAGCAAGACAAGATAAAAAGTACTCATGTTATCTCCACCTCTAAGGGAAAGGGCAAGAAAAGGAAGCAGGAAAAGGAAGCTGTAGTCACAATACCTAATAAGAAACAAAAGAATAAGGAACCATACTCTATGGGTTGTTTCTTTTGTGGAGCTGAAGGATACATGAAGAAGCAATGTGCAAATTATCACGCTTAGCATGCTACGAAAGATACGCTTTACAGTTTAGTTTGTTGGGAAATTAATTTGACTTCGGTACCACATCACACTTGGTGGCTAGATTCTAGACCTACTAATCATATTAGTGTCTCCATGCAGGGATGCATGAGCTGTCGAAAATCTAGTAAATCTGAAAGGTACCCTATGTGGGGAATGACGAATTAGTAGATGTCGAGGCAATGCAAAAATTTAGATTGTTGTTGAAGAATGCCTTTTACCTTAATCTAGATGGAACTTTTGTTGCACATTCTTTTCGTAGAAATTTAATTTTAGTTTATCTTTTGGACATGTTATTCTATTTCTTTTCATGATGGAAAACTTAGTTTATTTCAGAATTCTATCCTTGTTGGTTCTAGTTTCTTATCTGAATTTGATCGTCTTTGTTGTGTGAATATTGTTGTCTCTTATAGCGAATCCTTTCTTTCTGCTATACGAGGTATGAAAAAAAATTATAGATATAGGTTCAATATCCGTATGGCACAAACAATTAGGGTATATATCCATGTCAAGGATAGAAAGGCTTGTGTCAACTGAAATTCTAAGTCTATTAGATTGCACATATTTTGATGAGTGTGTGAACTGTATAAAAGGAAAACAAACGAACAAAAGGAGATTGAAACCAATAGATCATTAAACATATTGGAACTTATACATACGAATATTTGTGGTCCATTCCCTACGGTTGCTGTAACGAACCCGATCGTCCGAGAATGTTGCGGAAGCGAGAAACTCGGCGGACATCTCGGGAACGTTACTTATAGCATCAATCATAACATAAAAGAGTAGTAAAGAGCCAACAAAAAAACTTTTCCATAAACATAATAAGGTCACATTTCCAAGAGCTTCTTAATTAAAGAAAAGGTAAATAACTAGATGAAATCATATCCACGATTTCCTTATTCCAGTGAGCATAAAAGACATCCTTCCAAAGCAAACCCACAGTAGTTCCATACCGATCCTACTTCTTGAAGACTGTGCCGTCTCCCTTAAACCGGTAATGATCTAGTCCTCATGTTCTCCTGAAAAAAGATTAGCAAAACATGTTATGAGCATAATGCTCAGTATGTGCTGAGTTAGGGTCAAGCCGGCTAGCGTAGAAACAAGTCCCGAAAGTCATTATCAACTTATTTAATACATATAACTAAATTTCTTTCATAATCATGAACGTCATAACATATTTGCACACATACCCGTAAGTTTTACCATATTTTCATGCATGCCCATATTATTCATATAAATTGCACATATGCACTTTACAATAACATAATTGCATATGTACCCCTAAAATTATCATAAATGACAAATATGTACATACCATTGACATAAATTGCATATATGTACATAACCTTAACATAATTCTCATATATGTACTTAACTTTAACGGAACTTACACATAAGTCCATAACAGTAACATAATTGCATATATGCACATAATATTAACAAATATTGCACATATGCCTATGACATTTTTCATGTTTAGAGTGGTCTTGATTGTTACTTCTTAGGCGGTGATGAATCCGTGATTCATCATCGCAATATCTTGATCTTAGCAAAATCCCCGAGTAAAATCCCAGAAAAATGTCCATAAAATCAATAAACTTACAAAATAACTCTTGTAAATAAAACACACTAATTACTGTATATTAGATTGTACACAATACATTGCCCATAAAAAGCCACAAAAATAAAGGAGTTTTATACTTGTAAATAGGTCAAAACTTCATGTATTTTTAATAATTTCATTTCAACTCCTTTTTACCTAATTCTTTTTCTAACTTGTTTATAATAATGTATATAAAAATACAAAAATGTAAACCAAATTTTAACTCAAATAAATGCTCCTAGATCCCAAAGAGAAAAAGCCGTAAAGTCCAACTTCCAAGCTAAATTCCCGCTCCGTATGAACTCCAAATTCACCAAACTCACTTTTAAAGTTCAAGTTAGAAAATTATCTATCCAACGGAAGTGGTTTCATTAAAATCGGAGCTCGTTTGCAAAAGTTGGATTTTGGGACCTAGATGTATCTTGTATATCATGTATATATATTCATTCTTTCTTCAATTTTTATTGTATCTTTCTGAATTACTAAAAATACAAAAAAATCATACTTGTGTTGTATTTTAATTGTAGTATTTTATTGTATTTTTTCGTTGTAAATATCTCTTATTAAAAAAGACAAAAAAATTACATATTAGAAAAATAAAAAAATGTGTACATGTTGTATGTATTCACTTGTAAATTCACCACTATTTTTTTCCTTCTTTATTTTTTATTGTATTTAAAGTAGCTTACTTTATTTTACTTTATTTATTTATTTAATTTCCATTCTCTACAATAACTACCAATTCAACTCCATTATTCCATCATTTTTTTCCAACTTCCCATTCAACTCCATTAATAATCCAACTTCGCATTCAACTCCACCACCTTAATAACTTCTCATGTATCATCTTTATATACATCTCATTCTCCTCATTTTTGCCTTTGATCCATCATTATGTGAGGAGAGCCTAGTTCCCAGAGTTGAATCGGTGACAGCGACGCAACCGCGGTCGAGCGACGATGGCCCTCTCTCCGGTGAGATCCGTTGGTTTTTTGGCCAACATCGCAGCCGCAACCACGCGCTGCTCGAGCTCATCGCACGCCGGCGATTCGAGCGAAGACCGTGCTCTCGTGAGCACACCATAGGCGACCGCGTTCATCTTAGGTAAAATTTCCTTTCATTTTATTACCGTTGTTATTTTCTCAAAATATTTTTTTATCACATTACCACCACCACCATCATCTTTATTTTCATCACTTGTTTATCACATCTTCATCACCCACCACATTTTTTGTGCTGTGTTGTGTTGTATATATTCATATTCCCTTCCTGTTTCAAAAATTTAAAAAAAATTAAAAAATTTTAAAACAAAAAAAATTACAACTTAATAAATTTAAAAAAAATAAAAAAACGCAGCAGCAGCGGTGGGGAAACCACCGCTGCCACCACCGGTCCACACCGCGCGCAGGCGTCTACGCCGCCACCGCCTCCGGTTGCGGCCACCACTGCCCGCACGTGGACGGACGCGCCCCCTTGCCGCGCTCCCGCGGCTAGCCTCCGCCGCCCGCCAGCCAGCGTAGCCGCTGCGCACCTCCACGCGTCCGCAAGCAGCCCCAGGTCGCGCGGCGGCGCACGAGCTCCAGCCCCCCTCTCTGTCGTGGCCGACCGCCCGCATGTTTGACTCTTTCCTCCTCACCAGCGACGGAGCCGCGCCGTCCACCGCGCCTCCTTCCGTCGTGCCGCCTCAGCCTCTCCCCTCCGCGCCGCCGACCGCGCCGCCGCCCCCTTTGGGTTCTCCACCTGCGCCCCCATCGTGAGGAAGAAGAAGGCCCAATCTCTTTTCTTTATTTTTTTTAATTGTAAAAATTGCAGAACTTTCTTGTATAGTTTCTATAATTACGGAATGGTCCCTGTACATGTTTTTGATGTAAATATTAATTTCTGAGTTTGCATCGATACCCCTATGTTTGCATGTTGATTTGGATATCTGTTATGCATGTTTATATTCAATGAAAAATGATTTCATGTTGAGCAACTAATTCTCTACATTGTGGATATTTATTTGTATTTTTGTGAGTTATTGTGAATTAATTAAAATTGTCAAACTGAAAGTCTTCATATTTTACCCAATCAGTGCTCTTAAAATCATATCTAACTCACAGTTGCTCCAACAATTCCACAAAAATTAGATATGATGCTTTGATATATGATTGAGGTACTTTCCAAATTTCAACAAAATGGAGTTATCTTGTGCCTGAAATAAATTGTAGAGTTTTTTTAGTATTTGATTTTTAATTAAATCCACGTACATCTTTTTTGCGAAATTTCAAGTCTCCTGGATTCTATATGGAAATACCTTTTTAGGATAATTCACACTCTGATTAATTTGATATTGTGTATTAATTAGGAATTAATTACTCATTGTCACTCTGTTTTCATTAAAAAATCCATAAAAAATTCATATATTGTCAAAAAATTCCAAAAATATTACTGTAGCTTCCTTGCATGATGTTTTCATTCCAGTAATTTTTTCATATTTTTTCTTTCTGTTTGTGCGAGAAATTGCGAAAAAAATCCATAAAAAGTGTGTATTTTTTATTGTTGCATTTTAACCCATAAAATTCCAAAAAAGTACCTTGCATTCATCTCTGGATTAGGACTTTAGGAAAAATATAATTTTACTAAATTGGACTTATTTTCTACTTAAATTAATTTGGCCTTCTTATATGCTTTCTTAGTGTCGTAATTCACTTGCATTGGCATTCGTTTTGCATTAAAAAAAAATCTAAAAATATACCGCTTGGAAATCTAGATCTAAATTTTGAAATTAAAATCAAGTTGTTCCTTTTCCTCCCTGTGTTCGACCCCGGACTTGCCCGGGATATAAATTAAGCCGATACACTCTTCACGGAGATCCTTCTCTCGGTTCTAACCGAATCGCTAAGTACACGTACCACAACAAACACGAATTATTTATCGTATTTAGCGACTCGTTAGATGGCGCCGTTGCCGAGAAGGCAAACGGCTTAGGGATTAATTTAAAAATTTTGGATTTTGATTTTCTCTACTCGGGTAGTCTGACCTCCGAGCCACTTGTATTTATTCCATTTTTTTGCAATTATTTCTCTTCATATTTTTGTATATATCTCGTTGTTTATCTCTCTAATATAAATCTCATTTTCCTTGTGAGGGCCTGGTGGACTTGGAGTACATCGGAGGTCGACGGACGTGACGCGCACCGACTGTTGAAGAGCGAGGAGAATTATTTTATCTTCGAGAGAGCTTTTGTAAATTTTTGTAATTATTTAGCTTACACCTTTATAGCGGCTCTTGTTTGAGAGCTCGCGCATGTAAAAAAGACTTGGACATTATTTGTGGTGTGTCGAGACCTGTTTCACTCTCCGGTGAGGGTGGGGTCTTGACTTGAGTGGCGAACTTAAGGATTAGGCACACGGTAATATAGTATCAAAATTGATTGTGGCCATCGTAATTTAGGCCACACATATCTTAGAAGATTCACATATCTTATAAGATTCATAATGAGACACACATGACCAAGTACTACTTAGCTCAAATTCAATCAATTCTTCCCCGCTAATAGTATATTGTTTAGGTACGGTTTTCTCGATCTGCATGCATTTAGTGTAATATTTACAAATTCAGTTTTGCATAACGCATGAAGAGTGCTGGGATTCACTGTAAGTATACCTTCTTCTGAGCATGCATCATAGTTTCTCGTTTGCATTCTGATTTCCGATTCCCTTCTTGTTTTACAACTTAAGGTCAAAAAGGAAATTGGGACTGAACGGTAGACGTGTTTGTGTCTTCATATAACTTTCAAGTGATAACCTAACTCTAAAATTGAGACTGAATTGAGCAGGTCGATTAAAATAATTGGAATAAAAAGAACCCTTGTTCTCTGGTGCATAAAGCCCTCATTGTTTGTTTTACTTGCAAGTGAGAGAGAGAGAGACGACCCTAGGATAGAGCCATGTCTGGATTTCTTACTTACTACTGGTTCTTTCTTTTTAGGCGATTAGCTACTTTTCAGTGAGGAATACTGGTAGCCGGTAAACGGTTCGGACTTCCTTAGTAGAGTGGGAGGTTTAGAGGACGCCTTAGTCCTCAAGGAACGGGTAGCCATATTTATACGGTCCGTACTTACTCCTATATTGGCTGAAAGTAGGTCAAACTAGTCGTAAGAACCGAGCCAGTCTGTAGGAAAATACGGGCACCTAACAGCTCGTTAATCTTTCCAAGATTGTATTCTCACCAACTAAGATTGACCAGATAATTCGGCCAAACCCTTACGGCCATCACGTGTTGAGTTGGTGAAATTGGGGGTTTGAATTGTGTTTGTATTGTGTGAGTTCACTTCGCACATTTACGTGCACCGTAGAACTAGTGCCTCATTGACTATCGTGATCTAATCGGTTCTTTTGACATCAAAGATGACTGATTGGGGGGATATTTATTCGGACTTTGCGAATCTCTCGTTGAACCCTTCAAAAAGTACGTCTTCAAAGGTACAAGCGCAACTTGGACCAACCTGGACTCATGACCCTCTTGAGCCCAGGATCACTCACTCTCGGGATGGTTACTCTCCAACCATTCCATTTCTTTCTTCCCACCTCACTGAGGAAGACCATCGCCTCGGTGAGAATATCTTGATTCATAAATCCTCTTCTAATCCAGAACACCTTGCTGATTCAAGACATAAAGAAGATTCAAGTAAAATGCCAAAGAAGAAAGAAGAGGAAGAAGAGAACCATGAAGACCCAATGAGAATGATACTTGCCCGATTAGCTGCATCTGAGCAGCAACATGCATTACTGAGAGCTCAGTTAGGACAGCTAAATGTTGGGGTCGAACCACCAATGGATGCGGCGTATAACCCCGGACAATATCAAATTCATAACTACTTGAGTCCGGCCGAACCCACTGTTGACTTTGAATTGAAGCCGCATTTTCTGAACTTGCTGCCACATTTTGATGGGAATGCTTCTGAGGAGCCATATGCATTCCTAAGGGACTTTGAGCTCATCTGTGCTAACCTCAAACATAATAATGTTAGCCAGGATTATATTAGGCTCAAAGCCCTTCCATTTGCCTTGGGTGGAAAAGCCAATTACTGGGTAAAGAATCTTGGAATCATCGTCACCACTTATGTCCAGTTCAAGGACCTATTCCTAAAGAAGTTCTACCCGTTGAGTAGAACTAACATGATGAGGACGCGAATTACAAGTTTTTCCCAATTACCCCATGAAGCCTTCTGTGATGCTTGGGAAAGATTCAAGGACATCTTGCAGAAGTGTCCCTGTCACAATTTAGATGATATCATCTTGGTCCAATCCTTCTTCACTGGTCTCAACCCTGAGATGCAAGGTTTAGTGAGCGCTGCCTGTGGAGGCAGCTATACATCACGAGGAGCGGATACCGTCTGGATGGTATTTGAGCAGATAGCTGAAACTAGCCGCTCACAGATGGCCAGCATGGCCTATACACCTTCCTCCAGTTCACTCTCATTTGGAGGGGGAAAATCAGCTATAGTCGATCTCTCTCAGGACGTGATCCCTATCATGGGACTTCTTGCAGACAAGCTTACTATAGTCGAGAAGATCGACAGGAGGATTCATGAGTTAGACCGGAGCGTCTCCAAACTTCCAAAACAGATGGAGGAGTTGACTGGGAAGGTATCTAAGATAAGGATACCTGCTGTGACTGCACCCGCTTCTCCCGTTTACCGAGTTCACCATGTTCAGGAGCAGTTGGTGTCAGGGCAACCCCAGCTGTGGGAGCAGGACCAATCCTACACCCACTCTTTCCAGTAGCCACCTCCACTAGCAGAGACAGTTTGGGAGGTGAATGGGATACGGTATACTCAGGACCCTGCCAGGCAGGGAAGTATGGGAGACCGACAGACCTACTAGCGTCCCCCGACCTTTCACAACACCACATTCACCTCCGCACCACCTCCTTCACAGCAGAGCCCTGTATTCCAGCCACCCCAGCAGCAGAGGCAACATTACCAGCAGTATGGCCGACAGGGCCATTACCAGACGGGCCAGCAGGGCCCGCAACCCCAGCAGCAGCAGCAGAGGCAGTACACTGGCCAGCAGGGCCAGTCTTCCCGTTCTTTTTCCCAGTCTTATCCACTTCCTTTATCATCTAGTCCCGTGGATATTCAGCAGCAGATACTCAATGAGATACGTTCCTACAGGAACGAGATTCAAGACTTACGGGTGGATGTCAACCGCCTGTCCAGATGGTGAGACGAGCAGACTGCACCCTCTACCTCTATCCCAGCCCAAGTTCAGGCTAACCCCAATAGCCTAAACGGTTCTAGTTCTCAGCAGCACTTTGGTCAGGTATACTATTCAACATCTCCTAAATCTGAACATGAGATTCTTTCATGTGACGAGGCTAACCACATGTCACTCAAGAGCGGAAGGACCGTGGCCGTACCTGGCCGGGCGAGGGACACGAGGAGGGGCATCTCTGGAGCTCTACCTGAGGAGTCTTCAGAGGACGAGGAGGAGAGGCATCATATTTCGGAGCCCCATCAGCACCATTCGAGGATTTCCACTCTGGGAGCTGAGAGGAGGAGGAGAGCACGTATGCAGCATCGTTAGCATGGATATTCTTCTTAGTCTACAGAGGACCTTGCATCTCCGGTTGTGGCGGATACCACTCCAGCTTCTATTCCACAACCTTTAGTAGATAGTTTTGATTTCGATTTCATGTTGCATCAAAAAGATTCATATATGAAGAACTCTGTTTTCGTTAATGCAAAGAATGATCTTTCAGTTCATGATTCAGACTCTTCATCCTATGTTTCCCTAGCTTCAATCCCTTTCCCCCGTGCTCTTACGGAAGGAAAGCACATAAAAAAGATTCAGAAAGATGACCCTGATATGGCACGGTTTTGTAAAGAAAACATCATTGTAAAGGTGCCATTTGATGAATATGTGGCTAACCATCCCGCCTTCCAAAAATACCTTAAGGTGAGATGCACACCTAGAAGGGTTAGCAGGAAGAAAGATAACCAAAATATAAAGACACATGTCTTATTAGTAGCCACAACCTATTGTCTCAAGAATCAGACTTTGCCAAAGAAAAAGAGAGACATGGGTTCTCACTATGTGGAGAGTCGTATTGACGACATTGCGTTTGCACGCACACTCTTAGATAACGATTCTTAGATCAACTTACTCCCCTTAGCATTATATCAGAAACTGGAGTTGGGACCACTTCACAAATCTAGAGCTTTACTCCAATTCGCAGATTGTTTAGTGAAGAGACCTAAGGGAGAAGTGAAGAACGTCGTTATCTCGATTGAGGGGCAGAACTATCAGGTGGACTTCACAGTCTTGGACATGGAGACCCCCAATCATTAGAGAGAATCTCAGATCATTCTCGGGCGACCCTTCCTTAGGACTGCATGCGTAGCTTTCGATTATGGTACGGGAATGATGAAGTTCCGTTCTCCAGGTGGAGAAGTGAACCTTGAGATGAAGCAAACCAAGTGTCAGCGACCTGATTCAGAGAGTAGTACAGAGTACTCATCTTCAGAGGCAGATTGCAGTATGATTAGCACAGTTGGGATTTGGGGACAGATTCTTTCAGGACAGAGCGAGACCCTTTCATCTGGAGAGGATATAGTGCATGATGCAGTTTGCCAGGTGTTGTCTGATCTTGCTAGAGATGCATCAACCTATTCTCATGATGACATAGAGATCCATCCGGATCTGTCAGTTCCATCCTCTTCGGAGCAATCATGGGACATAGATGACGAGTCGGACGTGGCTTTTGCCGATTGTTTGGATATTTTTGACGATCCGACTCCCAATACTTCTGATTCGGTGGCGAGTACTACTCAGCTTAGCCCACCTTCATACAGCATGGAACCAGATTCAGATTCAGTTCAGCCAGATCTGCTTGATGATACCACATTGCCAGAACTGAAATCACTACCTCCTACACTCAAGTATGCCTTTCTTGCGGGACCCAAAGAGATATATCCTGTCATCATTAGCTCAGACTTGACTTTAGATCAGGAGTCTAGGTTGTTAGAAGTCTTAGAGAGGAACCGCAAAGCAATAGGCTGGACAGTGTCGGATCTCGTGGGCATCAACCCCGCTCTCTGCTCGGACCACATTTTTATTGAGGATAATGTGAGACCTTCCCGTGAGTTTCAGAGGAGACTTAACCCCAATCTACGAGAAGTAGTAAAGAAAGAAATTGAGAAATGGTGCAAGGCAGGGTTCATACACCCTATTTCTGACTCCATGTGGGTGGCCCCACTTCATGTTGTCCCAAAGAAGTCGGGAATTCAGATGGTCACCAACGAGGAGGGGGTAGAGATCGCGACACGAGTACCCACGTCGTGGCGTGTCTGTGTCGACTACAGGCGTCTGAATGCCGCGACCAAGAAAGATCACTTTCCCTTACCTTTTATTGATCAGATCTTGGAGAGACTTGTAGGGAAAGAGTTCTTCTATTTTCTTGACGGGTACTCAGGCTACAACCAGGTGGCCATAGCCCCTGAGGACCAGGAAAAGACCACATTTGCATGTCCATCCGGTACTTATGCTTTCAGGCGCATGCCATTCGGGCTCTGCAATGCCCCGGGCACATTTCAGCGGTGCATGATAGCCATATTTGCCGAGATGGTGGGAGATTTCCTGGAAGTATTCATGGATGACTTCTCAGTCCATGGTGATTCTTTTGATACATGTTTAGCACACTTGGACCGAGTCCTCACGAGGTGTAGAGAGGTGAATCTGGTACTCTCCTGGGAGAAGAGTCACTTTATGGTGACGGAGGGTATCGTGTTGGGGCATGTCATCTCCAAAAGGGGAATGGAGGTTGACCCTGCCAAGGTGGAGGTGATCAAGAAACTCGATCCACCTACCAATGTGAAGTCAGTGCGATCATTCTTAGGGCATGTCAGATTCTATAGGAGATTCATTCAGGATTTTTCAAAGATCGCCCGCCCACTGACTGAGCTCTTAGGGAAAGACACAGAGTTCATTGTAGATCACAGGTGTCTGGAGGCCTTTGAGCTCTTGAAGAGGAAGATTTGTGCCTCACCTATCCTACAAGCTCCTGACTGGTCTCTCCCCTTTGAGATCATGACTGATGCTTCAGATTTCGCTATAGGAGCTGTGTTAGGACAACAACAAGAAGGGATTCCGTTTGCGATCCATTATGCGAGCAAAGTATTAGATCCTACACAGAAAAATTATACAGTGACTGAAAAGGAAATGCTCGCGATAGTATGGGCCCTCGAGAAGTTCAGATCATATATTTTGGGCTCTAAGGTGACAATTTATACTGATCACATAACCATTCGATACTTAATGGAAAAGAAGGACGCGAAGGCACGTCTTCTTAGGTGGATTTTACTCCTCCAAGAATTTGATTTGGAGATTAAAGATAAACCTGGAGTGAAGAATGTTGTGGCTGATCACCTTTCTCGGATTGAACTCAAGGATTCTCTTGATCATGAGCGGATTAGAGAAACCTTCCCAGATGAGTCAATCTGTGTTATTGACTCACTCCCGTGGTATGCCAACATGGTGAACTATCTTGTCTCCAAGCAGGTTCCCCATGGTTGGACTAGGAGCAGCATTGATCGACTGAAGTCGGATTCGAGGAGTGATGAAACTCAGTTTCATCATCTTAATGTTCCATTTTTAACCCCCTTGCTTAAAGTTTTGTCAATAAAACCCAGTTAGTGTCCTGTAATTAACAGAGTCTTAAATAAATTAAAAATCACAAAAAAATGACAAAACAAAAATTCGTGGTATTTTTAGACTTAAAAATACCCTAAAAAATATTTCGGGTCGTTGTTTGATTTCATCTCCAGTTTTGGTCAACATGAAACTTGTAGATCTCGTCGAGATCTACAACTTTCATGTTTTGAGTTTTCTCAAATTCGGCCTTTTTAACCCCAAAAAAATCAAAAATACCCTTGAATAATTCTGATTGGGCCACGTGGCCCGTTTTGGGGGCGCCACGTGGCCCGGCTCCCCTTGTCTCATCCGCCTCCATTGCCAGCCGTTGGATCTCCCTCTTGATCCAACGGCCAGCTGCTCTCCATGCCTTCCATTTTGCTTCAGCCGTCTGATCATCCCCGCCCTCAATCTTCACCGCTCATTGGCGCTCTCACCAGAGCGTGCCACGTGGCGCAACTGGTACCCTCCGATCGCACTCCCGATCTCCCATCACAACCGCTATCTCCGCACCAACTTTCAACCGCTAGATCCACCTTAGACACTCATCTAAACCGTCCGCTAGCGCCTCGCGCACAGCGCGCCACGTGGCTCATTGAGATCCGTCCGATCACGCCCATAATGTCTTGATCTCTGCCGTCCATGACCGCTTAATCCTCAACCTTCCGATCAACAACTTCTTCACATCCAAGCTTCTCGCCAGCGCCGCGGCCAGAGTTCAACACGTGGCAGCACATCTGCCTTTGATCACATCGCCTCCAGCTCTAATCGCGCCCGTCCCTTCGCGCCTCAACGACAGCCGTTGGATCTCCAGATCCAACGGCTATCGGTCGTCGTCAACCTCCAGCAGCTCCTCTATCACACGTCCTCCACCTCACGAAGACTCCTTCCCCTCTCCTTTTTATCCGCCACTCCAGTCGACATCTCCCATCGCCAACTGCCCTCCGACCTTCCCCACTCTTCCCTCTACCTCGCGCAAGCTTCCACGAGCCGCGATGACCTCCCAGTCGCCCCACATCTGCCCTCAAACCCATGTCGCCACGCACCTGGACCGCCAACTATAGCCTTAAAAACCTCGCCTCCCCTTCCATTCCAAGCTTGTCCACCTTTACATGGGGGTTCGCCCAGCCCTCCGCCACCTCCCAGTGACAGGGGGAGGTGGCCGGATTGAGTGAAGACGACGAGCTCCCTGGCGAGACCCTCCGCCAAACAAGGCGGACTGCGGCGCCCTAGCGACCGCCCGAGCTGCACGGCCCGGCCGACCGTGTTCAGCGAAGACCCGGGGACCCTCTGGAACCCCCAGCCCAAGCCCCCGTCCGCCATATCCGACCAGGTAAGCTCCTTCTTCTTCCTTTGCATTCCTTAATTTCCTTTAATTATCTAGGACTCTACACCCCCTCTCTCGCTCCATTGTTCACTCATTTAGCTCCGCCACACTTCCCCCTTTCTCGCACACTCGTCCGACTACCCAATCCCTCCATCTACGCCGTTGACCACATCCGACCCATCTCCTCCACCATCCATGGCGGAGGAGCTCCGGTTCCCCATCTCCCCTCGCTCGAACGGAACCACATCTCACCCACGCACGCACTTCTATTTGCCTCGGCTATGTGCCTAACCTGCAGGTCAATAACTACTCAATGGCCGGAGACTTGCCGGAGAGAACTTCATCCGTGTCGCCTGCTACAACCGAGCTTCTATGGCCAGATCCCGGAGGTCCGTCACCTCGCCTGAGCTCCCAGCTCCATCGACATTCCTTCAAGAGCGTCGGGCGAGCTTCATCGTGCCTAGGATGGAGCAGCGGAGGAGGAGCTCCTTCGCCGGAGCTCCAAACTCACCACCAGCTACTCATGGAGGAGAAGAAACATCGGCCGTTCGATGATCCTTTCTCGGCGATCATCCAACGGCCCCGATGAGGCCATGCCATCGCTTCCATCAACCGTTGGATCTTCAAGATCCAACGGTTCTTATGCCGCCACATTGACACTTGAGGATCGCACAACAGCCGCCCGATCGTCACGATCAGATGGACTCCAGCCGGCCACGTATAGGATCATTAGCCTCCCCGAGCCTAGCACCCGAGCCTCCAGGCTTGGATGCTTCCGAGCCCCCACGAGCCTGCACTGAGCCTCGAACCACTCGAGCCAAGCCGAAGCAACCCCCGAGCCTCTACCGACCCCGACCTCTTTCCGAGCCTGGATAGCATGTGCGTTGCACGTGTTTATCTGGGCAATTTGCAGAGATGCCCTCCAAACTTCTCATTTTTCATTCAGGTCCAGTTATCACCTGCCGTCCACGTGCACTGTGGTTATTTTGCAACCACACCTCTGCAGGATTCCATATTGCAAAAAAGGCCCTTGTGCGTGTGGGCAAATTACAGAGAAGGTCCTGTTCTTTTATATAATTTCATTTTAGTCCTCCCAGGGACCTGAATGCAATTTTATTTCATGTTTTCTTGCATTTATGCCCTTGTGTTCATTCTAGCATATCTTGAGCATGGAGTATCCAATTCAGTTGATTTCAGTTTTGTTTTAAAGCTGGTTTGATGCTCTTTCTAATGGCATGCTTAATTGTTGTTTTGGACACAATGATTTTTTATGTATTATGTAGTATCCTTGTGTCTATTCGAGCTTTAACTGATGCCTTGCTTAAAATTGTTCATCATATCTGCCTCTTTAATTAAACTTGAAATTGACTCGATTAATTTTGCTCATCATTTTTACCTAGGGCATATTTTTATTGCATTACATAGCATTTATCTGCATGATAAAAATTGATAAAAAACGCATGTTTATTTATAATGCATTGTTGTGTTGCCTTCTCGCATACTTTGACCTATATGTGCTCTAAATCAACACTTAGTTAAATAGACTAAAATCCGATTAATACGAGGGAGGCTCGTGTCCCTGAGTTCGACCTTGGTATCTTACCAAGTAAAAAAAATTCATGACCATCTCATTTTGATCGATTATATACATATTTAAATGAGGTGATCTTTTTGATGAGCCCGAATCGGCCCGACTGCTACGAAATATTCCAAGTGCTAATTTAGCATTCTTAAAGGGCCGATTTTGCGGTCCGTCAAATGGCACCGTTGCCGGGGACACGACTCATTTCTTTTATTTTTTGGATTTTTTGTTTATTTAATTTAGTGTTATTTTTATAGGTCAATTTGTCAATTCATTTTGCATCGTAAAATTTTCTTCTCTATTGATCTCTAATCCTCGTATTCTGTGGCAGGGCCCTTGGTGTTCAAGGAGGCGAGAAGCCGATGCTTCCCGCTGCGAGGAGCCACGGAAGCTTGCTTGGAGCAATTAGAACGAAAAAAAAGTGTCTTGCATTTTTTCTTTCCATGCATAAACATGCAATAATTCGTCTTTTACAGCGGTCTTCGATCGAAGACTCGCGAGTGTAATCGAACGATCGTGGTTGTGTGGAGATCGTCCCCACTTGAGTGTCGACCTAGGACCAGCCACGCGGCTCTCTGAGCTCATTTTATTTTCTCCATCTTTTACGTGCTTGCTCGTAGGTAGGACACACTATTAAACAAAGACGCACGTAGCATCGCCTCACTTAGCCAAATCAAAATGAAAATTTTTCCCGCTAATAGAAGCATGTTAGGTGCGGCTTTCTAATCGACTTGCATACATGAGTTTTGGTTTTTCAAAACAGCCCAAGTTTTCACGTGTTTTCGTCAAATCACTGCATGATTTCTCGCTTAGCCTAGATCGCGGTTTTTATCGAATACATGTTTTTTCTCGGCTTTCTTTTCCTAGCTTGATCACCTAGGATAAATGGAAAAAGGGAATGAACGGTAGACGGTGATTTCTTGATTTATGTGCTAACCATAATTCAGTGATAACCTAAAATAAAATTGGGACTGTTAATTGCAAGTTAACCTAAAATGGAATAAAACTTCGGTTTTGGGAGAGTAATACCCTCGCTTACGCCTTGATCTTCACTTCACATTTTCTTTGTGTATATATCTAATGTTTTATCACCAATAAAACCGACAAGATAATAAACCAACTTCGGTTGGTTTCGTGTGCGAGTTGGTGAAATTGAGGGTGTTGCTTGATTGATTGAGCCATGTTTGCTACACACCCCAAATCCTTAGTCACTCCATTCATCTCCGTAGATTCAAAACCGCTCGCTTGTAAATCCACTCCTCTTCTTCGTTCACCTTGGGTCCCTCCCAACATCAATTTCCATCTTTATACTTAGGCTAATCTCAACCTAAGTATAGGGGGGATCCGAGTCCCCATGATTTTCTCTACTCATCTTTCCTTGCCTTTATACTTAGGTTATTTCTAACCTAAGTATAGGGGGAGCCCTCTTAGCTCCTGTATATTTCTCTATATTTAAATGGACCTATGTACTTGTAACATCTAGTGCTATGAGGACATAGCAAAGTTTAAGTATAGGGGGGTATACCGTATATACCATATACTTACTTTAGCTATAATCTGAAAATTTTGAAAAATTTAAAACTTTTTGGCTAAGGTAAAACTCTTTGGACTAAGAGAACTCAAATGATTTCACGGCTTTTAGATATTATGTTACGCTATTTTTATAAAAATATTTTCAAAAATGATTTTTCTTTGTTTTAAAAATCTTTTGAAAATGTTTTAAAAACTTTTTATATGCGTGACATGGTTTTGAAAGTCTTTTCAAGGAAAGTTGAGTTTAACTTGTGTTTTAACCATTATTAAAATCCATAAAAATGAGAAAAACCGCAAAACCCTTTAGGAGCCGTTAGTGACTACTAAGCCCAATTAAGTAAGCCGTATTCAGTGAGGGTTCGCCCTTAGCAGATTGGATGGTTTAGAGGATATCGCAGGCCCCGTCCTCAAGAAACGGGCTTCGACCTGTACTTACATCCATACTGGCTGAATTGCAGATGCTCAGTTGAGTTTAGAAAGTTCTAATATCTCTTGAAGTTCAAAAAAAATAAAAAATCTTGTTTTTGAATGAAGAAGTTGGATTAATCCTCTACACCTACACTTCCACCCAGGATCTGAAATGATCAAGGAGACTTAGCTTTTTGAGGTCTTTAAGATTTTAGGTTAACCAGCCTTAGCCATCAGGGTCATAGACTTAATCATCCACATTCCCCTAGGTTTCTAGATTTGCATGCTATATTCCATGCTTAGTCTCAGACAAAAAAAATATATGATCAGCACATCACATGCACGACTGCGGTTTTTGACGAGACGAGTTGATTTTTCACCTGAGGGATTGGGATGAGGAAGTCGAGTTTGGATTTGATCTAATGATGCTCGAGGATGGGATAAAATCTTTGGAGGCTTCATGAAACCTGAGTGTCAGCAATATTAGCCAGTATGAGAACTTGGTTCTTATACTAATCTCTTGAAATTGACCTAAGTGCCAGGGTGTGAAATAAATAAAAAAATGTTGATCAGTGTGCGCCAACTCTTGGTAAAAGCAGTGGAGTTAACCACAAATTATACAAGTCAATGAAATTCAAAGAAAATCTCTCATTCCACAAAGTCAAATATCAAAGAGCTTCCACCAAAGGCGAGTGCTCCCAAACTTTTCAAAGTGTCCACTTGGACCACCGCTATTAGGACCAGGAGTCGGGCTTGCACCAAAAAAGGGCTCTGCATCATAAATGCTACAAGTCTGGGTGTTGAAGGTACGATAGGTACTCAAAAGAGACACACCGCAGTGTACTCCCAGGAAAACAAGTGCAGACGGCTCCAACTTCTCTTGACGGACGCATTGATCAACACCAAAAAAAATGTGTTGCGTAAAAGGCACTAGAGAGAATCCTTGTTCCAATGAGAGGGAGAGAAGAAATGACACAATCCCATGCCTTCCATTTCTGGCCTGCCATCTACATTTTCTAAGTCTGACAACTAAAGAGACGGTGGACTGAATGCAAGATTTGATTTATTCCCTAGTATTGAGGATTGGGTCCTTAGGAGATTTTCTCGGACTAAGACTTTGGGTGAAGATTTGACTTTACTCTCGAAATTGCAGTCAACACTAAACTTCATATCCTTTAGCTTATATGTACATCAGAGAGAGTCTGGAGAAGTAGAGGAATTGGAT
The DNA here is from genome assembly GCA_037367405.1 of Ottelia alismoides. Classification (NCBI taxonomy): domain Eukaryota; kingdom Viridiplantae; phylum Streptophyta; class Magnoliopsida; order Alismatales; family Hydrocharitaceae; genus Ottelia; species Ottelia alismoides. Next base: position 508,271 of record JAZKJV010005962.1, on the reverse strand, counting down.
GCCTCTTGATTAAGGCTGGGTTGAACTCTAGAATTTTGGATCTCTAAAGTCGAGTCGACTTGATCAGATTGGATCCTGTATTCACATGCACAAGGGGGTTAATCCAACTTAGTCATTCTTTTTGATGTTCGAGGACGAGCATAGTTTAAGTATAGGGGGGGTGATGAAACTCAGTTTCATCATTTTAATGTTCCATTTTAACCCCCTTGCTTAAAGTTTTTTCAATAAAACCCAGTTAGTGTCCTGTAATTAACAGAGTCTTAAATAAATTAAAAATCACAAAAAATGACAAAACAAAAATTCATGGTATTTTTAGACTTAAAAATACCCTAAAAATATTTCGGGTCGTTGTTTGATTTCATCTCCAGTTTTGGTCAACATGAAACTTGTAGATCTCGTCGAGATCTACAACTTTCATGTTTCGAGTTTTCTCAAATTCGGCATTTTTAACCCCAAAAAAATCAAAAATACCCTTGAATAATTCTGATTGGGCCACGTGGCCTGTTCTGGGGGCGCCACGTGGCCCGACTCCCCTTGTCTAATCCGCCTCCATTGCCAGCCGTTGGATCGCCCTCTTGATCCAACGGCCAGCTGCTCTCGATGCCTTCCATTTTGCTTCAGCCGTCTAATCATCCCCACCCTCAATCTTCGCCATTCGTTGGCGCTCTCACCAGAGCGTGCCACGTGAACTGGTACCCTCCGATCGCACTCCTGATCTCCCATCATAGCCGCTATCTTCGCACCAACTTTCAACCGCAAGATCCACCTTAGCCACTCATCTAAACCGTCCGCTAGCGCCTCGCACAGAGCGCGCCACGTGGCTCATTGAGATCCGTCCGATCACACCCATAATGTCTTGATCTCTGCCATCCATGACCGCTGAATCCTCAACCTTCCGATCAACAACTTCTTCACATCCAAGCCGCTCGCCAGCGCCGCGGCCAGAGCTCAACACGTGGCAGCACATCTGCCTTTGATCACATCGCCTCCAGCTCTAATCGCGACCGTCCCTTCGCGCCTCAACGACAGCCGTTGGATCTCCAGATCCAACGGCTATCGGTTGTCGTCAACCTCCAGCAGCTCCTCTATCACACGTCCTCCACCTAGCGAAGACTCCTTCCCCTCTCCTTTTTCTCCGCCACTCCAGTCGACATCTCCCATCGTCAACTGCACTCCGACCTTCCCCACTCTTCCCTCTACCTCGCGCAAGCCTCCACGAGCCGCGATGACCTCCCAGTCGCCCCACATCAGCCCTCAAACCCACATCGCCATGCACCTGGACCGCCAACTAGAGCCTTAAAAACCTTGCCTCCCCCTCCATTCCAAGCTTGTCCACCTTTACATGGGGGTTCACCCAGCCCTCCGCCACCTCCCAGTGACAGGGGGAGGTGGCCGGATTGAGCGAAGACGACGAGCTCCCTGGTGAGACCCTCCGCAGAACAAGGCGGAGCTGCGGCGCCCTAGCGACCGCCCGAGCTGCACGACCCAGCTGACCATGTTCAGTGAAGACCCGGGGACCCTCTGGAACCCCCAGCCCAGGCCCCCGTCCGCCATATCCGACCAGGTAAGCTCCTTCTTCTTCCTTTGAATTCCTTAATTTCCTTTAATTATCTAGGACTCTACACCCCCTCTCTCGCTCCATTGTTCACTCATTTAGCTCCGCCACACTTCCCCCTTTCTCGCACACTCCTTCGACTACCCAATCCCTCCATCTACGCCGATGACCACATCCGGCCCATATCCTCCGCCATCCACGGCGGAGGAGCTCCGGTTCCCCATCTCCCCTCGCTCGAACGGAACCACATCTCACCCACACACGCACTTCTATTTGCCTCGGCTATGTGCCTAACCTGCAGGTCAATAACTACTCAATGGCCGGAGACTTGCCGGAGAGAACTTCATCCGTGTCGCCTGCTACAACCGAGCTTCTATGGCCAGATCCCGGAGGTCCGTCGCCTCGCCCGAGCTCCCAGCTCCATCGACCTTCCTTCAGGACCGTCAGGCGAGCTTCATCGTGCCTAGGATGGAGCGGCGGAGGAGGAGCTCCTTCGCCGGAGCTCCAAACTCACCGCCAGCTACTCATGGAGGAGAAGAAACAGCGGCCGTTGGATGATCCTTTCTCGGCGATCATCCAACGGCCCAGATGAGGCCACGCCATCACTTCCATCAACCGTTCGATCTTCAAGATCCAACGGTTCTTATGCCGCCACGTCGACAGTCCAGGATCGCACAGCAGCCGCCCGATCGTCACGATCAGATGGACTCCAGCCGGCCACATGTCGGATCATTAGCCTCCCCGAGCCTAGCACCCGAGCCTCCAGTCTTGGATGCTTCCGAGCCTCCACGAGCCTGCACCGAGCCTCGAACCTCCCGAACCAAGCCGAAGCAACCCCCGAGCCTCTACCGACCCCGAGCCTCTTTCCGAGCCTGGATAGCACGTGCCTTGCACTTGTTTATCTGGGCAATTTGCAGAGACACCCTCCAAACTTCTCATTTTGCATTCGGGTCCGGTTATCACCTGCTGTCCACGTGCATTGTGGTTATTTTGCAACCACACCTCTGCAGGATTCCATATTTACAAAAGGCCCTTGTGCATGTGGGCAAATTACAGGGAAGGTCCTGTTCTTTTATATAATTTCATTTTAGTCCTCCCAGGGACCTGAATGCAATTTTATTTCATGTTTTCTTACATTTATGCCCTTGTGTTCATTCTAGCATATCTTGAGCATAGAGTATCCGATTCAGTTGATTTTAGTTTCGTTTTAAAGCTGGTTTGATGCTCTTTCAATTGGCATGCTTAATTGTTGTTTTGGACACTGATTTTTTATGTATTATGTAGTATCCTTGTGTCTATTCGAGCTTGAACTGATGCCTTGCTTAAAATTGTTCATCATATCTGCCTCTTTAATTAAACTTGAAATTGACTCTTGATCAATTTTGCACATCATTTTTACCTAGGGCATATTTTTATTACATTACATAGCATTTATCTGCATGATAAAAATTGATAAAAAAACGCATGTTTATTTATAATGCATTGTTGTGTTGTCTTCTCGCATACTTTGACCTATATGTGCTCTAAATCAACACTTAGTTAAATAGACTAAAATCCGATTAATACGAGAGAGGCTCTTGTCCCTGAGTTTGACCTTGGTATCTTACCAAGTAAAAAAAATTCATGACCATCTCATTTTGATCGATTATATACATATTTAAATGAGGTGATCTTTTTGATGAGCCTGAATCGGCCCGACTGCTACGACATATTCCAAGTGCTAATTTAGCATTCTTAAAGGGCCGATTTTGCAGTTCGTCACTGGGACGATCCTTTCCTTTTCTTCGAAGGACCGGATTGTGTTTGGAGAAGGTGTATTCCTCAGGAGGAATACCAAAGTGTCCTCACATATTGTCATTCACTTGAGGCTGGAGGACACCATTCGGGAAAGAGAACCGTTCACAAAGTACTTCAATGTGGATTGTATTGGCCGACCTTGTTTAGAGATGCCACTGATTTTGTACGGTCGTGCCCGATCTGTCAAAGGATGGGAGGAACAGTTGGACAGAGAGATAAAATGCCCATGCAACCGATGATTATTTGTGATGTTTTTGATGCATGGGGCATAGATTTTATGGGTCATGAGTACATATTGTTGGCGGTTGACTATCTATCTAGGTGGGTGGAGGCTATCCCAACCCGAACCGCAGACAACAAGACTGTCTGTAAGTTTGTGAGAGACCATATTTTTGCTAGATTCAGGGTGCCAAAAGTTTTGATATCTGATGGGGGTAGCCATTTTGTGAACCAAGATATGAGATCTTTAGCTAAGGACTATGGATTTGAGCATAGAGTTACTAGTCCTTACCACCCACAGTCCAACAGCATGGCAGAGGTTTCGAACAGAGAGGTGAAGAGTATTTTGCAGAAATTGGTTCGTCCCGATAGGAAGAACTGGTCTCAACTCTTGGACCAAGTTCTATGGGCCTATAGGACAGCCTACAAGACACCATTGGGTACTTCACCATTTAGAATGATCTATGGAAAGCCATGCCATTTACCCGCAGAATTGATTCATAAATCTGAATGGGCAATTAAGAAGATTAACTGGAGTTGTCACCTAGGGAAGCTTTGTCGAGACTTGAACTTGAACGAGCTCGTGGAAATCCGAAACAGGGCATATGACAACAGTTTGATTTATAAGGAAAAAGTAAAGAGATGGCATGATCAGCACATTAGGTGCAAAGACTTTGTCCCTGGACAAAAGGTATGGTTGTTCAATGCCAGGTTGAAGATGTTCCATGGGAATCTCAAATCTAAATGGACGGGTCCCTTTGTGGTTAAGAAAGTGCACGAGAATGGAAGTGTAGAGATAGCTGATCTCACAGATGGTGCACAATCTCATGTGGTGAATGGACACCTGTTGAAGCATTTTGTTGATTCGGAAGAGCAGTTAGTCCAAGTCGAGGTCATCAACTTCATGCAGAGTGAGAACATGGCAGATACATCATATTACTCTTCATGAAGATGCAGCATCAAGATTCAACATCTTAGAAGATTCATTTCTCTTGTACATCTCCCTTCTTTGTATATTCTCCAGATCACATAGGTTCTTACACTTACTCCTTTCCTATACTTAGGCTGACCAAAGCCTAAGTATAGGGGGAACCGATGCCCTTCATGTGTATATACTCATTATTTCTCCTCTTGACCTCGTCCGCCCCATTTTTGTTCTTCTTCTACACTTAGGCTGACCAGAGCCTAAGTATAGGGGGGCGGATCGACTTCTATACTTTTTTATTATTTTAGCTTTCCTACGCTTAGTACGAGCTGTCTTTTTGTCACCTAGTGCCATGAGGACATAGCACAAGCTAAGTATAGGGGGGCGTGTATATATTACATATATACTTTACCCATAGCTCGTACTTTCACGTATTTTTGTATATAATATACAATAATTATGGGGTGGGTAAAAAAATTCAAAAAAAAAACCTTCACAAAAAAAACTCTTTGTCCTTATTTGCTAAAAAACTTTTCAAAAAAATCCTCTTTAAAAAAATCTTTTTCAAAAACAAAGTCCTTTCTTATTTACCTACCTTTTTCCAAAAAAAAACTCTTGAAAAAAAGCAAAACTTTTATAACAATTTTTTTCTTCTTTTCCTTTGTTTTTTCAAAAAAAAAAGCTTAAAAACAACAAAAAACAAAAAAAACTTTTTTGTAAAAAAATCCCTTTCTTTTTCAAAAAAAAAGTTTTTCAAAAAAAGAGAATGTTTTTTTTAAAAAGAAGTTTTCAAAAAAAAATCTCTTTCTTTCTTACTTTCCTTCAAATAAAAAAACAAACAAAAAAAAACAAAAAAAACTAACTAATAAGTTGGTTTAATCCCTGACACAATTCACTTTCACACAAGACTAGTGATGTTCAAGAACACTTGGTTTATGAGGTCTTGATATTTTGAGTTAACCAGCCTTAGTCATTAGGGTCTTGGACTTAATTATTCACAATTCCCTAGTTTAAAAGATTTGTGTGCTATATTGCATGCTTAGTCTCTACCTTAAGAATATGATCAACACCTCACATACACGACTGCAGTTATGATGAGATGAGTTGAAATTTCACTTGAAGAATTGGGATGAGGGATTTGAGTTTGGACTTGATTTGATGATACTCGAGGATGAGATAAAATCAATGAAGGCTTCATGAAACCTGAGCGTCAGCATCTTTAGCCAGTATGAGAACATGATTCTTGTACTACCTCTTGACATTTACCTATGTGCCAGGGTGTGATAAAATAAAAAAATGTTGATCAGTGTGCGCCAACTCTTGGTAAAAGCAGTGGAGCTAGCCAAAAAATACTACAAAGCAATGAAATGATAAAGAAAAGCTCTCATTCCACAAAGTCAATTACCAAAAGAGCTTCCACCAAAGGCGAGCGCTCCCAACCATTTCAAAGTGTCCACTTGGACCACCGCTATTAGGACCAGGAGTCGGGCTTGCACCAAGAAAGGGCTCTGCATCGTAAATGCTACAAGTCTGGGTGTAGAAGGTACGATAGGTACTCAAAAAAGGCACACCCCGGTGTACTCCCAGGAAAACAAGTGCAGACGGCTCTAACTTCTCTTGACGGATGCACTGATCAACACCAAAAATATGCGTTGCGTAATAAGGCACTTGAGAGGATCCTTGTTCCAATGAGAGGGAGAGAAGAAATAACACAATCCTATACCCTCCATCAACTGGCCTTCCATCTACACTTTTAAGTCTGACAACTAAAGAGACGGTGGATTGGATGCAAGAAATGATTTATTCCCTAGTGTTGAGGAAAAGGTCCTTATGAGAGTCTCTTGGACTGGAACCTTGGGTGATGTTGTGACTCTACTCTTGTAACTACGATCAACACTTAAAGTCATATCCTTACTATATATGTATACAAAGAGAGTCTGATGATTAGGGAAATTGGGTACCTTTTGACTAGAACTTGGTTCAGCTTAGAGTTTTAGGATCTCTAAAACCGAGAGTTCTTGAACGGATCAAGTCTTGTATTCACATGCACAGTCAGGGGTTAATCCAACTTATTCATTCTTTATTTGCTCGAGGACTAGCAAAGTTTAAGTATAGGGGAGTGATGAATCCGCGATTCATCATCGCAATATCTTGATCTTAGCAAAATCCCCGAGTAAAATCCCAGAAAAATGTCCATAAAATCAATAAACTAATAAAATAACTCTTGTAAATAAAACACACTAATTACTTTATATTAGATTGTACACAATACATTACCCATAAAAAGCCACAAAAATAAAGGAGTTTTATACTTGTAAATAGGTCAAAACTTCATGTATTTTTAATAATTTCATTTCAATTCATTTTTACCTAATTCTTTTTCTAACTTGTTTATAAAAATCTATATAAAAATACAAAAATATAAAACAAATTTTAACTCAAATAAATGCTCCTAAATCCTAAAGAGAAAAAGCCGTAAAGTCCAACTTCCAAGCTAAATTCCCGCTCCTTATGAACTCCAAATTCACCAAACTCACTTTTAAAGTTCAAGTTAGAAAATTATCTATCCAACAGAAGTGGTTTCATTAAAATCGGAGCTCGTTTGCAAAAGTTAGGTTTTGGGACCTAGATGTACCTTGTATATCATGTATATATTCATTCTTTCTTCAATTTTTATTGTATCTTTCTTAATTACTAAAAATACAAAAAAATCATACTTGTGTTGAGTTTTAATTGTAGTATTTTATTGTATTTTTTCGTTGTAAATATCTCCTATTAAAAAGACAAAAAAATTACATATTAGAAAAATAAAAAAATGTGTACATGTTGTATGTATTCACTTGTAAATTCACCACTATTTTTTTCCTTCTTTATTTTTTATTGTATTTAAAGTAGCTTACTTTATTTTACTTTATTTATTTATTTAATTTCCATTCTCTACAATAACCACCAATTCAACTCCATTATTCCATCATTTTGTCCAACTTCCCATTCAGCTCCATTAATAATCCAACTTCCCATTCAACTCCACCACCTTAATAACTTCTAATGTATCATCTTTATATACATATCATTCTCCTCATTTTTGCCTTTGATCCATCTTTATGTGAGGAGAGCCTAGTTACCAGAGTTGAATCGGTGACAGCGACGCAACCGCGGTCGAGCGACGATGGCCCTCTCTCCGATGAGATCCGTTGGTTTTTTGGCCAACATCACAACCGCAACCGCACGGTGCTCGAGCTCATCGCACGCCGGCGATTCGAGCGAAGGCCGTGCTCTCGTGAGCACACATAGGCGATTTCGTTCATCTTAGGTAAATTTTCCCTTCATTTTATTACCATTGTAATTTCTCAAAATATTTTTTATCACATTACCACCACCACCATCATCTTTATTTTCATCACTTCTTTATCACATCTCCATCACCCACCACATTTTTTGTGTGTGCTGTATTGTGTTGTATATATTCATATTTCCTTCCTGTTTAAAAAAAATTAAAAAAATTTAAAAATTTTAAAACAAAAAAAATTACAACTTAAAAATTTAAAAAAAATCAAAAAATAAAAATAAAAATAAAAAACGCAGTAGCAACGGTGGGGAAACCACCGCCGCCACCACCGGTCCACACCGCGCGCAGGCGTCTACGCCGCCACCGCCTCCGGCCGCGTCCACCACCGCCCGCGCGTGGACGGATGTGCCCCCTTGCCGCGCCCCCGTGGCTAGCCTCCGCCGCCCGCCAGCCAGCGCAGCCGCCGCGCACCTCCGCGCGTCCGCAAGAAGCCCCAGGTCGCGCGGCGGCGCACGAGCTCCAGCCCCCCTCTCTGCTGTGGCCGACCACCCGCATCTCCGACTCCTTCCTCCTCACCAGCGGCGGAGCCGCACCGCCCACCGCGCCTCCTTCCGCCGTGCTGCCTCAGCCTCCCCCCTCCGCGCCGCCGACCGCGCCGCCGCCCCCTTTGGGTTCTCCACCTGCACCCCCATCGTGAGGAAGAAGAAGGTACAATCTCTTTTCTTTATTTTTTTAATTGTAAAAATTGCAGAACTTTCTTGTATAGTTTCTATAATTACGGAATGGTCCCTGTACATGTTTTTGATGTAAATATTATTTTTTGAGTTTGCATCGATACCCCTATGTTTTTATGTTGATTTGGATACCTGTTATGCATGTTTATATTCAATGAAAAATGATTTCATGTTGAGCAACTAATTCTCTACATTGTGGATATTTATTTGTATTTTTGTAAGTTATTGTGAATTAATTAAAATTGTCAAACTGAAAGTCTTCATATTTTACCCAATCAGTGCTCTTAAAATCATATCTAATTCACAGTTGCTCCAAAAATTCCACAAAAATTAGATATGATGCTTTGATATATGATTGAGATACTTTCCAAATTTCAACCAAAATGGAGTTATCTTGTGCCTGAAATAAATTGTAGAGTTTTTTTAGTATTTGATTTTTAATTAAATCCACGTACATCTTTTTGCGAAATTTCCCTCTTGGATTCTATATAGAAATACCTTTTTAGGATAATTCACACTCTGATTAAGTTGTCATTGTGGATTAATTAGAAATTAATTACTCATTGTCACTCTGTTTTCATTAAAAAATCCATAAAAAATTCATATATTGTCAAAAAATTCCAAAAATATTAATGTAGCTTCCTTACATGATGTTTTCATTTCAATAATTTCTTCATAATTTTTGCTTTCTGTTTGTGTGAGAAATTGCGAAAAAACCCATAAAAAGTGTGTATTTTTTATTGTTGCATTTTAACCCATAAAATTCCAAAAAAAGTACCTTGCATTAATCTCTGGATTAGGATTTAGGAAAAATATAATTTTGCTAAATTGGACTTATTTTCTACTTAATTTAATTTGACCTTGTTATATGCTTTCTTAGTGTCGTAATTCACTTGCATTGGCATTCGTTTTGCATTAAAAAAATCTAAAAATATACCGCTTGGAAATCTAGATCTAAGTTTTCAAATTAAAACCAAGTTGTTCCTTTGCCTCCCTGTGTTCGACCCCGGACTTGCCCGGGATATAAATTAAGCCGAGACACTCTTCACGGAGATCCTTCTCTCGGTTCTGACCGAATCGCTAAGTACACGTACCACAACGAACACGAATTATTTATCGTATTTAGCGACTCGTCAGGCGGCTTTGATAGCTTTGATGGCTTACCACCGGCACAAGCGGTTCATAACAATACATAACATGACAGTGTAGCTACAACTGTAGAGGACTTATCTTTTGCCTCACTCCCCCGGAAGGCGTTGGCCCATTAGGCCCTTACGACCCCTTAGATCGAGTCAGTGCCAAAACTTGACTTTGATAATTTCTTATCTTCAAATATCACTTTTGAATACTGTATACACATTGCAAAATGGGTACTTGCATCCTAAAATGTGATATGCAATAGTATTGTTAGATATAATGTAATATCGCATCATAATGTTCGCATATAATATTTATACCTAATATAACATGTTAATAATGAGCCGTGTTACATAACTATTATTTATCTGTGCAGCTTTTATGTAACATTCCATATCATTCTACTTCACCATATTCAGCGGTAGTTTCCGTTGATCCTCTATCCTATTAAATACAAGATATTTATGGGATTAGTATTAGACATTATCGCCAAAGTTGAAACCGTGCAAGGAAGTTGTGAAAAACTTTTGCAAAGAAATATTATCTTTTTATTGTTGAGTTTATGCTCGCCCAAAACATCTTTATAATTTCATTTCTATCGATTCATCCTATGATCGGCATGAGTCCATAAAACGACAATAAAACAGAACCTCGTTTTAAGCATATGAAATTGCCACAAACAAAATTTCAATATTTATTTTGGGTAGAAAATTCTAGAGGTGGATATAAAAAACAAATTAATAATTACTATATGGATGGGACGATACATATGAACTCATCTTGCAATTTACGTGACCTATATATGCATTTATCTAATATTCTAATGCCATTATTTTTCTTGCAATCCGCAAGTGACAGGAAAAAGTAGTTTGAGACGAATTCATTTAAATCGTATAGTTACTTATGCTTTTTGTATGTACGAAAATCGAAACATCTCTGAAACTTTGTGAAATCATGGAATCATACTTAAACATCAATTTGGAATACCTTTCCACGAACAAGTGATAAAAGAACAATAATTTGAATCAGGATGGTGCATATGAGATATCCAAAGAGGAACAACCACCCCTATGATTAACGATATCATGGAATTTATATTGATGATCAAGTTGTAAAAGTTTAGATTATTCTTAGGTGGAAAGCCAATGAATAATACGGATCTTAAGGGCTCGACACATATATCTATAAGCCACAATTTTTTAACCCAAAGATCAACATAAAACACCACTAACGATCCTATGTGTTCGACACATGCCTCTCTTGCGCGATAAATTCACCGACAAAGACGACGTGATTCCGCCTATGATGACCACGTTATTTTCTTCTCCGATTTCACCGGAACGAGTCTTCGACGTTGACGGAGAAGGTTGTCATTGCCGGATTCGCAATGCGACAAATGTTGTTGCCGAACTCTCTCTATCTCTCCCTCCCTCTTTCCCCTCTCTTTAGAACTCTCTCTCACGTAAGGGAAGATGATGAGAATTGATAAGAGTCTCATGTATTTATAGGTTCAATCAAAGAGATAATTAGCAATAATAATTTGGATTAATCAATAGATAATAGTGGTGACTAAGCAAGTGATAATTATTATATAATTAATGGATAATAGTACTAATTCATTATCTCTTCTTTATTAATAATAAAATAATAATATCTACCTTATCATCGGAATCGATTACATTTTTTTATTATTATTAATTTTTTTTAAAACCAATCAGTTACAATCTATCATCCATAAAGAAATTTCGTCCTCGAAATTTGTACTGGAAAAAAGTCACTTACCAAAGAGATGCGGGTAATGTTGACGCATTTCATCCTCTAATTACCAAGTCGCTTCTTCTCTCTGATGGTGCTGCCAGAGTACTTTGACCATCGGAACTATGCGACGTCGCAATTGGTGCTCCTTACGGTCTACAATACGAACTGGTCTTTCTTCATATGTTAAATTCAGCTGAATGTACAGAACTTCATGCTCGATCACGTGTGATGGATCAGGATTATACTTCCTTAACATCGATACATGAAAAACATCATGTAACTTGGAATAATGAGGTGGAAGGGCAACATGATATGCTACTTCTCCCACTTTCTTTATTATCTCAAAAGGTCCCACATATCTAGGACTCAATTTTCCCTTTTTGCCAAATCACACTACTCCCTTGGTAGGAGAAATCTTTCAAAACACACGGTCACCTACTGATGACACGAAAAATCACCAAGACTCTCAGGTGAATAAATCAGATCAAGGGTCGTTGCGACCCGGATCTCGGAGATGATTCGGTCAATTAAGAAAAATAGGGATCAGACCACCAAAATAGAATAAAAATCAAAGAAAAACAGTAGTGGCCCTGGCTATTGGATTAGCCTGGTATAGCGACCAGGGTCGGACTCAGGGAGCACATGATGGCCTCGCGGCCTACGAAGTAGTCTAAATAAAGATAAAGTAAAAGAAAATGCTTCTTTGGTGGATTTTTTTAATAATTTTTATATTTTTTTGGATTTTTAATTAATAAAGAAAATAAGAAAACAAATATACAAGCAACTTGGATGAATTATTTAACTACTCAAAAATCATCCAAAAATTCAAACAGAAATGTTTTTATGTTTTTTTATATTTTTTTACTGTTTTTAGTTAATTTTTGGTAATTTTCTGAATTTTGTTGAATTTTCTAAAAATCAAACAAGACAAGAAAAGAGAGGTACTATCCAGTCAGACTTGGAGGACCAAAATAAAATGGATAATGGTCCTATCAAGGTCTGAAGGTAATTTTCCTGTATAGTAGAAACTACAAGGAAAAATTAGGCACTGGAATTATTAATTTTTGATTTTTCTTTTAATTATTAGAATTTTTATGGGTTTTTAGGGGTTTTGTACTTTTTATAGGTTTTATAAATCTAAAAAAATGACCAAAATTGGTCAGAAAATCAAACAACACAAAACAAACTCTATATAATTTTTCTGTAATTTTTAAAGGTGTTTTAATATTTTTTGTGATTTTTAAAGCTAGATAGTAACGAAAATGCTTGTTTTTGAATTTTTAAAAATAATAAATGAAATCAAAAAGGTCTCCAAAATTCAGAGAAAACTTTACACCATGGCAGGAGCTATGTATCCAATTTTCATCAAATTTGGAGTTGGTTTGCTATTTTATTAAAAATAAAAATAAGGGTACAGTGCACAGGGACCTGTACACAATTAATAGAAGTTCCAGGGGGTCCGGTGCAATTTCTCCACGAAATCACGCGCAAGGCGCGTGACCTGGGCACTCAGGGACCTATTTGCAAGAAAACTTAGGTCCTTGGACTATTTAGTAACGCGTACTAAAAGTCCAGGGGTATAAGTGTAAATTACCCACTATATAACACACAAGCACAATTAAACCACTCACATGGGTAGTTCTGCAAATACTAAAAACTTAAGTTCATTTATTAACATCCTGAAATAACCAGTCCATACATGCAATTATCCCACAAACGCACGTGTCGAAGCACGTGTTCCACTACAAACAGGGGTATAAAAGTAAATACAGGAAACGACAGGGTCCTCTATGCAAATTACCCAACTAAAATAAAGGTTCTGAAATATTTACAGGACCTAAGATTAACAACTAAAAAGCTAAGGGCCTAAGAAGAAATTACCCTTTATTAAGTCGAGGGCCAGATGCGCGCCACGTGGAGATCGGACGGTCAGGGAAGGGGCGCGGCTAAACAAAGGGGTCCTCGCCGCCCATCCAACGGCAGGGGATGCGCCACGTGTAGATCCGACGGTCGAGGGGTGCTGGGTCACCTTCGCTGGATGGAGGGCTGAGAGGAGGCCACGTGGAGATCCAACGGTGGCTGCTGGCCTCCTCTTAACCCTGATCGGACGGCCTGGGAATGATCTGGAGCTGGAAGGCAATCGGACAGTCGGGGAGGATGCTCGATGAACTGGACGCCGGCGAGTTTCGCCGGGCTCGTGTGGGCGCTGGAGAGCTCCTCGGAGGCTGCTGAAGATCGAAGAAGGTTCGCCTGGGCCTCCCGCGTCTAATGGTCTCCCCCGATGACGCGACGGAGCTCAGAAGAGCTCAGGCGACGTCGGCGGAGGCGGAGCTGCTGCTCGAATGGACGAAGCCCTCAGATGGGCTCCTCTGAACCTGCAAAGTGATGCAACACACTCCTGGGTCGTGGGCAAATTGCCTCGACCAGGTTTGGGGTGGTGAAGTTGATCTGTGCGGCGGGGCGAAGGGGCTCCGGCGAAGCGACGACGGAGGAGCCCCAATCCCAGTTTCTTTGCGAACTGGGTTGAATGATTGGGAGGAGAAGGTGCGCGCGGAGAAGGCGGAGATGATGGGTGACTCCGATGGTCGAAACGAAGGCGAGGGTGGTCGGAATCAAAGCTGAACGGCGACGGGTCGATTTGGGCGAAATGCAAAATTAGAGAAATAGAAGAAGAAAGAAGGCTACCTACTGGATGGAGTCGACTGGGGAAGAGCTGGGGATGCTCCAGGTCCTTGCCTCAAGGGCCGTCAGTGCCAGAGGCTCGAGAACCACCTCTGGGCGGCACACGGCGGCACAAAGACGCCGGATCAGAGGTCCGTCCACTCCCTCCTCGCCGCGACACGGCCGGAAGCGAGCTGTCACTCTCGCGGAGGCTGTGGAGGACCTGAGGTGGAGAGAAACGATCCAAAGATGGAATGAAATGGAGGCGGAGCTCGGCTTATATGCGAGTGCAGATCCGAGAAGAGAGGATCGGGCAGGGTTCCGCGAAGCACGAATCCCAACGCGGATATGGTGGCGAGGATCTCGGATGCACGAGGAAGAAAGAGAGCCTGGGATTTGCGGGTATGGGCATCGGATCGAGTCGGGAAAAAATTGAGAAGTCGGGTCGCGGGCTCGGATCCGGGGCTCAGTGGTCCTGGGGGGGGGAGTTGACCGGGGGGTCAACGACCCCCGTAGACCAATCAGGGATGGCCATGTCAGAAATGTTTAGAAATTCAAAATAATAATAATAAATGGCCGAATTATTAAAAACTCAAAACATGAAAAATGTTTGTTTTAATTTTTTCTTTTTTTTGTGATTTTTAATTAATTTTTCAAAATAAAAATAAAGTATTTACAATATAGTGCTATATATAGGTATATACACAATATGGATTTTTAATTTTTGATTTTTAATTAATTATTTTTGTACATTTTTATTCCAATTTTATATTTTATTTATTTATAGCATAAAATTAGGAATATTTTGATGTTTTTATTTTATTTTTATTATTTATTTATAAGGGTAAAATAAATAGATATATACATTTATATACACGGTATATATACAATGTTCTTTTTGGTTTTTAATTTTGTTCTTTTTATTTTATTTTTGTTTTTATGGTTTTTATTTTATTTATTTACAACATAAAAGATAGAATATATATACAAATTTTTAGGGATTTTAATTTATTTATTTACAACGTGAAATATGTAGATGTGTGGTCTTATGTACATGATGAATATGTACAATGAGAGTTATTTTTATTTTCTTTTTATTTTTTCTATTTTTATCTTGATTTTGTATTTACAAATATTTACAAATATACAAGTCCATTTTATTCTATTTTTAGAGGAAATATTTTTATTATATTTACAGGTATATTTACACACATGAGCTTCCTATCTCTCTCTACTTTGGCTTTTATGCGGTCAGGCCCATGCTGAGCCCTCCCTTGGGATTAGGTTGCTCAATATTTATTCTAAATATTTCCCTCTTTTTCTTTTAATTCTTTATTCTTTTATTTTTGCAAAAAATGCTAATTATTAGTTTTTACACTATGCATGCTCTTGGGTAATTATTTGTATTTACAAGCATATACATGCATTTGCAAAGGTTTTCGTAGCTAAAATATAAGAATAAAGAGTGATGGATGAGTATTCATCACCCCCCTATACTTAACTTTGCTAGTCCCTTAGCAAACACTTATTTGAAAAAGAAGTGAAAAAGAGAAAGAAAAAGAAAAAGAGGAGAATGTACATGGATCAAGGTTGATTATTAAACTTGCCTTCATTAATTTGAGATATGGAGTTCGATCAGATCTTTGGATTATTAATGTGTCGGAACCTTATTTAGACTTAAGTTTAAAACTCAACAGCCTCTAAGTTCCACTAATCTATAACCAGGACTCCTCAACAATCCAGATCAGAACAAGTCATCAAACACAAACCCTGAAGACCATGAATCTTTTCTTGTACTGTGAATGTGAAGTATAAGCTCTCCACCTCAGAAATGGCAACTTGACAACCCTCCCCAACAAGGTAACTCTATGACCCCAATCTGGCCACTCTTTCCTCGAGGAGCGGGGTATTCCCTTCTAAGTTCAAGTTCAACCGGCTCAAGAAGAGGGGGAAGAAGAGAATGGACCATGGCCAGTGTAGCCATGTATCCTTGGGAGCTCAACTAGTGTAGCCAAGTCTCCCTGCTGCAAGCTATATAATGTGGGACATGAATCTCAAGCTTTGCTTATTGCACTATATACATACTTTGGTGGGATTATCACTTTCTATCAGACCCACCACTTTTTTGGAGTTATTTTCTTTTTGCATTTTTTTCAAGTGCATCTATACAACATATACATGTGCATCATATATACAAGGAGTTTTTCCTCTTGAGCCAGTAGACTATCCCTCTTTTGAAGCATTCTTGCAACCCACAACTCCCGTCGTTAGACCTCATGGCAACCATACCAAGTTGAGATGCACTTCCTTCACTAAAAGAAGAAGAGAGGTTCCGCCTAGAAGTACTACCCTCATATGCTACCCCAAGTCAAGGAAGACTGCCTCCTCACCACCTCATCCGTAGAGAGCTCAGTGCTAAGTGCGGTGTCCAAGTAAATCCATTGTCCATATGAGTCATGTGTTTGTTGTTAATTGCTCTACTTAGGCTCATTGAGATGACATGTGATCATAGCCTAGTGGACTCAAAGAATTAAGTTACCATGGACCTGAAAAGTCTTAAACCTAAGCCTTATAAGGTTCCTCTTAGAAATTAGGTGGATTAAGATCTTAATCAAGCTCCTGTTCCCAATTTAATTCCAGGCTAGTTTAAATGTCAACTATAGTCCAGGAAAAACTATATACATATATAAAAAGATGCTATTTACACAATATTTACAAACATGCAAAAAATTTTTGAAAAATGTTTTGAAATCATGAATGGATGAATGCATGAATGCAAGTTTTGCAAAAGTATTTACACAAATTTACATGAGATTTTTGCAAACTTTTGATTTTCAAAACATTTTGGAAAAATTTTGTACTATATACATAATTTTGATAAGGAAATATTTACACAAACTTTACACAAACAGTTTTTGAAAACATTTTTACAAAAATAATTTGTACACTAGTCATGTATGTGCAATAAAAGAATGATTATTTACAGAGAAAAATTTTAAATTTTTGTGGTTTTTAGGTTTTTAGCCAATTTTATTTATTAACACATTCACACAAAGTACGAGTTATGGCTAAAGTATATATGAAATATATACACACCCCCTATACTTAGCTCGAACGATGTCCTCAGAGTCAAGAGCGATGAAGAAGACATAACTCGTGCTTAGTATAGGGAAGTGAAAAGGAAGGCTATATACAAAGACGAATAAATGAATAGAAAATCAAGAAGATCTCGACTTTTCCCCCTATACTTAGGATCAAATAATCCTAAGTATAGTAGGCTGTACACAAAGGGAAAACCGAGTGGAGAATGTACAGGGTCTACCCCCCCTATACTTAAGGTAAAATATCCCTAAGTATAGGCAGCAAAAACAGGGGTAGACTGAATCAAAAGGAAACTCATGAGTCCAACATCCTCCCTATACTTAGGTTAAAGTACACCCTAAGTATAACATAATCAAAAGATGAAGAAAGGGATGTGGGACTAAATAATGTAATGATATGGACATCTGGATCTATACAGGTCGGAAGAACAGTGATAATCAGGCGTGAGATGCAATAGATGTGAGTCAAAAGACCACATCTCACGCAAAATGAATAGGGGCAACATCAACGACCCGCGGCTCATGATCTAGAAATGGCTTGACCCGCTGGCCGTTCACTCGAAAGGTACTCTCAGAAGACAACTTGGATATATCAATGCTACCGTTGTCGTGTACCTTTCTCACCAGATAAGGTCCCCTCCATTTGCTCTGTAGCGTCCCTGGAAATAGACGAAGCCTAGCATCAAACAACCATACTCTCTGTCCAGGCTCAAAATGCTTGTGGCTGATATGAGAATCATGCCACTCCTTCACTCTCTCCTTGTACTGTAGGCTATTTGAGAAGGCGGTATCTCTAAGCTCCTCCAAGGCTGCTAACTCTGCCCTCCTCTGGTCTCCTACACTATCTGGATCAACAAGTATCTCAGTGACTGCCCAAAGTAACCTGTGTCTCAGCTCAACAGGTAAATGGCACGGCTTGCCATATACGAGGCGAAAGGGAGATGTGCCCAATGGTGTCTTGAAAGACGTCCTATATGCCCACAAGACTGAGTCCAAAAGCTGTGACCAATCCTTTCGGTCGGGGCGGACGACTTTCTGCAAAATAGTCTTGATCTCCTTATTCGACACCTCGGCTAGACCACTCGTCTGTGGATGGTATGGAGTGGCAACTCGATGGTCTATGCCGAACTCG
This sequence comes from Ottelia alismoides, assembly GCA_037367405.1. Classification (NCBI taxonomy): domain Eukaryota; kingdom Viridiplantae; phylum Streptophyta; class Magnoliopsida; order Alismatales; family Hydrocharitaceae; genus Ottelia; species Ottelia alismoides. The sequence goes on along the minus strand of JAZKJV010005962.1, from coordinate 489,963 downwards.
CTCGCAAGGGCCTTCACCTGGTCGTTGATGAAATGAGACCCCCATCTGAAATCAATACTCGAGGTACCCCGAATCGCGTGATGATGTGCTTCCTCAAAAATCTGCAAACTGTCCTGGCATCAGTGGTTCGGGTGGGGATAGCCTCAACCCAACGACTAACATAGTCTACGGCCAACAGAATGTACTCAAATCTCTGACTCTTAGGGAATGGACCCATGAAATCGATGCCCCATGCGTCAAAAACCTCACAGAAGTGAATGGGCTGCATCAGCATCATATCACGCTGTCCACAAGTGCCCATCCTCTGACAGTCAGTACACCTCTTCACGAACTCATCAGAGTCCTTGAAGAGGGTAGGCCACCACAAGCCGGATTGGAGCACTTTCTGTGCCGTTCTCCTCCCAGAGTGATGTCCTCCTGCCTCAAGCTTGTGGCAGTAAGTGAGGATGCTATGGTGCTCCTCCCGAGGAATGCACCTACGCCAGATGCTATCCCCTCCTTCGTGGTAAAGGATGGGATCCTCCCAGTGGTAGGACTTGGCCTTCGCAAGGAAGGTCTCAAGCCTCTGCCTGGGCCAATCTTGTGGAACTTTCTTAGCAACAAGAAAGTTCACAATATCGACATACCATGGGAGTGAGTCGATAGCAAGGATCGCCTCATCTGGGAAGGTCTCACAAATGGGGTCAATCTACTCAGAATCCTCAAGGTGCTCTAGTCGGGAGAGATGATCCGCCACCACATTCTTGACTACAGGCTTATCCTTGATCTCAATGTCGAACTCCTGGAGTAGAAGGATCCATCTAGTCAGTCTGGCCTTGGAATCCTTCTTTGCCATGAGGTACCTGATGGCAGTATGATCAGTAAACATGGTCACTCTAGATCCAATAATGTAAGATCTGAACTTATCTAGAGCGAACACTATGGCTAGAATCTCCTTCTCTGTGACTGTATAATTCCGCTGCGCGGAATCCAATGTGCGGCTAGCGTAGTGGATAGCAAATGAGACTCCATCCCTCCTCTGTCCCAGCACGGCCCCCACGGCAAAATCGGAGGCATCCATCATGATCTCGAATGGGAGAGACCAATCAGGCGGCTGAAGAACAGGAGCCTCAACAACACATCTCTTGAGAGTCTCGAAGGACGAAAGACACTTGTCATCGACAAGGAACTCGGTGTCTTTCGTCAGCAGGTCAGTCAACGGTCGGGCAATCCTGCTGAAATCATGAATGAATCGTCGGTAGAAACCGACGTGCCCCAGGAATGAGCGTAACTACCGCAAATTGGACGGCGATGCGAGTTTTCTAATGACATCTACCTTGGCTGGATCAATCTCCATGCCCCTGTTGGAGATGATATGGCCAAGCACCGTCCCTTGAGTCACCATGAAGTGACTCTTCTCCGAAGATAGCACCAAGTGAACCTCTATACATCGCTGAAGTACTCGGTCTAGGCAGTCAAGACAGGAATCAAATCCGTCGCCGTAAACCGAGAAATCATCCATGAAGACCTCCAAGCACTCCCCTACCATGTCTGAAAAGATTAACAACATGCATCTCTGAAAGGTCGCAGGGGCATTGCATAGCCCAAATGGCATGCGTCGGAAGGCGTATGTGCCGAAGGGACAGGTAAAGGTGGTCTTGTCCTGGTCTTCGGGAGCGATGGCCTCCTGGTTGTAGACCGAGTACCCATCCAGAAAACAGTAGTGGTTCTTCCCTGCCAGTCTCTCAATAATCTGATCTATAAAGGGCAGGGGGAAATGATCCTTCTTGGTGGCCTGGTTGAGTCTCCTGTAGTTAACGCAGACCCGCCAAGAAGTGGGTACTCGTGTAGCAATCTCCTCTCCAGACTCACTGACCACTGTAGTGATGCCCGTTTTCTTGGGCACCACATGGAAAGGGCTGACCCACTTGGAGTCGGAGATGGGGTAGATAAAATCGGCACTCCACCATTTCGAAATCTCCTTCATGGAAACTTCTCTCAGATTCGGGTTCAACCGCCGCTGGAACTCACGCGACGGCTTCGCCTCATCCTCGAGATAGATATGGTGGGAGCACAGGGCCGGACTTATCCCCTGGAGATCTACTACGCTCCATCCAATCGCCTTGCAGTTCTTTTCAAGAACCCCCATCATACGGGATCCCTGCTATCCAGTCAAATCGACGGAGATAATGACTGGGTACATCTCATGCTCACCCGCAAGGAATCTATACTTCAGCGAAGTAGGAAGCGGCTTCAGCTCTGGACAAGTGGGTGCTGGTGGATCTGGCCTCTAAAAAGTCTGTGTGAACACTGCCAAATCTGCATGGGAGAACTGAAACTCTCTGCTCGGCATCTACCTCCTCTCTATCTGCAGGCTCAGTGGAAGTCAGGTCTGGCATGTAATCATCACAATCTGCCCAATAAGACTCTGACTCTAAGGGATCTATATCATCCAAGGTGGCATCAGTACCACCATCAATACACAAATCAGTGTCGCGGTCGAGAATCAGCTCTACTGTCTCTGAAGTATCCTGGACCAGGAATGTGCTCTCCAAGCTCTCCTCTGCTGTCGTCTCTGTATCAGTGGAATCTGAAAGTGAGAGGATGGCCTGTGCTGCTGGGTCTGCCCAAACTACCTCATCGTCTGTGATCACAAAGTCACAGTCCTGGTGGATGTCTAGCCCGGCATCTGTCAGCTGCTCTGTGTCTGAAGTGGTCTCTGAGCATGATCTATCTCTGGCTCGGCTGTCCTCGACCGTCTCTATTTTTACACTTTCGCCCTCGACGCGAAAGTATACCTTCCCGCTATCATGGTCAGTCACTGCCTTGGCTGTGGCCAAGAACAGGCGACCGATAATGATGGGGGTATCGGTCACTGAATCATGGATCTCCATGTCCAACAATACTAAGTCCACGGGGAATTGTAGGCCCTGAATCGTGATGACAACGTCTTGCAACAACCCCTTCAGCCTCTTGACAGATCGATTAGCAAACTGAAGGACTGTCCTGCTCTGTTTAAGAGTGCCCAACTCGAAGCGGTCGAGAAGGGCTGCCGGAAGGAGGTTGATCGACGATCCGCTGTCTAATAGAGTGCGATCGAACCTCTGCTCTCTGATGTGACATCTGACATATGGGGCTCCTGAATCTGGCCTCTTGGCCGACAGCCGGTTCTGGATCGCGAAACAAATGGCTTTCGTCAGCACATGGATCTCTGAGTGGTGGTTCCTCCTCTTCCTCCTGAATGTAGTCCTGTCTCTAAGGGAACACTGAAGAAGAGGGATGTGCTGCAAAGCCTCCTGAAGAGTCAGCTGTATGTGAAACCGATCTATCATCTGCTGGCTGAACTCTTCCTGCTCTCTCTTTTTTGGATTTTCCTTTTTCTTCCCCTTCCCCTTCTGAAGGGCTCTAGGGAAGGGATCACAGGGTCCTTCTCAGATGAAGGACTAGGAAAAAGGGTCTAGATGGTTCGATGACCGGATCCACACATACATCATGCACCACAGTGGGACCAGAAGAAAATAAACCCTTTCCTTTATTTACAGAAGTGTTCCGAGCTATATCAGTAATAACAGGAAAAACAACAGGAATCTCAGAAGACTTGGTGGCATCAGCACCACCATCGGCTGGAAGACTCACGGCCTTAGTACCGCGCTCTAGCTCGGCAACATAAGTGGCCTCAGTACCACCTCCTCCTCCTCATCGGGCGCTCTGGGTGTATCCTCATGGTGTCGCTCAGACGAGGCGTCGCTTGCTGGCATCCTACCGCTCCTAAGTGTGAAAAATCAGTATCAAAAAGATATGCAGACATATCACCAAATGCATCACTAGGAGTGGCATACTCAGTACAAGCTACCTGCTCAGATTTCCACTTCAGATTATTGGGATTCAGCTCAATCTGGGCAGGGATAGCGGCCTTCCCTCTCACGATGTCTCGCATCACTTGGCGGAACTCGTCCATCTCCCGTCGAAAAGTAGCCTGCTTATCTGTGAGAAGGCGGGCTATATCATCCAAGACGGGGCTCTCATGGGAGCCCGACGGGTAGCCTCTCTGGTAGTGAGGCGGCTGGAACTACTGCTGTGGCTGAGAGGGGTAAGTGTGTGGCTGATGCTGCAGCTGGTGAGGCTGATCACGCCTCCAGGACTGTCCCTGCTAATAGGGACGAGGACCATACTGTGACTGCTGCTGCTGTGGCTGTGGGTACACTAGGGGCTGCTGCTTCTGGTGATCTCTATGATGGTCGTACTGGCCACCCTGTCTTGATGGCTGCTGCTGGGGCTGGGTACCTCCGATCCCCCAACGAAATACGGGATGGTCTCGTCGGATACTGGGCTGGGGGCGGTCATACCAAATCCTGTTGACATCCATCAATGGCTCTGCATCGTACTGGGGTGGCGGGAGCACTGCCAGGTACGGCTCCGCCTGTACAAGGTGAACCTGTCTAGGCTGCTGGTGGGAGCTGGAGCGCTGAGACTGGCTGCCGGAGCTACTCGGATCGCCTCGTGCCTGAAGACGAGGCTGTGAAGCCGTCTGTGCCTCCTGGAGACACACGAGCTGTGTCTTCAGGTCACTCAGAGTCTGTGCCATCTGCTCCATCTGCGTGATGCCCTGGCACTGCTTCTTCTCTATAATCTCCATCCGGTCCAGCTTCTCGCTGATGATTCCCATGTCCGCGGCTGATGACTCGGCCTGTGCTGCTGCTACCGCGGACGAACTGGAAGGATCGACGTCGACCCGTGCTATCCTCTAGTACTGCACGGTCTGTGGCTACTGGGGTCTGCCCTGAGTGTACAACCTGGTCTGGAACATCCCCATATAGTTCTCAGTCATCTCCTCGTAGATGGCCTAGACCTGATCGTGATCCTTGGCGAAGTAAGACCCGCCACAAGAAGCGTTCACCAAGCCCTGAAGCTCTGGTGTCAGCCCGCTGAAAAAGCTCTGAACAAGGTTCGACTTGGAAATATCATGGTGCGGGCATCTGTCTGTCAGCTCTTGAAACCTCTCCCATGCCTCGTGAAACTTCTCGTTGGGGAGCATGGAGAAGTTGCTGATCAGGGCTCTAGTGGCATTCGTCCGCCCGAGTGGGTAGTACTTGTGCAAGTACTCGGTGCGGAGCTGCTCCCAAGTGTAGACGAACTTCCCCAAATGCTTCAGCCAGGTGGCTGCTCTGTCAGCTAAGGAGAAGGGGAAGGCAATCATCCTGATGGTGTCCTGGTCCACCATACGGTCGTGGACGGTGCTGCAGATCATCAGAAACTCCTGGAGGTGGAGATGGGGCTCCTCAGTGGCGACCCCATGGAAACGGGGGAGGAGCTGCAAAGTGTTCGGGGGGAACTTGAAGTCCCCCACGATAGCTGGTAGCACAACCCAGTGATGCATCAGGGTCGATCCGGGGTTGTGCAACTCCCGCATCGGTCTCGGCTGCTCTGCTCCTGCCGCTGCGGCTGCGGCTGCGGCTGCTGCTGCCTCATCTGGGATCCTCGGCCCGTCTCTACGCTGCTCTAGCTCTGCTCTCATCTCCTCCATCTCACGCCTCATATCCAACATAAACGCTCCCTGATCCCTCAACTGCTGCTGCACTGTCTCGAGGGAGGCAATCAGGGTGGAGTTGATCGCACCCTGGTCTAGAACGAAATGCTCAGGCTGTGAACCTCTAGTGCGATCATCGAAACTGCCGGCCATAGTCTCTGCAAAATCAAACCATCCAAACTCAGGTGCCGATAAATCTGATAGTCTCTCCTCTGGCATTGATCTCTTGGAACTGAAAGAAAGGGGGTTGAGGGGGAACAGGGTGGAATCATACTCGGGTTCAGAGAGCGGGTCTCGGCTCTCGCGAACCAACCTAGATGAGCAGGTAGACGCGCCCGAAAGCGGTGTAGCCAGAGGCTTCCTAAGAGATCGTCTGCCCATCATCTTGATGTGGCGAGTAAGGTGGATGAGATCTGGAAAAACTATGATCACAAGTAAACCCCTAGTTAACCAATGCAACGTGAGCTGAAGACCATAAAGGCTCGGTCAATTTATCTTGTCAATTTTATTTTGGTGAACAATCAAGATATCAGAGCGATTACGTGACCTGTTGGGATACCCGATACTTTCCCAACCGACTGTCCCGCACAGAAGTAGTCGGTAATCAGTCGAGAAGAGTATCGAAGGGCTCTACCTAGTGTTCGGGGTCACTCTCTCGCATAATCAAACCAATCAATGAGGGGGTTGCTCTCCCCAAGACAAGTTTTTAAGTGAGATGTCTTTTAGGGTCAATAGTTTTAGCAGTCCCAATTTTATGATTTTTCTTTTTAGATTTTTTTTCAATAAAAACAAAAACGCCTAACGAATTTTTATGTTCTCCTGGTTATTAAGTAAAAAATAGGAGGAGAAGACGAAAAAGCCGATGCACGATGAAATCAATGATGCATGTAGAGGAAGGGATGCATACCTGACTCCAGCAGTCTACATGCAATATGATCCGTGTAGAATTGAAAGACAGAAATAAAACTACCTATATGGTGCAAATGGAAAACTGAGTCCCTAAATAGCAACTTCTACTCAAAAGAACCGTCTAGCTGGTGACCAGTCTCCGATCCAAAGATTCCGGTCTCAGTCTACCCCTCCTCCTCCCGACAAATCGGGTTCAGGAGCAGCGCTTGGCAGGGCAGGCTACGGCACGTAGGCTCGAAGGAAGTGAGTCAGCTATTTTTATTAACTTTTTATTAATAGGTCCAAATTACCGCACTATAGGAACATGCAAATAGATTAGGTGTTTGGATCCTACTAATTACGGCACAATCAACAGAAATTCCTAAGGCTAGGGGCTCGATAAAAACCGCGTGAAACCGTAAAAGGCAGTGAAAAACTAAAACCGCGTAAAAAGCCGCGAAAAAACCTAAGGGTCCCCTGAGCACACCGGTGCTCGGCGAAACAGACCCGAGAGAAAGTCTAAGTCCAAGTCCTGCTGAGTGTCCCTGTATTATTATAATAAATCAAATGGAAGAAATAAAACCTAACTACTCCTCTCCCACTCAGCTACTCCTCACGCTCTCCTGCGGCTCCGTGCAGAAGGGAGCCGCCTCCGAATCCCGTGGTTGCACCAGCTACTCGAGAGTCGCCGCCTCGGTCCTCGGGCCCTTGCAAGAAAGCAACAGAGTGTCAAATACCCAATAAAATAATAAAATAAAGACAAGAAAAGTAAATGAAATAAACATGGGTTTATGTGCAAAAATAATAGGAAAATATACAAAAATAAAAACAAAAATAAAAATAAAATAAAATAAAATAAAACAAAAATAAATGAAAAATAAAAAGCCACGAAAAGCCACAGACTCAGAAAGAGTCGCGGAAAGCCGTGAAAAAGAAAAGAAAATAAAAATGAAAAATAAGACGACTACTAAGCCGTGCTCCCCAGCAACGGCGCCATTCTGATGACACGAAAAATCACCAAGACACTCAGGTGAATAAATCAGATCAAGGGTCGTTGCGACCCGGATCTCGGAGATGATTCGATCAATCAAGAAAAATAGGGACCAGACCACCAAAACAGAATAAAAATTAAAGAAAAACAGTAGTGGCCCTGGCTATTGGATTATCCTGGTATAGCAACCAGGGTCGGACTCAGGGAGCACGTGATGGCCTCGCGGCCTGCGAAGTAGTCTAAATAAAGATAAATTAAAAGAAAATGCTTTTTTGGTGGATTTTTAATAATTTTTATATTTTTTGGATTTTTAATTAATAAAGAAAATAAGAAAACAAATATACAAGCAACTTGGATGAATTATTTAACTACTCAAAAATCATCCAAAAATTCAAATAAAAATGTTTTTATGTTTTTTTATATTTTTTACTATTTTTGGTTAATTTTTGGTAATTTTCTGATTTTTGTTGAATTTTCTAAAAATCAAACAAGACAAGAAAAGAGAGGTACTGTCTAGTCAGACTTGGAGGACCAAAATAAAATGGATAATGGTCCTATCAAGGTCTGAAGGTAATTTTCCTGTATAGTAAACTCCAAGGAAAAATTAGGCACTGGAATTATTAATTTTTGATTTTTCTTTTAATTATTAGAATTTTTATGGGTTTTTAGGGGTTTTGTAATTTTTATAGGTTTTATAAATATAAAAAAATGACCAAAATTGGTCAGAAAATCAAACAACACAAAACAAACACTCTATAATTTTTCTGTAATTTTTAAAGGTGTTTAATATTTTTTGTGATTTTTAAAGATAGACAAACAAAAGTGCTTGTTTTTGAATTTTTAAAAATATTAAATGAAATAAAAATGTCTCCAAAATTCAGAGAAAATTTTACACCATGGTAGGAGCCATATGTCCATTTTTCATCAAATTTGGAGTTGGTTTGCTATTTTATTAAAAAAAAAACAAGGGTACAATGCACAGGGACCTGTACGCAATTAATAGAAGTTCCAGGGGTCCGGTGCAATTTCTCCACGAAATCACGTGCAAGGCGCGTGACCTGGGCACTTAGGGACCTATTTGCAAGAAAACTTAGGTCCCTAGACTATTTAGTAACGCGTACTAAAAGTTCAGGGGCATAAGTGTAAATTACCCACTATATAACGCACATGCACAATTAAACCACTCACAGGGGTAGTTCTGCAAAATACTAGAAACTTAAGTTCATTCATTAACACCCTGAAATAACCAGCCCATACATGCAATTATCCCACAAACACACGTGTCGAAGCACGTATTCCACTACAAACAGGGGTATAAAAGTAAATACAGAAAACGATAGGGTCCTCTATGCAAATTACCCAACTAAAATAAAGGTTCTGAAATATTTACAGGACCTAAGATTAACAACTAAAAAGCTAAGGGCCTAAGAAGAAATTACCCTTTATTAAGTCGAGGGCCAGATGCGCGCCACATGGAGATCGGACAGTCGGGGAAGGGGCGCTGCTAAACAAAGGGGTCCTCGACGCCCATCCAACGGCAGGGGATGCGCCACGTGTAGATCCGACGGTCGAGGGGCGCTGGGTCACCTTCGCTGGATGGAGGGCTGAGAGGAGGCCACGTGGAGATCCAACGGTGACTGCTGGCCTCCTCTTAACCCTGATCGGACGGTCCGGGAATGATCTGGAGCTGGAAGGCAATCGGACGGTCGGGGAGGATGCTCGATGAACTGGACGCCGGCGAGTTTCATCGGGCTCGTGTGGGCATTGGAGAGCTCCTCAGAGGCTGCTGAAGATCGGAGAAGGTTCGCCTGGGCCTCCCGCATCTAATGGTCTCCCCCGATGACGCGACGGAGCTCAGAAGAACTCAGGCGACGTCGGCGGAGGCGGAGCTGCTGCTCGAATGGACGAAGCCCTCAGATGGGCTCCTCTGGACCTGCAAAGCGACGCAACACACTCCTGGGTCGAGGGCAAAGTTCCTCGTCCCGGTTAGGGGTGGTGAAGGTGATCTGTGCGGTGGGGCGAAGGGGCTCCGGCGAAGCGACGGTGGAGGAGCCCCAATCCCAGTTCCTTTGTGAATTGGGTTGAATGATTGGGCAGAGAAGCTGCGTGGGGAGAAGGCGGAGATGATGGGTGACTCCGATGGTCGAAACGAAGGCGAGGGTGGTCGGAATCAAAGCTGAACGACGACGAGTCGATTTGGGCGAAATGCAAAATTAGAGAAATAGAAGAAGAAAGAAGGCTACCTACTGGATGGAGTCGACTGGGAAAGAGCTGGGGATGCTCTAGGTCCTTGCCTCAAGGGCCGTCGGTGCCCGAGGCTCGAGCACCACCTCTGGGCAGCGCACGACGGCGCAAAGACGCCGGATCAGAGGTCCGTCCACTCCCTCCTCACTGCGACACGGCCGGAAGTGCGCTGTCACTCTCGCGGAAGCTGTGGAGGTCCTGGGGTGGAGAGAAACGATCCAAAGATGGAATGAAATGGAGGCGGAGCTCGGCTTATATGTGAGTGCATGTCCGAGAAGAGAGGATCGGGCAGGGTTCCGCGAAGCGTGGATCCCAACGCGGATATGGTGGCGAGGATCTCGGATGCACGAGGAAGAAGGAGAGCCCGGGATTTGCGGGTATGGGCGTCGGATCGAGTCGGGAAAAAATCGAGAAGTCGGGTCGCGGGCTCGGATCCGGGGCTCAGTGGTCCTGGGGGGGGGGAGTTGACCGGGGGGTCAACGTCCCCCGTGGACCAATCAGGGATAACCATGTCAGAAATATTTAGAAATTCAAAAAGAAATAATAAATGGCCGAATTATTAAAAACTCAAAACATGAAAAATGTTTGTTTTAATTTTTTCTATTTTTTTGTGATTTTTAATTAATTTTTCGAAATAAAAATAAAGTATTTACTATATAGTTCTATATATAGGTATATACACAATATGGATTTTTAATTTTTGATTTTTAATTAATTATTTTTGTACATTTTTATTCCCATTTTATATTTTATTTATTTATAGCATAAAATTAGGAATATTTTGATGTTTTTATTTTATTTTTATTATTTATTTTCAAGGATAAAATAAATAGATATATACATTTATATACATGGTATATATACAATATTCTTTTTGGTTTTTAATTTTGTTCTATTTATTTGATTTTTTATGGTTTTTATTTTATTTATTTACAACATAAAAGATAGAATATATACAAATTTTTAGGGATTTTAATTTATTTATTTACAAGGTGAAATAAGTAGATGTGTGGTCTTATGTACATGATGAATATGTACAATGAGAGTTATTTTTATTTTCTTTTTAATTTTTCTATTTTTATCTTGATTTTGTATTTACAAATATTTACAAATATATACAAGCTCATTTTATTCTATTTTTAGAGGAAAATATTTTTATTATATTTACAGGTATATTTACACACATGAGCTCCCTATCTCTCTCTACTTTGGCTTTTATGCGGTCAGGCCCATTTTGAGCCTTCCCTTAGGATTAGGTTGCTCAATATTTATTCTAAATATTTCCATCTTTTTCTTTTAACTCTTTATTCTTTTATTTTTGCACAAAAACATGCTAATTATTAGTTTTTACACTATGCATGCTCTTGGGTAATTATTTGTATTTACAAACATATACATGCATTTGCAAAGGTTTTTGTAGCTAAAATATAAGAATAAAGAGTGATGAATGAGTATTCATCACCTACCTCAAAATTCAATTCCCGCCTTCGACAATCAGCATAAGACTTTTGTCTACTCTGTGCGGCTAAAAGTCTCTTCCGAATTACCTCCACACCCTTCGTACAAACTTGGACTAATTCAGGTCCCAATATGTATTTTCCCCAACATCGCTCCAACACAAAGGGATCTACAAGGTCGGCCGTATAATGCTTCAAAAGGAGCCACCTTAATACTTGCATGGTAGCTATTATTATAAGCGAATTCAACCAAAGGCAAATGTCTATCCCAATTTCCCGCAAAGTCTAGGGCACAAGCTCTCAACATGTCTTCTAATGTCGGATTGTTCTTTCAGATTGTCCATCAGTCTGAGGATGAAATGATGTGCTGAACTTCAAACTCGTACCCAACGCATCCTGTACGCTTTTCCATAACTGGGATGTATATCTTGTATCTCTGTCTGACACGATTAATACCGGAATACCATGCAATTTCACTATCTCATTCACATACAATTCAGCAAGGCTCTCTGTAGATTGATCCAATTGATGGGTAAGAAATGTGCTGACTTCGTTAAGCGATCAACAATCACCCAAATAGTGTCAAGGCGACCCTTCTTTGTCTTTGGCAACCCACAAATAAAATCCATAGTGATATGTTCCTATTTCTATTCGGCGATCTCTAGTGATTGCAGAGGACCTGCAGGCTTCTAGTGCTCAATCTTTACTTGTTGACAAATAAGACATACCGACACAGATTTTGCAATGTCATTATTCATCTTAGGCCACCAAAAATTCCATTGTAAGTCTTTGTACATTTTTGTAGTGCTGGGATGAATGGTATACATGGACCTGTGAGCCTCTTCAAGAATTTCTTGCTTCAATTCACTATTATCAAGAACCCACAGTCTATTACGGAATCTCAATGCTCCATCTATCCCAATTGAGAAATCAGATCCTTCTTTTTGAGAAGCGGTTATCATTCTTTGGAGATCATTATCATCCTTCTGAGCCAAGATAACCTTCTCTACCATTGATGAGTGGATCTTCATTCCAGCCATATGAACTCTAGTCTTCCTTTCAATAAAAGGGTTCCATTCCTCTAAATCTTTCATTAACTGCCATTGCAATTTCATACTTGCGAGCTTCCCTTCATATTTCCTACTTAGAGCGTCAGCAACTGCATTTGCCTTTCCTAGATGGTAGTCAATGGAAAGATCATAGTCTGAAAAAAACTCCAACCATTACCTTTGTCTCATATTCAATTCCTTCTGTGAAAAGATATATTTGAGACTCTTGTGATCAGTAAATACCTCAAATTTCTCTCCATATAAATAACGATGCTAAATTTTTAGCAGAAAAATACCATTGTGAGCTCTAGATCATGCATCGGATAACTTCTTTCAGCTTCCTTCAATTGTCGGGATGCGTAAGCCACAACTTTTCCATGCTGCATGAGGACACATCCCAAATTAGAGCTTGATGCATCTGTGTAAACCACAAATCCACCACTACCCATTGGTAACATGAGCACAAGAGAAGTCGTCAATCTTTGCTTTAACTCTTGAAAGCTTTGCTCGCACTTTTGAGACCATTCAAACTTTACGTCCTTTCTCAATAATCGAGTCAATGGTGGGGATATCTTGGAAAAAAATTCTGAATGAATCTCCTGTAATACCTTGTCAATCCTAGAAAACTACGGATTTGTGATACATTCTTGGGTTGACTCCAATTTAAAACCACATCTACCTTTGTGGGTACATGAAAATACCCTTCTTAGACACAACATGTCCGAGGAATGCAACTTCCTGAAGCCAAAAGTCACACTTGGAATAAAGTTGGTGTTGTCGCAATGTCTCAAGAACTAATCTCAAATGCACTCAGTGTTGTTCCATATCAGGTGAATAAACCAAGATATCATCAACAATGCCGATCACAAACTTGACCATGTATTCTCAGAATACCCTATTCATCAACTCCATAAATGCAACAAGTGCATTTGTGAGGCCAAAAGTCATCACTAAGAATTCATAGTGCCCGTATCTTATCTTGAATGATGTCTGTGGTATGTCTTCATTCCTAATCCTAAGTTGATGTAATAGACTGTAGGTCAATCTAGGAGAAGCCTACTGCTTGCTGCTATTGATCGAATATATCATCGACTCGAGATAGCGTGTAATTTTTTATGGTGACTTTACTCAAATCTATGTAATCAATGTAGAGCCTAAGTGATCTGTCTTTTTTTTAACGAATAAGACGTGAGCACTCCAAGGAGAAACAACTGATCTCAAGAATCATTTATCTAATTGTTCTTGTAGCTACTTTTTCAACTCATCCAACTCAACAGGAGCCATCCTATATGTGCTTTAAATATGATTGTAGTACTCGGTAGTATATCAATAGTGAAGTCAATCTCTCTTCTAGGCGGAAGACTTGGAAAGTCATTTGGAAAATATCAGAAGAATCTTGTACCACCTCCAAATACTCAAGTTGCACCATAGAGGGTTTTGTACTAACTAAGCTAACAAAAAAATTGTGCACCATGTGGCTATCAGTCATTGCATGTCCATAGTCATGTCGTGGGTTAACGAAGAGTCATGATCTCCGTTCGCCTTATTCCCACGATGAGTGGCCATCTGTAATGAACAAATATGAAATTTATGGTCAAAAGCCTATATTTTCTAAAACTAGTGGTTCTAAGTTTGATTTAGTCGGATATCTTATGCACAGAGGAACTCCTGCTCTGATACCACCTGTAACGAACCCTATCGTCCGAGAATGTTGTGGAAGCGAGAAACTCGGCGGACATCTCGGGAACGTTACTTATAGCATCAATCATAACATAAAAGAGCAGTAAATAACCAACAAAAAACTTTTCCATAAACATAATAAGGTCACATTTCCAAGAGTTCCTTAATTAAAGAAAAGGTAAATAACTTGATGATGATCGGCATGAGTCCATAAAATGACAATAAAACAGAACCTCGTTTTAAGCATATGAAATTGCCACAAACAGAATCCCAATATTTATTTTGTGGTAGAAAATTCTAGAGGTGGATATAAAAAACAAATTAATAATTGCTATATGGATGGGACGATACATATGAACTCATCTTGCAATTTACGTGACCTATACATGCATTTATCTAATATTCTAATGCCATTATTTTTCTTGCAATCCACAAGTGACAGGAAAAAGTAGTTTGAGACGAATTCATTTAAATCGTATAGTTACTTATGCTTATTGTATGTACGAAAATCGAAACATCTCTGAAACTTTGTGAAATCGTGGAATCATACTTTAACATCAATTTGGAATACCTTTCCACGATCAAGTGATAAAAGAATAATAATTTGAATCAGGATGGTGCATATGAGATATCCAAAGAGGAACAACCACCCCTATGATTAACGATATCATGGAATTTATATTGATGATCAAGTTGTAAAAGTTTAGATTATTCTTAGGTGGAAAGCCAATGAATAATACGGATCTTAAGGGCTCGACACATATATCTATAAGCCACAATTTTTTTAACCCAAAGATCAACATAAAACACCACTAACGATCCTATGTGTTCAACACATACCTCGCTTGCGCGAGAAATTCACCGACAAAGACGACGCGATTCCGCCTATGATGACCACGCTGTTTTCTTTTCCGATTTCACCGGAATGAGTCTTCGACGTTGACGGAGAAGGTTGTCATTGCCGGATTCGCAATGCGACAAATGTTGTTGCCGAACTCTCTCTATCTCTCCCTCCCTCTTTCCCCTCTCTTTAGACCTCTCTCTCACGTAAGGGAAGATGATGAGAATTGATAAGAGTCTCATGTATTTATAGGTTCAATCAAAGAGATAATTAGCAATAATAATTTGGATTAATCAATAGATAATAGTGGTGACTAAGCATGGGATATTTATTATATAATTAATGGATAATAGTACTAATTCATTATCTCTTCCTTATTAATAATAAAATAATAATATATACCTTATCATTGGAATTGGTTACATTTTTTTATTATTACTAATTTATTTTTTTAAAACCAATCCGTTACAGTTGCTTGGTATGGATAATAATATTTTATAACACTTATAGACGACTTTTCAAGATTTGGCTACTTATATCTCATTCATGGAAAATCTCAATCCTTGGATCCGTTCAGAAATTTTAAGGTCGAAGTTGTGAATCAACTCGGTAAAAGGATCAAAATCGGTAGATCCAACCGTGATGATGAATACTACAATAGATCTGACGGTTTCGAAGAACAACATCCAAGACCTTTTGCAAGATAGCTCGAAGAGTGTTCTATTGTCCCATAGTACACCATGCTAGGGTCACTGACCATGAATGGTGTAGCTGAAAGATAAAACAAAATATTTAAAGATACGGTGAGGAGTATGACTTGTCATTCTACCTTACCAGAATCTCTTTGAGGAGAAGCACTCAATACTGCATCATATATCTTAAATAGAGTTCCAACTAAGGCAGCTAATAAAATTCCATATGAACTTTGGACAAGCAGGAAGCCTAGTCTAAATCATTTTCATGTTTGTGATGTCAAGTCGAGGCAATGCTTGACAAGTCAAATGAAAAGAAGCTGGATGTAAGAACAAGTAGTTATTTTATTGGATACTCTAAAAGATCAAGATGGTACAAAATTTATGATCCCCCAACTAAGTCTATTTTTGAATACTGTAATGCTAGATTTTTTTGAGGATGTTGAATACGTGAGGGGAGCTAAAGGTAAAGACTTTATCTTTGAAGAGAAATATATTGACATTCCCTTAGTATTTGAACTTGATAGGAATCACAATCTTATTATTTCTGATACACAGACATTCAAGACAATGTTAATGAATCAACTCAAAATGAAATTATGGAGGAATAAACATCAACACCTCATGAATTTTTACCATTAAGAAGATCTAATAGAGAGAGAAGAAGTGCAATACCATGTGAGTATATTGTATTTCTCTAAGAACAAATGATCTAATCATCTTTCATCAAGCCATGCAAAGTGTTAGCTCTCTAAAGTGGATAGATGTCATGAGTGAGGAAATTAAATCCATGAAGGATGACGATATATGAGATCTTGTCCCATTACCTGAAGGTGCGAAACTCATTGGTTGCAAATGGATATTAAAACCAAGAGGGATTTAAAAGGTGATGTGGAAAGATACAAAGCCCATCATATTGTAAAATGATTTACACAAAAAGAAGGCATTGATTATAAAGAGACTTTCTCTCCAGTTTCTTCAAAATACCCTTTCATGATTATAATTGCATTGATTGCATTCTTTAATTTAGAATTACATTAGATGGATATAAAGACATCATTTCTCAATAGTGACATTGACGAAACGATATATATGGTATAACCAAAAAACTTTATGTTAGGAGATCCAAAGAATATGATTTGCAAACTCAAAAAATCCATCTATGGAGTCAAACACGCTTCAAGACAATGACATTTCAAATTTCATCATGTGATTATCTCTTTTGGTTTTGAGATGAATTTAGCTGATGAATGCATATACCATACGTTTTGTAGGAGTAAACATATTTTCTTGGTATTATATATTGATGACATCTTGCTTGCTAACAATGATATGAACCTTTTTCAGGATACCAAGAAATATATTTCAAAGAACTTTGACATGAAAGATCTTGATGACGCTTCTTTCATTTTGGGTATTGAGATATATCGGGATTGTTCTTAGCATATCCTTAGTTTATCTCAAAAGAGCTATATTGAAAAGATTCTCAAAAGATACGATATGCAAGATTATAAACCAATTGATGCCACTGTGGCTAAGGGAGATAAGTTTAGTCTCAATCAGGGCCCTAACAATGATTTTGAGAAAAGGGAGATGTAAATAATTCCTTATGCATCTGCAGTTGGAAGTCTAATATTTGTGCATGTTTGTACTTGACCTGACTTTTCATATATTACATGGATGTTAGGTAGATATTAGAGAAATTCGGGACATGACCAATGGAAAGCAGCTAAAAGGTTCCTGAGATATCTTAAAGAACAAACGATTATATACTCACATATAGGAGGCCGGACCAACTTGAAATCATTGGTTATAACAACTCCGATTTTGCTAGATGTCAAGATAGGATGAAGTCCGCATCAGGATACATCTTTTTACTTACTAGAGTTTTTATTTCTTATAAGAGTGGTAGATAGTCTCTTATAACATCTTTCACTATGGCAGTGGAATTCATAGTTTGTTACGAGGCATCCTATCACGGAATTTGGCTGTGTAATCTTGTCACTGGGCTGCATATAGTTGATTGTATTAAAAGACCACTAAAGTTATTTTGTGAGAATAAATCAACCATCTTATATTTAATAACAAGAAGAGTTCAACAAAGTTTAAGCATATAGACATCAAATTCCTGGTTATTAAAGAAAGAGTACAAGTGGACAGTTATCTATTGAGCATATCTGTACAAACTCCATGATTGCATATCCACTTACTAAAGGATTGCCATGTGAAGTATTTCATGATCATATCATGAATAAGGGTGTCATTTCAGTTAAAGATATTTAGTTTTAGTCTGTGTTTGTAATTTTTGAAAATTCTTGTAAACAATTTTATTTGGTATATTGGTATTTCAGTTTGGACATTATCGTTATTGTTGTTTATAAATATTTCTTTTATATTCACTATGTTACTCATCAAGTATGATCTCATACAGTGGACCAGTTGGAAATTGATATGTTAAGATCACATTGCATATGATTTCCATGCTACATACCCATGTTCTAATCCATGTTATAAGGTGTATTAATATACATGACCATTAAAGGTTAAATTACTATGGTTGTAACATAGCCATTTTGATCATATGATTGATGCAACTTATAGACATGATTTGTAGATATACATTAAAGTGATGACAGAAAGACTGAGCTCAATTGGATATTATGTAATTATAATACTTACACATATAGTCCAAGTGAGAGATTGCTGGAATTTAAATCCAACGATGGACTTATATGTGCATATGTTTGTAATTAGTTACAATATCAACTTTATTTATGATCTAATATAGAAAAGTGATCAAATAAAGTTAGGAATTTATTTTGGGCATAAGTGTATATTTTTGGTTGCATGCGAATTTCAATATGTAGAGGCCTAAGGGTTAATTTCAGATCTATGATGGGTAGAAATAAAATTTATCGAGATAGTTTAAGAATGAGTCATGGTCCCCAAAAGAAACAGCCCAATACATATCTCTCCCTAAAAGGAATTTAATTCTCATCTTCGAAAGGGGAAGTTACAACCAATCTCTCTTCTCTCCCTTGTGAGAAAGTTATTGTGGAGAGAGTTTTTCTGGAATAGTTGCAGGCGTAGGTTTTCCTTCGGGAAGATACGACTTTGGTTGATTAGTGGAAGGAATCCAATCAGGTTGTATTCCTTTTATCTTCCTTTGTTATTCTTCTATATCTATTATTAGTGATGTGTATAAGTCCTCATGCGAATGTCTATTATTTCTTTCATTTCTAAAGATTAATACAGATTTTACACGTGTTTCATTAACTAGAAATTGACATGCTTGTAATTAAAGATGACTCATGCCTTCTTATATTTATAATTCACATACATTATTACTATCACATGTTACAACCCCCTTTTAGAATGTTATTATCTATATAGACAAGATATGGAATGTTTTAATCTATTAAAAGTGCATGACATGCATGGTTTTAATTAATGTAGATTTATATTGTACCTTTCATTCACCTTTCATTCTCGTCAATGCCATCCGTATATCCCTTTTAAATATTCAACATGTTGCCTTTATCATCCTCTTAAATTTTTGATCGATGCCTTTTATTAATAGCTTTGATAATGTGAGAATCATATTATTATCTTGTTGATCTACTCGTGTATGTGTATACAAGCAGGAAATCGAAAGTCACAGCTTGCTATGAATTATTTACATTTGTTATGGCGATACCCGCCAAACATCAAGTGTTTTTAAGATCCAAAATTTGCATCCCAGATTATATCAACATGCTTACTGCATGTAAAGTAATGACATGTATGCCTTAGATTTCTTACTGTAAAAATGCATCAAACAAGTTGTCTCATCTTTCTACTTTCGTTCCCAGTGTGAGTTCGACTCTAGGGAAACAAAGGGTTCCTCCGCCATCCTTTAGAGAGTCTAGGTCATGCTACCATCTAGTGGAGAACTTGGCCTCCACCATCTCGTAAGAAGCTAGGCATCCTTCAACCTCCCGCAGAGAGCTCTTGTTACTCCATCATCCCGTGGAGAGTTCCCGTACGTCCCACCATCTCCCCAGGTAGAGCTAGAAACTACCCTCGCTTGGTCAGATTACCCTGGTTCATGCCTTGGGTGCAGAGGAAGTCTTCCTTCACATCCCAAGATGAGAACCAAAGGTATCTTGGCTTCACATGAAACACCCAGGGTCACATCGACTTCAAGGAATCTTTTCAATGGCCCATAGCATCATCTTCTCTAATGGTGGCTTTAGTGCTACGCGACTAAGATGGGAGCAAGCCTGACTTTCTCTACCTTGAAATGGAAAGATAGGGTTTCCCTTGTTAGCCATGTGAGCTCGAGGTGAACCCTTCCTACAATAGATGTTATTGCAATTATCACTATATCAATAAAAGTTATTGATTTATTTTACTCAGTGTTTGAGATTAAATGAATGCACTACAAGATCCCTCAATACAATTAGGATTATGTACCATGACCATCTTGATAGTCTTATAGATGTTGATTCAATGGTTGAATCATAGAGGATGGTACTTGAATGATAACTAAAGAGCTAGATTGAGGACTCATCAAGCACCGTCAAATGATTGTTAAGATATGATCTCCAGCTTGAGAAGGAGATGGAAATCCTTCTCAAAGGCTGATATCTGACCGACCTCTTGATGCTGGTCCTTTGCATAGGAATAGAGATTCAGAGATGTCTGATAAGTTACATTAAAGAGTTGACTTAACGAGATCGAGATAACTAAGACCTATATCAAATACTGTCACGATATAGGCACACATCTTATGACAGGAGACAAATGTGTTACTATATGTCTGAGTATGTATATTTGGCAGACCTATAGTTTCATGACCTATTCAAGGTCTATACACTGGCGAGCTTGTGTACATATGAGGGCATATGAGTAATACGATCTCTCAAAGGGATCATATAGGTTCATAGTGAATAGGAAGACATGAGATCACTCATGAGGTATTGGGATCGATCAAATTCCATGCATCGCCATCTTTCTT
Organism: Ottelia alismoides; assembly: GCA_037367405.1. Lineage (NCBI taxonomy): Eukaryota > Viridiplantae > Streptophyta > Magnoliopsida > Alismatales > Hydrocharitaceae > Ottelia > Ottelia alismoides. The sequence goes on along the minus strand of JAZKJV010005962.1, from coordinate 469,616 downwards.
TGAAATCATGACAAGAATTTGTAGCTATGATATATGCTTTTGGAGAGCATATGATCGATACCAACTTCCATGACCGAATGAGAAACTTAATGATAAAACCCTGAAGAAGATAGTCTAAAAGCTATCAAAAACTTCGGCTTTATTCTAGGTCTTCTACCCTGCAGGATGTGTGGGTATTAGGAATACTCGAGGGTGATGTAATCATAATCAATTGTATAACCATAACGCTTCCATTCCGAGATAGTTATAAAACATCTTTGGATTTTAGTGACTCCTCTCAGTAGAAAAGTGATTTAATCTTAGTCCAAATGTTGGACATTTATCTGAATATGATTCAGATGCAATGAGAAGCTTATATTTACGATTTTGATTTAATAAAACATCTATGAGAGGTCCACGAGATCTAGATTTAAGATATGATCTTAATATCTAAGTCACTATAAGTGGAATATGCAATCGCCATGCCCTTATCTCCAAGTATCCACAGAGGAAACATATTTTTCTTCAAAGAGTTTAAGAATAATTCCATTGATGAATAGTGTATCTGAGCTTGAGAAATTGGTAATTAAATGTGATTCAATTATCATGAATAATGTGAATATGATTCATATAATTTAAAAGCATGAGAATAGTGATCCATGATAATTAAATGTGATTTAATTATCAAGAATATGAATAATGTGGATAACACTATCCATAATCAAATATATTAAAAATGTGATTTATACTATATTAGAGAGAGCTTATTGTAAATATTATTTACGAATTAAATATTTATGTGTTTGAATTCACATTGGATAATCAATTGAAAATACAATTTACATGTTATTTTGGATATATAATTGTATTCGTATTTTTTCAATGGCATGTTTGAAATATTCATAAATTAATTTGGAATTAATTTTGTGAATATATTTGCAATAAAAGTTGTTGAAAATGTATATAGGATTATGTGATATATAAAATCTCACATAAATTAAGAGGATGATCCATCTTCCATATATGGAGTTTGAACGACCACCCTTGACTTAATCAAGAGTGGCCATCTCCCCTATATTTAGAAAGTGGACTCCTTCTTCATACTCTTATCCAAATTGAGTAAATTAAATTATATTGATGATAATTCAATATATATTTAATTTAATGTAAATTAATTGTTGTTGTATTTTAAGCAACAGAGTTCATGGCCATTGATTAAAAACACAAATCAATGTACGCACTGATTTAGTGTTGCACATGGATTGTGATCCATGGACTCCTAAAATACTATAAAAGAAGAGCAAATCCTAGCTCTTCTTTTAAAATACAAGTCCAAGAAAACTCTCTCTCATTCTCACTCCCCATCTCTCTCTCTCTCAAGTGTGGTCGTCCACCCCTTGTGCTCCGTTGTTGTTACGTTGCTGTGCCGCCACTTCGACCATTCGTGGATCTCGGATTTCGTGACACGAAATAAGGAGATACATTGCTTGGATCATCATCTTAAATTGCGAGAAGCATACGTCTCATCAACGTGCTCGCAAGCATCTCCTCCGTTGGGTTAGACTTGAGACATGCGATCTCTTCCTTTAGAGAGTTCAATCGCAGACATGCTTCAAGAGGTATTCCAATATCTTGTTTATGATTTGATGAAATGATTCGAGAAATGATCTTGAATTATGCGGTTTCATCTCTTTAATTTTTTTAAATTCCGTTGCTCCATGAAACTAGTGTGACTAGTCGCTCCCGGTCGCATTGGATGTGATCTTCACGCATCCTTGATGCATTTAAGGATTTTACCATATACTTCAAGTGATATCACATCCATGGTTAAGGTCTTAGATATGATCTAAAACCACATATGAATAAGGATTTGTATTTCAGATGTGCGAGGACTCATTGTTTTGCATAATATTCAGGTTTCGAATTGATTTTTTGCTAAAATAAAAAAACTTCTATTTGTGCTTTGTTTGGTGTGTTTTTTATTGTTAAAATGTATTTAAAAAGTCTAAATATGTCCCAAAAATAATAGCCAATTTTTGGCACCAAAAGTGCATGAATAAAATTCGAAGAGTTCTCGCTATGAAATAGTTTTTGTATGTATTCACATCTCTATAAGAAAATAATTTTTGCTTACTATTTTACCATCATGAAACATGAATAAATATTTGGATTAAGTAGAGAATTAAACCATCAAACGGCTTGAATTTATTTCATGCTATTCTGACTCTATTTGCCCTAGATATTCCATATTTTGTGGAGATGGGTCGGATGATGATTGGATCATCAAATGATCTTGCTTAATGTGTTTATCATTCAATGAAATCAAGGAATTTATGAATTTGCCCTGCTTAAAATTGATGGTTAATATTTATGATAATAATTGATTAAACATCAATGGTCATCTAATGTATGTTTCACGAAATTCTGACTTTATCCTACAATAGTCGTCGGACAAATGCAAAACATTGTTGCTTGATATGCTTAGAAATCTATGATTTCAAAAATATTTTAAGATGCCTAAGATTTTTGAGTTATTACTATATAGTATAATGTTGGTCATCAAAGTTGATTGATAAAATCGCAAGTACATTGGCATTATTTTGTGATGTTCTCAATCGGAATGGTAAAGGTGTCTAGTCCGGGTATGCCGGCTTGGTTTACTAATTAGCGCCTTGCATGTCAAGAAAATGCTCCCTCCCAGCATAACTTGTGTGTACTGGCCGGATTCATTTTTCAGGAAAGAATAATATGAGCAAGTCAAGTTGTACTCTAAATTAAAACACAAAATTATATGTACTTGTGAGGGTGTATAATATATAGTAATATCAAACAAACTTTAAATGTTTGTTTGTTGATTGAACTGGATTTATAATTAATTTAGTATGATTAAATTAATTAGATTCAATTAAAATAAACACTCTATTATGAATAGAGTTGTAATTCCCTAAGAAGAATTAACTATGTGAATATGATTCATAATCAACAACAACAAAACCTTTTTCCCACAATTAAGTAGGGTCGGCTACAACAAATATGATTCATAATAATTAATTAAAATTTGAATGTGATATGGAGTATCATGTAAATGATATCCATGGTCTCCCGTCAAGGTGAAGGGTTCCATTGCAATGTATTGTATGTAAGAGACATCTGTCTAAAGTGATAGCTCCTACATATAAGTGCATATGGATCGAGCTCTTTTATTGTCAAAAGAGTAAGGACATATACGTAGTGACCAAAATATCAGGTCCTCATATTATTAGGACGATATTGGATTGCACATAGCGAGTTCTAATCATCTTGATGGTTAATTCAATTAACGACGGGTCAACACCGCCTTAAGGGTGGTGGGCCCTAGTGTTAAAGATCGAATTGTGAAATACAAGTTGGATTTGCAAGGAGAAATGAGCTCCTATTTCTTTTTATCTGACTTAGAGTTTCTCATATTATTGGGATGCAACAAAGATAGAAAAGGAGATCCCAAATTTTGCTAGAGATATAGCGGTAAATATATCTCTTGCTTTGAAAGTGAACAAGGGAATGTACTTTCAAAGTTGAAAAGAAAAGATTAATTTGATTAAAAATCCTTAATCAATGTATTTTATTTTGAATATATAATTATTTATACGTTCTAATATAGTGCATTCATAATTTCAGACAATGAAATCCATGAACCCACTCAACAGGCTTCTGGAGGTAAGGTAGTTGATCGAGCTGAAATACTCGGATTGGATCCATAGTTTGGATCTTGTTCTCAACAGAGCACATCTCTTTTGTGCTCTCTAAGGACAAGTACACAAACCCTGCTACATCGAAAGAAATAAAGTTTAATGAAAAATATGATGAAGATCATACATTGGCCCGATGTTATATAATGGGATGCTATCCAATGTGCTTCAGAAGCACCATGTGAAAATGGATCATTGTTGGGATATAATGCTGAATCTGGAAGAGATGTTTGATGATGTCAACCACACTCAATGTTATAATGTTATGAAAGAGCTTATTCGCTGCAAAATACAGGAAGGGACTCCCGCTCGAGAACATGTAGTCAAAATGTTTCGTTACCTATCTAAACTTGAAACTCTCGGGACTGAGATGGATGCAGATATGCAGTCTGACTTCATTCAGATGTCTATGTCCAAGACTTTCAATAACTATGTAGTATTGTACCACATGAACAAGTTGAACTTGTCCAATGCTAAGTTAATGGCTTCATTAAAGTCTGTAGAAGACGTAATGAAGAAGGAAAATCCTACTGCAGTGCAATGGTTGCACAGGTCATGGGGAAGCATGGTCGGAAGCAAGGGTCTCAGATGGGTTCAGCCTAGAAGAAAAAGAAGAAGAGTCAAGATGTTGGCTCATCTTCCAATTCTTCTACATTGATAGCATTAAAGAAGATCGATGTCTGTCATCACTGCAAGAAGGCTGTGCACTGGAAGAATAACTGCCCAGATTGCCTTAAATCTGTAGAGAAAGGTAAATCTCCAACATGTATGAAATCTACTTTCATCATTGAAACTAGTTTTCTTATAGTATGAGAAGGTAGTTGGATCATCGATTCTGGTCCTTATGTTAATGTATGAAATTTGTTGCATCATGAAACTAGGAGTCTCGTTGAAGGGATAATAGTCTTCCAGATGGGATCTAATGCAATGGTTGCAATAGTCACCGTCAGGACATGCATACTATCATTATCTAATGGTAGAGTCCTTGTACTTAAAGAGTATCTTTATGTTCCAGATGTTAGAAGGAACCTTATATATGTGTCTAAGTTAGTTAGAAATGGATATTCATTCTTATTATGTAATAAACTTATCATAAGTCATTATGATAAATATATATGTCAGATGATGTTCTAACTTCTGGTGGACTTTATGAATTGTGCATTGATGAATTTGTCATGAAAGTTACTACCACTAGTAAAACCCTAAAAGAACTAGAGAGGATGGAAATCATTCTAACATGATTTTGCATTAAAGGTTTGATCATTTATCTGTTGATAGGATCGATAGATTGATAAAGGATGGACCATTAGATTTTCTATGGGTCCAAACTTTACCTACCTGTGAACATTGTATTCGAGGTAAAATGACTAGGATGCCTTTCCATAATAAGGTTACAAGATGCGAGTGTATTCTTGACCTAGTACATACTGATGTATATGGTCCCTTCTATACCACGACCCGAAATGGAAATCGATATTATTTGACATTTATCGATGACCATTTGCAATATGGGTTTATCTTCCTACAATGTCATAAATATGAAGCCTTTGAAAAGTTCAAAGAGTTCATGGATTTGGTTGAGAACCAAACCGATAGGAAGATTAAACAGATTCGATCTGACCGAGACGGTGAGTACCTCTCACCTGAATTCAATGAATACCTCAAAGAGAAAGGAATTGTATCCAATCTCACTCCTCTTGGAACTACCCAACTTAATGGTATTGCTAAAAGACGCAACAGGAGCATCATGAACATGCTTCGTTCAATGATGAGTAAAGCACATTTACCACTTAGTTTCTGGGGATATGTAGTAGAGACTGCGATATATATATCCTAAACAAGATTCCTAGCAAGTTTGTACTCAAAACCCCTCATGAGCTTTGTTTTGGAACCAAGCCCGGTGTTAGATACTTGAGGATTTGAGGATGCTTGGTCCATGCAAAGAATGTGGATGCAAATAAGGTGGAATCTCACACTCGAGAGTGCTACATCATTTGGTATGTGAAGGATAGTATTGGATATCAACTTTACAACCCTAAGACTAAGAAGGTCTTCGTCACTAGAGATGTCAAATTTTTGGAGGATGACTTCCTTAAGAGTCAAGACAAAAATGAATTAAAGGAACTCATTGAATTCCTTGAGGATATTAATCCCCATGAACTAGAAACTGAAGATGTAAATGAAGATGAAACACCCGTACCTCTTCGAATGAGTTCGAGGGTGGTTGCACTACCCGAAAGGTACGGATTCCTTATGTCAGGAGAAACCAACAATGATCTAGCTTCATTTGATGAAGCACTCGCGGATCATAACATGAATAGATGGATGATAACAATGAAGTCAGAAATCGACTCCATGTACAAGAATGGTGTATGGGTCCAAGAGGATCCATCTGGAGGGGTAAAACCCATTGGGCGTAAATGGATCTTCAAGAGAAAAAGGCGACCTGATGGGAAGAAAGAGACCCTCAAAGCACGGCTCGTATACAAGGGCTACACACAGAGAGAAGGCATCGCCTATGATGAGACATTCTCTCTTGTGGCTATGATTAAGTCCATTGGGACATTGCTAGCTAATGTTGCACATCCTCATTACAACATCTAGCAGATGGATGTCAAGACGACTTTCCTCAATGGATGCCTCGAGGAGGATATCTATATGGAGCAGTCCCAGGGATTCATAACCGAGGAAGACAAAGTATGCAAGCTGAATAAATCCATCTCTGGGTTCAAGCAAGCTTCTCGTATCTGGAACATCAGATTTAACAAAACCATAAAAGGTTATGATTTTGTTTAGAATCAAATGAACCACATGTTTATAATAAGCTTAGTGGGAGCACCATTATATTCATCGTGCTCTATGTAGATGACATCCTTATCATTAGAATGATACATAGATGATGATCAATGTTAAGATTTTGCTGTCTCATACCTTTGAGATGAAAGATATTGGTGAAGCCTCTTGTTTCTTGGGTCTGAAAATGTTCATAAACAAAGAAAAGAGGATATTGGGATTGTCACAACATGGGTACATTAAGAAGATCTTGGATCGTTCCACATCAAGAATTCCAAGAAAAGCTTCCTTCTCTTAAGACATGGTATCCACCTATCTAAACGGATGTCTCCTCAAAGTGTTGAAGATCAGAAATCCATGGCTGGATGCCCCTATGCATCAGTTGTGCGAAGCCTAATGTACGTCATGATGTGCACAAGGCCAGATATCTACCATGCAGTGGGAGTTGTAAGCCGTTACCAATCCTGCTATGGAGAACAACACCGAAATGTAGTGAAGAACATCTTTAATTATCTAAGACAGACGCAAAATTACATCTTGGTCTATGGAGATGGCGATCTCCAAGTCTTTTGATACATAGATTCAAAATTCTAGTCTGATGTTGATAACTGCAAGTCAACATCAGGGTTTGACTTGTTGATGCATAGGGTTCTATGAACGATGGTGCTGTGAGCGGGAGAAACAAAAAGCATGACACTATAGTAGATTCAACAACAGAAGTCGAATATATTGCCGCATAAAATGTTGCAAAGGAGGTGGTGTGGTTTGATGAATCTATGATTAATCGTATTATCTATCAGCTATTATCCTCCTTGATCAAACAACTTAATCAAAATCTTCATTAATTCTGCTTTATTAACAATGGACCCTCTCAGTGTCAATATCTCTAATTATTGTTTATAAATTAACCCCTTTTATTTTCTTTATTTTCTTATTTTTTTCCTATTAAAAATTCCAAAAAATTAGATTAAATATTATAGATATATATATTTTAGTTTTGAAAATAAATTAAAAAGGAAAAAATCAAAACAATTAAAATATAGTGTTTTTATATTTCCCGAACATTTGTGTTGTTTATTTTATCTCTTTTGGCATATTGTCCAACATGAAACTTGTAGATCTCCTCGAGATCTACAACTTTCATATTTTGACTTTTCCCTATATTTGCCTCCTTCTATTTCTTTTGTATTTTCCTTTAGTTTTCTCATTTCTGAATCATCTGATTTGGCCACGTGGCTCTCTCTGGAGCCATCACGTGACCCAGTCCACCTTGCACATCAAGCGGTCTCCAGGACCCTTGGATCTCCCTCTGCTCACCTTCTTTTCCACTGTCCCTTCCCTCACGCACCTCGACCATCAGATCACCTCCCTAGATATTATCTCTACCATCTCTTCCCTCCTCTTCCTCATCCGTTGGATGGCTTTGAATCCAACGGCTTCGGATCCTCCACATCACCTGTTCTTTCCCCTACCATAGAATGATACCCTCGGTTCATCCTAGCTGTTACCTCGCAACATGTCAACCACCCTTGGATCAGATCCCCTGATCTGATCCCATCCATCGCCTCACGCTCCCATCTATGCTGTTGGATCACTTAATCCAACGACCATTGCGTCATCTCGTACCTCTAGTAACGTCTCCCCGCGTCTTTCACCTCGTCGCACCTACTCCCCCTTCCAATTTTAGTCACCACATCTCGACCCCTCTCCACGACTTGATGGCACTTCCATGTATACCTAGGATCCGTCATCCTCGAGCACCCTTCACTACTCCACCTCTGACCTTCTAGGACCTTCGATAGATGTTGCAAACCTCTCCCTCTTCCATCGTAATACTCTGAACACCATCTTTAAATAGCCAACCTATGTCACCTTGTCACATGGTCCACCAATTCAAGGGTGAAGGCCTAGCCACCCTCAGCCTCCATGTGACAGATAGAGGCGGACTAAGGGCCCACGATGGTCATTAAATCCCTAGGTGTTGACCCTTGGCTTCCATAGCCAAGTCACAGTGGCTTCGCCTCCATTAAGCCCCATACTCTGGCTGAGCAGGTAGAGTAACGACCCCGAGGCTCCAAAGGAGCCTCATCACAGGCCTATCCTCCACCCCACCGACATCTCCAATCAGGTACGACATCTTCTTTTTTCTTAGATTTCTTCGTATTTACCCTGCACACACACCCCCTCCCCGCCTTCAACTGGACCTCCGAGCTCCACCGTACTTCACTGACCCTCGTGCCACTCTCTGATCACCACCCTCCCTTCTCCAGAACCTCATTCACCACCGCCCCATTTCTTCTTCGGCTCGCTGGTGAAGGCTATTGGTCCTCCATCCCTCTGGCCGAATAGGACCCCATTTCATCTCACTTACACATCACTCGAGCATGCTTTGTCTATTTCTAACACTTGATGATACTTCTTCCTTTAATGACCGGAAGCTCCGATGTAGATCCGTTCTGGAGTTCCTCCTCTGGTGAGGCCTCGCTGCCAACACATGCCACCCATCATCGGGTCCTCTCACTACCACTAGCTTCTTTGCATGGAGCCCAAGAAGCTTCGGCGACATTTAGGCGTTGTGGGAAAGCACAGAGCAGCAGATGCCCCCTCACTAGAGGCCCATTATCGTATCTACCTTCCTAGAGGAGAAGGACACTAAGAGTTAGCAGATACCATTCGATGGCGCCTCCTCGGTGGCCATCCAACAGTCCTGATGTGTCCACGTCACCTCGCCATTCCTACACGCTCTGTGGGACCGAGCCAGCCTACGGAAGTAATGGGTCATGCCACGTGTCCCACACCTCCATCCGAACCTCGCTCATCTTCCGATTGTGGACCGCACACGTGCCATGCGTGTAGGTGCCGGACATTTTGCATCCGTGCCCCTCCAGTTTCAAATAATTATAAAAAAGTCCATCCCAAGCATGTGTGCCTCACGTGCTTACATGGGAGAATTGCAAGAAGGTCCCGTTGGGTATTGTCAATTACATAAATGCCCCTATCAAGACCAAAATGTATTAGTTATCTTTTTATTTCCATGTTTTCTTTGCATTTAGCCCCTGGTATATATTTCTAATATCTTGAGCATACTATCTCCTTTTTAGTTGATTTTAATTTCATTGTAAGGATTAATTAATGATCTGTCTAATGGCATAGTTAATTCACTGAATCGACACTCTGTTTAACATACTAAATTTTAGATATTTTACATGTCAATTTATCTTAATTGAAATGCCTTTAATTGACCGGTGAATTATCTTTATGCGCAAATAAAACTGAATTTGATTCTCTTTATTTTTGTTCAATGATTGGACTACTTGTAGGGCATATTAGTGCTTGTATCTTCATACCTTTTTGCATAGCATCCTGCATCATTTTTACTTGTTGAAATACCAAATAAAAAATTTCATGTTGCTCATTCATGCATCACATTTCTTTGCATATTGCACGACATTTATCTTGCATATAACAAAATAAAAAATTGCAACTCTCATTCTTTGTGTCTTGCATCATTTGCATCACTCATTTTATATTGTTTGCGCATGTTTTGATGTGAGCACTTTGTCTGCATTATGAAGACCTAGACCAGAGAATATAATCACTCAAAGTTAATCATTAATTTCCTATTTATCGATGAGGAGGCTCGTATCTTTGTGTTTGATCTTAGTATACTTGCCAAGTAAAATTATTATCCACTTATTCAAGGAAGTAGTATTCTTCATAGATCAGAAATTGTCTCCTATGCTACTTTATAAAAATGACTAATTGATGAATCTCCATTTCATCACCTTTATTCTATCACTTTGGCCTTAAAAACCCTAGTAAATGCATGTAAATACCTCTAATTTGCATAAATTAACATTCATCATTCGTTATACAAAGTGCGTATAAAATACTATTTTAATGCTAAAATTATAGAATAAAGAAAAGAAAAAAAAGAATAAAATATCAAATATATTTTATGACCCTAAACCCCGAGACCTAGGCATCTTGATTACTAGGTGGACAAGGAATAAAGTAGGGGAGATAAGGGTCCAAAATACAATAAAATTCCCTATATTTTTATTTATTCATTCTTTATTCATCGTGGGACCTATTTTATTTTCCACTTTTATACCTCAAATAAAGAAGCATTGAACATGAAAGTTGTAGATAATAAAATATAAAAAAATACAAAATTGAGTTTACACAAAAATAATATACAGTATACAAGTTACAATCTAAATAAGATTCCAAAATCCCAACTTCCCAGACCCATATCTCTCAAATGAAAACTCAAAATATATTAAAATCATCTTTAATTGTATAGAACTTTTAATAAGCTATTTAATGAAGGTGGTTTCATGTTTTTTAGAGTTAAGGTGTGAAAGTTAGGTTTTGGACCCCTATTGTATAATTTACCCGATTAAATTAATCATTTTATTTATTATTTATTATTGTTATAATTTTATTAATATTATTTATAATATATGCACATATTAAAATATGAATAAAACATTAAAGAAAACGCTAAAATAAAATATGTATAGAAAATGCATAGGTAAAATACCTATATATACACATATATAATAAATAGACTTATTTATTTAAGTGTATATGTTATATCAGAAAAATATAATAAAAATATATTTATGTATATATAAATTAGTTATAATTTTATAAAATAAAATATTAAAATAATAAAATAAAAAATACAAAATAAAAATAAAAGACTTAAATACATAGATAAATATACCTATAATTAAGCCCTAAAAATTAACTTGTAATTATATACCTCTAAAAAATAAATAAAAATCATATTAAAATAAAACAGAAAATAAGAAATATTTTTTATTTTATAACCCAAAATAAATAAAATAATCTTTTATTTATTATAGATTTTTAAAATAATTTCACCTTGCCTTTTTTCTGGTTGGTCCACATGGACCTACCAGGAGGAATCAAGAGTTAACCTCAGTCAACTCTTCTCCCCATTCATGTGGCTTGTCAGAACCTATGTTTTGATCCCATTTCGACCCTTTTTCCTGATCGATGTATTCATCAATTGGGCTTGATTCCTTAATGCCTTTTTCTCCTCGATCTCCCTCATGCACGCCTGCTTGTTATCTCAAGGATTGCATCAATGCATCTCCCGTTGCCCCTCATTCTTGTCGCCACTTCATCATGCTGTACAAAAACCTTCCTCCGCCTTTCTCTCTCTTTTGAACCTCTTTGGATTCGTGTTTTCCCCCCTTCTTCGAGCTCTAACTGCCTCCATTTCTTCCCCTGCCATTTCCCTAAATCTCAGGCCTCTTCTTACCCCCAGATCCCTCGTGGATCTGGAGACCAGGTCTCCCCCCCCATCACCACCGCTGGAGACCTCCACCACCCTTCTCCCTTCATCCATCGCCACTAATAAGATTCCCAACCCCCTTGGTTTTCTTTGCTTGATCTTATTGAAGGTGCTGGCGAGCCAATGGCCCCTTGAAGGGGTCGATTTTGCAGATACTTGAAGTACCTGTAGCTCGCCCTCGTCGCCGATGTCAGGGGATATCTCTAGCGGATCTTAAGGATTTTTACACCCTCCAGCATATAGAGGACCATGCCAGGAAGCTACTAGGCCATTTTGGAGTGTCAAATCACGATGGAGGAAGCTGATTTGGCCGGAGGAAGCTCGCTCAGATGCTGCCTCTTCCCAGTTCATCCACCGCCCTCCGTCACCGTCATATCTGCACCTATTCTTCTTGGGCTACAACATCTGTCCGATCGCGCGTGACCAGCATCGTCCGATCCTCGGCCACGATCTAACCGTGACTGTTTACCTTCGAAGCATCATCGCCATCCGTGGAGCACCACATGTCAAGTGGACATGTATCAACTGTTCTATTCGCCCCTAAGTGGGGGCAAATATCATCTATACCCCCGCGTTTTGCATATTTACCATTAGCCCACTAATTATTATAAGTAGTTTAAAACTTTTTTTTGTAATATTTACAATTAGAACCTCGTATTTTCTTTATTTGCATAATAGTCCTCTACTGACTCAACCGACAAACCTAGGTACATCTACAACCAAGCCCTCACAAGTTTGGTCATTTACTATTTAGTCAGATAATTTGAATTGCACGTTATAACTTTTTGGTGAAATTGCATACTGGCCCTTGTACTTTATTTTTTGCATAAAAGCCTCCTCTAGTAGTGTAGTTTCTCTTTGTTGTTTCTATTTATTTAAAACAGCAATTAAACCCCAAAAATTCCCAAAAATACATGTATTCTCTTTATTGCACACTCTTTCATGCTATATTTTTATTTTGTAATTTTAGGACTTTTTATTATTTATTAAAAATAAAAATAGCTTATTCTCTCCCTGTTTACAATATAAAACCTGTAAAAATTATAAAAACATTTTAAAAAGTTGCCAAAAAATATAATTTTCCTATTTAAATATTTTTAACCTTCACACAAAAATCACTAAAATTATAAAAGAAAATACCAAAAATTGAAAAACCTTAATAACCCTTAGAAAAATATATAAAATACCCAAAAATTGTGTTTTCTGTTTTATATTTTTATTTGTATTATTATTTATACATTAAAATTAATTTAGAGAATTTTTGAGTTTGTTTGTTATTTTTAATCTCCATTTTAATTTCAACATATTTAAGTAGTACATGTTTTAATGTTTTTTTGACTTTAAAAACATGTAAAAATTAGAAAAATTCTCTAAAAAATCACAAAAATAGTAAAAAATTAATTAAAAACCAAAATATTTTATTTTCTTTATTTTGATTATTTTTATTATTATTTATATCTAAATTAGTCTATATTATCTATATACTCTTTCTATATATATCTATATTATAAAAAGAAAAAGAATTAAAAAATATAAAAATATAAAAAAGAAAAAATAAAATAACAAAATTTAAATAAAACTACAAAAATATAAATCAAAATTAAAATAAAAAAAATTAAAAATTAAAACCCACAAAAAAGACAGAGAAAAATACTCTACAATCATTCTTTTGCTTTCACTTGCCCGATCTAGCTTCTTTGCTCCCTGTGTTCGACACTCTAGATACTTGAACTATACACACATTTTGTGGAGTTAAATAAAATAAATTTTAATTCCACATTTATTTTCATTGCTTGATCATCATTGTAGGTTAATTATTATCTGAATAGGGTTTCGTGAGTGGTCAATACATTGACTGCGGTTTCACCTTGTGAAACCATACGACCCTCTACAAAATCCTCTTCAACAAATGGCGCCGTTGCTGAGGAGCAACCACACTTAGATTGGCATTATTTTGATTGTGATTTATTTATCTACCCTTTTTTGCTTTATTTATTTTCTCAATTATGGGATATTTTTGTTGAGCTGTCTAACCTTCTCCTTGTTTGAATTTGTTGCGAGGTACCACTGGATCGAGGGAGGCTCTGTTAGGAGTGCCTGCACACCTACGTGAGGCAACTCCTCTTTTTGACCTAGTTGTCAGAGAAGACTTGGAGAAAAGGAGGACTTGGAGATTTTTGGAGACAAAGCTTAACTTTTCATTTTATTTTTATTTATTTCATTTACTTGTTGTAATTTGAAGTGAGAGATAGAACATAAATTGTTATAATTCAGGACTCTGCCACACTTCACATCTCAGGAGGTCCAATGCTTGAGGGATTATTCCCTTGGAGGCCTTGTCAGTTTTGCCACATTTTCATCAGATTTTTTATTTTGTTTTCCGATTTTATTTAATTTATTTTAAGTGATTGAGCCCTAGCTGTAGGACTTGCTTGACTGTCGTTAATTGAACCAACTGTCAATAGGATTAGAACTTGCTATGTGCAATCCAATATTGCCCCAATAATATGAGGAAAGCGATATTGGGATCACTACGCATACATCCTTACTCTTTCAAGAAGCAAAGAGCCCGATCCAGATGTGCTTGTATGCAAGAGCTGTCACTTTAAACATACCTATATATAATAATAATATTTTGTAAATACATAAACTATATTTCAAAAAAATAAAAAAATCACAAAAAAATAATTTAAAAAAATAAACATTTTCTATATTTTAAGTTTTTTGAAATAAGGTCATTTAGTATTTTTTATTGAATTTCCAAAGTTTTAATAAAACCTGAATTCCCATTGGTCCACGGGGGGGCGGACCCCCTTCCAGGCGGATCGGGTTTTTGACCCGATTTCTCATCTTTTCCTTTGCTCGATTCGACCACCTAATACCCAAACCCCGGGCTCCATTTGATCCTCCTTCATCTGAGACCCTTGCCCGGGGCTGAGCCTAGGGATCCGTGCTTCATGCGACCATGCCCGATTCAATCTAGCCGGACCCCTCACCATATTTAACCAAACCTTCGGCCGCAATTTCACACCATCTTTGGCGTTGCTTCTTCATCCTAGGACCTCCACCCTAATCTCTAGAGTGACAGCTTTCGATTGGCGTGTTGCAGAGAGGAGGAGGAGCCCTCTGCCACTGATCCGGCGACGTCAGCCGCCGTGCGCCGCCGTGAGGAGCTTTTAGCCTCGGAGCTCGACGTCTCCTTGAGGCCAGAACCCCCAGAGCTCCGCGAGCTCACCCACAGTCGAATACACCCACCAGGTAGACCCGATTCTTCCTATCTTTCTTGAATTTCCGATTTCGCCCAAATCAACCCATCGCCGTCTCCGACTGTTTCCGTTCACTCCACTCATCGATTCGATCATCGGACGACACCCACATCTTCGCGAGACCCCTCTTCACGTTCTGCACCCACTCACTCCCCCTGTCTCGTCCCGGAGCAGGTAGCTCGACCTCCCTCGCCGTCGCCTCGCCGGAGGTCATCCACCCGACTCATCCACGCACCCATTCCACCTCTCACCGGGTCGAGGCAGTTTGCCCTCGACCCAGGAGTCTTCTCGTGCTGTTTTGCAGGTCGAAGGAGACCCATGTGAGGGTCCGAACATCTAGGCACAGAGCTCCAGCTCCGCCTTCGTCGCCGGAGCTCCTCGGAGCTTCTCGGCGTCATCGGAGGAGACCACCATTTGCGGAGGGCCTTGGCGATTCTGTTCCACACCTTTGCAGCCGCCGAGGAGGTCCAGCACACCCGTGGTGCTCCGGCGAAGTTCGCCGCAGCCTTGTTCTTCCAGGATCCTCCGCCGCCGTCCGATCTTCCCCGACGCTCCAGAATAGATCTGATCCATCCATTTGAGGATCACCGCGACCGTTAGATCTCCCTGGGGTTTGATCCGGACCTGACGTTTAGACGAAGAGGAGCCCGTGATCCGTCACCGTCCGATCTCCACGTGGCTCCCTCCTCGCCGTCCATCCAGACGAAGGGTTGGCACGCCCCCGCGACCGTCGGATCTTCCATGTGGCCTCCCCTCAACCGTCCGAGTTAATAAAGGGTAATTTACCCTTAGGCCCTTCTTTCTTCTGCTTTTATTATTTAGTCCTGTAAATATTAGATATAGTGTTTTTATTTTGGGTTAAATTGCATAGAGGACCAGGATGTTTATAGTATTTGCATATTAGTCCCTATGTGTGTGAACCACGTGCCTCGACACGTGAGGGTCTGGACTTTTTATATTTTCTACCCTATAGTTCTTGGATGTTAATGTTAGCATTTTTATAAATAGAATTTGCAGTTATACCCTTCAGTGTCTGGATCACGTGTTTTGTGCGTGATTTTCTGGGATTTTGCACTTTTGGACCTAGGATTTTCTGCTGCGTTACTATTTGGTCCCCAAAAAATGTTTTTATGACATATAGGTCCCTGTGCGCTGTGAGCCTATTTTTGATTTAAATAAAATATCAAATCCAACCCTAATCATGTGAAATTTGGACACGTGGCTCCTGCCACTGTGTAAAAATTTCCCTAATTTTTGGGTACATTTTTGAGGCTTTTTATTATTTTAAAAATTCAAAAACCTTTGTTTTTCCTTTTGTCCTGTTTATAAAATCCTAAAAAAATATAAAAACTCTTTTAAAAACTCTAAAAAAATTAAGTTTTGTTTGTTTTTGTGTGTTTGAATTTCTATGCAAGTTTGGTTAGTTTTGGATATCTAAAACGAACAAAAATTTAAAAAAACTTAAAAACTTATTAAAATTCTAAAGAGTTATAGAAAATCCAAAAAATCACAATTTCTTTTCTTGAATTTTCTTCATTATTTCTATTTTTGATAAAAAATACCTCCAGGCTGTTAGAGGACCATTTGATATTTTAAATTGGTCTTTGAAGCCTGGCTGGACAGTAGCACAGTATTTCTGTCTTCTTTTATTTTTAGAAAACTCCATAAAAATTTTAAAAATCTCAAAAATTCACCACAATAGTAAAAACATATAAAACATAAAAATATTTTTGTTTGAATTTTTGGAGCTTTTTAGAGTGTTTAAATAATTTGTTGTTTGCGATTGTTTTTGCCTTTTTATTATTTTCCTTCGTTATTAAAAATCCAAAAAAAAATAAAAATATTTAAAAACCACCAAAAATCATTGTTTTTATTTTCTTTTATTGCTGACTACTTCGTATGCCGCGAGGCCAACTTGTGCTCCTTGAGTTCGACCCTGGGAGCTATACCAGGTTAATTACATAGCAAGACCGCTATTTTGGTTTTGATCGATTTTTGACTTTTCGATTGGTGGTTTGATTTTGTTTCTGGATTGAGCTCTGAGCCCCGAGTGACTGAGGTCACAACGACCTTAGTGATATCTTTACCTTAGTCTATCGGGCGGCTCATCAATCATATACTTTCCAAAATCATATATCAAACCTTACAAATTCAGTCAAGCTTCCAAAGCGAGATGACCACACGTGGAATTTGATTCTTCCCAATATCTCATGAGTGAGATCATGTCTTCCGATTCAGTAATGAACCTGTATGATCCCTTTGAGAGATTGTATTACTCATATGCCCTCGCATGCACACCAGCGTGCCAGTGTATAGACCTTGGTTAGGTCATCCACCTATTGGTCTGCCAAATGTACATACTCAATAGTAACACATCTGTCTCTGGTCATAGTATGCGTGCCTATATCGTCACATCATACGATATAGGTCTTTGGTTATCTCAATCTCGTTAAATCATCTCTTTGACCTAACTAATCTTACACCTCTGAATCTTTATTCCCATGCAGAGGACCTGCATTAAGAGGTCGGTCAGATATCGACCAAATGAGATAGGATTGCCATCTTCTACTTAGGCTGGAGATCATCTCTTAATAATCATTTGATGGTGCTTGATGAGTCCTCAATCTAACTCTTTAGATATTCATCCAAGCACCAGCCTCTATGATTCAATAATTGAATCAACAACTGTATGATCATTAAGATGGCTATGGTACATAACCCTAATTGTACTAAGGGACCTATTATGCAAATTAGTTATTCTTCATTTCAGATTAGGGAATGATATTTCTAATAACAATTATTGCTTAATGGCTCGCCGTGGGCTCGCATGTCCAACAATAGGTTTCAATTCTGCTGAGCATCTTTGCATGTATAGTGCTGGAGGCAAGGTGAGCATTTCTCTTTACCATACATCATAGTTTTCTCCTTGCATTACTTTTCCAACTCTACCTCTAATTTCAACCACCTAGGTGCTAAGTAAAATTGACTCCTCGATAGGCGCATGCATTTCTTATTAAAATCCAAAAAAATGATAACAAATAAAATTGGGACTATTAAAATTACTTGACCCTAAAATCAACTAAAAAGAAAAATATTTATTTTGGGTTGTGTAATCCCCTCAACGTCTTCGCTTTACTTGCTCGTGTACATACTAAGGTTAGTGCCCAAATCCTATCAAGACAACCTATGTGTTTGTACAATTTTTGACTTCTCAACTAACTCTAAAACAAACAAGATAAAACGACCAAACTTTCACGGTCATCACCAAGTTGAGTAGGTGAACCGAGGGATGTGTTTTGTTTTGTGTGAGTTTGCTTGTGTTTGTTTGTGTGTATTCTCGATCCTTCTGTGCATTTGTGCACTTCTTCTCATTCTTCTTGATTTGACCATCGTACTCTCCCGACCATTTTCCTTTTGTTTCGAGATGATCGACTGGAGCGATTTTTATCCGGATTTTGTGGATCCCTCGTACCCTCCAGCCAGTCCACCTCCCTTTTTTCAGGAAGACTTTGCTCCTGACTTTTGTATATATCCACCTCATCCACAGTTTCAGGACTCAGACTTTTATCCACTTCCATCTCCATATTTTCCACCTTCACATACACCCGAGACTGATCTGTTAGAGTCACCTCTCATGATTTCCACACTTGAGACCTTGCCCCAGCTCGTGGCACAAATGAATTTGAGGATTGACGACCTCACTTGCCTAAATAAGAACCATATTTATGCTTCACGATCTGATGATTTGGACTTGATTAAGAATTCCTATGAGAGATTGCAATCGCCCAAAATCCAAAAAAATGAGAAAAAATTAAAAATACAAAAAGAATTTGGGAGACACTTGGTTTATTTAGACTGTGAGTAGAGGGCCCACTTGCCAGACTCTTT
This sequence comes from Ottelia alismoides, assembly GCA_037367405.1. Taxonomy (NCBI): domain Eukaryota; kingdom Viridiplantae; phylum Streptophyta; class Magnoliopsida; order Alismatales; family Hydrocharitaceae; genus Ottelia; species Ottelia alismoides. The sequence continues at coordinate 450,633 of JAZKJV010005962.1, read as the reverse complement.
GACCACATATTCACTCACATTTTGTCTAATCCTTGACCTTGAGGACGACACTGTACAGACTGCTCTTGTCTATCCTCGTGTAGATGATGAATCTGACCTCCTTCTTTGTATGGAGGAGGTTCAAAAATTAAAAAATTTGTTGACTGAACCCGAAGTGGTGGCCACCATTCATGAGATCATTAAATCCCCACTTCAGTAGGCCATGAACCAATTATCTACTCCTCAACCCAAGAAGAGAAAGTGGAGGAGCAGATCTGAGCGTCATATTTTGACCATGGCCACTGCCCACGCCATCAGTCATCGTCATTCTTCTTGGAAAAGGAACCTGCTAAACCATTCATTAGATGCACCATCTCTGACTACACTTGTGATCACACTCTCCTTGATAGCGGTAACATCATACCCTTCTCGTTGGTACAATCTTTTTACTTAGGGCCTCTCAAAAAAACCAGGATGATCGTTCAATTTGCTGATGGATCTATCAAGATGCCGAAGGATATTCTAGAGAATGCCATGATATGTATTCATGGCACAAGCTACACCGTTGACTTTGTGGTATTGCCCATGGAGACCTCCACTGGGGAGCAATCTCCAATCATCCTGGGACGATCCTTTCTCACCTCTATGAGAGTTGTTATTGATTATTGATCAGGGGTATTTGCTTCCGTCCTATTGATGAAAGCAAGGTGATCATCACTACACCTACTGTCGATCAAAGACCTTCACCTGATGCATCTTCAACCATCTTAGCTGACCCTCGAGGACTATGACCTTGATGATACCATCAGAGACTTTTGTTGCTTGTTGGATTCCACTGACACTCGGGATTTCCTCCCCATGGAGGAAGACTCAGAAAGTATGGACCTCGGAGTTTCTTCTTCTGGTGTTTGGCAATGCATTGATGACATCCACAGGATTTACACGGTTGACATTGTTGAGCGGAAGGCAGATATTGATGAGACTGTTAAGGCCCAATTTGATCTTGTTGCTTTTATCCAGGAATTCAGGCCTTTTGATGAGAATGATGATCCGGTTGAGATTGTAGAGGAGAAACATTATTCTACTACTTCCACAGATTAGTTCGTTTCTTTTGGTTTTGACCTAGGAGACACCTCGCAGGACGACCTTGACTTTACTTCTTTCGATGATGAGTTCGTCCTTTTTCACTTTGATATCAACGAGGCACCCAAGGCCAGATCTAGCCACACTACTTCCACTGACCTGTCTGTGCCTTCTCACTCTGCAACTGCTGAGGATCTTCATCAGGTTGGTCCTGATCGTCTTCCATCCACTGCGGACCTCGATATCGACCTGCATCTTGTCATATCCATTCCTCAGTGGTCCCGCAATAAGGTTCCTTTTCAACCTTCTTAATCCTCTGTACATCCATCTCTCTTGTATATTCGCATTTATTTTCCTCTTTCTATCCACTGTACTGCTCATCCACCCCATTCTCGTGTGTGCCTTGTTTAAGACGTACTTTGTCCTAAGTATGGGGGGGGGGGTTGGATGATCCGAGTGTTCTTTCTTCGTTCCGTTTAATCACTCTTGTTGTTGCCTATACTTAGGGCGCTTTTACCTTAAGTATAGGGGGAGTGATGTGTACACTCTCTATGATTCCTTCATCCATCTTCATCTCTCTTTTCTTCTTTTCTTCTTTTCCTTTTCATTTTTCTTTTTCTACAAAAAAGGTGTCACCCTTTTTTCCAATCTTCTATACTTAGGACATACTTTATCCCAAGTATAGGGGGGTGTGCACCCCAAGTTTTGTCATTCTTTGATCGTCTTTATTGTCTCCTCTTCTTGTCTATACTTAAGGATATCTTACCTTAAGTATAGAGGGAGACAGTCTGAGTACAATCTGTTCATTCCCACCCTTGACCCTCCCTGCCTTATGTACAATTTGCTATACTTTGAATTATTTGATCCTAAGTATAGGGAGGACAGTCAACTTCTCATTCATTCATTTGTTTCTTCATTCGTTTATTCTTTAGACCTTTCTATACTTAGTACGAGTTATGTCTTCTCTTTTTCTCTCTGATCTATGAGGACATAACTCAAGCTAAGTATAGGGGGTCGTATATACTGCATATATACGTTAGCCATAACTCGTACTTTCGTATTTTTAATAATAATAATTATGGCTAAAAACACTGTCTAATTCATTAAAAATACTTAATAAAAAGATGTTTATTATTCGTCGAATTCTTTTTGTATTTACTGATAAATAAATCAAGTAAAAATATTTTTTTACAAAATGTTTGAAAAATAGTTTGAAAATCTTTTTCAAAAATCTTTTAAAAACTATTTGGAAAATGTTTTATTTAAGATTTTCAACCTTTGTAAAAATATTTTGTTTGTAAAATTTTTTTACTTTGTGTGAATTAAAAATATTTAAAAATTCATTTGCAAATGTTTGGAAAATGGTTGCAAAAATAATTTGAAAAATGTATATATACTGTTTGAAAAACCTTTGCAAAATGATTTTCAAATGTGTGTAAATGCTTGTAAAAATTATTTTAGACTATAGTTTTCAAAAAATATTTGAAAAAAATTATTTTCAAATAAGCTTGAGGAATATATACGTTACAATAAAATTCTTTATATATATCTATAAAAATGACCACTTACTCCTTGTAAATTCTTAAAACCCTAATTGTTGTAAATATAAGATACATCCCCATGTAAATATTTGTACCCAATTTTTATCCAAAATCTTTTGTTTTCAAAAAGCACAAAAACATTTGCAAAACTAAAAATACCAAAAACATTTGCAAAATATTTTTGAAAAAGAAACAAAAATGCATGTGCATCATCTATTTCAAAAAATCAATAAAAAATTCAAAACTTCGAAAATTGCATCACACAAATATTAATGCATAGCATTTCCATGGCATTCACATTTTTTGGATTGAGTTTGGTAATTGAACAAGTCTAAGTAAAATCCGAAGATTGAAGCTTGGTTGGACCTTAAATCTACCTAATAACAGGAACCTTATAGGAGCTGGAATTGAAGTACTTCAGGTCTAGTTGACTTAATTCTTTGAGGATCTCGAGAGTTGATTCAATTGATTCTTGACTGCCTAAGTAGAGTATTTCGGAGCACACGCACGGCTCTTGCTGATAATGACCTAACTTGGACACCTGCACCTTTCACTTGGCTCAACTCAGTTGGAGTGGTAAGGGGATTGGATTTGCTGGTATGAGACACAAACAAGTGGAAATTGTCCTCATTTAGGGAGGGAAGTGCACCCCAACCCGTCCAGTAGCAGAGATGTCTAAAGACAAGAGAGTGTGTGTTGAAATAGTACTTCAAAAGAGGGATAGTCTACTGGCTCAAGAGGAAAAACTCCTTATTTCAATGCTGCTATATATAGTATTTCAAAAAAAAAACTCCAAAAACATGGACATGCCTGATTGAAAATAAAATGCCTGCCGGAGTGTATATATTTTTATAGCAATAAACAAAATTGAGCTTCAAAGCCATACCTTGTGATCTTGCAGCTGGATAACTTAACTACACTGATCTTGCATCCTAGGATAGGTAGCTACACTGGCTACCGTCCATTCTTCTCTTCACCCCCTCCTCTTGGACTGGTTGTCAATTGAACTTGGAAGGGAATACCCCGCTCCTCGAGGAAGGAATTACTGGATTGGGGAGTCATTGGGTTGTCACGCTGGAGAAGTCAGTCTCTTTGTCATTTCAGTTGGGGAGGGCCACTATCACATACACTGTACGAGTCAGATTCATAGTCGTAAGGGTTTGCGTATGAGTTTAAGTATTCTGACTTGGCTATTGAGGAGACATGAGTAGACTATTGGGATTCTCTAAGGCTGTTAGATTTCAAGTCCGATTCCCAATAAGGTTCTGCCCACACTAAAATTCCGAAGGTTCGACTTAATCTCCAAACTTTGATTTTGTGAAGACAAGTTTGATAACTGAATTTAATCAACTTTCTTTCTTTTTCTTTTCTTTATTTTCTTTTTCTTTACTTATTGCATAAGTGTTTGCTAGGGACTAGTAAAGGCAAGTATAGAGGGTGATGAATATCCATTTCATCACCTTTATTCTATCACTTTGGCTATAAACCTTAGTAAATGCATGTAAATACCTCTAATTTGCATAAATTAGCATTCATCATTTGTTGTACAAAGTGTGTATAAAATATTGTTTTAATGCCAAAGTTTTAAAATAAAGAAAAGATAAGAAAAAAGAATAAAATATCAAATATATTTTATGACCCTAAGCCCTGAGACCTGGGCATCTTGATGACGAGGTCGACATGGAATAAAGTAGGAGGAGATAAGGGTCCAAAATACAATAAAATTCCCTATTTATTCATATATTCTTTATTCATCTTGAGACCTATTTTATTTTCCACTTTTTATACCTCAAATAAAGAAACTTTGAACATGAAAGATGTAGATATAAAATATAAAAAAATATAAAATTGAATTTACACAAAAATAATATACAGTGTACACGTGACAGTCTAAATAAGACTCCAAAATCCCAACTTCGCAGACCCATATCTCTCAAATAAAAAATCAACTATATCAAAATCACTTTAATTGTATATAACTTTTAATAAGCTATTTAATGAAAAACCTTTTGGAATTAAGGTGTGGAAGTTAGGTTTTGGACCCCTATTGTATAGTTTACTTGATTAAAATAATCATTTTATTTATTATTTATTATTTTTATAATTTTATATTTTTATAATTTTGTAAATATTTATTATAATAAAACATGAATAAAACATTAAATAAAATGCTAAAATAAAATAACAAAAAAAATACATAGATAAAATACCTATATCTGAACTTATATAATAAATAGACTTATTTATTGAGGTGTATATAAAATATCAGAAAAATATAATAAAAATATATTTATGTATAAAATAATAAGTTATATTTTTTTATAAAATAATATACTGAAATTATAAAATCAAAAATACAAAATAAAAAATACCTAAATACATAAATATACCTATAATTAAGCCCTAAAATTAACTTGTAATTATATACCTCTAAAAAACAATTAAAAATCATAATAAAATAATACAGAAAATATGAAACATCTTTTATTTTATAACCCAAAATTAATAAAATCATCTTTTTTTATTATAGATTTTTAAAATAATTCCTCCTTGCCTTTTTTCTAGTTGATCCACGTGGACAACCAAGGGGAATCAAGAGTTGGCCTCGGTCAAACTCTTCTCCCCAGGCCTACGACTTGTCAGAACCTATGTTTTGACCCCATTTTGATCCTTTTTCCTGATCGATGTATTCATCAACTGGGCTTGATTCCTTAGCACCTTTTTCTCCTCGATCTCCCCTCATGCACGCCTGCATGTTATCTCGAGGATTGCATCAATGCATCACCCATTGCCCCTCATTCTTCTCCCACTTCATCATGCTGTACAAATACCTTCCTCTGCCTTTCTCTCTCTTTTGAACCTCTTTGGAGCCGTGTTTGCCCCCCTTCTTCGAGCTCTGGGTTGAATGAGGTGACATGTAGCTCTCCAGCTCCTTGGAGGCGTGACTAGGCGAGTCGAAGAGCGTTCCTCCCCATCTCCGACGAACCGTCTCCGTGAGGTTTCGTCTCTAGTCTCATGGCCATTGAGGTATTTTTACGAGCTTTTTAGTGTAGATTTGTTTTCAGCATTTCATTCGTACCTTTATTTTGTGATCATATTAGCATAATCCCTACATTCATAGTTCACCGGAGCTAGCCTCCTGCGAATCACCCACTTTGTCTTCACTGTTCCCCAGTATGCCAAACCACCTCCACTTCTTCCCAGCTATTTCCCTACATCCCAGACCTCTTCATACCCTCAGATCCATCATGGATCTAGAGACCAGGTCTCCACTCCTATGACCGCCGCTAAAGACCTCTGTCACCATTCGCCCTTCATCCACCACCACTAATAAGAGCCTCAATCCCCTTGGTTTTCTTTGCTTGATCTTATCATAGGTGTTGGCAAACCAAAGTCCCCTAGAAGGGGTTGATTTTGCAGATACTTGAAGCACATGGAGCTCGCCCTCGTTGCCTACGTCGGGGGAGATCTCTAGCGAACCTCAAGGATTTTACGCCCTCCAGCATATAGAGGACCATGCCAGAAAGCTACTAGGATGTTTTGGAGCATTAAAGCACGACATAGGAGGCTGATTTGGCCAGAGGAAGATCGCTCAGGCGCGACCTCTTCCTAGTTCATCCAGCGCCCTCTGTTACCGTCGGATCTGTGCCCGTTCTTCCTGGGCTACAACATCCGTCCGATTGCACGTGGCCTACATTGTTCGATCCTCGGACACGATCTAATCGTGGACGTTCACCTTCGAAGCATCATCGCCATCCGTGGGAGTGCCACGTGCCAAGTGGACGAGTATAAACAGTTTGATCCACCGTTAAGTGGGGGTTGTTGGACATGCGAGCTTACGGCGAGCCATTATGCAATAAATGTTATTGCGAACATCATTCCCTGATATGAAATGAAGAATAGATAATTGGCATAATAGGTCCTTTAGTACAATTAGGGTTATGTACCATAGCCATCTTAATGATCATACAACTGTTGATTCAAATATTGAATCATAGAGGCTGGTGCTTGGATGAACATCTAAAGAGTTAGATTGAGGACTCATCAAGCATCATCAAATGAATGTTGAGCGATGATCTCCAGCCTGAGTAGGTGATGGCAATCCTTTCTCATTTAGGCTGATATCTGACCGACCTCTTGATTGTAGGTCCTCTGCATAGGAATAGAGATTCGGAGGTGTCAGATTAGTTAGGTCAAAGAGTTGACTTAACGAGATCGAGATAACCAAAGTCCCATGGCGTATGCTATCATGATATAGGCATGCATCCTCTGACCAGAGACAGATGTGTTACTATATGTCTGAGTGTGTACATTAGGCATACCAATAGCTTGATGACCTAATTAAGGTCTATACACCGATGCGTTGGTGTGCATATAAGGGCATATGAGTAGTACGACCTCTCAAAGGGATCATACAAGTTCATTACTGAACCGGAAGACATGAGCTCACTCATGAGATATTGGAAAGAATCAAATTCCGTGCACGGTCGTCTCGCTTTGGAAGATTGACTGAATTTGTAGGTTTGATATATACTTTTGGAAAAGTATATGATCAACACATGGGTATGATATATGCTTTTGGAAAGCATATGATCGATACCGACTCCCAATGACCAAATGAGAAACTTGATGATAAAACTCTGAAGTAGACAATGTAAAATATTGATCTTATACTTCAGGTTTATTCTGGGTCTTCCAGTGTACAGGATGTACATGTATTAGGAATACCTGAGGGTGATGTGATCATAAATGATTGTATAACCATGACACTTCTATTCCTAGGGAGTGATGAAACGGGTCTGGATTTTAGTGACTCCTCTCAGTATAGAAGTAATCTGATCTTGATCCAAATGTTGGACATTGATCTGAATGTGATTCAGATACAATAAGAAGATTTGATTTGTGGTCTTGATTTAATCAAGCATCTATGGGAGGTCCGTAAGATCTGGATTTGAGATGTGATCTCATTATCCAAGTCACTATACGTGGAACAATACAATCACCCTGTCCTTATCTCCAGGTATTTGCGGAGAAAGCGCATTATCCTTGAAAGAGTTCGGGATAATTTCATTGTTGATATATGTATCCGAGCATTGAGAAAAATATAATTAAATGTGATTTAATTATCATGAATAATATGAATTTGATTCATATTATATGGAGAGTTATCTAAGATAATTAAATGTGATTTAATTATCAAATATGTAAATAATGTGAATGTGATTCACATTGTTTGGGCACATGAGAATAGAGATCCAAGATGACTAAATGTGATTTAATTATAATGGATATGAATAAGGTGGGTAGCACTATCCATATTAATCATATATATTATAAATGTGATTTATAATATATATATATAGTAGAGAGCTATTTGTAATTTACATTTGTTAATTAAATGTTAATGTGAATTGGATTCACATTGGACATTAAATTGAAAATGTAATTTACATTTTATTTTGGGTTGTGAATGTGATTCACAAATTTCCAATAGTATGATAGCAATGTTCACAAAATAATTTGGATTTATTTTTCTGAAATAATTTGCAACAAAAGTTGTTGCAAATATTGGAGAGAATCATGAGATAATATAATCTCATGTAATAAGGAAAGGAGAGCCACCTTCCATAAAGGAAGAGTCGATGGCCACAATTCCTATAAGGAATGTGGTGGCCGTCCACCCTCCTTATGGAAGGAGGCTTGCCTCCTTCCTATTTCTCTAATGGAGATTGATTTGATATAAATCAAATTATATTCAATATATATTTGATTTATAAATTAATTATTGTTGTGCTTTTAACAACAAGATCATGGCCATTAAAAGAAACACAAATCAATGAGAGCCATTGGATTTGTGTTGCCCATAGATTGAGATTCATGGATCCCAAAATATTATAAATAGAAGGGCACCCCTTGCTCTTCACAAGCTAATGAGAACATAAGGCTCTCTCTATCACTTTCTCTCTACACGCCATCCCTCCCTCTCTCTCTCATATGGCTGTCCACCATGGATGCCCTAGAGAGAATCTCCATCGCAGCAGCGTCGTCATTATGCTGCCCGATCGTTTGCTCGTGGATCTCCATCTCCTTCGATGCGCCTCACTCGTGAAGAAGACGTCGGATCTCGTGTGTCGAGATCAGGAGATCCCCCGCTTGGATCATCAACGTGGATTGCGAGAAGCACATGTTTCATCAACATGCTCGCAAGTGTCTCCTTTGTCGGATCGGACTTGAGACATGAGGTCTCTTCGTTTTGAGACTCGATCGCAACCACGCTTCAAGATATAACCATAATACTTGTTTGTGGTTTAGATGAAATGATCTGAGAAGTGTTCTCGGATCATGTGGTTTCATCGCATGATTTTTTTAATTTCTGCTACCTCGAGCAACTAGTACGACTAGTCGCTCCCGATCGCATACGATGCGATCCTCATGCTTCCGTGATGCGCTTAAAGATCTCTCCCTATCCTTCAAGTGGTATCAGAGCCTTATGTCAGAGGTTTCGGATACGATCCATAAACCTAGGATGACTTGGGTTTGTTAGGGTTTGCGAAAGTTTTATCGCATTTCATTTTCGCATCCCTGTTTAGTGATTATTTTTGGTCCTATTTAAATTGTTTAAACATGGAAATAAAACTTGAATATTGTTTCCCATTAAATAAGGAAATAATGGGATTTGAGTTTGCGTGATTTTGAATTCGTTTGCTCAAGTTATGATCAAATTAGTGAACATATAACCATAATTTCGGGGACTGCGAATCTTAACGTAACTAAAGAGTTAATTACGGATTTGAAACGCCTTGACATGCATGCAAATTACTTAGGTTATGTTGTAAATCAAATTAGTAAACTTTATAAACTTACTTTGCTTAATTTGGATTTAAATTGATTGAGATATGATAATTTTAGTAAGTGAGAGTCACTGTTGGAATTTACTTTCCTAATCAAGAACCTTGTGATTGTCATTTAATTAATTAGTGAAATTAAATGATTTAATTTCCTGGAATAATTATGGATAAATATTTGTGATGATGATAATTATTTCCTTAAATGTCATTGCCTTAACCAATAATTGATTAGATATGAAATAGATCACAATTGGTTACAAAATCTACTTTCCAACAAATATGTTGCTTGAATAGGATTTGGGATTTGTTTAGCAAATCTCATTATAATGTTAATCAAAATTATTGTTATTATTATTATAAGGTATAACTTCAGTTGAAAGACCGATTATAATCTCAAGTACACAATGATCAATTTGGCATTATCTTTTCCGAGGTGGATATGGTGTCTAGTCGGGGAGTGTTTGGGTAGCAGGTTGCATCGTGTGCGGTATGTCCCACTCCCGTCGGTATTGGCCATGACAGCGAGTAGTGACTTGATAATGTAGGAGAGATCACGATGTATTTTTCTAATTATTAAAATTCAGAATAATACGTATTTGAGATAATACCATAATTCAAGTAACAATAAAGATTGTTTGTTGGATATTGATTGGATCATTAATTTAATATGATTAGATTAATTGGAATCCAATTAAAATTAAAACACTCTATTATAAATAGAGATGTTAGTTCCCTTGGAAGAATTAATCATAATGAATAGATTCATGATGATTAATTATAATTTGAATATGATATGGATGATCACATAAGTGACATCCATGGTCTCCCGTGAAGGTGGAGGGTTCCGTCACCAGAGATTGTATGTAGGAGACGCCTCTACGAAGTGACAACTCCTGTATGCAAGCACATCTGGATCGGTCTCTTTTCTTCTCGAAAAAGTAAGGACTTATGCGTAGTGACCCCAATATCGAGTCCTCATATTATTGGGGTGATATTGGATTTCGCATAGTGAGTTGTATTCCTGTTGACGGTTGGTTCAATTAATGATGGGTCAAAATCACCTTAGGGGTGGTGGGCCCGGGTGCTAAAGACCGAATTGGAAATGCAAGTTAGACTTGCAAGGTGGAATATGTTCCCGCTTCTTTTTATCCCAGTTGCATGTTCTCATATTATTGGGATGTAATAAAGATAAGGAAGGAGATCCCAGATCTTACTTGAGATATAATGGCAAGTATATCTTTTACATTGAAAGTAATTAAGGCATTGAACTTTCAATGTTGACAAGGCAGGACAACTTTGATATAAAAAATCCTAAATCAAAGTAAAGTATATATTTATATATATGTATACATTTATGCAAATTTCTTATTTCAGATAATCCATCATTAAACCCACTCGATACTATACTCAAAATAACCAGTAAAATATCATGGATTAGATCCATGATGAAGATATTATACTTGGAATTGAACACATAATGTATGTGGTTGCAATGTGCAAGTTTCCTCAAAAATAATGAGGAATGACAATAGGACTTCAGTCCTTTGGTTTGTATGTCTCTATGTCCTGATCTCTCATCGATTGCACTTTGGAAGTGACATGTCGATGATGATCGTAATTGTCAAACAATCCTTATAAAATTCTAAGAAGATATTCTGGCATACATATGTGCTCTTGACATTTAATCATGAATGATGTGGTTCTCTGCATCATGCAGAATGATGGCTCTATAAGAGATGATGTATTCAAATTGTTTGAGTACCTAGTTGAACCAATGTTTTAAGAGTTTAGATGGATGTAGATACGATGAGTGTCATCATTCTACTATCTATACTTTGGTCATTCTTGATGCTTCATATTATTCATATTGTATGAATTGAATGAAGCATGTATAAATGTTGAAATACTCTTATATTGAAATTTTTTGATTTCAACATAAGAGATCCTTTATCTTGAGCAATGGTTGTCTATAGATGAAAGGAGCACAGTGGAAGCATGGATCAGTCTCAAGTAAGAAGGAAAGTCAAAAGGTTGGCTGTACTTCTATGACTTCCATATGACATCCAAATAGTTGGATGAATGCCAATACAACAATAAGCTGATATATTGATAGTGTGACTATATAGACTATCTTGGATCCTTAGAGAAGGACTTGGATAGTTCATCGGAATAATCTACATATAATCATTGAAATTGACCTTCTTACTTAATAAGATAAAGTCTAATAATTGTAGCTCAATCTTCTAATGACACTTGCTGGTTGCATATGTATTAGAAGACTAGAAATTTGATCGTAAAGGTTTAATAGTCATCCATATGGATATTGATGCAATTGTTGCAACAATCTCTATTGGATTGATGGACTTCATAATTTCAGTGGGAGAGTCCTTAGTCTTAGAGAGTGTCTCTATGAACTAGATATTATAATACACTCATTGTTTATTTCTAAAAGTTGAGAATAAACATGAATTCTGGAATAGTCCTATCATAAAGAGTTATGATGGAGATATTTCAGATAGTAATCTAAAATCTAGTGGACTCTACTAAATTAGAAAATTAATGAATGATTCATTAACATTTCTAATACTAAAATTAAACCTTAAAAGATCAATAGGAGGATGAAGATCATTTGAAAATGATTTGGCATCAAGTCTTGGATATTTGTCTATTGATGAGATCAACGAACTAGTAAGAGATGAAACTTTAGAATGTCTAAAATTTCAAATCTTACATACTTGAATATTGTATTCAAGAGTAGAAAATATCCAATATGCCCTTATATGGGAACGGTATTAGATACTGAGGTATTCAAGATCTCATACACATTGATGTATGTGGATTATCTATATCATGATAAACATTGATGATATGTGATATCATTAGATGATTATGTATGATATGAGATTTCTTCTCTTCACCTAAGAAACCTTTGAAATGTTCAAAGATTTCACAATTTTTGTTTAGAACCAAGGTTTGAAGGAAGATGAAATGAATTTGATCTAACCAAGGTAGCTTGTACCTATTAGAGGAATTCAAGGAATACCTTATGGAGATGTGAATATCATTCCTATCTCAATCCTCCTAGTGCGCCTTAACTCAATAGAGTTGTAGGAGATACAATTGGATCATATGTGACATGATTTGATCAACGATGATTCTTAGCATAATTACCTCTTAGTTTCCAAGGTATAAATGCTGTAGAGACTACAATATATATCCTTATAAGGTTCCATGTTAGTAAACTGGAATCTAGCACTAGAGAGTGCTACTTCATTAGGAAAATAAAGGATGGTATTGGATACCTACTTTATGACCTTGAGATTCTTAAAAGATTTCATATCTGTGAATGTGATTCTTAGATGATGAGACTCTTGAGAATCATGATGAAAATCAAGTAAAGGAACTCATTTTGTCTTGAGAAGATAATGAGGCTCCTAAAATTGGAAACTAAAAGGACAATTAAAGATGAAACACTAATACCTCTTCAAATAAATTTGAAGATGGATTCCATATGTCAGTTGAATCTGACAATGATCTGACTTCATGTGATGAAGCTTCTGAAGATCATAGCATGGAAAAGATGGATGTTAGCAATAAAGTCTAAAGTAGACTTCATATACAAATGTTGTATATGGACCCTCGAGGATCCACCTATATGGGTAAGACCCATTAAGGTGTAAATGGATCTTCAATAGAAAGAGGGAACCTGATAAGAAGGTAGAGACCTTCAAAGCACAGTTCTTAGCCATGAGCTGCATAGCGAAGAGAAGACATCGCTTGCGATTATACTTGCTCTTCAGTAACCATTCTTGAACCCATCAAAATATTGCTAACTATAGCTATACAACTTGACTTTGACATCTTCAAGATGAAAGTCAATATTGCATTCCTCCATAAATACCTCTCTGAGGATATTCACATGAAGTAGCCCCATGGATTCATGATTGAGGAAAGCAAGGTGTGCAAGCTAGAAAGCTCCATCTATGGACTCAAATAATCTTCTTGTAGTTGGAACATAAGATTTGATGAAATTATAAATGTTATGATTTCAGATAGAATCTTGATGAACCGTGTGAAGCTTAGTGGGAGTGCCATTGTGTTCATCGTGCTAAATGTAAATAATATCCTAATCATTTAGAATGATATAAGGATGATAATAAGTGTTTTATAGATTGGCTATTCTATATCTTGAGATATAATCTCAAGGATACCTCTTAGATCTTAGTTACGAAGTTGTTCAAAAGCAAAGAGAAGAGGATATTGGGACCGTCACATTGACGGTACACCTTGGACATTTCCATATTCTGGAAAATTCCAAGAAAGGATACTTTCCCTTATGATATGGTACTGACCTATCTTAAAAGGGATAGCACCTCAAAGGGTTGAGTATGTGAATGCTTAAATTGCTTGCCCTTATGCATCAGTTCCGAGAAGCCAGGTGTATGCCAGATGTATATAAAAGCCAAATGTATGCCATGCAATGGGAGTAGTAAACTGTTACTAATCCTACTATGGAGATAAAACAATTGATTGCAGTAATAACAATATCTTCAAAGATGACAAGACTTTAGAGATAGTGATCTCTAAGTCTTATCTTCAAGAAATTAAGACTTTATAGATGGAGATCTAAAAGGTCTTAACTATGAATACCTTAGGAGATAGAGATCTCTAAGAATAAGGGTATTATGATAAGGATAATAGAAATTATATACTGGTTATAATGATTATTGAGATGTAGTGTCAAGGACACTATGACTGACATGATTGAGTATTGGTTGCATAAGATGTAACATTCGCATTGGATGCGAACACTATTTCTAGGAGATATGCAAGTGCCGTAAAAGGACTTGGCATAGTCTCTTGGGAACATAGTGACTGATCAACTTACATAGCTATTTTTCTAAATAGCCTATGGTTGTCACATGAGTGCGGGTTTAATGATTAGCCCATTAATGGCTCTTTGGGCTAGTGAGAGATTGTTGGACATGCGAGCCCATAGCGAGCCATTATGCAATAAATGTTATCGCGAATATCATCCCTGATCTGAAATGAAGAATAGATAATTTGCATAATAGGCCCCTTAATACAATTAGGGTTATGTACCATGGCCATCTTAATGATCGTACAACTGTTGATTCAAATATTGAATCATAGAGGCTGGTGCTTGGATGAACATCTAAAGAGTAAGCACCGCCAAATGATTATTGAGAGATGATCTCCAGCATGAGTAGGAGATGGTAATCCTTTCTCATTTAGGCTGATATCTGACCGACCTCTTGATGCAGGTCCTCTGCATATGAATAGAGATTTAGAGGTGTCAGATTAGTTAGGTCAGAGAGTTTGCTTAACGAGATCGAGATAACCAAAGTCCTATGTCGTCTGCTGTCATGATATAGGCACACATCCTATGACCAGAGATGGATGTGTTACTATATGTCTGAGTATGTACATTTGGCAGACCAATAGGTTGATGACCTAATCAAGGTCTATACACTGGCGCACTGGTGTGCATATAAGGGCATATGAGTAATACGACCTCTCATAGGGATGTATAACCATGATGCTTCCATTCCTAGGGAGTGATGAAATGGGTCTGGATTTTAGTGACTCCTCTCAGTAGAGAAGTAATCTGATATTGATCTAAATGTTGGACATTGACCTGAATGTGATTCAGATACATTGAGAAAATTAGATTTGCGGTCTTGATTTAATAAAGCATCTATTGGAGGTTCGCAAGATCTGGATTTGAGATATGATCTCATTATCCAAGTCACTATATGTGGAACAATACAATCACCCTATCCTTATCTCCAAGTATTCGCGGAGAAAGCGCATTATCCTTGAAAGAGTTTAGGATAATTTCATTGTTGATATATGTATTCGAGCATTGAGAAAATGGATAATAAATGTGATTTAATTATTATGAATAATATAAATTTGATTCATATTATATGGAGAGTTATCTAAGATAATTAAATGTGATTTAATAATCAAAGATGTAAATAATGTGAATGTGATTCACATTGTTTGGGCACATGAGAATAAAGATCCAAGATGATTAAATGTGATTTAATTATCATGGATATGAATAATGTGGATAGCACTATCCATATTAATCATATATATTATAAATGTGATTTATAATATATATATATATATATATAGCTATTTGTAATTTACATTTGTTAATTAAATGTTGATGTGAATTGGATTCACATTGGACATTAAATTGAAAATGTAATTTACATTTTATTTTGGGTTGTGAATGTGAATCACAAATTTCCAATGACATGATTGCAATGTTCACAAATTAAATTGGATTTATTTTTGTGAAATAATTTGCAACAAAAGTTGTTGCAAATATTGGAGAGAATCATGAGATAATGCAATCTCATGTAATAAGGAAAGGAGAGCTACCTTCCATATAGGAAGAGTGGACGTCCACAATTCCTATATGGAATGTGGTGGCCGTTCACCCACCTTATGGAAGGAGGCTTGCCTCCTTCTTATTTCTCCAATGGAGATTTATTTGATATAAATCAAATTAGATTCAATGTTAAATTAGTTATTGTTGTGATTTTAACAACAAGATCATGGCCATTAAAAGAAACACAAATCAATGAGAGCCATTGGATTTGTGTTGCCCATGGATTGAGATCCATGGATCTCAAAATATTATAAATAGAAGGGCACACCTTGCTCTTCACATGCTAATGAGAACATAAGGCTCTCTCTATCTCTTTCTCTCTACACGCGATCCCTCTCTTTCTCTCTCATATGGCCATCCACCATGGATGCCCTAGAGCGAATCTCCATCATCGCAACGCCGTCGTTATGCTGCCTGATCGTTTGCTCGTGGATCTCCATCTCCTTCGGTACGCCTCGCTCATGAAGAAGACGTCAGATCTCATGTGTCGAGATCAGGATATCCGCCGCTTGGATCATCAACATGGATTGCGAGAAGCACGTGTTTCATCAACACGCCCGCAAGCGTCTCCTCCGTCGGATCGGACTTGAGATAGGAGGTCTCTTTGTTTAGAGACTCGATCGCAACCACGCTTCAAGGGGTAACCCTAATACTTGTTTGTGCTTTAGATGAAATGATCCGAGAAGTGTTCTTGGATCATGTGGTTTCATCGCATGATTTTTTTAATTTCCGCTTCCTCGAGCAACAAGTGCGACTAGTCGCTCTCAATCGCATACGATGCGATCCTCACGCTTCCGTGACGTGCTTAAGGACCTCCCCATATCCTTTAGGGGTAAATATTATCTGTACCCCCATGTTTTTGCATATTTACTATTAGTCCTGTAATTATTATAAGTAGTCCTCTGCTGACTCAGCCGACAAACCTTGGTACATTTGCAACAAGCCCTCACAGGTTTGGTTATCTACTATTTAGTCGGATATTTTGAAGCACACATTACAACTTTTTGGATAAATTCATACCGGCTCCCGTACTTTATTTTATTTGCATAAAAGCCCCCACTAGTAGTGTAGTTTCTCTTTATTATTTTATTTATTTAAAATAGCGATTAAACCTCAAAAATTCCCAAAATATATAAGTATGCTCCTGATTGCACACTCTTTGATGTTATATTTTTATTTTGCAATTTTAGAACTTTTTTATTTATTATAAAAAATAAAAAATACCTTATTTTCTTTCTGTGTACAATATAAAACCTATAAAAATATAAAATCATTTTGAAAAATCCCCAAAAAATATATTTTGCTTATTTAAGTATTTTTAACCTTCATACCAAAATTCATTAAAAATTATGAATGAAAATACCAAAAAGTGAAAAACCCTAAAAAACCTAAAAATAATAAAATACCCAAAAATTCTAAAAATTATGTTTTCTATTTTATGTTTTTCTCTTTATTATTATTTATGTATTAGATTTAATTTGGAGAATTTTTGAGTATGTTTATTATTTTTAATCTCCATTTTAATTTCAACATATTAATTAATCTCTATTTTAGGGTATTTTTGACTTTAAAAATATATAAAAATTGGAAAAATTTTCTAAACCATCATAAAAATAGTAAAAAATTAATTAAAATCCAAAAATATTTTATTTTTATTTTTATTATTTTTATTAGTATTTATGTCGATATCAACCTATATTGTATATATATCTATATTATATTATAAAAACAAAAAAGAATTAAAAAATATAAAAATATAAAATAAAAATATAAAATCAGAAAATCTAAAATCAAAATTCAAAAATATAAAACAAAAATAAAATAAAAAATAAAAATTAAAACCCATAACAAGACATGTAGAGAAATAATCCACAATCCTTCTTTTGCATTCAATTGCCCGGTCTTGCTTGTTTGCTCCCTGTGTTCGACACTCTACATACTTGCACTATACACACATTTTGTAGAGTTAAATAAAATAAATGTTAACTCCACATTTATTTTCATTTCTTGATCATCATTGTGGGTTAATTATTGTCTGAATAGGGTTTCATGAGTGATAATACATCGAACTGCAGTTTCGCCTTGTGAAACCATTCGACCCTCTGCAAAATCCTCTTCAACACTAATTAGGCAAGAAATTTCGTGGTTCATCAGATCACACTGTTGTCGGGGACACAACTCATCTTTATTTGTTGGATTTTTTTTGTATTAATTTGAGTTGATTATTTCAAAAAATATAGTTCTTCATGTTGTGTTTTTTCTGCATCATTCTTGATTAAACTTCTTGATGTTTTTCTGACATTTTCTTTTATAGTAATGCCCAAGGAGATGGAGGACGCTCGATCAACATGGAGGCGTGGAGTTGGGAGCTCCCGCTGTGTGGAGCTGTAGAAGAAACTCAGGAGAAAACAAGGAATTTAATTAACATTATGTCATGCATTTGTTGTGTATATAAGTGTAACATTTGCATTTCCATGGTCATCATTCGAGGGCTCGTATGTGTAAATTGAACTGACCATGGCATATGTGTGTGGAGCCTACTTCACACCAGTCCGGGTGGGGCTTCACTTGAGTGTTCGAACCTAGGATTAGGTACTCAACTCTTTGAGCTTCCCGTATTTCATATATCTTATGATTGATTCGTAGAGTAGGACACACCAATAAGAGGTGAGGAGATTCACCTCATCTCCTTGACTCATTGAGACACATGTAAACACCGATCTATCTATCCAAATTTAAATCCAATTCTTCCTGCTAATAGTATCATGTTTAGTGTGCGATTTCCTCAACTTGCACATATATAGTGTAAAAAATTTAATGCAGTCTTGCATGTGCATGGCGATTGTTGGAGGCACTGTAAGTTTCTCTCTCAAGCATGCATCATGGTTTTCGTGAATGCATAAGTTTTTCTCGATCTTCCTCTTGATTTATCAGTTAAGGTATTGAAATTGGCCGTTTAGGCGATGATTGCTTGATCTGTGCTCATCTAAACAGTGAACCCAAGAAAAAAATTGGGACTATAATGCAAGTCGAAAAAATAAATGGAATAAAATGAACCTTGGATTATAGGAGAGCAATACCCACCTTGTACACAGCTTGTGATTGATTGTTAGAGGTGAGGATGTATCCTTAGGATAGTGCCCAAAACCTATCATTAAACCCTTCGTAATGAAATCGAAAATGGAATTGATTACTAACTAAAATAGACAAGATAATGTTGGTTGAACCCTTACGACCCTCATGTGTGTAGTTGGTCAAATCATGGGTATCATTGCTTGATTAGTTGAGCCTGAATGTGTTTTTCACCCAACCCTTCCGAATCCCTAGTACTATACTCCCATCTCCGCAGATTCCACCATCTTTGCAAATCCACTCCCCCTCTAACCCTAACTAATAGCCAGTTCCCCAACCTTAATTCTTCACACATAAATACCCAGATTACTTTTTAGCCTAAGTATAGGGGGAACCTTGTACAGTCTTTGAGTATTCACCATGTGTCCCACTATCCTTAAAGCATACTCTCTACTTAGCTATTCTCAGCCTAAGTATAGGGGGACCCTTGTCATGTATAATCTTCCCTCTTCTTGCTCTTCTTATACTTAGGTTATTTTAACCTAAGTATGGGGGGAGGGGAGAATCTAAGTCAGTTCTGCTATATCATCTTGTATTTTAACTTGAGCTATAGATTCATATCACTTTGTGCTTTGAGGGCATAACAAAACTTAAGTATATGGGGGTATACCAGATATATTGTATATATACTTTAGCCATAACTCATATTTTGAAAAATTTGAAATATTTTTGGGCTAGGGTATAAGTATTTGTGAACTAATTTTCATAAAAATATTTGTAAATACTTTAAAAAATTTTCTAACTATGTGACATTATTTTGAAAAATATTTGACAATGGTTGAAAATAAGATTTGACTCATTTTCAAGATCTTTGAAAAATGTTTTAAAAATCTATATTTATTATGTGACATGGTTTGAAAAATATTTCAAAATAATTTTTAAAAGTGACGGACTAACTGACTTGCGTAAATACAACTAACCTTATTCAAAAATTCCGTAAAAATCTGAAAAATCGAAAACTTCTCTTTAGTATCGATTCTGACTACTAAGTTTAAAAATGAGTAGCTACTTCTCAGTGAGGGAACTACGGTCTCCCTTAGGAGAGTGGGTGTTAAAAGACAATGCGAATGCCACTGTCTTGAAGTAATACGGGTAGCCGTCTAACAGTCCGTACTTACATCCATATTGGCTGAAAGTAGACGCAACTATTCATATGAGCTTGGGTCAGTCATTATTTCTATAAAGATTAAAAAGTCCATAAAAATTCAAAATAAAAAATTACAAAAACCACTAATTTTGGAGTTGGTGTATTCCTGACGCATTCATTATCACTCAAGGCTTAAGGATTCGCGTATATTTGGTTTTTAAGATCTTGAGAGTATGAGTTAACCAGCCTTAGTCATTAGGATTTGAGACTTAATAATCCACACTCCCCTAGTTTGAAAGATATTAGCGCTTTATTGCACTCTCAATCTCGACCTTCTAAGAATATGTCCATCACATCACTTTCACAATTTCATGATTGATGAAAAGAGTTGAGTTATCACTTAAGAAACCGAGACTGGTGATTTGAGCCTAGACCCAATCTAATGATACTCGAGGATGGGATAAAGGCAATGAAGGATTCAAGAAACATAAGTGTCATCAAACCCTATCCAGTATGCGAACAAGTTCTCATGCTATCTTTTGATATTAACCTATGTGCTAGGGTGTAATGAAACTAAATAATCGTTAATTAGTGTGCACTAACTCTTGGTAAATGCAATGGAGCTAGTCTACAAAAAGAAAAGAAAGAAAATGTTGAATGAAAAGAGCTCTCAAATACAAAGTTAAAAGTCAAAAGAGCTTCTATCATAGGCGAGCACTCCCAACCATTTCAAAGTGTCCACTTGGACCAAAGCTAAATAGGACAAATGGGCCAGGCTAGTACCTCAAAAAGGCCTCTACATTGTAAGCGATATAAGTTTGAGTGTAAGTATATTAGATACTTGAAGAAGACACACCTCAGTGTACTTTCAAGAAAATAAGTACATACAACTCAACAAATCTTGACAGACACATTGATCAACAAACCAAGTACATGTGTGGAGTAATAAGGCACTCAAGAGGATCCTTGTTCCAATGTGAGGGAGAGAAGAAAATACACAATCCTATGCCCTGCATTTTCTAGCCTTCCATCTTCACTTTCAAGTCAGACGAACTAATGAGATAGTGGATTAAACACAAGAAAATATTTATTCCAAAGTGTTGAGGCTTAGGTCTAGAGGAGTGTCTCCTGAAATTGGACCTTGGGTGACATCTCGACTTGACTCTCCTGATTACAGTACACTAATTGTCATATCCTTACATTATATGTAGAAATAGAGAGTATGATAATTAGATAAACTGGATTCCTTTTGACTATAACATGGTTGAGCCAAGAATTCTAGGATCACTCAAATTAAGGGTCCTTGAGGAATTGAGCCTTGAAAATTCACATGCACTGTCAAGAATTAATCCCACTCCTGCATTCTTTAGATGCTCGAGGATGAGCATAGTTTAAGTATATAGAGATGACGAATCTATGATTAATCATATTATCTATCAATTATTATTCTCCATCATTAAACAACTCAATCAAAATACTCATCAATCTACTTTATTAGTAGTGGACTTTCTCCGTATAAATATCACTAATTATTGTTTATAAATTAACCCCTTTTATTTTCTTTATTTTAGTTGTATTATTTCCTTTTAAAAACTCTAAAAATTAGATTAGATATTGTAGATATTTATTTTGGTTTTGAAAAGAAGTTAAAAAGACAAAAAATATAAAAATAATTAAAATGCAATGTTTTTATACTCCCCAAAATTTTATATTATTTATTTAATCTCTTTAGGTTTTTTGTCCAACATGAAACTTGTAGATCTCCTCTAGTTAACAACTTTCATGTTTTGACTTTTTCCTAAATTTTCCTCCTTCTATTTCTTTTGTATATTACTTTATTTTTTCTTTTTTGAATAATCTGATTGGGGCACGTGACGCTTTTTGGAGCTGTTACATGGCCCAATCCTCTTTGCACCACCCGACGGTCTCCAGAACCCTTAGATCTCCCTCTACCCGCCTTCTTCTCCACCATCCCTTCCCTCTCGCTCCTTGATAGTTAGATTGCCTCCCCAGATGCCATCTCCACCATCTCTTCCTATCTCTTCCTCAGCTGCTGGATGGCTTTGAACCCAACATCTCTGCTTCCTCCATGCCAGATGTTCTTTCCCCCACCAAAGGATGATGCCTTCGATTCATCCTTGTATAGGATCCACTGATCTTATCCCATCCATCGCATCACACTCACATCTAGGTCATTGGATCACTTAATCAAATGGCCATCTGGTCATCTCCTACCTCTAATAACGTCTCCCCGCATCTTTTGCCTCGCCGCACCACTCCCCCTTCCAATTTCAGCCACCGCGTCTCGATGCCTCTCCAAACCCGATGGCACCTCCACGTAGCTCTAGGATCCATCATCCTTGCGCACCCTTCACTGCTCCACCTCCAACCTTCTAGGGCCTTCGATCGATGTTGCAAAACTCTCCTTCCACCATCATAACACCTGGTGATAACTGAGATCTGGCAAGGGTCTAAAATGATCCTCACTAAAGTGAAGACAAATAGTTGCTGAGGCGACCACTCACTAAACTTCTAGTTAATGAACAATTAACCCACAATACCAATTAATAAATGAATGGAAAAAATGCAGAGTTAAAGTTTATTATACTATACAACACAAAATGTATAACATGTAAGCATGTAGAGGTTGAACCATAGAGAGCAGACTAGGTAGCCTATGATTATTGCTAATCAAAGTGTATTATGTTCATGTTGGTCTTTATTATATTTTTATGTGGGTTTTTAATACAAATGAATTGATAGTAAACATACAAGTATATTTAAGAATAATAAATAATACAATATATTAGATTAATACATATATATACACACACATAGGTAAATATATACATATAAGGTATTCATATATTTACATATACATAGTTTTTTTATAATATATATAAATATAATCACTTTTTTATATATTTCTTGATTTTTAAATTTTTTATAATATAAGAATATATAGGGCTATATATACAATACATGGTTATATAATTATAAATACTCATAAAAACAAACAAAATTCAAAGATTAAAATATTTTTGGGTTTTAAATATTTTTCTCCTGTTTTTATGATTTTTCTTCTAATTTTATCTATTTTAAAGTTAAAATATCCCAAATTAGGGATTTAGTAAATAGGCCAAATTGATTTGAAGAAGAAAAACAGAAAATAAAGTCCAAAATTCTCCAAATAAGTTTAATAAATAGATAATAATATAAAGAAAATTATAAAATAAAAAGAAATATTTTGGGAATTTTTGCTAATTTATAACATTTTTTGTTAGATTTTGGAGCTTTTTAATTTTTTATCTTTATCTTTTTCCATTTTTATGTATTTTTGGCTTGGAAAGCTAAAATACTGAAATAAACAACATATGATTTTTTTTTGGAATTTTTCAAAATGTTTTTCTATTTTTTTGGTATTTTTCATTTCAAATAGAGACAAAAGTGCTCATTTTAGTTTTTATTAAATAGTTAAAATGCCCACAATGGCAAAATAAAAATATAACGTTAAACTACTGATAAACCCGAAAATCCCCCTCTTAATAGAATCGAATTAATGTTCGAATTCGTTGTAGGTAGGCAATTTCAGATCGATCAAAAACCATTTAATTAAATTTTCAATTAAATGCAAGCAGTTAATTTTTTTACTTGGGCTTGCCTAAGGTCGAACTCAAGGATACGAGCCTCTTAAGTGATTATTTAGAATCCAAATACTCGGATCAAGTGATTAATGAAGAACTAATTACGTCATCACAAAAGGAAACATGATGCAGACAGATGAAGACACTTTTTATTTGGTTTTTATGAAGCAACTTGTTACAAGTGTAAATATTTACCTTACCTAGATGAAATCATTGAGCAATACAAAAAGTAGTCAATTTCATTGTCAAATAAAGAAGCAAACTTAACTGATAAATTAACCAATGGAAATAAAATCACTAAACGGATGGATGACACTACATCACTAGAATTTATCATCCAAATTTGAAGTGTCAAAACAGAGAACTAATAATGCCAATGGATAGATAAGGAAGCAAGCTTCAAAATGAAACTGAAATGAACTTAAACAGAGATCATATGCTAAAGATATTCACAAAATAGTCTAGGGGCATAAACATCAGGAAAACATGAAAATATTTATAAAATCTTCACAAAAAGGTCCCTAAAAGGGCATAAACATCATTAAATAAAATCGTAAGGACTTCCCTGTAAATTTCATATGCGTAGGGGATATTTTGTAATTAAAACACAGAGGGGCTACTTTGCAAACAACCCCACGCGCACATGCGTTGCATGTGACTGGAAGGACCTATTTGCAATTCGGAGAAGTAGGCGGGTCTCCAATGCAATTTTCCCACCCTCACATGACCATGGCACGTGAGGGCTAGGTTCGGAAGGAGGCTCGAGCTCGGTGCATGGTTCGGGAGGCTCGGGTAGAGGCTCGGGACACGTGGAAGGATCTGGCACTTCGAGCACTAGCTCGGACCGCCCAGACCTCCAAGCTTTGGATGCTTCGACGTGGCTAATTGTGGGCCATTGGATGAGCACTAGGGGGTGCCATCCAACTACACCATGTAACTCCTGGAGCTCCCTCCTCTGTCGATCATTGGCGACGCAAACAGACCCCCGGATGGACTGCTGGAGCTCCACCTCCGTCTTCCATGCATGCAGAAGGTCCATGGAGGTTCCTAGAAGGCTGGAGGCCAAAGTCATAGCACGGAGAAGGTGCTGGACTGCCTGGAGGAGGCTAGAGACGACCCCACGCATGAGGCGGAGCTTGAGAAACCAGCTACGATGAGGCTCCGACCATTGAAGGAGAGGACATGCAATCATTAGTAGGAAATAACAGAAGCGCGCAAGTATCGTGCATGCGAGCGAGGTGAGGTGAACGGAAGGCCATACTGGCGAAGAAGGTGGTGTCCCTAGGTGTTCTTCTCCGGCGAGGTGGAGAAGGAGGCAAGGCAGCTAGAGTGTCTGACGGAGAGGAGAGGTGATTGAAGGGTATGGCGAGGATGGTGGATGTGAGGTGAAGCTTGCAATATGGTTAATTGCAGAAGAAAGAGTGTGTGTGCGACTAAATAATTATGAGAAATACGAAGGAGAAAGATGGAAAGCTTACCTGGAGATCGAGGCAGAGGAGAGCGGCTTGGGTTGAGCACCAGAGGGTGCTCTGATCATCGCTGGAATCCCCCAACCATAGGGAGCAGCTTGCCGACATTCTTAGGGCCAGAGCATGTCCTACCGTGGCCAAGGGTCGACACCAAAGCTCGAGGCTGTCTTCGCGTCCTCAACTGGCCTCCCCCTATCATGGGGAGACGGAGAGGTGATGGGTCTCGGCCCACGTAAAGGTAGACTAGATGAACTTCGGGCGGAGGCGACGTATTTGAAAGGGGTTGGCTAGAAGTGCATGTGGTGGAAGTCATTGGTTTGGAGGCTCGTGCTGATCGGAAGGAAAGGAGGTAACCAAGGACAGGTGGCGCACGAAGATGGTGTAGGTTAGGGTTTGGAATTGGCGTGGTTAGGAGAGTTGTGGAGGTGACCATCATGGTTGGGAAAATAGGAAGGGGGCGACGAGCTTTCATGGTGGATGTGGGAGAGAGGGAGCGTGGGAGGTTGAAGATGATCGTGTAACCGTTGGATCTTGCAATCCAAAGGTCAGGGTAAGGGTGCGATGGAGCGACCCTAATCAATTGATCAGGGTGCATCAACGGGCGTGAAAAGAGGCACCGATGATCGTTGGATCTAGTGATCCCATGGTCGAGGAATGAGCAGGGGCGGATGCTCCAGATGAGATCTGGAGCACAAATCAAAGGGCAGAGGATGGAGAGGGAACGAGCGATCGAGATGAATGCACCTAAGGAGAACGAACGATGCGGAGAAGAGGCGGATGGTGTGAGGGCAAGCGGGCCGTATGGCTCAACAAGAAGGAGCCACGTGGCCCAATGAGATTATACAAAAGTAAAAAATAAAAGAAAAATAAAAAAGAAATAGAAGGAGGACGAATTAGGAAAAACTCAAAACATGAAAGTTGTTGATCTTGATGAGATCTACAAGTTCATGTTGACCAAAAACACAAAATAAGTTATACAAAGGAGAAATAATTTTGGGACCGTTTTTAAAGGAATAAAAACACTGCAATTTTTTGTTTTGTATTTTTAATTTATTTAAAACCAAGATATATACAGTATTTACTCTGGTTTTTATTGACAAAATTTAAGCTATGGGTTTTAATAAATGGAAATTAGCATGATGAAATCGAGGTTTATCATCCCCCTATACTTAAACTATGCTCGTCCTCGAGCATCTAGAGCATGAATGAGTTGGATTTACCCTTGATTGTGCATGTGAGTACAAGACCCGATCCGTTCAAAAACTCTTGATTTTAGAGAACCAAAATTTTGAAGCTTAACCAAGCTCTAATCAAGAGGTATCCAATTTCTCTAATCATCAGACTCTCTCTGTTATAAATATATAATAAGGATATGATGTTAAGTGTTGACCACAATAACAAGAGTAGAGTCGCAACATGACCCAAGGTTCTAGTCCAAGAGACTCTCCTCAGAACCCAATCCTCAACTCTAGGGAATAAACCAAATATTGCATCCAATCCACCGTCTCCTTAGTTGTCAGACTTAGAAATGTATATGGAAGGTCAGTTGATGAAGGGTATATGATTGTGTCATTTCTTCTCTCCCTCTCATTGGAACAAGGATCCTCTCGAGTGCCTTATTAACTCAACCCACGTATTTTTATTGGCTGATCAGTGTGTCTGTCAAAAGAAGTTGGAGTCGTTTGTACTTGTTTTCCTGGGAGTACACTGGGGTGTGCCTTTTTTGAGTATCTAATATACCTTCTACCACCAGACTTGTAGCATTTACGATGCATAGCCCTTTTTGGTGTAAGCCCGACTCCTAGTCCTAATAGCAGTGGTCCAAGTGGATACTTTGAAACGGTTAGGAGCACTCGTCTTTGGTGGAAGCTCTTTGATATTTGACTTTGTAGGGTGAGAGCCTTTCCTTCAACAATTTTTTCTTTTCTTTTTGGCTATATCCACTGCTTTTACCAAAAGTTGGCGCACACTGATCAGTAATTTTTTTTATTTCTTCACAACCTGGCACATAGGTAAATGTCAAGAGATAGTACAAGAACCATGTCCTCATACTGGCTTAAAGATGCTGATACTCAGGTTTCATGAAGCCTTCATTGATTTTATCCCAACCTCGAGTATCATCAAATCAGGTCCAAACTCAAATCCCTTATCCTTGTCCTTCAAGTGAAATTTCAACTCCTCTCATCATAACTGTAGTCGTGCATGTGAAGTGCTGATCATATTCTTAAGGTAGATATTAAGCATGCAATATATCACACAAATCTTTCAAATTAGGGAAATATGAATAATTAAGTCAAAGACCCTAATGACTAAGGCTTGTGAACTTAAAATCTCAAGACCTCGTAAATCAAGTGTTCTTGAACTTCACTAATCTTGTTTGAATGTGGAAGTGTCAGGGATTAAACCAACTCCTTCATTCATTTTTTCCGTTTATTTTTTTATATTTTTGAAAAGTACTATATACAAACACAAGTTAGTCTCATTTATACCCTCCTTTTTGAACATATTTTTAAAAGATTTTCCAAACTGTGTCACATATATATAAAGATTTTTCAAACATTTTTCAAGACAAATAAAACCCATTTTTCAAACCATTTTCAAAACATTTTCTTCAAAATAATGTAACATAGTTTAGAAAAAATTTTCAACTTTGAAAACATTTCATCCTACTTAGTTCAAAAAAAGTATACTCTAGCCCCAAAAACAGCTTTAAATTTTCAAAAATTTCAAAATAAGAGCCATGGCTAAAGTATACATATATACAATATATGCAGTATACCTCCCCCTATACTTAACTTATGCTATGTTCTCATAGCACTAAGTGATACAAAGCCATATCTCAAGTTAATATATAGGAAGATATACTGGAAATGAGGAGGACACCCCCTATACTTAGGTTAAAATAACCTAAGTGTCAGAGAGAAGGATAAATGAGTCTGGAATTCACGGGGACTCAGGCTCCCCTATATTTAGGCTGAGAATAGCCTAAGTAAAGAGATGGATAAGTGTAGTTGGACAGATCTGAGGAGAACAAAGAGGTTAGGATGGATTTATACGTGAATGAATCTATGGAGACAAATGGAGGAGCTAGTAGCCATGGGAGGGTTTGGAAGATCCACAAACAAGGCTCAATCAATCAAGCAACACCATTGATTCACCAACTCACACATGAAACCATCAACTGTTGGTCATTTATCTTTTCATTTTTATTGGTGATAAAATAAAATTCATTCTCACTTACGCTAGGCTTATTGATACATCAAATCACAAGATCCTACATAAAAAGGAGTTGGTCTCCCAAAAAAACAATGATTTTACTCCATTTTATTTGGTCGACTTGCATTAACAGTACCAATTTTAGCTTCAAGGTTATAACTGATTTTAATGTGAACATAAATCAAGAAAACATCCTCTAACGACCATTCTCAATTTCCATTTAAATCATAGGTGATCAATCCAGGAAGAGAAGTCGAGAAAATGCCGATGCATACGATAAAATCATGATGTATGCTAAAGAGAAAAATTCGCAATGCCTTTATCTTTATCTTTGAAAACAAGACTGAATTAAAATCAAATACTAAATTTATACAAGTCGATGAAAACTGCACCTAGCATGCTTTTTCTAGCGTGGAAAGAACAAATTTGATTTTGGCTAAGTGAAGAGATGTCTACGTGCGTCTCAATTTAGTATGTCCTACCTACGATCGAACACATGGGATATGAAATAAAATTGCTCAGAGAGTTGCATGCCTGATCCTAAGTTGACATTCAAGTAGGGTAGACCCCACACAACCACAATGTCCTTCGTTCATTTACAATCACAAGTCTTCATATGAAGACCACTATAAAGACGATTATTACATGAATGCATGAAAAATGCGAGACCATAATTCTCGTTAATTTCTACAATGGCGCTTCTGTGGCTCCTCGCAGCAGGAGCTCCTACTCCTTACATCTTTAGTTGCCAAGGCACCCTATCACAATAATCAATCATTAGATATATATTAGAGAATTTTTAAACAATGCAAGTGAAATAAATGACTTGACCTAAAATATAGAACTTATCACTTAATCAAATAGTAAAAATCTAAATAAAACAAAAGATGAGCCGTGTCCCCGACAACGTCGCCATTTGATAAACCCGAAAATCACCCCATTAATAGTGTCGAATTAATGTTCGAATTTCGTTGTAGGTAGGAAATTTCGGATCGATTAAAAACCACTTAATTAATTTTTCAATTAAACATAAGCGGTCCATTTTTTTACGTGTGCAAGCCCAAGGTCGAACTCAGGGACACGGGCCTCTTAAGTGATTATTTAGACTCCTAATACTTGGGTCAAGTGATTAATGAAGAACTAATTAGGTCATCACAAAAGGAAACATGATGCAGACACTTTTTATTTGGTTTTTATGATGCAACTTGATACACATTTAAATATATGCAAATATGCCCTACCTAGATGAAATCATTGAGCAATAAAAAAACTAATCAATTTCAGGGTCAAATAATGAAGCAAACTTAATTGATAAATTAACCAATGGTATTAAAATCATTAAATAGATGACACTACATCACTCGAATTTATCATCCAAATTTTAAGTCTAAAAATAGGGAACTAATGATGCCAATGAATAGATAAAGAGGCAACTTCAAAATGAAACTGAAATCAGCTTAAATGGAGATCATATGCTCAAGATATCCGCAAAATAGTCCAAGGGCATAAACGTAAGACCAACTCAAAAATATTTCTAAAATCTTTACAATTAGGTCCTTAGAAGGGCATAAATGTAATGAAATAAAAGCACAAGGACTTTCCTGTAAATTTCCCATACGTGCAGGGGTGATTTTACAATTATTAAAACCCGAAGGGGATACTTCGCAAATAACCCCAAGCACGCACACGTTACACGTGCCTAGGAGGACCTATTTGTGGTTTAGAGATGTAGGCAGGGCACCGATGCAATTTTCCCACCCCTCACGTGACCAGAGCATGTGAGGGCTAGGTTCGGAAGGAGGCTTGGTCTCGATGCGTGGCTCGGGAGGCTTGGGACACGTAGAAGGATCTGACGCTTCGAGCACTGGCTCGGACCGCCCGGACCTCCAAGCCTTGGAGGTGTCGACATGGTTGATTTTGGGCTGTTGGGTGAGCACTGGGGGTGTGCCATCCAACGACACCTGTAACTCATGGAGCTCCCCCCTCCGTCGATCATTGGCGGCGCAAACAGACCTCCGACGGGACTGCCGAAGCTCTGCCTCTGTCTTCCGTGCGTGCTGAAGGTCCATGGAGGTTCCTGGAAGGATGGATGCCAAAGGTGTAGCATGGGGAAGGTGCTGGACTCTGGAGGAGGCTAGAGATGACCCTACGCCAAAGGCGGAGCTTGAGAAATCATCTTTGACGAGGCTCCGACCATTGAAGGTGAACACCTACAATCGTTAGTAGGAGATAGTCGAAGCGTGTAGGTGTCGTACGTGCGAGCGAGGTGATGTGAACGGAAGGCCATATTGGCGAAGAAGTAGGCGACCCTAGGTGTTCTTCTCCGGCGAGGCCGAGAAGAAGGACGCGAGGCGACTGGAGTGTCTGACGGAGAGGAGAGGTGATTGACGGGTATGGCGAAGATGGTAGATGTGAAGTGAAGCTTGCGAGATGGTTAATTGCATGAGAAAGAGCATGGCCAAGGCTAATTAATTACGGGAAATACGAAGGAGATAGATGGAAAGCTTACCTGAAGATCGAGACGGAGGAGAGCGGCTTGGGCTGAGCACCTGAGGGTGCTCCGGTCATCGCTGGACTCCCACAGCCATGGGGAGTAGCTTGCCGACGTTCTTAGGACCGAAGCATGGCCTACCATGGCCAAGGGTAGACACCGGAGCTCGAGGTTGTCTTTGCGTCCTCAATCTGACCTCCCCCTGTCACAGGGAGACGAAGAGGCATTGGGTCTCGACCCGCGTAAAGGTGGACGAGGTGAACTTCAGGCGGAGGTGACGTATTTAAAGGGGGTTGGGTAAAAGTGCAGGTGGTGGAAGTCGTGGGTTTGGAGGCTCGTGTTGACCGGAAGGAGAGGGGGGAAGCAAGGACATGTGTCACACGAAGATGGTGGAGGTCAGGGTTTGGAATTGGCATGGTTAAGAGAGTGGTGGAGGTGGCCATCGTAATCGGGAAAATAGGAAGGGGGCAACAGGCTTTCGTGGTGGACATTATAGAGAGGGAGCGTGGGAAGTTGAAGACGATCGTGTAACCGTTGGATCTTGCGATCCAATGGTCGGGGTGAAGGCACGATGGAGTAGCCCTGATAATCGATCAGGGTGCATCAACGGTAGGGATGCAAACAGTTACAGATATATACGTATCTGATCCGTCACCATATCTGCTTTACATTAATTTTGGCATCCGTATCAGTATCCATTTTAAAATGCAAATGGATACGATTTTGATATCTGCAAACATCTGTATCCGTATTTGTATATCCATTTTCATAAATAAATATAGTCATAGATTTATTTTTAACCTTATATAACATAGTTATATACCATCTCTTACCATATTTGTATAATGTTTATGATACAAACACATTTAGTAAATTTATATCACGTGTTTCCCATCCAATTTGTATATACTTAAGTCGATTCTATATAATGTTTCTAACATTACTCGTATGCCATCAGTATCCGTTTTACATCCATATCCATTTTTAAGGATATGGTAAGATAGTTTTTATATCGGTCAATGTCCATATCTACATTTGTATTCGTAGTAAAAAACAGATAAGGATATGGTAATACCTATATTTGTATCCATATCCGTCTGTTTGCATCCATAATCAACGGATGTGAAAAGAGGCACGGATGGCCTTTAGATCTAGTGATCCAATGATCGAGGAATGAGCAGGGGCGGATGCTCCAGATGAGATCTGGAGCGTAGATCGAAGTGCAGAGGATGTAGAGGGAACATGCGATCGAGATGAATGCGCCTAAGGAGATCGAATGGTGCGAAGAAGAGGTGGATGGTGTGAGTGCGAGCGGGCCGCATGGCTTAACAGAAGGAGCCACATGGCCTAATGAGATTAATCAAAACTAAAAAATGAGATAAAAATAAAAAAGAAATAGAAAGAGGATGAATTAGGATAAACTCATAACATAAAAGTTGTAGATTTTGATGAGATCTAAAAGTTTCATGTTGACCAAAACACAAAATAAGTTAAACAAGAGGAGAAATAATTTTGGGAGCATTTTTAAAGGAATAAAAACATTGCAATTTTTGTTTTGTACTTTTTTTGTATTTTAAATTTATTTAAAACCAAGATATATACAGTATTTACTCTGGTTTTTATTGACAAAATTTAAGCTAGGGGTTTTAATAAATGGAAATTAGCATGATGAAACCGAGGTTCATCAAGTACATGCTAGCAAACATCTAACTCTATTTTGCATAATTTTTGGAGCACAAGTGATATTTCTAATAAATGAAATTCAAGCACAAAAACACATGAACTGGGAAGGGCATATTTGTAGATAAAATTAAAGGCAGGGATTGGTGTAAAATTTTCCCAAAAATATACAACTTATATTTAAATTTCTTATACTAAAAATAAATACAAGAACCTGCATGGTTACACATGTAATTTGCCCAGCTCACGTGCGATGACATGTGAGCTGAGCTGGATTGGACTCGTTAACAATTTACAATAAACTTAGGGACCTCTATGCAAAAGGTCCAATTTATTTACGCTACACAATATATTTACAAGACTAATAAATAAATAAACAAAGGCGGAGGCGGGATGGGGGGATATGCAATGTACCCCTAAAGGTGCACCATCGTATGGTTCTAATTCATCCACTTATACACGTGGCTGCTGCTCAACGGTGGATGACGGTTGGGCGATGGACGCTTGCGATCAGATCTCAAGCTGAGATCGAACGACTAAGCTGCAAAAACTCAATGGATGCTGATGGATCTGGGGGCATCTCCAGATTAGATAGTATCTGCTCGTCACGAAGAACATGGAAGAAGGTGTTCTTCCATGAGCTTCGATCCTTGAATGCTCCTCCATCTGACGATCTCCGATGTTGTTCTTTGGCTCTAAATGATCGAGAAGGCTGTTCGTAGCTGGTGATGGGCTCGACAAGGTCCAAGACCCAGCGATGGGATCCTGGCACGTCGTGGGAGGTAGAGCAACTGGAGGGTCTTCAACCAGCTCAATTTCAATGCAGGAGGGATCCCTTTGACCTTGAACCTGCAAGAAGAAGCTATATGGCTTGAGGCTAAGGTGCTCGACACAGAATGAAGCTGCAATGCACAATGGATGAGGTTAGCGGAGAGTGTCCGATGAAGGGCGGCAGAGGACTGTCGATTCACAGATCCACGGTGGATCTAGTTGGCTCAATGGGCGAATTAGACGGAGAAATGTGAGAGAAGGATAGGGATGGGGTCGGAATTGCGGTCACAAGCGGTGAAATAGTGGCCGGAGCTCTAGAGCTTCAACGAAGAAACTATGCTAATTTAAGCTAAATCTCTAACTAAAACACTAAATAGAATGCATCAAATAAAAGAAACGAACTAAAGCTACCTAAGAATCATAAAGGCGTAACTCTTATACCCGTTGGTGGGCAGGGAGATGAGCAGGCTGGAGGACTGCCGTGGTTTGCCTCTCCTCCTTGCTTTGATGCTCTCCAGGCATTGATGGTCTCAGCTGGCACCTGGCCTCCTACTCTCATGCAAGGATGGGATCTGGGGCTCCAAGAGGGATCAAAAAGGGAAGGCAGAGGAGAGGTTTTTATTTATAGATGAAGTAGAGACTCTTATTGGCCTAGGGCTTGGAAAAAAATTGGTCTTTGTATAAGGGATCCAGGGATTAGGCAAAAATCAGTGATGATTGAAGTATATCGTGGAGTGGAGAAATGATAAAAAGGCTCGATGGAACGAGCGAGAAAAAGGGTAGAAAAGCGGGGAAAAGATACGCCTGACGAGTCGGAAGCGTCGGGTGCTGAGTTGATCGGAACTCAACAACCCTCACGACGCGATTGGGCTACGTCAACCCAAGTCGCGACAAAACATGGATTTTTATTCAAAAATAATTAATTAAAAACAGTAGTTTTTGGATATAAAATAAAAATGTGTATTAATTTATGTAATATTTTAATATGATTTTTATTTTTTGGGGTTATTTACTACAAGTTATTTTTTAAGGTCTTATTTATATGTACATTCATCTATGTTTTGGGTATTTTATTTTTATTTTGTGTTTTTGATTTTATTATTCTATTCTCTTATTTTATATATTTATAACCTATTTTTATGTACACAAATATATTTTTAATTTTCTATTGTTATTTTATGCTTAAAATAAATAGGGATATATATATAATATAGGTATATGTGTAGGTATTTCATCTATGTATGTATACAGTCATATTTTATTTGTGCTTTCTCTATGGTTTTATTCTATTATAAATATGTACATATACTATAACTAATATTTACAAAATTATAAAAATATAGAATTGTAAAGATAATAAAGAATAAATAAAATGAATAATTTAATCATGTATACTATATAATAGGGGTCCAAAATCTAACTTTTACACTTTATCTCCAAACAGTATGAAACCACCTTCATTAAATAGCTTATCAAAAGTTATATGAAAAATTAAGTGGTTTTTTGATACATTTTGAGTTTTTATTTAGGAGATATGGGTTTGTGAAGTTTGGACTTTGCCTTTTTATTTTGAGTATAGAATATACACTGTATATTATTTTTGTGTAAACTCAATTTTGTATTTTTCTATATATTATTATCTACAACTTTTATGTTCAGAGATTATTGATTTGAGGTATAAAGAATAGAAAATAAAATAGGTCCCAAAAGAGACTTATGGATGAATTAAAGAAAGGATTTTTAATAGATTTATTGGCCCTTATCTTCCCCTACTTTAATCCTTGTCGATCCATAGATCAGTGTCTAGGTCTCGAGGTTTAGGGTCATAAAACACTTTTAGTATTTTATTCTTTTTCTTTTCTTTTTTTATTCTATAATTTTGGCATTAAAAATAGTATTTTATATACAAATAATAAAACAAATAATGAATATTAATCTGTACAAAATAATGCTATTTACAAGCATTAGCTATGGTTTTTAAGGATAAAATGATAGAATAAAGGTGATGAAATGGAGATTCATCACCCCCCTATACTGGACTTTGCTAGTCCCTAGCAAACACTTATGTAAGGAGTACAAAAAATAAAAATAAAGAAAAGAAAAAAGATAGAATGTGGATTGATTTAAATTCGCAAACTTATCTTCACAAAATGAAAGTTTGGAGCTCGGGTCAGACCTTGGTGTGAGAATGTATGTGGAACCTGGTAGGAAACTGGATTTAAAACACAATAACCTTCGAGAGTCATATAACTTGGTTCAAACCACCTCAACAACCATGTCAGAACTAGTCTACATCATACACACACACTTATGACTATGAAGCTGACTTGTAAGTTGTATGTTATAGTGGCTCTCCCCAACTGAAATGACAAAAGAACTGACTTCTCCAGCACGAGAACCCAATGATTCCCCAATCCAATAACTCTTTCGACGAGGAGTGGGGTATTCCCTGCTAAGTTCAAATGCATCCAACTTAAATGGAGGGGGTGAAGAGAAGAATGGATGGTAGCCAATGTAGCTACCTATCCATGGATGCATGACCAATGTAGTCAAGTCATCCAGCTGCAGGCTCACATGATATGACTTTGAAGCTCAAGCTAGCTTATTTCAAATATAAACATATTCCGACATGTATTTTATTTTCAATCAGGCATGTCCTTTTTTTTGGAGCCTTTATTTCAACACTTTTTTTGAAATACTATATACAACAACATTTACATAAGGAATTTTTCCTCTTGAGCCAGAAGACCATCCCTTTTTTGAAGCATTATTATGACCCACATTCTCCTGTCTTTAGACCTCATGGCTACTGGACGGGTTGGGGTGCACTTACCCTCATAGACAAGGATGAATGTTTCTACTTATGTGCATCTCATACCGGCAAATCCAATCCCCTCACTACTCCTGCTGAGTTGAGCCAGTTGAAGGGTGCAAATGTCCAAGTTAGGTCACGACCGGCAAGAGTCATGCATGCGTCTCAAAAAGTTCTAGTTAAGCAATTGAGGTGTCTTGAACCCAACCCTGAGTCTTGAAAAATTAAGTCCGAATAGACTTGAAGTACCTCAAATCTAGTTCCTATAAGGTTCCGGCCAAGTTAGGTGCATTAAAGTCCAACCAAGCTCCAATCCTCGACTTTACTCAGACTAGTTCAATTATCAAACTCAATCCAAAAATGCAAATGCTATGTACAATGCAACGAAAATCTTTTTGTGATGCACTTTCTAAATTTTGAACTTTTTATGGATTTTTGAAAAAGGTTTTGCAATTTTTTATGTAATTTTTCAAAAGGTTTTTGCATAAGTTTTTGGGATTTTTGAAAACAAAATATTTTTGGGACAAAGTATGTGTAACTATTTACACGGGTGTGCCTCTTTTTTATGTACAAGAAGTGAGGTTTAAAGGATTTACAGATTAGTTATTGTGTTTATATAAGTATCTATATACAATTTGTAAAGAATTTATTTGAGTGATGTATATATCCCTCAAACTTATTTGAAAATGGTTTTAGAAATAATTTTGAAAACTGTAGTCCAAAAAATTTTTTGCAAATAATTTTTACAAACATTTACAAGCATTTGAAAACCATTTTGCAAAGATTGTTCAAACAATATATGTAGATTTTAAAAATATTTTTGCAATCATTTTCAAAACCATTTACAAATAATTCAAAACATTTTTATTTTCACACAAAGAAAAGAAATTTTTACAGATAAAATATTTTTACAAAAGTTGAAAATATTTTACAAAATATTCTTCAAACAATTTTCAAAAGATTTTTCAAATAGATTTTCAAACTATTTTCCAAATATTTTGCAAAACCTTTTTAACTGATTTATTAATCAGTATATACAAAAGATTTTTGAGGAATATTCATCTTTTCATTAATTGGGTTAAAGAATTGTATATGTATATGTATAGTATTTTAACCATATTTATTTGAAAGTACGAAAGTACAAGTTATGGATAAAGTATATATAAGGTATATACGACCCCCCTATACTGAGCTTGAGCTACGTGCTCATAGATCAAAGAGAGAAAGAGAAGACATAACTCGTATGGAGTATAGAATATCCTATACTACAACGACTAAAGAATAAGGACTGAACAAACAAAAAAATAAATGAATGAGAAGTCGACCATCCCCCTATACTTAGGATCAAAAAATCCTAAGCATAGCAGACTATATCTACATGCAGGGAGGGTCGAGGGTGGGAATGAAAAACTCAACAATTCACCCTGTCTCCCCTATACTTAGGGTAAAATATCCATAAGTATAGACAACAATATCAATAAGAGAGGAGTCAGGTAGTGAGATGAGGAATGGACAAGTTATGCCATTCTTACCCCCTATATTTAGGATGAAGCATATCCTAAGTATAGAAGCAATGGATGAGGAAAACAGAGCAGAAGATAGAAAATACAATAGAAAAGAAGGAAAGAAAGAAAGTAGGAACATAAGAAAGCTAAAGAAAGAGTTTTTGAGTAGCATTATCCAAATCTTTTTATGCTGCTGATGTTGTGGATGCTT
The DNA here is from genome assembly GCA_037367405.1 of Ottelia alismoides. Lineage (NCBI taxonomy): Eukaryota > Viridiplantae > Streptophyta > Magnoliopsida > Alismatales > Hydrocharitaceae > Ottelia > Ottelia alismoides. The sequence continues at coordinate 412,737 of JAZKJV010005962.1, read as the reverse complement.
CTTCCTTGCATATCACTTGAACATAATCAACAACGACCAAGAAAGTGTCATGCTCAAGGTAAGACTTCAGAAGCTGACCGTTGACGATGAACGGTTATGTGTCAGGCAACAATTCTGATATCACAATACTTCCGTTGTCATGAACTTCTTGCACTCGGAATGGCCCTGCCCATTTACTCTTTAAGTTGCTTGGGAATATCTTCAACTTTGCGTAAAATAGCCACACTTTTTGTCCAGTCTTGAAGGTCTTTCGTCTGATGTGCCGGTCATGCCAGTATATAACATTCTCCTTGTACATCAATGTGTTATCATAAGCATAGTCTCAGAACTTCAGGAGCCTATTCAGATCCTCTTTCCTTTTCTGACCACCTTTATGTGTGTTCGGGTTGCATATATTGATTGCCCATAATGATTTATGAATCAATTCCATAGGAAGATCGCAAGGTTTTCCATACACAAGACGGTAGGGTGACATGCTCAATGGAGAATTGTAAGAAGTTGTGTAAGCCCAGAGGACTGAGTCTAAGAGTTGGGACTAATTCTTTCTGTCCGGCTTCACAAGCTTCTACATAATAGTCTTGATTTGTTTGTTCGATAAATCAGCCACGCCATTAGTTTGGGGAAGTTAAGGAGATGCGACTCTATGCTCAATGCCGTACTCCTTCGTTAATTTCTTGACCTCTCTATTAAAGAAGTGACTACCCCCGTTTGATATCAATATCTTTGAAATTCTGAATTGCGAAATGATGTTTTCTCTTAGGATTCGACACACAGTGCGGCTATCTGCGGAACGGCCATGAATAGATTCAACCCAGCGATTCACACAGTCAATGGTAAGAAGGATGTGCTCGTATCCATGACAGTTGGGGAAGGGTCCCATGAAATCAATTCCTCAAGCATCGAATACATCTGCAATCTGAATGAACTTCAGGGGCAAGGAATCTTTAGCTGTAAGGGTTCCTCCCCATACCTCACAGTCAGTGCAATGCTTCACATATGCTGCAACATCCTTAATAGTGTAGGCATCTAGAGACCACATTGCAATACTTTTGTTGTTGTTCTGTCTCCAGAGTGGTGTCCTCCAGATTCAAGCGAGTGACAATGCTCGAGGACAGAATGATGCTCCTCCTAAGGGATACACCGTCGCCAAATGCAATATGCTCCTTCCCTGAATAGAAGTGGGTCCTCCCATTGGTAAAAATGGATGGTGGATGATGAATCTCATATTCATCATGCTAACAATCAATTCTTAATCCCCTGGCTTAATTAAATCAATAAAATTCACTAATAAGTCCTCATTAGTATCTTATATTATATTTTATATAAAATGTGTATATTTGCTTATATTTATTGTATTTAATAAACTCCCTTTTCTTCTTTATTTTCTTTCTTATTAAAAACCTACAAAAGATAGGCTAAGTAATTGTCTATAATGGTACTAACCATTAAAATAACTAAAAAAAATATCAAAACCTAAAAATTGTTGTTTTTAACCCTTTAAAAATACCCCCAAAAAACACTTTTGTACAAATGACCTCTTTTGGCTTTTTGTCCAGCATGAAACTTGTAGATCTCATCGAGATCTACAAATTTCATGTTTTGACTTTTTCCTAATTTTGCATCTAACAATTTCTTTCTAATTTTTCTTTTTTTACATTAATTGATTTTTCTGGTGCGGCCACATGGCACCCTATGGGCCGCCCACGTGACCACCTCCTCTTCTTTCCACCCGTATGCTCTCTCCACTGCTGGATCCCCCTGGCCTACCTTTCATCTCCGCCATTCGTCACTCGCCTGCTCACAACTATTAGATCCAACTCCCTGATCAAATCCCCGTCGTCACATAATGCCTCTATCTCAACCACAGATCTCTTCTTGATCCAATGGCTACCTACACGCCACGTCAACCGCTTCATATCCACCGTATGATGGGACTCCGGGTCCCATCTAAATCGCTCAGCACCGTTCCCCCCTCTACCACTGGATCTGATCTGATCGATCAGATCATATCCCTCCAACTGTGCCTTGATCTAAGATGTTGGATTCCCTGATCCAACAGCTAAGAACCTCATCTTCAACCTCGACTCCCCTCTCCGCTCCAGGCATTATGCATGTTGGAACCCTCACCCCTTTCCATTTTCCCCTCATTTCCGTTCACCCCCTCTACAATTTAAAATGACCTCTACGTAGCCACCAAATCCATCTTCTTCGCTCGTCTATCTATAACCCCCGTCGTAACCCCCAACCTTCGTTTCAACCATTGCAAGACCTCGCTCCCGTCACGTAACCACCTTCAACCTTCACCTATAAATCGACCTCCGACAACCCCGTCCATGTTCGTCCACCATTTCCAGGTGATTTCCCAACTTCACCGCCCCTCCGGTGACAGCGGAGGGGCAAATCGTCGAGGCGACGACGACTCTCCGACCCAGTGTCGACCCACAGCTAACTTAGTTGTGTCACGGTGGCTCCGCCCCATTCGAGCTCACTGGACCGGTCGTCCAGCACGTGCGAAGACCCCAGACTTCCTCTGAAGCCCAACCTAGGGCGCCTCCTCCGCCAAATCCCCTCTCTAACGAGGTAATCCTCTCCCATATTTTCTTTGCCTTTTATCCTAATTTATCCATCCTCCACGATACACTCCACCACCATCTAACCATCCCTGAGCTCCGCCAGATCACCGTCATCCATGCCAATGCATCCATTAACACCTTTCCCTTCTCCATGTCCTCACCACCCTCTGCTACCTTCTCCTCTGCTTCGCCAGAGGAGAAGAATCTTGGTCCTCTACTCCATCCATCTCCATGGACCTCCACATCACTCACGCACACCGCACATTGCTTCGGCTACCACCTAACACCTGCAAGTCCTCAATGGACGGAGTCCTCGCCCCCACTCCGATCTTGAGCTCATCCCCGACACACCTGCATCGCCCTGCCATCTCAGCCATCATTATGCCTCCTCCGTGCTCTCCAGTCTTTCGCCCGCACCTCAACAACGTCCAACAAGCCCCGACAGAGCCTTTAGAGCACAGTTGAGCAAATTAGAGTTCGCAAGATCCATGCATCCTCTGACGGCCTGCGACGGAGAATGAAATACAGATACCATCTGATCTGTTTGATCGGACGGTCCAAATGATGACAAATGGCACTCTTAAGCCTCACGACGAACTAGCAGGATCAGAACCACCGAACCTGGCACCGAGCCACCCGATCTAGCCACGTGCATCCCGAAGCTGCTATACACCCGAGCCTAGCCCCTTGCATGCCATGCATGTGCGGGGGTTGGGTAAATTGCAGGTCTACCCCTAAGGCTTTCCATAATGATAAAAAGATGTAGGCACCCACATGTGTACCTGGAGAAATTGCAATGAGCCCCTCTGGTTTTGCAAATTACAAATTGGTCTCTGCGCTACAAGGAAACTTTACGAAGGACCCCCTATCAGCTTTTGCAAAATGCAAATAGGTACCTTCAAAGATTTATTTGTAGTTATTTACCTGTTATTTCTTGAATTTTTATTGCATTTATGCCCCTATATTGTTTTTTCATAACTTGAGCATCGCAGATCCAAATTGCATGATTTCGGTGTCAGTTTATTGCTTATTTCATCATCTATCTCATGGCATAGTTAATTTTCTCATCTAAAATTACTTTATTGCTTATTTCATCATCTATCTCATGGCATAGTTAATTTTCTCATCTGAAATTACTTTAAATGTGATGCATTTTTAATGATAAATAGTGTCCATTGCTCTACTAGGCTCTGCCATTGATAGTTGCTTGCTCTTAATTTTTGACTCTCAATTTGACTCTAGATATGATTCGTCTTTTGTGCTCGTATTTTCTAGGGTATATTTGTATTCCATTATTTGCATATTTAGGCCTTGCATTCATTCATACATTATGTCCATGCATAATCTTATAACTGCATTGAAAAATAAGCTAAAATTACATGCATCATATAAATGCATTGTTCAATACTTTGGTGTGCACATATGCATGAAGGCCTATAAATGAGAATTTATTCAAACATACATCTAATTGACTTAAATTCGATAAATAGATTAAAGAGGCTTGTGTACCTGTGTTCGACATTGACTTGCCAAGTATAAATTTTCCACAACATTAAAAAATTATGGTTTTTGTTAAACATTTTTCGCCTCCTATACTACAATTATCGATTATTAAAGAGGCGAAATCTGCGTTCATCAATTGGCGTCATTGTCGGGGACACGACTCACCTTTATTTATTTGTTGAATTTAGATATATTTTTTGTGTTGAATATTTTCAAAATCGCAGGTCTTCTCCACATACATTATCATTGCTGCTGATTATTTTCCTTATTATTTTTCTAACATTTTTTATGGCAAGGCCCATGAAGATCGAGGACACTTGATCTCCATGGAGGCGTGGAGTTGGGAGGTCCCGCTGAGATGGTCACCGAAGAAAAGATGAAGAGTTCAAGGAAGACTAGTCAACTTTACATGCATTTTCATATTGTAAAAAATGTATCATGTGCATTTTTTGGTAGTCCTCGTTCGAGGGCTCATTTGTGTAAAAAAAGAAAAAAAGAAAAAAGGCAGATCACTAGATGATCTACCCCCCTTCACACACTCGAACAAATACACTCACCTCACCCCCACCTTCTATGTATATTTCACACCCGCACCCCTCCTCCATCTTAATCTGTAAAATACACATACACTCACCCCCTTCTGCATCTTCTTCATCGGTAAAAACTCACCCCCCCTCTCCATGTATACTATGTATTAAAACCCCTTCTAACCCTAAACATCATCACCCCCAGCCTAATTTCCAGATCCCTTACCTAGGCTACTTCCCGCCTAAGTATAGGGGGGACCCGACCCATCATTCCTCCCTCGCTCTATCTTCTTTTACTTAGGTCATTTTTGATCGATGTATAGGGGGACCCTCCTCCTCAGTTCCGCTATATCACCCTATATTTAACTGATCCATGGCTTCATATCACTTGTGCTATGAGGACATAGCAAAAGTTAAGTATATGGGGGTATACCGTATATTACTGTATATATACTTTAGCCATTGCTCATGTTTTTAAAATTTATGAAAATCCGTTTTGGGCTTGGTTTAAGTAAACCTGTGAACTGAGTTTTGTAAAAAATACATGTAAAAATATTTTCTAAAAATTAAGGGACTAATGTTTTGTAAAAAATAAATTTTTGTAAAATTAACTCTTTTCAAAAAACTCTATAAAAATCAGAAAATTTAAAAACTTTTTCCTTGGTAAAGACTATGGCTACTAGGCTTAAAAATGAGTAGCTACTCTCAGTGAGGGAACTTCTTTCTCCCTTAGCAGAGTGGGTAGTTTAGAGGATACTTTATATGGCTCCATCCTCAAGTAACATGGATCCATCTAACGATATGTAGTTACACCTATATTGGCTGAGATTGAACGCAACTATTCATATGAGCCTGGGACAGTCATTGTCTTTCAAATGAATTAAAAAAATTGTTCAAAAATTAAAATCAATAAAAATTTGCAATAGATAAAAATCACAAAAATCACAAACTAAGGAGTTGGTGTATTCCTGACACATTGACATTCACTCAAGGCTTAAGTATTTTGAGGACACTTGCTTTCAGTGATCTTGAGAGCTTGAGTTAGCCAACCTTAGTCATTAAGGTTTTTAAGCTTACTTATCCACACTTCCCTAGTTTAAAAGAATTAAGCGTTATATTACACTCTTCATCTCTACCCTCTAAAAGAATATGATCAGCACATCACTTTCACAACTGCATGATTGATGAGATGAGTTTAGTTATCACCTGAGGAACTAGGACTAGAGATTTGAGTTTAGACCCGATCTAATGATGCCTGAGGATGGGATAAAGTTAATGAAGGCTTCAAGAAACTTGAGTGTCAGCAAAACCCTGGCTAGTATGTGAACAAGTTTATATGCTATCTCTTGATATTTACCTAAGTACTAGGGTGTGATGAAACATTAATAATTGTTGATCAGTATGCGCCAAATTTTGCTAAAAGCAGTGGAGCTGGCCAAAAAGAAAAGAAAAGAAAGAAATGTTCAAAGAAAAGATCTATCCTTCAAAAGTCAAATTACAAATGAGCTTCCACCAATGGCGAGCGCTCCCAACCATTTTCAAAGTGTCCATATGGACCAAGCACTAATTAGGACCAAGGAGTCGGGCTAGCACCATAAAAGGGCTCTATATCGTATAGTGATACATGTCTGGGTGTTGAAGGTATCTTAGATACTCAAAAAAGACACGCCTCGGTGTAATCCCAGAAAAAAAAGTGTAGACGACTTTGAATTCTCTTGACGGACACATTTATCAACAAGCTAAAAAAATACATGTGTTGAGTAATAAGGTACTCGAGAGGCCCCTTGTTCCAATGTCAGGGAGAGAAAAATAGACACAATCCTATGACCTCCATCATTTGTCCGTCCATCTACATTTCAAGTCTGACGAACTAAGGAGACGGTTGACTGAAGCAAGAATAGACTTATTCCCTAGTGTTGAGGATTAGGTCTAGAGGAGAATCTCCTGGACTGGAACTTTTGTGTGATGCCTCAACTTGACTCTCATGAATGCAGTACACTAAATTTCATATCCTTATATTTTATGTACAAAAAGAGAGTCTGATAATTAGAGAAGTTGGATTCCTTTTGACTGAAGCATGTGGAGCCCAAAATTTTAGGATCACATAAATTAAGGGTCTTCAAAAAAATTGAGCCTTGAAAATTGACATGCACTGTCAGGAATTAAGACGACTCCTCTATTCTTTAGATGCTTGAGGACGAGCATACTTTAAGTATAGGGGTATGATGAATCTCTTATTCATCCTGCTAAAAATCAATTTTTAATCCCCTGTCTTAAATAAATCAATAAAATTCACTAATAAGTCCTCATTATTATTTGTATTATATTGTATATAAAATGTGTATATTTACTTATATTTATTGTATTTAATAAAGTCCCTTTTCTTCTTTATTTTCTTTCTTATTAAAAACCCATAAAAATTAGGTTAAGTAATTGTCTATAATGGTACTAACCTTTAAAAGAACTAAAAAATACAAAATATCAAAACCTAAAAATCAATGTCTTTAACCCTTTAAAAATACCCTGAAAATACACTTCTGTACAAATGACCTCTTTTTGCTTTTTGTCCAACATGTGTTCGATTTTTTTCCTAATTTACCTATAAATATTCATTTTTAATTTTTCTTTCTGTTTACGTTAATTGATTTTTCTGGTGCGGCCACGTGGTGCCCTATGGGCCGCCCATGTGGCCGCCTCCTCTTCTTGCCACCCGTATGCTCTCTCCACCTCTGGATCCCCCTGACCCGCCTTCCATCTCCGTCATTTGTCACTCTCCTTCTCACAACCGTTAGATCCGACTCCCAGATCAAATCCCCGCCATTACGTAGCGCCTCTACCTCAGCCACAGATCTCTTCTTGATCCAATGGCTACCTACACACCACGTCACCCGCTTCATATCCACCGTAGAATGGGACTCTAGGTCCCATCTAAACCGCTCAGCACTGTTCACCCCTCCACCGCTAGATCTGATCTGTTCGATCAGATCATAGCCCTCCAACCATGCCTTGATCTAAGCCATTGGATTCCCTGATCTAACAGCTAAGAACCTCGTCTTCAACCTCAATGCCCCTCTCCGCTCCAGGCATTACACCTGGTGGAACCCTCGCATTGTTTCCATTTTCCACTCATCTCTGATAAACCCCTCTTCAATTAAAAACCACATCTATGTCTCCCCCATATCCATCTTCTTCGCTCGTCCATCTATGACTCCCTTCGTAACCCCCAGCCTTCATTCCAACCATTACAAGACCTCGCTCCCGCCATGTAACCGTCGTCAACCTTCACCTATAAACCGACCTCCGACGCCCCCATCCACGTTTGTCCACCATTTCCAGGTGATAGCCCGGCTTCACCCGCCCCTAGGGTGATAGTGAAGGGGCGAATCGTCAAGGTGATGACGACTGTCCACCCCGGTGTCGACTCACAGCTAATTTAGTTGTGTTATGGTGGCTCTGCCCTGCTCGAGCTTGCTGGACCGATCACCCAAAACGTGCGAAGACCCTAAACTTCCTCTGAAGCCCAACCCAGGCCACCTCCTCCATCAAATCCCCTCTTTAACGGGGTACTCCTCTCCCATATTTTCTTTGCCTTTTCTCACGATTTATCCATCCTCTACGATACACTCCACCACCATATGACCATCCCATAAGCTCCGGAAAATCACCGTCATCCACGCCATTGCCTCCGTTCACACCTTTCCCTTCTCCATGTCCTTACTACCCTCTGCCACCTTCTCCTCTACCTCGCCGGAGGAGAAGAACCTTGGTCCTCCACTCCAGCCATCTCCATGGACCTCCACTTCACTCATGCACACCGCACATTGCTTCATCTACCATCTAACACGTGCAGGTCTTCAATGGACGAAGTCCTCACCCCCACTCCGATCTCGAGCTCATCCCAAGACACACATGCATCACCTCACCATCTCAGCCATCACTGCGCCTCCTCCGTGCTCTCCCGTCCTTCGCCCGCACCTCAGCAATGTCCAATAAGCCACGACGGAGCCTTCGGAGCATGATGGAGCAAATTGGAGTTCACTGGATCCCCCACCTCCTCTGATGGCCTGCAGCGGAGAATGAAATACAGATGCCATCAAATCTGTTTGATCGGACAGCCCAGATGATGACACATGGCACTCCCGAGCCTCACGCCGAACCAACAGGCTCGGAACCACCGAACCTTGCAATGAGCCACTAGATTCAGCCACGTGCGTCCCGAAGCAGCTATACACCCGATCTTGGCCCCTCGCATGCCATGCACGCGCGGGGGTTGGGTAAATTACAGGTCTACCCCTGGGGATCTCCAAAATGATAAAAAGATGCAGGCGCGTGTGCATCACATGCGTGCCTGGAAAAATTGCAACGAACCCCCCCTCGGATTTTACAAATTACAAATTGGTACTTACCCTACATGGAAACTTTACAAAGGACCCCCCGCTTTTTAAAAATTGCAAATAGGTCCCTCCCAGGACCTATTTGTAATTATTTACCTTTTATTTTTGAAATTTTATTACATTTATGCCATTGCATTATTTCTTTCATAACTTAAGCATCATAGGTCGAAATTGCATGATTTTAGTGTCATTTTGTTGCTTATTTCATCATCTATCTCATGACATAGTCAATTTTCTCATCAGACACTACTTTAAATGTGATGATTTTTTAATGATGAATAGTGCCTATTTCTCTACAAGGCTCTGCTATTGATAGTTGCTTGCTCTTAATTTCGATCTGATTTGTATTCTGTGCTCATATTTTCTGAGTTTTATTTGTATTTTATTATTTGCATTTAGGCCTTGCATTCATTCGTAGATTATATCCATGCATAATCTTACAACTGCATTAAAAAATCATCAAAAAATTACATGCATCATATAAATGCATTGTTCAGCATTTTAATGTGCACATCTGCCTGAAGGCCTGTAAATAAGAATTTATTCACACTTACATCTAATTAACCTATATTCGATAAATAGATTAAAGAGGCTCGTGTCCCTATGTTCGACCTTGGTAGACTTGCCAAGTATAAATTTTCTACAACATTCAAAGATTGTGGTTTTCACTGAATCAAATTTTCCTCCTATACTACGAAAATTATCAATTATCGAAGAGGTGAATTTGACGATCATCAGTAGACACGAACTTGTCCTTCTTTATTTTCATCCAATTTTGTGGGACTACACCAAAAATGAGGTAGTTCACAATGTCAATATACCGAGGGAGTGAATCCACGGCCAGGATCGATTGGTCAAAAAATGTGTCTATGTTGGGTGCATTACCTAGTGGAGGCTCTTGTTGCTCAATTCTAGAGAGGTGATATGCTACCACATTCTGAATTACACACTTATCTTTGATCTCCAAAACGAATTCCTAGAGGAGAAGAATCCATCTGATCTGTCTAGGCTTGGTATCCTTCTTTTGCTATAAATATCAAATAACAGAGAGGTCAGTGTAGATGGTGACTTTCGATCCAAGAAAATAGGATCTGAATTTCTCAAGGGTGAAAAACACAACCAATAATTATTTCTCCGTGACAACATAATTTCTCTGAGCTTCATCTAGTATTTTGCTGGCACAGTGGATGCCATAGGGTACCTTGTCTTTCCTTTATCCTACAAAAACCCAAACTACAAAGTCTGATGCATCCATCATGGTCTCAAAAGAAAGAGACCAATCTGGTGGCTATAGGACATGAGCTTGAGTATTAGCTCCATCTGCTAATTAAATGAAAGGAGAACTTACTGATCAACATTAAACTCGGTCTCTTTGCACAATAACTCTGTGAGAGGTCAGGCAATGCAACTGAAGTGACCTCACTTGCCCCAGAAATGACCTCACATTTCAGACAATTTGAGGTGGATCTAGATTGACAATTGCATCCATCTTTACCGGGTCGACTTCCATGCCATGTTTGGAAACGACATGGCCCAGCACAATCCCTTCTACGACCATGAAGTGACTCTTTTCCAAAGATAGAACAAGATTGACTTCACATCATTTCTGAAGTACTCTGTCCAGGTGCTCAAGATAAGAATCAAAACTGTCACCATAGACAGAGAAGTCATCCATAAACACCTCAAAAAAACTGCCAACCATCTCGACGAAAACTACAAGCATGCATCTTTGGAATGTATCAGGTGCGTTGCATAGACCAAAGGGCATTCTCTTGAAAGCATAAGTGTCGAACAAGTAAGTGAAGGTAGTCTTCTTTTGGTCCTCTGGGGTGATTGCCACTTGGATGTACCTCGAGTACCCATCCTGAAAGCAGGAAACTCCTTGCCAGCTAACCTTTCCAACACTTGATCAATGAAAGGCAAAGGGAAGTGGTCCTTCTTGGTTGCTGCATTAACGCGGTGGTAGTCAACACATACATGTCAGGATATCGGTACCCGAGTAGAAATCTCATCTCCTCTGTCATTCGTAACCACCGCGAGCCCAGATTTATTCGGAACTACATGTAGAGGGCTTATCCATTTCGAATTGGAGATAGGATAAATGAAGCCTGCATCGCACCATTTTGTGATTTCTTTCATAACGACATCCCATAAATTTGGGTTTAGTCTTCTTTAAAACTCTTGGGATGGCTTGGTATCTTCTTCCAAATAGATATCGTGTGAACATAAAGCAAGATTTATCCCACGGAGATCTGAGACGTGCGAACCAAGTACCTTGCGATTTTTCTCTAGAACCTCGAGAAGTTAGGATTTTTGATTCGAGGTCAGCCTACTGTTGATGATGATTAGATACATGTTATCTGTATCCACAAGGAAAGAATACTTAAGTCCTGCTGGAAGTGGCTTCTAATCTGGCATGCTTCTCGATCACTTCTAACACTATACTCGTAGGAGGATATTCTATCATGACTTTAGAGGTACTGCTCACCTCAGTGGCTTGTTTTTCCATTGATAATGTGCCAAACATATCTACAATAAATTCATCATGTTCAGTCTAGCATGAATTGTCTGACTCAAATAGACGCATCAGCAAATCGGATTCTGTCTCCCAAGTGCCATCGAAGCTCGTGTCAACTGTGCTTTCCCAATCTTCCATAGGAGAGAGGATTTTCAGGGTCCATGAGTCATTCAAAGAGAGTATTGTTTCAAAGAGAGTATTGTATCTCTGATCTCTGCAATAAAGTCACAATCTTCTTCAGGAGGTGCTGCATGACTTTCATTAGATACGACTTTCGGTTCGCTAACCATGTCTATGGTAACTCTGTGATTGCTCGAGTTGAATGTGATCTTCCTAGACCCATAGTCAACTACGACCTCTTTAGTGCGCAGGAATGGCCTTCCAAGCATAATAGGGTTCTGAAGTAATGGTGTAGGGGAGTCCATAACAAGGACCACAAAGTTAACAGGAAATTGCATATCATGCACCTTTACCACAATGTCTTCAGACAAACCTCCGGGTCGCTTGATGGATCAATCAGTGAACAGAAGGATCATGTGTGTCTACTTCAATGGACCCAGCCTGAATTCTTGCAATAATGAGGAGGTCAAGAGGTTGAGGAAGAACCCCTGTCAAGAAGGGTTTGCTTGAAGACTTTGTCTAAAATCTCGCATCTGATCAAAGGTGCTCCTTTGTCTTGCTTCTTTTGCAGGAGATTGCTGATGGCTGCAACTGTGGCCATGGTGAGGACGTGCCTCTTAACTTACCGGTGTCTGTTGTTATGGTTCGACCGATGCTTGTTTGTACATGCCTCATGCCTCCTTCATGGCCTTCATTACAACGGGCATGCATTCCATGGCTTTTATCAATGGTAATTCAATTGCCAAATTTTGCAGAATTTCCACAACTCCTTGATCAGATAATGCACTTTTTTATTTTGTATTTTTTAGATTTTTCTATTGCATTAGTAAAAGGAATATTTACAGTGTTGAAGTCAAAATCAGTGTTCTTATTTATAACAAAATTCTTGTCCACAATATTCCGTACATTCGGATCACAAAAAGATGTACACGCTGGATGTGAAAGTGATGTTGCTGGTACATAAGAAAAAAGTGATGTCTCTACTCCATTGGTTAGCGTTGGATCAGATGCTGGTGATGGATCCTCAGTGGATGGTGTGGCTTCACGTTGACTGGGATCATCTTTTTGGTTTTTTAATTTTTTCTATTTTTTTCTTTTTGTTGGTGGATATGGTAGTGGGTGACAACTGGCATGACTCCTCCTTCTTCTTCTTCCTCACCCGAACTTGTAGCTTGCGTGATTGATGCAGAAGACAACAATTCACCCGTCGAAGATTTATTCTTCCCTTTGCTCGTGGCAGATGGAGGCAAAGTCCTACCTCTCACAAGAGTGACAATATTAGATAAAGCAATATTACAATCATCTGACTCTACAGGCACAGACGGGACATCACATTCTGCCTATCTTTCCTCTTGAAATTATTGGGATTTGCTTCGACCTGGGCTAGGATAGGAGTTTTTGTGGCCATCAGGTCATCTAGCTTCTTTATCATCTCTGCTAGACCCTTCACGAGTTGGGACAAACAATCCAGATTGGGGTTTACTAGAACCGCCTCAAAAGTTTTAGCGTGCAGACCATGCTGTGGCTGATGGTTGGGAGGCTGAGGTTGGGACTGCTGATGTGATTGTTGAGGAGGAGGAAGCTGGTATTATGGGTACAGAGGAGGGGGTACTGCTGTTGTCTAGTCACGTACTGATGGTACGACTGTGGATAACGGTACTACGACTGTGGGTACTACTGAGACTGTCTCTAGGTGCCTTGGTACTGCAGAGATGGGTGATGCTGGTACTGAGGCTGAAAGGACGGTGCAAAACGACCACCCTGAGGTTGGTGGTAATGTCGGTTGGCTGGTGGATGGCCCTGATGTTGTCCCGTAGGACAGGCAACTATGCATTGTTGCTCTATACACCATTGACTTCTTGAATAAGTGGTGGTAATGGAAATGCTGGATCAAAAGATAGGAGGTAGTCTGTCTATTAGACCACCATCTATTGATGCGGCGGGGCCTGCTCAGGTGTTTGCATGTAGTACACGTGCTGGATCGCTGGCTGTTGCGGACTCGATTGAGGCTGTTGTCACGATGAGGACTCATCCTTCTTCTCAGCAGGAATCTCTGATGTTGGGGTCACCGATTGACACGAAGTGATGGTGCTCACCAACAACTCCAACTGCTTGGTGATTTGGTCCAACTTGTCCAAATGTTACATCCTTTGTTTGATTACAACGAGCTTCTCGAGATCCTGTGACCACTTATCAATGATATCAACCTTTGAGAGATGGCCCCCAATGATGTTGGAGCTCTCATCTCTCTCTCCCTCTCGAGACGTTGCCGTGTGAACTGGCTTGTGAAGGAACTGAGGTTGTCTTCTATAAGTGCGTGATGAAGATAGGATGGCCTCTCCCTCGACCATTTCTTCGAAAATAAGCCATACCACATATTCATCCTTATTAAAATGGGATTCTTTAGATGAAGCGTCCACTAATCGCTGGCTCTCTACATTCAGGCCCCCGAAAAAGTGTTTGACCAGGCTGGTCATCGGTATATCATGGAGGGGCACTTCTCCTACTGGTCTGTAAATCGCTCCCAAGCTTCATAGATAGACTCATGGGTGTCCTTGTAGAAATTGCTGATCCTAGTTCACATCTGGTTGAGCCGACTGAGATGGTAGAACTTATGAAGGAACACAGATTCAAGTTCTTCCCAGGTTGTCACGACCTTTTCCAAATGATTGACCTAATAGAGGGCTGATGAATCTCAGATTCACCACTCTAAATATCATTAATTAAACTCAAATCCCTTAAAATCATTGGCATTTCTGCATTTATTCTTCATAATTAGCATTCATGCATGTTTTTATAAGAATTGCATTTTATCACTCATCTTTGCACAAAATAAGAAACCAAAAATCCTAGCCAAAAATGACCTGTAAATAGCCTAACTTCCCTAATTTTTAAATAATTCATGCTAACTCCGAATGATCCAAAACTACTTCCACTGTGTACATATCACTAACAAGAATAATTTTAAAACTAAAAAAATCACTAACACAAATAAGTGGACAAAAAACCCAAACCATAGTTCTAGGACTCCCAAATAAAAACCCTCATATCTTCCCCATCCAGTGTCCGTTTTGATCCTACTCACTTTTGAACTAATGTACATTCAATTAAATTTTAAAACAAGACCATATTCAAGTGAATCCGAGCTCATATGTGAAAGTTGGATTTTGGGCCTCTTTTGTACATTTTGTATTTTAGCGGGTTTTGACCTAATATTTTATGTACACAATTAACCTATTTTACTTTATTTTTTTCATTCATCTTCTTTAATGAAAGTTGTATGAAAATACGCAAAAAGCCAAATCCACACTGAGATTGAAATCAAAGAAACAAATTGAGTCCAAGTCTTCATTAACTGTATGTATAAAATTGGTCTTTTTCGTATTTTATTTTATTTCTTCTTTTTCTAAATTAATAAAAATACAAAACAATTATATTAACGTGTAAATATTTATCTTTGATTTTATCATATTTTTTTCAAAATTTTTATTTGGTTTAAAATGACAAAAAATATATAAAATCCAAAAATCATGGTATTCTATGTACATGGGATACCTCAAAAATATTACTTTATGCAAATGATTGATTTTAGTTTTGTTGTTTGCATGAAAGTTGTAGATCGTATCGAGACGAGCAATTTTCATGAAGAAACATTTTCGATCCGAGGTCGTTTGCTCTTTCTTTTATATTTTTTCTTGTATTTATTTTCCGATTTTTGTGGGGCTCACGTGGCAGCTCCTGGAGCCGCCACATGTCACCCATTTTTGAGTTTATTTTTTATTTAGTTCTATTAAAAAAAATAAAAAATATAAAAATAATTAAAGGCCCGCACGTGCGTCGCCGGTCTCATACTGGTGCCATGTGGCACACTTCTGGCCACCCGATCTCGGCCGATCGGATGGCCATATACCATTGTCCTCATCAATCCCCTTTCCCAATTCATGCGGCGGTGCTTATGATTTCTCCACCGCATCCGCGAAATCTTTGGCCACCTCCAATCTCCCCATACCCTCGTCTGATCACGATCAGATCTCCAATCGTTGATCTTCGAACCAATTGCGATCAGCCACCGCGAATATCGCCTCCATCAAATCCCAGATCCCGTGATAGCCTTCCTTCTCCAGCCAAGCCCCTCGACATATAAAGCTACTCCGCCACCCCCTTTCGAAAGCCATCTGTCGTTCACAGACAAGAGTCCCCCCTTCATTTGAAGTGACAACCGGTAAAGCTCCTCTATGGTATGATCCGAGGTTCATAAACCTCATTGTAGCCCCGCCTTCGCGCTGCTGCTCCGCTATGACTACACCATCGAGCCCCCCATCTCAGGTACCCTCCCCGCTACTGTACATCATCATCTATCACCCTCGATAAGCATCTCCGTCTACTTCGCTACTCACCCTGATCAAACCCCCCTCCACTCATCATCAACCATCGAACCACCGCCATCTTTTCACATCGTCACCGTCCGCCAAAAGCTTCACCGAAGAAACTCCAGCAAGCTCTCCATCGACGACGCTTCTCCGACTTCATTCAACACCAACGACCTCTGCATCAACTACAGAACATCTTCCGAATGTCTGCAACCCCAAATCATAAAGCTCGCCATCAAACGCTCCCCTGAAGCCATCATCTTCGACCGTTAACAGATAGTCGGGAAGCACCACTCTCTTCTAGGAAGTTGACTCCGGCCCGGCCTTCATCGTCGCCATCATCATCGACCATCATCAACGAGGCACCAACAAGCTTCTCTGAGCATTAAAACTTCACCGACAACTCCCTTTTGTCAGTAACCTCCAGCCACCTCCCCGACGCCCGTCGGCTGTGTGTCGGCCAATCACAACCATCAGATCAAGAACATTCTTCATCTGGGCTATTAGAGAAGCCCCAATTTCGAGCCCTTAGATCATCGGCATCTGAACGGTTCTGATTTGTTCCGAGTCTATATCCGAACCAACCTTTCAAGCCAGGAGCCTCGGACCGAGACTGAAGCACGCTGGCACGCCACGTGGATAGTTGGAGCCTGAGCCACATATCTTCGGATCTGCTCATGCCCCACACACGTGATCAGCGGAAAAATTACGAAGACCCCCTGTGGATTATCATATTTGCAAGGATGCCCAACAGTAAAGGTCACGTGTTACGCACGTTACCCTATGGAGAAATTGCATACTTCTTTCTATATATATGACGAGATCATGAAGTCCCTCGCTTGCTTGATCAGTTACCCCGGTGGGCTTTCATCTAGTGCTTGACGTCTCATCCGGCTTTCACTGACCCGGTGACGACCCGGCGAAACCACATCTGTCAGACGTCCTTGCTTACTGGACTCTGCTTGACAAAGAAGCTCGTCTCAACATGAGAACTCCCAAAGCATCCTGCTCCTCCCCTGCGCTTTCGCAAGTTGTGAGAATCTGGGATCTCTGGGGTTCTCGGCCAGGTAGAAAGGATTATCTTCTAATGCGGGGGAACATGTGAAACTGAGGATGGTTCTCTACGGGGCCCGGAGTATACATCTACAATGGCATTCATACTATTACCCGCTGACGCTCCATTCCCCTAGGTTGACCCTGACTGAGCGGTAATTGCATTTTAGCCCTCTATTCTGCATATTTATATTTCTTTTTATTTACTGTTATCAAAGAAATACCCCTGTATTCCCTTATCATTTTGAACACCTACATTGCATTATTTTATTCATCAAAAAATGGCACTGTGTTCTACAACTAATTCTCTTCATTATGGCATATGTCTGATATTTTTATGACTTGTGGTTAATTAATAATCAATTGTTTGTGGAAAATCATATACTTTGCCCAGTTTGAGCTCAGAAATTTATAATTAATTATCCTCTACTCTAAAAATTACAGAAAAATCACGAATTGTAGAATTAATTGTGTTTAACATTTGCCCAAAAAGAATTACATTTGCATACATAATTTGCCTTGTAAAAATCATTTTGCATATTTCGATCTCTAATTTTTAATAAGTATTATATCTGAATTTTTAAGGTTTAGGATTTTTCTAAGATCCATAACCTAGTGCTAGATCTTGGATAATTATATACCTTGAAAATAGATAGGTTTAATATTTATTATAATTAAATATTGAAATTCACCTTTTTTGCATTTAAAAATTCATAAAAATTCATCTTACATCCAAAAATTCAAAAAATACAATGCATTCATTTCATCGTAATTATCATCTTGGCCAAGTTTCATAATTTTTGGACATTGTTTGATTGATCTTTAAATTTTAGTCCCAAAAATCGGCCAAAATTGCATTTTGCATCCCTAATTGCATAAAAAAATTATAAAAAAAGAGACTACCTCGAAAATCGTACATGAACTTTGATAGCCAAAATTCTAGGTTGTTCCTTACCTCCTTATATTCGACCTTGGGACTCGTCCAAGTAAAATAAATATAAAACCACGTGATTAAAAATTGACTTAATAATTGTGGTTATTTCTTGACCGATTCCAATTGCCCGCCTACAACGAAACAACACATTAATTTTAGCGCTTGAAAATTCAATCCATGCCGCAATAGTTTAACACAGGCAATCTGCGATCCGTCAGATGGTGCCATTGCCGCGGAGGCAAACAACTTAGTTTTTTTTGTCTAAAAATTTTTTGTTTGGTTTTTTGCATTTGGGTAGTCTGATCCCCGAGTTTTTCATTGTAAATTCCATTTTTTCTTGCATTTATTTTATTTTATTTTTAGCATTTAATTTTCTTATTTATTTTTGAGTTATTTTGAGTCATTCTTACATTCTCTCTCTTAATTTTCTTGCGAGGTACCCGGCGTACGTGGAACAGTTTTTCAAGACCGACATATCTTCATCGACTTCCGAAAAGCCACAATTAATTTAAGATTGAGTCGAGTCATGAGAGAGCGTAAAGTCTAGGATTTTATTTTATGCAATTTTTAAATTTCTGTACTTAATTGCTCAATTATAATGGGGTCCGTTTGGACTCTCACGTGTATAAAATGACTTTGAACTTTTTCTGTGGTGTGTCATGACATGTTTCACTGTCCGCTTAGGATAGACCTGCACATACGACTCTTAAAGATTTTAAATTTTTGATTGTGCTTGTAGGACCTAGGCCCACACTTCACTTTAATTTAGATACACATTAGATCGTTCAATTTAGCCAAATTCAACTCAATTCTTTCCCGCTAATAGTACTTTCTGCTAGGTGCGGTTTTTCATCGGCTTGCATTCATCTTTCAATTATTGTATTGCATCCCACATGGAGATTGCGAGGATTCAGTGTAAGTCTTCTAACTGAGCATACATCATAGTTTTTCGCATGCATCAGCTTTTCTCGAATTTCTCCCTCTTGTTTTGTCACATAATTTTAAAGGAAATTGCGACTGGACGGTAGACGTGTATTTGTGCTCACTTAATTCTTCAGTGATCACCTATTTTAAATTGGGACTGCTAAAAATAGCTGATTTTAAATAACCCATAAAATCAAGAATTCTTGTGGGAGAGCAACCCTAGCATTGTATGCTTTTATCTTGCAGCGAGGAGAGAGACGCACACTAGGATTGAGCCAAGTCAGGATTTTCATATTGACTACTGATTCTACCAAAAACAATTAGCTACTTCTCAGTGACGATCTAGCGGGTTGCCGATAAACGGTCCGGATTTCCTTAGCAGAGTGGGTGGTTTAGAGGATACTGCGTAAGGCTCCGTCCTCAAGTAACACGTGTAGCCATTTTACGGTCCGTACTTACACCCATACTAGCTGAAAGTAGGTGCAACTAGTCGTAAGAATTTGGACCAGTCGGTAGAGAAATACATGCACCTAACAGCTCGTTTAAACGATTTGCAAGATTTGAATTCTCACCAATTAAAAATTGACAAGATAACTGGTCGAACCCTCACGGCCTTCACTGAGTGAGTTGGTGAAACATAGCTCTGTATTGTGTTTGATTTGTGTGTAGAAACTAGATAATCATCGAACACTTCACACTTGTGCCTAGATTATGAATCGTAGACCTTTTGATAATCTCTTGAAATCGACAATGGAAGATTGTGGTAATTTTCGTTCGGACTCTGCAAACCCTTCTCTGACCACCACAAACTTTCCAGTCTCAAAGGTTCGGAGACACTCTTAGTCAGGACAACCCTGGGTTCAGGGACACCTCTCCCGTGAATCCTCCTCCTATGATTCTTTCATCTTCCTGGAAAGAGGATAAACTCATACTCTTTATTTATCTCCTGATCACATCGAGGAATACCCTCTCCTCGATAACTCTGATTCTGATTCTTTCCAGTCTATTGACTCTGATTTCTCACATTCTGAAGGTGAAAAGAAGAAGAATTTGAAAAAGATGCCTCCTAAGATGCCTCCCAAGAAATACCACGAAGATGAACCCAATGAAGATCCAATACAGATGATTTTTGCGATATTAGCTGCATCTGAGCAACAATAGCTTTTACTGAGGGAGAAACTAGAGCAGTTGAATGCTGGGGGAGAACCACCAATGGAAGCCACGTAAAATCAGGGGCAGTACAGAGTGAGAAATTATTTGTAGCCTCCTCAGCCAGAAATCAACTATGAACTGAAACCACACTTTTTGAGTCAATTACCACAGTTCCATGGAAATGCAACTAAAGAACCATTTGAATTTTTGCGAGACTTGGAGCTGATATGTTCTAATCTGAGGCACCTGCAGGTCAGCCAGGATTACATTCATCTCACTGCACTCCCTTTCTCCTTGATAGGGAAGGCAGATTACTGGATGAAGAATTTAGGAGTGACGGTGACCACCTATGATAGGTTCAAAAACCTATTCTTGAAAAAATTCTACCCCTTGAGTCGAACCAACCAGTTGAGGACACACATCACCAGTTTCTCTCAGATGCCTAATGAACCACTATGTGATGCATGGGATAGATTTAAAGATCTACCACAGAAATGTCCATGCCATGACCTGGATAACAACATCTTAGTTCAGTCACTCTACTCTGGACTCAGCTACGAGACTCAAGGATTGGTGAGCGCTGCTTGCGGTGGCAACTACACATCATGATGGGCTGAAACCATATGGAAAGTACTAGAACAAATGGCTGAGACAAGCCACTCACAGATTGCTAGTAGGGCATACACCGATTCCCTGAATACATTCCAATCTAAAGGGGGAAAGCAAACTGTTGTAGAAATAGCAGAAGATTTGATTCCAAACATGAACATCATCACTGATAAAATGACGATTGTGGATCAGATTCATAAGAGGATAAATGGCATCGTCAACATGATATCCCAGTTTCCAAAGCAAATGGAGGAGCTGACTGAGAAGGTATCCAAGATGGTGATACCCACTGCACCTACGGTCCCGATCTATCGTATACACCACGTTCAAGAGCAATCAGGATCAGGACAACAACAACCATGGGTTCAGGACCAATCCTATGCCCAACTGTCCCAGCAGTCACCTTCACCAGCCGAGATTGTTGAAGAAGCCCCGCCTCCGACGTTTGAAGTTGTCGTCATCTGCTACACTCAAGACACTACCCGACAGGGTAATATGGGGGACCGCCAGCCTTACCAATGTCCACCCACTTTCTATAATGCCACATTCCCACCAGCTCTGCAGCACACTCAGAACACTGCATCATTCCAACATCTGAAGTAGCAGCAACAACCATACAACTGCCAGAACCAGCCTCAGCAATACCGTCAAAAATACTAAGCTCCACCAAGTCACACCTCAAAACAACCATCTCAACCATCCAACTCTCAAGAAGAACCCGTAGATATCCAAAGACAGATGCTCGAGGAAATTCACAACTTTCGGAATGAACTACAAGATTTACGGGTTGATGTTAATCGCTTGTCCCATTGGAGAGATGAACAGACAACCCCTGCAACAACCATTCCCGCCCAAGTTCAAGCTAACCCTAATAGCTTGAACAAATCTCAATCTTCCCAACACAATGGCCAGGTATAATATTCAGATTTTCCCACATCTGAACATGAGATCCTTTCATTTGACAATATCAATGCTTTGTCACTTAGGAGCGGAAGGACCGTGTATGTACCTGACCGGGCATGAGAATTGGATCATGAAGACTCGGAAGATCAATCAGAGGATGCGTCCGAGAACAAAGAAGAAGGGTACCTGAATTATGCACCAGTGAAGATCCTGGCACGTGAGAAAGGAAAAGCATCTATGGAGTCTACAGAGGACCTTGCACCTCTAGTTGCTGCAAAAATACCTTTGTGACCTTTTCAGCAACATTATTTTGATTATTATCAGAAAACCAATGATTGTAATAAGAACTCCATTTCTAATAAAGATGCTCTTATTTATGACTCTAGTTCTCTATTCCCTGTCTCAAATGCTTCCATTCCTTTCCCCCATGCTCTTAAGAAAGGAAAACTAAAGGAAAACATTCAAGATGACCCCGAATGGAATGATTCTGCCAGGAAAATATCACAGTAAAAGTACCCTTTGATCAATATGTGGCTAACAATCCATTATTTCAAAAGTACTTGAAAGTGAAATGCACTCCCACCAGGACTCGTACGAAGAAATCAAGTCAATTTGTGGAGACTCATATCTTGATTGTTGCAACTACCAAATGTGTCAGAAATCAGCATTTACCAAGAAAGAAAAGGGATCTGTGTGCTCACTATGTGGAGAGTTACATTGGCAGCATTGCATTCGCACGCGCACTACTCGATAATGGTTCTTCAATCAATCTTCTCCCCTTAGCCTTATATTACAAATTGGAGTTTGGTCCTCTCAGAAAATCATTATCTCTGCTCCAATTTGCTGAGAAGCCCACTAAGAGACCTAAGGGAGAAGTAAAGAATGTAGTCATCTTGATCGAGGATACATAATACAAAGTGGACTTCACCGTCCTTGATATGGAGACCCAGAACCATTGGAAAGAATCCCAGATCATTCTTGAAAGACCATTCTTGCGGACTGCTAAAGACGTATTTGATTACGGTACATGAATGATGAAATTCCGCTCCCTAGGCGGAGAGGTGGACTTGGAGATGAAGCAAACAAAATGGCAAAGACCAGACTCTGAATCTACCACTGAATACTTAGAGACGTCAGAATGCAATCTCATTAGCACTACTGGGCTGTGGGATCAACTTTCGGAAATTCAAAGTGAAAGCCCCTCATCAGAAGAAGAGACAGTACACAGTGCAATTTTTGAGATGATGCTAAACCTATCTAGACACACTGATACCTATAATCTTGATGACACATAAATCCTTTCGGATTTGTCTATCCCATCTTCTTCAGGACAGTCAAGAAATGTATATGACGAGTCAAATGCAACTTTGGCCGAATTATCGCACTACTTTTGCGATCGGACTCACCTTTCATTTGAATTGGTAGCAAGCACGTCACAAAGTGATTCACTGCTACCCAACACAGAGCCAGACTCGAAATCCATTCAACTAGACCTAATTGATGATTCAGATTTGTTGGAGCTGAAACCACTTCCTCCCACACTCAAGTATGCATTTTAGCAGGACCCAAAGAGAAATGTCCTATGATCATTAGCTCATCATTGACCATAGATCAGGAATCTAGATTACTCAAAGTCCTTGAGCGGAATCGAAAATTCATTGGTTGGACTGTGTCGGATCTCGTAGGAATCAATCCTGCTCTCTGCTCGCACCAGATTTATGTTGAGGACAACGCAAGACCTTCCAGTAAATTTCAGAGAAGATTAAATCCCAATCTCCAGGAAGTAATTAAGAAAGAGATAGAGAAATGGTGCAAGGCAGGGTTTATATACCCCATTTCTGACTCCAAGTGGGTGGCTCCCCTTCATGTTGTCCTGAAGAAGTCAGGAATCCAGATGGTCACCAAAGAGGAGGGGGTAGAGATCACGACCCGAGTACCCACATCTTGGCGCATCTATGTCGATTACAAGTGTCTGAATGCTATGACAAAGAAAGATTACTTTCCACTACCATTTATTGATCAAATCTTGGAGAGACTTGCATGTAAAGCATTCTTCTGTTTTCTTGATGGGTACTTTGGCTACAATCAAGTAGCCATTGCTCCCGAGGATCAGGAGACCACATTTATATGTCCTTTCGGCACTTACACATTCAAGCGCATGCCATTCGGGCTTTGTAATGCCCCGGGCACATTTCAGCGATGCATGATTGCCGTATTTACCGAAATGGTTGGTGATTTCCTGGAAGTCTTCATGGATGACTTCTCGGTCCATGGTGATTCATTTGATACATATTTAGCGCACTTGGACCGAGTGCTCCAGAGATGTAGGGAGGTTAACTTGGTACTCTCCTGGGAGAAAAGTCACTTTATGGTGATAGAGGGTATCATGTTGGGGCACATCATCTCCAAAAAGGGAATGGAGGTCGACCCTGCCAAGGTGGACGTGATCAAGAAACTTGAGCCACCAACCAACGTCAAGTCAGTGAGGTCTTTCTTACGGCATGTTGGATTTTTTTCGAAGATTTATCCCTGATTTTTCAAAGATCGCCCACCCACTGGCTAATCTCTTAGGAAAAGACATCGAGTTTATTGTAAATCACAAGTGTCTAGAGGCCTTAGAGCTCCTGAAAAAGAAATATATGAATTAACGATATTACAAGCTCCCGACTGGTCTCTTCCCTTTGAGATCATGACTGATGCATCGGATTTTACTATCGGAGCTGTGCTTGGACAAAGACGAGATGGGTTTCCTTATGTGTTTCATTACGCGAGCAAAGTGTTGGATCCTGCACAAAGAAATTATACGGTAACTGAAAAGGAAACGCTCGCGGCAGTTTGGGCCCTTGAAAAATTCAGATCATACATATTTGGCTCCAAGGTGACGATTTTTACTGATCATACGGTAATTAGATATCTAATGGATAAGAATGATGCCAAAGCACGACTTTTGAGAAGGATCTTATTAAGCCAGGAATTTAATTTGGAAATCAAGGATAAACCTGGAATAAAGAATGTTGTTGCTTATCACCTTTCCCGAATTGAGCAAAACGATTATCCGGATACTGGAAAAATTAAGGAGACTTTTCCAGATGAGTCAGTTTGCGTTACTGATTCAGTCCCGTGGTATTCCAACATAGTGAACTATCTTGCCTCCAAGAAGGTTCCCTTTGGTTGGACCAAGAGAATGATTGATTGATTGAAGTTGTATTAGAGAAAATACCATTGGGACGATCCTTTCCTTTTCTACATAAGTACCGGATTGTGTCTGGCGAAGATGTATTCCTCAGGAGGAATACCAGAGTGTCCTCACACATTGTCATTCTCTTGAGACTGGAGGACACCATTCGAGAAAGAGAACCGCATACAAGGTACTCCAATGTGGATTTTACTGGCAGACCTTATTTCGAGATGCTAATGATTTTGTAGGATCATGCCTGATTTGTCAAAGAATGGGAAGGACTGTTGATTATAGAGATGAATTGCCCATGCAACCAATGATTTTCTGTGGCGTTCTCGATGCATGGGGGATTGATTTTGTTGGTCCTTTTCCCAATAGCCATGGATTTGAGTACATCTTGTTAGCGGTTGATTATTTATTGAGATGGGTAGAGGCTATTCCAACCTGAACTGCAGATAACAAAATCATCTGTAAGTTTATCAAGGATAATATCATTGCAAGGTTCGGGGTACCGAAAGTCTTGATTTCGGATGGGGGTGGCCACTTTGTGAACAAGGAAATGATATCTTTGGCTAAGGAATGTAGATTTGAGAATAGAATAGCGAACCCGTATCACCCACAATCTAATGGCATGGAAGAGGTTTCTAATAGAGAGGTGAAGGGTATTCTTCAGAAGTTAGTTCGTCCAAATAGGAAGAACTGGTCTAAACTGTTGGACCAAGTTCTGTGGGCCTATACGACAGCCTACAAAACTCCACTTGGTACTTCACCTTTTAGGATGATTTATGACAAGCCATGCCATTTACCTGCAGAGCTAATTGACAAATCAGAATGGGCGATCAAAAAGCTGAATTGGAGTTGTCACCGTGGGAAATTATGCCGAGACTTAAATCTGAATGAGCTAACTGCAATCCAAAACCGAGCATATAACAACAGTATGATCTATAAGGACAAGGTCAAGAGATGGCATGATAAACACATTAGACATAAAACCTTTGTCCCTGAGCAGAAAATGTTGTTGTTCAATGCTCGATTGAAGATTTTTCACGAGAAACTCAAATCAAAATGTACAGGTCCCTACATTGTCATCGATGTGCATACCAATGGAAGTGTGGATATTGCTGAACTCAAAGATAGTGCACAACCTTTCTCTGTGATTGGGCAATTGCTGAAGCCGTATATGGAATCATTCAAAGAGCAGGCAGTTCAAGTTGAGGTCATTTACATCATGAGAGCGAGCACATTGAAGATTAATCAGATCATTCCCCCTCCCGACCTCGTCGGTCTCCTTGTACAGCTTCTTCCTCTACTTAGGCCAAGGCGTAAGTATAGGGGGGGGACCGATGCCATCTGTATATACCATCCTCCCCATCTCATGATCATTCCATTTCCACCCTTCTTCCTTACTTAGGCTGACTAAAGCCTAAGTATAGGGGGAACCGATGCCCATCTGTATGTACTCTCCTCATTCGCATATCCCGACCACCTCACTTTCGCTCTTCTTCTATACTTAGACTGTTCACAACCTAAGTATAGGGGGGCAGACCGATCTATTTTTTCTTTTCGTTTTCTTTTTCACTCTCTTACGCTTAGCTCGAGCTATGTCTTCTTTATGCTTCTTGTGCTCTGAGGACACAACACTCGCTAAGTATAGGGGGTATGTATATATAAAATGTATATATTTTACCATATCTCGTACTTTCGCGTAAATCTATATGTATTTACGGGGTGAGTAATTAATTTGAAAAAAAACAAAAACTAAAACAAAAAGAAAAAGAGTTTTGCTACTAACACTGACTGTATCCAACCCAAACGTTTTTGAAAAAAAATGGCTTCTTCATCATTTTTGCATAAAAACATCCAAAAAAATTGTGTATGTATTTCACACACTTGCACTTCATCTAACATTTTATTCATTTACATCTGTGAAAAATCTTTGGGTTCTGAACTGAGTTATGAGCAGAAACCGAGAGTGATCTGGACTTTACCTTAATCCACCTGATTTTCAGAGGAACGTCACCGAGAAATAGGATTTTAGAAGCTTTAGGTCTTTGACTTAATTCTTTAAGTTCAACATGACAATGTGCATCATTTGACTCTTAGTGTCTAGCCTGGTCTCTTCGTTCTGGGTACAACTCTAGACTAGGGAATTAATTTGTACTCTCGCACTATGCACTTAGCTCAACTCATACGGGATGTTGGAAGACTGTGTGAGTTTCTTTTCTGGTAGCATGGAAATCTAAAGACTAGAGTATGGTTGAAATAAAGCTTCGGAAAAGGGATGGACGGCTGGGCACAATTTTTTCTAAGACCCCAAAACATGTATGGAAAAAAAAATCTATATATGTAGGAGCATAACAAGATCCAAGCAAAACCACCAAAAATCCAAATACAAAGAAGCCAATACCAAGGAAATATATGACCAAAAAGGTCCAAGCTTCAAGAAAACCTACAAATCTTGGTGGAGACTTGGCTACACTGGCCAGCATCACAAGGAGAGGTGACTACATTGGCCACCCTCCAGTTCTTTTCTCCTTCTTCTAACTTCTCCCCTAATTCGATTGTGAACACATCGCGACAGACCTTAGAAGGAAATACCTGACTCCCCAAGGACGAGTTGCTGGAGAGGAGATTTGCATGGTAGTCCAACATTCTAGATGGGAAGAGCTAAAACCTTTCACACACATGAGTCAATTGTTCAATGTTCATAGGGTATGCTTTGGGAAGAGGATTGATCTATGATGACTTCTGAGCCGAAACTGTGACAATGATGTGCAGAACTTGAAGGCTGTTGATTCTAAAATTCTAAGTCTCATAGAAGTTCTGCCAAACTAATAATCCAAAGGTCGAGTCTAGTTTCATTTTCACATTCAGCTCATGGTCTTGGTATAGAACCAATCTCATTTCACCTCATGGCATTTCTTTTGATGCTCAGGACGAGCATGGTTTAAGTATAGGGGTATGATGAATCTCAGATTCATCACTTTAAATATCATTAATTAAACTCCAATCCCGCAAAATCATTGGCATTTCTGCATTTATTCTGCATAATTAGCATTCATGTATGTTTTAACAAGAATTGCATTTTATCACTCATCTTTACACAAAATAAGAAACCAAAAATCCCAGCTAAAATTGACCTATAAATAGCCTAACTTCCTCAATTTTTAACTAATTCATGCTAACTCCGAATGACCCAAAATCACTTCTACTATGTACATATCACTAACAAGAATAAATGAAAAATAAAAAAAATCACTAACCCAAATAAGTTGACCAAAAACCCAAACCCTAGTTCTTTGATTCCCGGACTAAAACCTCATATCTTCCCCATCCAGTGTACGTTTTGATCTTACTCACTTTTGAACTAATATACATTCAATTACCTTCAAAACAAGACCAAGTTCAAGTGAATCAGAGCTCAAATGTGAAAGTTGGGTTCTGGGCCACTTTTGTACATTTTGTATTTTAGCGGTTTTTGCCCTAATATTTTATATACAAAATTAAACTATTTTACTCTATTTCTTTTTCATTCGTCTTATTTGATGAAATTTTTATTAAAATACACAAAAATCCAAATCCAAACTGATATTGAAATAAAAGAAGCAAATTGAGTCCAAATCTTAACTAACTGTCTGTACAAAATTGGTTTTATTCATCTTTTATTTTATTTCTTCTTTTTCTTAATTAATAAAAATCCAAAAAAAAGATTAATTTGTAAATATTTATCTTTGATTTTATCATTTTTTGGATTTTTATCTGGTTTAAAAATGACAAAAAATATATAAAACCCAAAAATCATGGTATTCTATGTTCATGGGATACCCCAAAAATATCACTTTGTGCAAATGATCGATTTTGGTTTTGATGTCTTCATTAAAGTTGTAGGACTCATCGAGATGAGCAATTTTCATGAAAAAATGTTTTCGATACGAGGTCTTTTGCTATTTCTTTTCTATTTTTTCTTGTATTTATTTTCTACTTTTTGTGGGCCTGACATGTGGCAGCCCTTGGAGCTGCCACATGTCACCCATTTTTGAGTTTATTTTTTATTTCATTTTTAAAAAAAACTAAATAAAAATAAAAAAATAATAAAAGGCCTGCACGTGCATCGCACGTGCCTCCCGCGCACGTGCGTCGCCGGTCTCAAACTATCGTAATGTGGCACCCTTCTGGCCGCCCGATCTCGGCCGATCGGACGGCCAGAGCCCATCGTCCTCATCAATCC
Organism: Ottelia alismoides; assembly: GCA_037367405.1. Taxonomy (NCBI): domain Eukaryota; kingdom Viridiplantae; phylum Streptophyta; class Magnoliopsida; order Alismatales; family Hydrocharitaceae; genus Ottelia; species Ottelia alismoides. The sequence goes on along the minus strand of JAZKJV010005962.1, from coordinate 383,751 downwards.
CCTTTCCCAATTCGCGCGACGGTGCCTCCGATTTCTCCGCCGCACTCGCAAAATCTTCGGCCACCTCCAATCTTCCCAGACCCTCATCCGATCACGATCAAATCTCCAATCGTCGATCTTCGAACCAATCGCGATCAGCCACCGTGAATCTCGCGTTCGTCAAATTCCAAATCCCATGACATCCTTCCTTCTCTGGCCAAGCCCCTTGGACTATAATGCTACTCCACCGCCCCCTTTCGAAAGCAATCCGTCATTCACAGACAAGAGTCCCCCCTTCATCGGAAGTGACACCAGACGAAGCTCCTCTACGTCGTGATCCGAGGTTCAAGAACCTTGTTGTAGCCCCGCCTTCGTGTCGCTGCTCCGCTCCGGCTATGCTGTCGAGCCCCCCATCTCAGGTACCCTCCCCGCTACTGTACATCGTCATCTATCACCCCTTATAAGCATCTCCATCTACTTTGCTCGTCGCCCCGATCAAACCCCCCTCCACTCATCATCAACCACCGAACCACTGCCATCTTTTCGCATCGTCATCATCTGCTAAAAGCTTCATCAAAGATACTCTAGCAAGCTCTCCACCGACGATGCTTCTCCGACTTCATTTGACACCAACAACCTCTACATCAACTACATAACATCTTCCGAGCGTCTGCAGCCCCTCATCATCAAGCTCGCCGTCAAACGCTCCCCTGAAGCCATCATCTTCGACCGTCAACAACCAGCCAGGGAGAGCCACTCTCTTCTGGGATGTTGACTCCGACCCGACCTTCATCGTCGGCATCATCATCTACCATCATCAACGAGGCACTAGCAAGCTTCTTCGAGCATTAAAACTTCACCAACAACCCCCTTCCGCCGGTAACCTCCAGCCACTGCCCTAACGCTCGCCGACCGTGTGTTGGCCAATCACATCCGTTAGATCAAGAACATTCTTCTTCTGAGCCATTAGAGAAGCCCTAATTTCGAGCCCTTGGATCATCAGCATCTGGACAGTTCTGATTCGCTTCGAGCCTATATCCGAACCAACATTCCAAGCGAGGAGCCTCGGACCAAGACCGAAGCTTGCCAGTATGCCACGTGGGCAGTTGGAGCCCGAGCCGTGCAGCTTCAGATCTGCTCATGCCCCATGCACGTGATTAGCAGAAAAATTGTGAAGAACAACCTATGGATTCTCATATTTGCAAGGACGCCCAACACCAAAGATCATGTGTTACACACATGACCCTTTGGAGAAATTGTAGACATACCCCCTGATTGAGCGGTAATTGCATTTTAGCCCTCTATTCTGCGTATTTATATTTCTTTTTATTTACTGTTATTGTAGAAATACCCTTGTATTCCCTTATCATTTTGAACCCGTACATTGCATTATTTTATTCATTCGACCTTTTTCCCTCCCGAGGCTAGCTATTCTCAGGGGCCTTATTGCATCATTTACAATGCATCCACGTTGGAACCCCACTCGTACCTATATAGAGCCACCATCTAACATCTGATTCCAAGTCCTTCATCATAAAGAAATTGGCATTGTGTTCTACAACCAATTCTCTTCATTACGACATATGCCTGATATTTTTGTGACTTGTGGTTAATTAATAATCAATTGTTTTGTTGAAAATCGCATACTTTGCCCATTTTGATTTAATTAAGCGAGACTCTAAAAATTGCTGAAAAATCAGGGATTATAGAATTAATTGTGTTTAATATTGTGCCCAAAAATAATTGCATTTGCATGCATAGTGTGCCTTGTAAAAATCATTTTGTATATTTCAATCTTTAATTTTTAATAGGTATTATATCTGATATTTTTAAGGTTTAGGATTTTACTGAGATCCATAACCTATTGATAGATCTTGGATATCCCTTGAAAATAATTAGGTTTAACTTTTATTATAATTAAACATTGAAATTCACCTTGTATGCATTTAAAAATTCCTAAAAAATCATCTTGCATCCAAACATTCCAAAAAAAATTAGGCATTCATTTCATCGTAATTATCATCTTAGCCAAGTTTCATATTTTTTTGGAAATTGTTTGATTGATCTTTACATTTTAGTCCCTAAAATCGGATAAAATTGCATTTTGCATCCCTAATTGCATAAAAAAATTACAAAAAAGAGATCGCCTCGAAAACCGCGCACGAACTTTGATAGACAAAATTCTAGGTTGTTCCTTTGCCTCCTTGTGTTTGACCTTGGGACTTTCCCAAGTAAAATAAACATAAAACCACGCAATTAAAAATTGACTAAATAATTGTGGTTATTTCTTGACCGATTCTGATTGCCCACCTACAACAACGACACATTAATTTTAGCGTACGATAATTTAATCCACGCCGCGATATTTTAACACGCCGCGATCTGTCAAGGGCCTTGTACTGTAAGCTGAAGAGGAACACAATTGTCTTCACTATACCCAATGGGATGTAAGGATAGTGGATAGTCCAGCAGATGTGAGAGAACTGTTGTAGGTGAATGTATGACTCCTCATTAGTATTCCCGTATAATAATGGTAGGAGCGCAAGGAACTGGGGCTTTTAAACTCGAAGTTAGCATGGACCAGAGGGATGCCGACCCACTCTCTCATCTGGTTGTCTCCAGGATTATATGTCTCCTTTAGTGTAGGTTTTGGGTTCCCATTCCCTAGTTCCTCGTTTTGATCCTGATGGGGTATTTCTCCACCACCACCTCCTCCTCCTACTAGTTTGTTGCATAGATCATTCAACATATCCTGAAATGCAATATGTGCCCAAGGCCTGCTCAGTCAATTGCTGCTGTATGACTTGGATGGAAGCCAACAATTGAGCATTTACTTGGTTCTGATCGGGTCCCTAACCGAATTACATCTGAGGAGGTTGTTGTCCTTTACCTTTTGAGGTGCCATCTCTATGTATGAATCAGAGGAGATGAATTCTGGATTGGAATCTAGGATTGGGGCTGGCTTTTATCTGTAATATGAGGGATCCCAATCAGACCACTTGAAATAGAATTCCAGCTGTCGAGATGAGTTTGAGATTAGGGTCAATCCCAGATGGTTGGGAATGGAGCAATAGATGTAGACTGAAATCATCCTCCATTTGCAACGGGAAGATGGTGGGACAAAAGTCGTCTATGTTTATTAGGAGATCAAGGGGTGGAGAAAAGATGAGGAGTCTGTAGATCAGACCACAAGGTCCAGACCGAGTTCTCGGGAATCCCCTGTATTATTGATGATGGCAAGTCCATGGAATCGATGTGGGTGTCAGCGGAGTCCCGACTAAACGATCCAAGAACCGACATCTTAAAGGGACAAGAGGAAGATCGATGCAGGAGAAAAGATATGGTGGTCAATGAGGAATAAAGAGGAGCGTAAAATAGTAGTAATACTCGAAATGAGAAGGGGGTCAAAGAGAGAATACATAGACAAAATTTGCGCAAATGCACAAGACTTGATATTTGAACCTTAATCTATATCCATACAAACATAATACAAAATTGGGTTCACCAACTCAAAGACATGTGGAGCTGTAAGGGATCGGCTATTTATTATCTTTTCATTTTAGAGTTGATATCTCAGGCATATCTTGTAACAAATCCTTAGCATGCTAACCCTATAGGAGACTACCAGAAAAGTATCTCGTACTTGTCCTCCTTTGTAACCTGTAGTCTGCACTTTTTGAGGTCCTTGTAACCCTTAATGGAAATCTACTCAACCAAAGAAATGAAGGGAGGAAGCCGATAGGTGGAACCACTACTTTGGATCTCGCTCGCAACAGAATCACCCGTGAGCGTGTAAGGACCTACTCGGACACAAACTGATGAGACAGGAACACCCTTGAGGACGTAGACTAAGCTCAGTACTTCAGACCAACTCGATGTTCCACACAAGGTGGGAACACCATCGAAGACAGGGCCCTACTCGGTTACGTATGATAGAAGCGTCAATACTTCGGAATACCAGACGATACACAGGGTAGTTACATACTTTGTTTTTGACACTAATCAATGGAGGATCATGCCTCGCTCATGGGAGGGGATTTGGTCCCCACCTAAGGTACCTAAAAACAATGAGGGATTTATGAATCCAAGGCAATGAAGTACATTACAAATTTTATTTCAAGTCAAAGTTTATTCAGTAGTCCCCTTATTTAAGATTTTTTGGATTTTCACTATTTTGGGTATTTTGCATACAAGCGCCTATTGGTTTTGTAGATTTTCAGTTAAGGTGCTCAAAATCAGAGGGAAATAGCAAAAAAGTCATGCAAGTCGATTCAATGATGGAAATCTCACCATTTAATTTAATGATTCAATAGAGTTAGAGGACTTACAGTCCTAGCTCTTTCCATGTGGTATGCAAAACAGAATTTTTAAACCTATTTGCATGGTGGCATGCAATTGACAAAATCACCCTAATCAATAGTTGCTATTAGACGTGAAAAATCATAGGTTTGTTATTCAGAAATGAGACCAAAAGTCCGGTCTTCTATGCCACTTAGTGCTCGCCACAACGGGTCTAGCAAGCGTTGTATGTGGCCTGTCTTGGCACGTGGTCTCAAGTCCAATTAACCGACATTTATTTATTTGACTAGATCCAAATGTAAGAGACTATAGACACATAATTCTTATTGAGGTTTGGATCTAATTACCAATTCAAGCAACCTATGTTTGGGGGCCCTATGAACACAAAACAAATGAAAATAAAGGTGGAAAACTCAAAGCATGGAGAAATAAAATAAAATAACTGCAAGAGAATCGTGACCAGGCCCCCCAGGTGAACAAACACCCGGGCAATGGACCTCGTTGTGAAGAGTAGTGACCAAGTCTTTAATTATTATAAATAATGAATGAATCTCTCTTAGACAAATAAATAAATCTAAGATACATCTATGCTAGATAGTCTCCTTACTCCACTTACTGCCTCTCCAATTGGTCAAAGTATGAAGACCAGCCTCAACCAAGTTTGGTTGCATCAGCCTGCTAAAAAGTCATCCTCACATAGTAGGCCCTCGCAACAAATACAACTAGAGAGGTGTATTACAACAGATAATCAAATAATGTATCAATGATATAAAATGAGGTATATACAAGTAAGAGATAACAAATAAATGAATAAATAAATATGCACAAATAAATGAATCAATAATCGAATCAATAAATGAATTAATGAATATAGACACATGGATACAAAATAGGCTACACACATTGCTCCTCAGCAACGGAGTCATTTGATAAATGAGATCTGGCAAGGGTTTAAAATGATCCTCACTAAAGTGAAGACAAATAGTCGCTGAGGTGACCTCTCACCAAACCTCTAATTAATCAATAATTAACCCACAATATCAATTAATCAATGAATGGAAAAAATGTGGAGTTAAAATTTATTATACTCTACAACACAAAATGTATAGAATGTAAGCATGTAGAGGTCGAACCACAAAGAGCAAACTAGGTAGCCTATGATTATTGCTAATCAAAGTGTATTATATACATGTTGGTCTTTATTATATTTTTTATGTGGGGTTTTTTAATACATATGAATTAATAGTAAACACATAGTTAATACATATACAAACACATAGGTAAAGATATACATATAAGGTATTCATATATTTACCTATACATAGAATTGTTTTATAAAATAAATATAACTATAATCCCCTTTTTCTATATTTTCTGATTTTTATTTTTTTAAATCATATATTATAGTAATATATAAGGCTATATATATATAATTATAAGTAGTCATAAAAAACAACAAAATATAGATAATAAAATATTTTTGGGTTTTAAATATTTTTATCATGTTTTTGTGATTTTCTGGATTTTTTTGGTTTGATGTCGAAAATATCCCAAATCAGGATTTAATAAATAATCTGAATTAATTTGAAGAAGAAAAATAGAAAATAAAATAAAAAATTCTGGAAATTTGTTTTAATACATAGATAATAATATATACAAATTATAAAATACAAAGAAATATTTTCGAAGTTTATGGTGATTTTTACCATTTTTTGTTGGATTTTAGAACTTATTTTTTATCCTTTTCTTTTTATATTTTTAGGGATTTTCGGTCTGGAAAGCTAAATACTGAAATAAACAAACATATTTTTTTTGGAATTTTTCAAAATGCTTTTCTATTTTTTTGGTATTTTTCAAATCAAATAGGGACAAAAAGTACTCATTTTAATTTTTAATAAATAGTTGAGGTGCCCAAAATGACAAAATAAAAATATTCATTAAAGTACATGCTAGCATGCATCTAACTCTATTTTGCATAATTTTTGATGAACGCGCGATATTATTAATAAATGAAATTCAATCACAAAAAAATACATGTACTAGATGGGCATATTTACAAATAAAAATAAAGACATGGGTTGGTGTGCAATTTTCTTAGAAATATACAACTTATATTTAAATTTCTTATACAAAAAATACAAGAACCCACGAGGGTACACCTGAAATTTGCCTAGCTCATGTGGGACAACACGTGAGTTGAGCTGGAATGGATCCATTTGCAATTTACAATAAACTCAGGGGCCTCTATGCAAAAATCTAATTTATTTACGCTATACAATATATTTACAAGAAAAATAAATAAATACACTAAGGTGGGGGCAAGGTATGCAATTTAACCCCAAAGGCATGCCATCGTGCGATTCTGATTCATCCACTTATACATGTGGCTGCCGCTCAAAGGTGGATTATGATTGGGCTGTGGTTGCTTGCGATTAGATCTCGAGCTGAGATCGAATGACTGAGCTTTGATAGATCCAACAAATATTGATGGATCTAGGGCGCCTCCCCATATCGGACGGTATATGCTTGTCACAATGAACATGGAAGAAGGTGTTCTTCCCATAGCTTCGATCCTTGAATGATCCTCCATTCGACGATCTACGATGTTGTTCTTTGGCTGTAAACGACTGAGAAGGCTGTCCGTAGCTGATGATGGGGTCGGGAAGGTCCAGGAATCAATGATGAGGTCCTGGCATGTCATGGAAGGTAGAGCACCTGGAGGGTCTTCGGCGAGCTCGATTTCGTCCCTGGAGGGGTCCCTTTGACCTGGAACCCTGCACAAAGAAGCGATATGGCTCGAGGTGAAGGTGCTCAGCACAGAATGAAGCTGCAATGCGCAATGAACGAGGTGAGCGGAGAGGGCCCGGCAAAGGGTAGTGGAGGACCCTTGATTTGCAGATCCAGGATGGATCTCATTGGCTCGATGGGTGAATCAGATGGGGAAATGTGAGGGGAAGGATATGGTTGCAACAGTGGGGGGGAACAATAGTCACGAGTAGTGAAACACTGGCCGAAGCTCTAGAGTTCTAATGAATAAACTAAGCTAATTTAAGCTAAATCTCTAACTAAAACACTAAATAGAATGCACTAAATGAAAGATACGAACTAAATCTACGTAAGATTCATAAAGGCACAACTCTTATACCTTTTGGTGGGCAGGGAGCAGGGCAAGCCGGAGCACCACCATGGATCCCCTCTACTCCTTGCTCCGATGCTCTCCAGGTACGGGGAAGTTCTCAACTGTCACCTGGGCTCTGACACTCACGCAAGGATGGGATCTGGGGCTCCAAGAAGGATCAAAAAGGGAAGGTAGAGGAGAGGTTTTTATTTATAGACAAAGTAGAGACCCTTATTGACCTAGGGTTTGGAAGAAATTTGGTCTTTGTATAAGAGATCCAAGGATTAGGCGAAGATCAATGATGATTGAAGTAGATCATGGCATGGAGAAACGATGAAAAGGCCCAATGGATTGAGAGGGAAAAACAGTAGAAAAGTGGGGAAAAGAAACGCCTGACGAGTCAGAAGCTTCGAGGCCGAGTTGACCGATAACCCTCGTGACGTGATTGGGCCATGGTAGCCCATGTCACGATAAAATAGGGTTTTTATTCACAAATAATTAATGAAAAATAGTAAATGATTTTATTAATTTTTGGGTATAAAAAAATATTTATTATTTTATGTAGTATTTTAATATGATTTTTACTTTTCTTTGGGTTTATTTATTACAAATCAATTTATTTGGTCTTCTATAGGTATATTCATCTATTGGGTATTTTATTTTTATTTTGTGTTTTTGACTTTAATACTTAATTATCTTATTTTATATATTTATAACTTATTTTTATGTACATAAATATATTTTTATTTTAGTTTTATGATGTTTGTATACTTAAATAAATAGGGATACATATATAATATAGGTATAAGTATAGGTATTTCATCTATGTATTCATACATGCATATTTTATTTTGTATTTTCTCCATGATTTTATTCTATTCTAAATATGTACATATACTATAAATAATATTTATAAAATTATAAAAATATAAAGATAATAAAGAATAAATAAAATGAATATTTTAATTAGGTATATTATACAATAGGGGTCTAAAACCTAACTTTCACACCTTCGCTAGAAAAAGTATAAAAACCACCTTCATTAAATAACTTATTAAAAGCTATATACAATTAAAGTGATTTTGATACATTTTGAGTTTTTATTTACGAGATATGGGTCTGGGAAGTTTGGGTTTTTGCTTTTTATTCTTAATATAAAATGTACACTATATATTATTTTTATGTAAACTCAATTTTGTATTTTTCTATATATTATTATCTACAACTTTCATTTACAAAGTTTATTTATTTTAAGTATAAATAATAGAAAATAAAACAGGTCCCAAAAATGACTTATAGATGAAATAAAGGAAAGCTTTTTAATGGATTTATTGGGCCTTATCTCCCCCTACTTTATTCCTTGTTAACCCTATCATCAAGATGGCTAGGTCTCAGGGTTTGGGGTCATAAAACACCATTGGCATTTTATTCTTTTTCTTTTCTTTTTTTATTCTATAATTCTGGCATTACAAACAATACTTTATATATAAATAACTAAACAAATAGTGAATGTTAATCTATAACAAAAATGCTATTTACATGCATTAGTTAGGGTTTTTAAGGCCAAAATGATAGAATAAAGGTGATGAAATGGAGATTCATCACCTGGACCACCGCCTTTAAATAGTTGATCTCCATTGCCTTGTCACGTGGTCCAGCAATTCAAGGGTGAAGGCCTAGCCACCCTCCGCCTCCCTGTGATAGACGGAGGCGGACTGAGGGGCCACGATGGCTTTTCCATCCCTAGGTGTTGACCCTCGGCTTCCAAGCCAAGTCACGGTGGCTTCACCGTCGTTGAGACCCCTGCTTCGGCCGAGCAAGCAGAGCGATGACCTCGAGGCTCCAAAGGAGCCTGGCCTATCCTCCGCCCTGTCTATATCTCCAATCATGTATGACATCTTCTTTTTTCATAGATTTCTTCTTATTTTCCTCGTGCACACACACCTCCCCCACCTTTAATTGGACCTCCTATGAGCTCTATCACACTTCATCGACCCTCGTGCCACTCTCTGATCACCACCCTCCCTTTTCTAGAACCTCGTTCACCACTGCCCATTTCTTCTTTGGCTCGTCAGAGGACATTGGTCCTCCATCCCTCTGGCAGAACAAGACCCCATTTTACCTCACACACATCACTAGAGCACGCTTCGGCTATTTTAACACTTGCAAGTACTTCTTCCTTCAATGGACGGAAGCTAAGATGTAGATCTTTTCTGGATCTGCTCCTCTGGTGAGGGCTCACCTCTAGCACACACCATCCATTGCCATGTCCTCCTCCTACCACTAGCTTCTTCGTGCGAAGCCCAGGAAGCTTCAGAGGCATTCAAGCATGGTGGAGAAGCATAAAGCAACAGATGGCCCCTCGTCGGAGGCCCATTATCGTTGCCACCTTTGTGCAGGAGGAGGAGGACACCCAGAGTTAGCAGATACTATTGGATGGCACCTCCTCGATGGCCATCAAACAACCCTGATGTGTCCATATCGCCTAGCCATACCTACGATCTCAGTGTGATCGAGCCGGCCTACTAAAGCAATATGTCACGCCACGCGTCTTGCACCTCCATCTGAATGTTGCTTGTCTTTTGAGCCTGGGCCCCGTGTGTGCCATATGCGTGCGATCTGCGCATTTTGCAACCGTGACCTGCTAGATTCAAATAATTGCAAAAAAGGTCCATCCCTTGCACATCTGCCTCATTTGTGCACCTAAGATAATTGCAAGAAGGCCCCGTTGGGTCTTCTCAATTACATAAATGCCCCTATCAGGACCAAAATGCATTAGTTATATTTTTATTTCCATGTTTTCTTTGCATTTACGCCCATGGTCTATATTTCTAATATCTTGAGCACACAATGTCCTTTTTAGTTTATTTCGAATTCATTGTGATGCTTATTTAATGATCTATCTAATGGCATAATTAATTCACTAAATCAACACTCTGTTTAACATACTAAATTTTAGATATTTTACATGTCGATTTCTCTTAATTTAAATGTCTTTAATTGACCTGTGAATTACTTTATGCACAAATAACTCTGAATTTGATTCTCTTTATTTATGCTCAATAATTGGATTACTTGTAGGGTATAGTTGCGCTTGTATATTCATACCTTTTTGCATAGCATCTTGCATCATTTTTAATTGTTGAAAACCAAATTCAAAATTGCATGTTGCTCATTCATGCATCACATTTCTTTGCATATTGCATGACATCTATTCTTCATATACTAAAATAATAAATAATTTGAAACTCTCATTCTCTGTATATTGCATCATTTGCATCATTCATTTTATATTGTTTGTGCATGTTTTTATGTGATCACTTTGTTTTCATTATGAAGACCGAGACTAGAGAATATAATAACTCAAAGTTAATCATTAACTTCTAGTTTATCGATGAGGAGGATTGTGTCCCTATGTTTGACCTTGGTACACTTACCAATAACAATTATTATCCACTTATTCAAGGTGTTGGTTTATAGCATAAATCCGAAATCGTCTCCTATGCTACTTGATGAAAATGATTAATTAAGCAGGTTATTTCGTGGTTCATCATGGTTGTGTAAGTTCATTTAGGAACTTGACGTAGTTTCCTCTGATACTCCCATCCCGCTACTCTGAGATAACATAGGAGCTATAACACAAGCGAAGGAACCCGTATGGTAGCAAAAGAGAAAGCACATGGAAATTAAATACTGCATCTTTTGGGAGATTCAAAAGCTTGATGACATCGTCATCAGCAATGTAGCCTCTTCCGACAACGTAGCTAATCCTCTTACAAAACTTTTGACACAAAAGGATTTCAACCAACATGTAATGAGCACGTGTTTAAGGATTGTACCTAAATGGTTCTGAGGACTAGTGGAAGATTGCTAACCATGTGAGCTCGAGGTGAATCATTCCTACAATTTGTTTTTTGTAATTATTGTTATAATAATTAAAGTTATTGATTTATTTCACTCCCTGTCTGAGATTAAATGAATGAATGCACTATAAGGTTCCTCAGTACAATTAGGGTTATGTACCATGGCCATATTGTTAATCATATAGCTATTGATTCAATGGTTGAATCATATATGTTGGTGCTTGAATGATATATAAAGAGTTAGATCGAGGACTCATCGAGCACCGTCAAATGATTGTTAAAAGATGATCTCCAGCTTGAGAAGGAGATGACAATCCTTCTCTAAAGGATGATATCTAACTGACATCTTGATGCATGTTCTTTGCATAGGAATAGAGATTCGGAGATGTCAGATAAGTAAGGTCAATGAGCTGACTTAACAATTTGAGATAACCAAGATGTATGTCGTATGTTGGTACGATATATGTTGAACGAAGACATATGTGTTATTATATGTTTGAGTATGTATATTTGGCGGACCGATAGGTTGATGACCTATTCAAGGTCTATACATAGGAGAGTTGGTATGCATATGAGGGAATATGAGTAATACAATCTCTCAAAGGGATCATAGAGGTTCACTACTGAATCAGAGGACATGAGCTCACTCATGAGGTATTGGGATTGATCAAATTCCATACATGATCGTCTTACTTTTAAAGCATGACAATTATTTGTAAGTATGATATATGCTTTTGGAAAGCATATGATTGATACCAAATCCCAATGACCGAATGAGAAACTCAATGATAAAACCCTAAAGAAGACAATCTAAAAGAGATCTAAAACATCGAGTTTCCACTAGGTATTCTAGTATGCATTATGTACGGGTATTAGGAATACTCGAGGGTGATGGGATCATAAATGATTGTATAACCATGATGCTTCCATTCTGAGGGAGTTATGAAACATGTTTGGATTTTAGTGACTCCTCTCAGTTGAGAAGTGATCTTATCTTAGTCCAAATGCTGGACATTGATCTGAATATGATTCAGATGTAATGAGAATATTAGATTTATGATTTTGATTTAATCAAACACCTATGAGAGTTCCCTGATATCTGGATTTAAGATATGATTTTAATATCCAATTCACAATACACAGAATGTACACTCACCTTGTCCTTATCTACAATTATCCACAGAGAGAAAGCACATTATTCTTGAAAGAGTTGAAGAATAATTCCATTGATGATTTGTATATCCGAGCATTGAGAAATTGATAATTAAAAGTGATTTAATTATCATGAATAATGTGAATATGATTCATATTATTTAGATGCATAAGAATGATGATCTAAGACAAATAAATGGGATTTAGTTATCAAGGATATGGATAATGTGGTAGCACTATCTGTATTAATCAAATATATTATAAATGTGATTTATAACATATTCGAGAGAGCTGATTGTAAATAGCATTTACGAATTAGTTGTTGATGTGAATTGGATTTACATTGGATAATTAATTGAAAATACAATTACATGTTATTTTGGATATATGAATATGATTCCAATTTTTCAATGGCATGATTTAAATATTCACAAATTATATTGGAATTAATTTTGCGAATATATTTACAATAAAAGCTGTTGCAAAGGATTATGTGAGATATAAAGTCTCACATAAATTAAGAGGATGAGAACCTTCCATATATGGAGAGTGGACGACCACCCTTGACTTAATCAAGAGTGGTCATCCCTGCTATATTTAGAAAGTAGGCTCCTTCTTAATACTCTTATCTAAATTGATTAAACCAAAATAAATTATATTGATGATAATTCAATATATATTTAATTTAATGTAAATTAATTATTGTTGCATTTTTAATCAATAAAGATTATGGTCATTGATTAAAAACACAAATCAATCTAACCATTGATTTAGTATTCTACATGGATTGTGATCCATGGACTCCCACAATATTATAAAAGAAGAGGCAACCCTAGCTCTTCTTTTACAACAAAACCCCAAGGGAACTCTCTCCCTCCCCCCTCTCTCTCTCTCATTTTCACACACCATCTCTCTCTCTCTCTCTTAAGTGTAGTCGTCCACCCCTTGTGCTAGAGAGATTCGTTGTCATTGCTATGTCCTTGTACCGTCGCTTCAACCGCTCGTCATGAGATAAAATCAGGAGGTACATTACTTGGATCATCATCTTGGATTGTGAGAAGCTTGCGTCTCGTCAACACACTAGCAAGCATCTCCTCCGTCGGGTCGGACTTGAGACATGCGGTCTCTTCTTTTAGAGACTTCGATCGCAACCACGTTTCAAGAGGAATTCCTATATCTTGTTTGTGGTTTGATGAAACATTTCGAGAAATGTTCTCAAATCATGTGGTTTCATCTCTTTTATTATTTTTTCAATTCTGCTGCCCCGAGCAACTTGTGTGAGTAGTCACTCCCGATCGCATTGGATGCGATCTTTACACTTTCAGATGCGCTTCAGGCTTTTCCCATAGCTTTCATCCCTCCCCTTCTTGCATAGCCAGAAATCATCTGCCTCCTTTAAGGCGAGCTTAGGTCTTCTACCTCACATGTTCTCAGTCCAGAGTTCAATAATCAATCCTGGTTGGTTACACTATCAACATTGGCAACCACTCTGCTGATTCCTTACTATCTTCGATATGGAGTCAAATGAAGATGAACTCGATAAATACCTTCTGGATCCATCACATAATGACAATGAAGCAACCCAATCAGTGCTTTTCTTGAACACTGGCTCCACAAATACAAAAGCCTGAAAACATTGTTTGTTCTTCAAGTTACTAAGTGATAAGCCCTTTCATGAGAGAAGGTTTTTGGCAATGATCAGGAAGGCTTGGATAACATCCCAAATGCCATATATACATGATGGGCACGATACTTGAAGGCTACATTTCAACTAAAAGCAGACTATGATATCATCTAAAATGAACTCCCATGGCATTTCAAAGGAAATCTCATACTTTTAGAAAAGGAGCAGCCTGATCTGTTGATTGAAGATTATAATTTTTCTTATTCTCCTTTTGGGTTCAAATATTAAAAACCCCATACCAATACCAAAGTAATAAATTCTACCTGAAAATGTGAAATCCCTTGGGGATGATCATTGATTTCGCTCCATGCATAAGTAGAAATGCCACCAAATACGATAGAGACAAGGTATTGCTAGATGTTATTGAACCCATTATGAAAGAATTAAAGATAATTGTCTGAGGAGGTAATTTGAATATTTACCTCTTCGATATGAGTGCCTACCTCGATTCTACACCTTTTGTGGAAAACTGAGCCATGTATATACATGGTGTGAATTAAGAATAAGAGGTAAGATGCTCACAAAGAAAGTTGCTTCAAACCCATTGAAAGAATTTCCACAAGCAAGCTTACAATAGAGATTCTCTCTAGAATTGAAAGAAACATTAAAAAGAAATAAAACCATATTCACTAAGTGATGAATCTCCATTCCATCACCTTTATTCTTTCATTTTGGTCTTTAAACCCTAGCTCAATGCATGTATATAGCATTATCATTCATTATTTACTGTATAAATATTATATAAAATACACCGTTTAAAGCCAAAATAAAAAATAAAGAAAAGAAAAGAAAAAGAAATAAAATGCCAAAGGTATTTTATGACCCTAAATCCCGAGACCTAGGCATCATGATGACTAGATCAACCACGAATAAAGTAAGGGGAGATAAGGGTTACAAACACAATAAAATCCTAATTATTTTTCTTCAATAATTCATTTGTTGGAACCTATTTTATTCTCTATTATTTTTTCTTCAAACCAATGAACGTTGTAAATAAAAGTTGTAGATAAAAATACAGAGAAAAATAAATTGATTTCACAAAAAATAATACAAATTATATATTCACACTCAGCATAAAAATCCAAAACCCAAACTTTCCAGATCTATATCTTCTCCATATGAACTCATAATGCAACAAAATCACTTTAATTGTATATAACTTTTTATTAGCTATAATGAAGGTGTTTTCACTTAGTTGGAAGTTAAGATGCAAAAGTTAGGTTTTCGTACCTTAGTGTATAAAATACCCGAATAAAACAAACATTTTACTTATTATTTATATTTTCCATAATTTTATATTTTTTTAATTTTGTAAATATTATTTATAATATATGTGCATATTTAGAATACAATAAAACCAATAAAAATACACTGAAATAAAATAATATAATAAATTACATAGATGAATATATTATACATATACCTATAAAATAAATACCCATATTTAATTAAATGTACATATTTTAACAAAAAATATAACAAAAACATATTTGTGCATAATAAAATAATTTATAAATATATAAGTTAGGTGTATAAAATAATAAAATCAAAAATATAAAATAAAATACCTAATATATAGGAAAATGGACCTATAAATGAACCTCTAAAAAGTAACATTTTTAATGTTTTAATGAAAAATTAAATAAATCATTTACTATTTCATTTTTCTTTTTTTAATTTTGTTTCTATCCTCTTGTGGAAGACGTGGCCCAATTAGGACCCGTCGTTCGCTGACCTCGGTCAACTCTCTGATTGAGGCTCTAGCGTCAAACCCCATTTGACCTCACCTTCCTTGGCTTTCACGCCTGATCCTTACACTCATTTCACTAGATGTCTTCTGAACTTTTGACCCTCGATCCTGTCACTTTTACGCGAGCATCATTCTTGGATCAACAATATGTTGTATCGAGCGCCATTCTCCGAAGAACCCATGCATGTACATATACCTCTAGCCAAGCTTCCTTGGATTTTTAATACCTCTTCTGCCACTCAAACCCTAATCTTCGAGCACCTCGAGTTTCCTGGTTACAACATGAACTTGGAGGAAGATTCAACGAGGCATTTGGTGTTGAATCTAGGCCGATTCAAGGCGCTACCACCTCCTTTACCACAAGCTCCGATCCGCGCCGGTGCAGGTGAGGTAATCCCTCTCTTTCCTTGTCTTTTCATTTCTTAGTGTAGCAGTAGAGTATGCAATTTTTTCCTTTAGATTTTGTTTAATTTTTCGTAAAATCCAAAAAATTATCTCGTCGGAACTCCGGCTCCGCTTCCTATTTCCGACCACTCTGACCAACCTCCGCCTCTGCTATTACCTCCATATTCATTCCCTTCACCTGCTCTTTTCCCCACTCCTCTGCATTCATCCTGATCTTGACAGATCAGGCAGCCATCTCTCCTTCTCCATCGTTTCGTCGATGAGCACCATCTGCATTCTCCTACACTCATCCTGACCAGACCCAGCTCCCCAGACCTTTATTTTGGTGTACGTAACATTCTTGTAGGTCTTCTAGGGTCCAAAGGACCCTTACGGATCAATTTTGATTTCTGAGAAAGGCACTTGGAGCCCCTCTTCTTCGCTGACATCTGAGAACCCCTCTGGCGGTTCTTGGGGTCATCCACTAGTCTGGGATGTTCTGGGCTTCTCCCTGACAATTTTGTAATGTCTGAAACCATCAGAGTAGCGAGGATTGGCCAAACAAAGTTGGGGAAGTCTCAGTTCGTCCTCATTATTCCACCTATCTTTAGAGTTGTCCGATCAAGTACTCGTCGGTCGTTCGATCAAGCGAGCCTCCACCATCGGATCTCCTCCCTGGGATCTGATCATAGACGTTGTAGCTTAATGAATTCCTCATTCTCACTCCTTATTCTTTTATTTTAGCTCTTTTTCTTGGCAAAACATTATGTAAATATTTGTAAATACATAACTTAGCAAATTGCATGCTTGTGTTAATGTTGCATATTTAGCATGCATCTTTGTGCAAAATTAAAAGAATAAATGAAAGGAAAAGAATGAAGTTTTCAGAATAAATACGGAGTGATCCAAACCCCAAGAGAAGGTCAAACCTTGACCTGATCTTAAATCAAAATGAGTAGATAGAGATAGGGTTAACTTTGTGCTTGTAAGTATTGCCTATAATTGTACATAATTATTTTCGACAAAATAAAAAATTTATTATTTTTACTTTCTTGTATATATTTATAGAAATGATATAAAAATAAAATAAAAATCATAAAAATTAAATAAAATTAAAAATAAATTTCTCCATTCATTGTACAAAACACATGTGCACCTATGACCTCCACTATTTATTACATACATATAAATAATTTGTAAAAGTAAATAAAAATTATTTTATACTCCTAAATTATTTTTTAAGGGTATTAGTGTAAAAATAAGCTAATAAAAATATTTGTACATAATACATAGGTATATTATACCTGTATATAATACTATATATTGTATATACATTAATTTATTTTTCATAAAAATAATTAAAAATCATGGAAAAATACTTTGAAAAATGATAAACAATTTTTATTTTACACTTTTTTTTAAAATTCATTTACTATTTTTTTTAAATTTGTAAGTATTTTGTAAATTCCAATTTTTGATTGGTCCAGGCATTTCATTGACCCCCAGTCAACGCCTCCTTCTAGCCGGGTCAGACCTGGATCCCTCTCGCCGAACCTCCTTCTCCCCATTTCCCAGCCCGACACCAGCCGCCTCTTGCCCTAATTTCTCGCCCAAGCCTCCTCCTAGGATCCATGATCCTCACAAATCCCTAGGAAGGCGCGGATCTTCGTAGGACTGCGTGCTCCTGCTCGATCTTTGCAGGCTCCTAGAGCTGGCTATAAAAGCTCTCATCCGCCTTCTAGCGCCTCAGCTCGTTCCATGCCCCTTCCTTCACACCTAGACACCCTAAGCCGAGTGACGATAGCTTGGAGGCACCTTCGGATTAGAGTTTGGTGGTCTGAAGCAGCTGCAGCTCAACCATGTGGCGGGAGAGCTCTGTCGCGTTTAGCCTCCCCGCCCGCCGCAGCAAGGTTGAGGCCATAACCCTACTTCCCACTTCCGCCTGACCTTGCTGAGTCCGTCAGTAGCCTCAGCTATCGCCTTCATCCACTGCACTTCTTGTTTCAATTCTATTATTCCATTTCACACCGACGTTGTTCACTTGCTCTGACCAGCCGGTCGGAGCCCCATCTCGCATCCCTATCTGCATCGATCGAACAACTCACACTCGTCGCATCTTTTCACGCAACCTGTACCCTTGGGTCCTGCTCATCCGAGCAGGATCAAGTCGGGTCTCCTTCCCCTACCTACGCTAGAGACCCAAACCTCACCCACATCGTTTCTTCCCTTTTTATCTGCAATAAACCAGGCCAGAGCCATGCCCCGAGCCCCTTCTACCATTTGCAGGTCCTAGAGAACTTGAGGAACCCATTTTGAACTTTCGGTTGCTCCGACGGAGTTGCTCCAGGTACCCCTGCACCGTCACGCTCCTCTGTTCGATAGCTCCTACATCGGAGCTGCTCGTTCGATGTGTACCACCTCTACAATCTTGCAGATCCCTCACATCATTCATTGGAGTTTCGGATTCCATCCGAGGCTCGGGTGAAAGTCATTGGGGCCTTATTCTTGCAAGCAAGGATCCCTGTTCTTGCAAGCCTGCTCCCTGTCGTTGGATGAGCCCCACTTTTGCTAGATTCCATCAGAGCCGCCGACTAGATCAACTTTTGGGTCGATAGATTTGACGCCCCCTGACGCATCTGCCCCGCACATTCTAGACACCATATGCACCGTCAGATCAGCAGCAGGAGGCGATCAGAGACGTACAATAGCGACAACTTCCAGCATGCACCACATGCCCCAAGGGGTATATTTCCCTTTCGCCCTCGTTCATTTCAGTATTTTGCTTTAGTCCTGTAAATAAGAGTTGTAGTTTAGGTATTTTATAGTTTGGACCTTAGGTTTTTAAGATTTGCATTTTAGTCCTGTTTGTTTGAGCTCACGTGCAGCCACACGTGTTTTCTTAGGTTATTTGTAGTACTTAGTCTGAAATTTTAGGTTATTGTGAATTGAATGAAAAGTTTCTAGTATTTGCACTTATGCCCCTGTGAGCCTGGTTCACGTGATGTATGCGTGTTTGCATGGATTATTTGTAATTTAGACCCTAAGATTTCCACGCGTGTTATTGTTTGGCCCAAAACTTTACTTCAATTCCAAGTAGGCCCTTTATTTAATTAAATAAATATCAAATTAATCTTAAAAATTTCCTAAAAATTATTGTTGGCTCCTATTGACATGTCGTATTTATCTTAATTTTTGTGGATTATTTTTTTGCATTTATTATTTTTGAAAAATCGAAAACCTCTAAAAAGTGTCCTGTCCATTTTGGAAAATATATAAAAATTCGAACAATTGCCTGAAAATTCTACAAAAATTCCTGCATGTATGTTTTATTTGTTTTGTTTACAGTAGCAATTTCTTTTGAAAATCCCTTTTAAAAGTCCTAAAATTTACAAAAGGCCTAACAATTTATAAAAATCATATAAAATTCAAGAAAAATCCAAAAATCCTCATTTGAGTTCTTATTTCTAACATTTTATTTCTAATTTATCATAAAATTGCTCCCCAAGATTATACATCATTCTAAGTAATCTTTAATTGCAATATAATCCTAGCTCTGCACTGTTTATGGTTTTAGTCCTTTTTGATTTCTATAAAATTATAAAAATATTTGCATAACCCTAAAAAATTACCAAAAACACTTTAAGATTTTAAAAACCCAAAAATATTTTTATCTTAATTTTTGAGTTTTTAGCTTTAAATAGAAATACAAAAATATTTGTGTGTGCCTTGTTTCTTATTTGTTGCTTTATTTCAAAATTAATAAAATTGCAAAATCAAAACCATCAAAATATATTTTGTTTTATTTCAGAAATTTGGCTACTTCATAAATTTATGTGCTCCTTATGTTCGACCCTGGTTGTTATACCAGGTAAAAATAAATAGCGAGACCGCTTACATTTTTGTGTGCTTGATTGTTTTAACTCTTGGCTTGAGTTGTTTATCTTTTTGTTGCTGATTTCACCTTGTGATCCGGGTCACAATGACTCTTGATTATCTACTTTCCTGACCCGAGTCGCAAGGACAGGTCAACATAGCTGAAGCGTAATCCGCCATCCAGATCGCACCACGTGGATAAGTGAAGAATCTATACCGTTGGATCACGCTCGTGAGGGTATTTTGCACACTCCACCCCCCTCTTTTTGTATTTTTATTCTCTGTCAAGAACATTTGTCTGTAGCGTAAATAATTTTGCAATATTTTCAAATAGGCCTCCGTGCGTGCGAGAGGACGAGGCTTTTTGCACCTAAGATCGTAGGCTTTTAGTATTTCAATTTAATCAGTCCTTATGAGCTAATTGTTCTACATTTCTTACTTGGTGTAGCTTGCTACATGGGATGTGAGTGGGAACTTTAAATATTCACATAAATACCCGTGCTAGTGTGGATTTTCTTTTTGTAGATTATATTTTGTTAAAAATGGCTCCAAGACTCTAAAAATTTGTGGAAATTATTATAAATATCTGACACACACATATACATCGCATATATTTTTGGTTAGGTATTTTATAGTTATTTTCTATTTATTAAAATAAATAATCGAGCTATTTATCCATGTTTGCATTTAAAAATACAAAACTAATATAAAAATACCTTGAAATATTACAAAAATATTATACTTTGTGTATTACGACTACATACTAAAAACCACTAAAATAAAAAAAAGAAAAATATTAAAAACTACAAAACCCAAAATCCTTCAGAAAATCATAAAAACTCTAAAAATATTTATTTATGTCTCCGAATTTCATTTACTATATTTATAAAATAATAAAAGAGTTTTAGAAAATTTTGAAGCTTTTAGCTATTTTTAATTTCTAAAACAATCAGGTTGTTTATTGTTTTCCTTTATTTATTCCATTAAAAATATAAAAAAATTAGTAAAAATTATAAGAAAAATATCCAAATTAGATAAATATAAAAAAGATGAAATCATTTATTTTGTGATTTTTGAGTATTTATACTTATATTTATAAATATAAAAGCTATCTTTACATATATAGTTATATATACCTTTATTATTATTATTATTATTATAAAAATTAAGAATCAAAAAATTCAAAAAGAAAATAAAAAGTATAAAGTTAAAAATAAAAAAAACTTATAAAAACAAAAATTTTAAAAAAATAATTAAAACCACACAAAAATTAAAAAATACCCGAAGAAGCCAAAATCATTTATTGTCGTTTTGCCAATTTGGATTGTCTGTTCTCCGTTGTTCCCATGAATTTGACCGCTACTGTACTTATCCATTATACATTTTATTATAGGGTATAATAAATTTTGACCCCTTACTTGATTGCTTTATTTCTTATGTGGGTTATGATTGAATGTGGTTATTCAGAGATCGTCACAATGACTGATTCGTCATCTTATGAGGCTCATTTTAGATCCCTCAATTTTCCCATTCGTCAAATGTCAACATTGCTGGTGAGCAACGCGTAGGATAGTATTTTGGGTCATTTTCACTTTATTATTTTTCTTCGCTTATTTTCTATTTCATTTGTTATAATTATTGATTGTGCTAACATTCATCTCAATTATTTTTCTTACTAGGGACTTCAAGACGACGTCAATCTCCTAGGTGGTTGAGGCACCTGAGTGGAGGAGACTTGGTCCTTCTGCTTACGGACTAAGAGGAGAGAGCAGGAGAGAGAGAGAGAAGAACTTAGCATAGATTTTTGTTTTATATAGTGAGAGATTGTTTTGTTTTTGTTTAATTAATTTGTAAAGATACAAGTACTTAGACTCTTGGACACTCGGTCTTAATTTCCAAGTGTTTGTTCACTTGGGTGCTCACCTGATTTTTTACGATTTTCACCGCCTTTGTTTTCTTTGTTTCCCATGTTTTGAGTTTGTCACCTTTGTTTTATTTGTTTTCTATGATTGAGCTCATCCAGGAAACAATAACATCAAATCGTGCATCATGAGCAGGAGCAGAAGTAGGCTCAGTCTGCTCAGCCACATGAGCAAACACAGGATAGCCATCCTTCTGATAGCATGTCTCCTCAGAATGACCTGGATGGTGGCATTGTGAGCAAGGGTCACGTTAACGTCCTCCTCCTCGACCACGTGGTCCTCTGCCTCGAAACAGTGAAGTACCCCCTCTACCACGGGAAACTGCCATGGTAGAAGGAGTCGGAGCCACAAAAGTAGATGAAGTAGTAATTCTGCTCAGCCTCTTATAAACCTCCTCTATTGGAGGTATCGTCTCTCCAGTAAGTAGTTGAGTACGTGTTGCATCGTATTCAAAGTAAAGAGATGACAGGAATACACCTGTCATAGTAGCATCCTATATGTGTGTTGTTGCTCAGTGCTAGTTGTAATAGGCATGAATCTGTGCAAACGCTAAAACATGCCTCTAAGATGTGAGAAGTGTGTATGAAGAGGTCGACCATTCTGTTTGGTCGAATAAATATCAAACTAAAACTGTAGGTATTTTCTCTCATTCTTTCCATGCCCAAATATGTCTGCTAGAATGTCCCACATAGCCTTTGCGGTAGGTTGATTGACAATATCATTAGCAATCTCCGCGGTGAGCGTCCCGGAGAGACAAATGCGAGCATATGCATCATCTTGCTTCCAAAAAGCATTAGCCCTAGTCTTGTCCTCTGGCTCTGGATCCGTCAGAATGTGCTCCTTGTTATGGCACTGCATCAGGGTGTGAAACTGCATGGACGACAACTCGTAGTTAGTCCCATCCATCTTCACGATGGGAGCCGGACGATGAAAAAACATCACCCTTGATTTCTAACATGGTAGCAAGAACGTTGATATCTGGAACAAAATTGAGAAGAAAACTGATGTGAATTAGTCTACACAATCACATATAGAGGATTGGTTGTATCTGTAGACTCATACAACCATCCTCATCACTTATTGTTGTAGGCTAGGGTATCCAAGGGCAGCGGTGCACGTTGATGCACGTAAGATGCTCGCAGGGACATGCATATGCACGTAATATGCACACAGATGCATACAAGATGCACGCAAGGTGCATGCAAGATGAGCGCGGCTACGCTTGGAAAAGGTGCTCGCAGGGCGCGGGGCTCAGGGCAATGGTTGCGCTTGGCGCAGATGCACGGGCACAGGGCGCAGATGCTCGCAGGATGCAGCGCGTATGCGCAAGGCGTAGATGCACGTAGATTGCGGAGGCGTGGTCCGCAGGGCACTGCCAGAGACAATCTGCACAGGAGGGTGATGTCGTGCATGGGAATGGTTGGTGGTGCACACGGGGGGTGGGGTGGCTGGCGGCGCGCACGAGGGGAAGGGGCGTAGGGTAAAGCTAGGTGAAAAGCGAGAAAACGAGAGCCGCTAAAGAGCGGTCTGACAAGTCAGACTCACTGTCGCTGATGCGACTGCTCAAACTTCCTCAGTCTTCAACAACTAACCCACACAATCAATAAAGCAATCAAGAGCAAGGATTAAAATTTATTATACCCTACTAACAATGTATAATGGCAAGCAAGTAGGGGTCGAACACAGGAAGCAACGGTGCAGAGTGTAGATAGAGATCTGAACCCTAGGTCTAATGAATCACTTAGCCAATTTCTTTTTGTGGGTTTTTAATTTTTTTAATTTTTTATTTAATTTTGATTTTTATTTTTGTATTTTTTGATTTTTAATTTTCTGATTTTTATAATTTTATATTTTATATTTTTTATTTCTTTTTCAATATTGGAAAATAAAAACAAAGGAATGAAAGACAAGGTCAACTATTTATAAAAATGCACAAAAAAAACCAAAAATTCAGAAATTAAATGTTTTTAATATTTTTAGGGTTTTTTACTGTTTTTGTGATTTTTGGGAATTTTTCTAGGTGTTTTTGGTATTTTTAAATACTGAAATAATAGAAAACAGTGAAAATGGGTTGGCTGTGGATAAAATGAGAATTAAAAATGACAAACAACAATCAAAATTTTTCACACCATTTTTCAAATAAAGAAAACAAGATAAAGAACAAATAGGAACTGAGTTTGTATTTTTTAGAGTTTTCTTTGATTTTATAAATTTTTTTGAAGTTTTAGAGTCTTTTTAGATTTTTAAGGTTTTTCTTTTGAGATTTTTAATGAATTTTGGTTTGAAACTAAAATATAGCAAAATAGACACTATGAAATTTTTTTTTGGAATTTTTCGAGACTTTTTAATATTTTTTTGGCATTTTCTAAGCTAGACAGTAGAGAAAAAGCATGTTTTTGATTTTTAATAAATGTAAAAACAAAATAAAATAAAAAACTAAAAATATAGCGTGAAACTAGAAGCATACAGGGTCTTAACTCTATTTTTTTGAGAATTTTTTGCAATTAAATTAGGCGTTAAATAAATAAGCTAAGCATACAAAAAGTCTATGCCTAGCAGGGGTATAAATGCAATTCTGAAAACATCCAGGGGCTTAGATGAAATTTCCACCAAAAAGGCACGCGCAGCTCACGTGAAACACCATTCACAGGGGCATAATTGTAATTAAAGAAAACCGGCTGGGCATACATGCAAAATTTCCAAAAACATATTATATATTCTACGCACAGGGACGAAATTGCAAATACACAAAAGTTCTGGGCCTATCTTGCAAAATACCCAAAAGTCACACGCCACCGTCACGTGAGGGGACGTGGCGTGGACTGAAGTGCAAATAGTGAAAACGTGAGGGTCTGCGTGCAAATATTACAAAACTTTTTAAACTACAACTGAAAGTTACTGGACTAAAAAGTAAATACAAAAATCGTGGGTTAAAAATGCAAAATACCCACGGGGCGCGATCCAGCGGTCGATGGCGAGGCTCTTGGACACGTGGCGGAGATCGAACGGCGGCGCGGCTGAGGTGATCAGACGGTTGGCGTCGCGTCTGGAGCAAGGGCAAAAGGATCCTGGGATCCTTCCGGCCGCTCCGACCCCAGGATCAAGGGCAAAAGGATCCTGGGATCCTTCCGCGTCGATTGGTGGTCTCCGGCGAGGCGGAGGCGGCGCGAGGTGCTCGGACGAGGAAGGTCGCCTGGAGGTGCTTCCCTGAAACTTCGAGGCTCGATGGAGCCTCCCTTTGACTTCTTTCCTGCAGGGTTAGAAGCATGGCAAGAAGGGGGTGCTCGGAGGGCTCTCCGATAGTCGAATGGAGGCGAGAGGTGCCTGGGATGAAGAGCTCCGGCGAGCGGCGGAGAGAGGAGCTCGATCTGAGCGAGATCGAGGGACCTGGAAGGGTGCGGCGTGGTGACGGAGCGGAGGGGGAAAGGATGGAGGTGTTTAGGACGGCGGAGGATCACTGGAATGGTCGGGAACGACGGGCGGAGCTTAGCTCCGCCGTGGGTTCGATCGAAGATTCTCGGCGATTGGAAGAACGACGAGATAAACTGTTAATGGGCTAACTTAACCTACACTAAAGTTACAAAAAGACGAAGAGAAGGGAGAGGGAGACTCACCAGAGGCGTCGGGCGAAGAAGCACGGCGGAGCTCCGACGAGGGTCGAATCGCTTCGATTCAACGCCAAATGCTTCAAACCCAGGCTCGATTCGACGCCTGCTGTCACCAGGAACACGAAGGGCTAGGGGTTTGAGGGTAAAAGTGGCGGAAGAAGGATTAAAATTCGAATTGAAGTCGGGGGGTCCTATTTGTATGGTTGACGAAGGTGGCTCCTTGATCGAGGGAGAACTGGCGATTCAACGCTCCTCTGCCCAAGATATTTGCTGGGCGAGGTAGATGGATTGCATGTGAACAACTTCGCAGAAGGAATCATCCTCAAATGATGCAAGGAGAGCCTGCGAAAAAACCAAGAAGAAGGGAACTCGCACATGTCCAGAAGGCCAAGACCTGGGGTCAGGAAGTTGACCCCCGGTCAACTGATGGCGTGGCCTGATTGGGCCACGTCATCCGCAAAAAGACAAAAAATAAATAAATACCTTATAAATTAATTTAAAAATAGTAAATGATTAAATTAATTTTAGGTTATTTAATAAAAAATGTTTATTATTTTATATAGTATTTAATTCCGCTTTTTAATTATTTTTATGAATTATATTTTTACAAGGTGCCTTTATACCTCTTTATAGGTACATTACCTATGTATTTTAGTATTTTATTTTATTTTGTGTATTTTATTTTTGTTAGTTCCATTTCTTATTTTCTAAAATTATGAAATACTTTTATATACTTAAGTATATTTTTATTTTATTTTATTGAATCATTTTGTATATCAAATAAAATCTGAGAGTGTTTTGTACAGTTATATGTATTGGCAGTATACCTATGTATTCTTTATACAAGTATTTTTATTTTGTATTTTCTTTGCATTTTATTTTAATTTTAATGCACATATATACTATAAGTAATATTTACATAATTATAAAAATATAAAAATGAATAAATAATGAATAAAGAATAAAACTGAATATTTTATTCAGTACACTATACAATAGGGGTCCAACACTCAACTTTCAAACCGTAGCTCCGCCAAATGCGAAACCACCACCATTAATTAGATTATTTTATTCTATATACAATTAAAGGTGAGTATGCTGCATTTGGAGTTGTCGTTTGTGAGATACGGGTCTGGGAAGTTGGGATTTTGGAATCTTGTTCAGACCAGAACTTTTTATCTATACATTCTTTTTCTGTGAAATCAATTTTTTATTTTTCTTTATTAAATTATCTACAACTTTTATGTACAAAGTTTCTTTGTTTGATGTATAAAAAGTGGAACCAAAAATAGGTCCCAAAATGAATAAAGAATGAATAAAATAAATAGGTATTTTTATTGTATTTTGGCCCTTTTCTCCCCCTACTTTATTCCTTGTCGACCTATTCATCAAGATGCCTAGGTCTCGGGGTTTCGGGTCATAAAATATTTACAATATTTTATTCTTTTTTTCTTTTCTTTTCTTTATCTATAATTTTGGCTTTAAAAACCGCATTTTATACAATATTTACACACATATACATAAATGCTAAAATGCATGAATAAGGCCTATTTACACGCATTTACTAGGGTTTTTAAGGCCAAAATGATAGAATAAAGATGATGAAACGTGGATTCATCATCCCCCTATACTTGCCTTTACTAGTCCCTAGCAAACACTTATGCAATAAGTGCAGAAAATAAAAACAAAGAAAAGAAAAAGAAGAAGGTAGACTGAATTTAATTGTCAAACTTGTCTTCACAAAATCAAAGTTTGGAGCTTAAGTCGGACCTTTGGAATTTTAGTGCGGTCGGAACCTTAATGAGAACCGAATCTGAAATCCAACAGTCCCTGAGAATCTCAAAACTCTGTCCAAGTCTCCTCAATAGCCAGGTCAGAAATATCTCAATTCATACGCAAACCCTTACGACTATGAATCTGACTCGTACAGTGTAAGTGATGGTGGCTCTCCCCAACTTAGAATGACAAAGAAACTGACTTCTCCAGTACGACAACCCAATGATTCCCCAATCCAATAACTCCATCCTCGAGGAGCGGGGTATTCCCTTCTAACTTCAAGTGGCAACCAGCTTAAGAGGAGGGGGTGAAGAGAAGAATGGACGGTAGCCAGTGTAGCTACCTATCCGAGGATGCAAGACCAGTGTAGTCAAGTCATCCAGCTGCAGGCTCACATGATATGACTTTGGAACTCAAGCTTGCTTATTGACTTTACAACATATGTACATACTTTCAGGCTTTTTATTTTTGTACATGCCTGAACTTTTTTTTTTGAAATACTATTCACAGCAGCATTTACATAAGGAGTTTTTCCTCTTGAGCCAGTAGACTATCCCTCTTTTGAAGCTTTATCGAAATCCACAGCCTCTTGTCTTTAGACTTCCTAATCACTGGACGGGTTGGGGTGCACTTCCCTCCCTAGAGGAGGACAAGTGTTTCCACTTGTGTGCGTCTCTTACCGGCAAATCCAATCCCGTCACCACTCCAACTGAGTTGAGCCATGTGAAAGGTGCAGGTGTCCAAGTTAGGTCATTATCAACAAGAATCGTGCGTGTGCTCTGAAATACTCTACTTAGGCAGTCAAGAATCCATTGAACTAAGTCCCGTGATCCTCAAAGAATTAAGTCAACTAGACCTGAAGTACCTCAAACCCAGTTCCTATAAGGTTCCTGTTATTAGGTAGATTTTAAGGT
Organism: Ottelia alismoides; assembly: GCA_037367405.1. Taxonomy (NCBI): domain Eukaryota; kingdom Viridiplantae; phylum Streptophyta; class Magnoliopsida; order Alismatales; family Hydrocharitaceae; genus Ottelia; species Ottelia alismoides. The sequence continues at coordinate 355,429 of JAZKJV010005962.1, read as the reverse complement.
CCAATCAAGCTCCAATCTCCGGATTTTACTTAGACTTGTTCAACTATCAAACTCAATCCAAAAAATGCGAATGCCATGCTATGCAATGCAGAAAATATTTTTGTGATGCAATTTTCAAGATTTTGAACTTTTTATGGATTTTTGAAAAGATGATGATGATGCATATGCATTTTTTGTCTTTTTCAAAAAGATTTTTCAAATGTTTTTGGATTTTAATTTTGCAAATTTTTTTGGGAATTTTGAAAACAAAAAGATTTTGGCTGAAAACTAGGTTAAAATATGTACACGGGAGTGCTTCTTATATATACAAGAAGTGGATTTTAAGAATTTACAAGGGTAAGTGATCAATTTTATACATATATACATATAGTGGATTTTGGTGTGATGTATGTATTCCTCAAACTTATTTGACACAAGTTTTTCACACAATTTTTGAAAACTATAGTCCAAAATAATTTTTACAAACATTTTACAAACATGTACACACATTTGAAAATCATTTTGCAAAGGCTTTCAAAACAGTATAGATAGATTTTTCAAAACATTTTTGCAACCATTTTTCAAACCATTTGCAAATCATTTTTCAAACATTTTTATTTCACACAAAGAAAAAGAAATTTTTACAAACCACACATTTTTACACAGGTTGAAAACATGTAACAAAATATTTTCAAAATAGTTTTCAATAGATGTTCACACAGATTTTCAAACCATTTTTCAAACATTTTGCAAAAAACATTTTCACCTGATTTATTAATCAGTAATTACAAAAAGAATTTGAGAAATAACCACATCTTTTTATTAAGGATTTTTAATGAATTTTAAAGAATTTTTAAAGAATTATTAGCCATATTTATTAAGAAAATACGAAAGTACGAGTTATGGCTAAAGTATATACGTAGTATATACGACCCCCCTATACTTAGCTTGAGCTATGTCCTCATAGATCAGAGAGAAAAGCGAAGACATAACTCGTACTGAGTATAGGAAAATCTAAAGAATAAATGAATGAATCAACGAGAAGTTGACCGTCCCCCCTATACTTAGGATCAAATAATCCTAAGTATAGCAGACTGTACACAAAGCAGGGAGGGTCAAGGGTGGGAATGAACAGATCGTACTCAGATTGTCTCCCCCTATACATAGGGTAAGATATCCCTAAGTATAGACAAGAAGAGGAGACAATGGAGAGGATCGAAAAGAATGGAGGAAACTCGGGGTGCACACCCGCCTATACTTAGGACAAAGTGCGTCCTAAGTATAGAAACTGTCTACAAGGGGTGGCACCTTTTTGATAGATACAGAAGATAGAAAAGGAAAAGAAGAAAAGAAGAAAGAGATGAGATTGGATATGAACAACTCGGGATGCACATCCCCCCTATACTTAGGATAAGGTACATCCAAAGTGTAGCAGTGATGAAAGGGATGGCATCAATTCGGTAGAACAAGATAAAAGAAATTGAAAAGAAGAAAAGAAGAAAAGACGAAAAGGAAAATCATTCAAAAATATTTTTATGTGCTTCGCCTTCCTCTGCCTGTCTCGAGCTGTTCAGCTCATTCTCATATATTACTTGAATGGAGTCAACGACAGCCATAAATGTGTCATGTCCAAGGTATGGCTTCAGAAGCTGTCCATTGACTACAAAATGTTGTGCGTCAGATGACAGATTAGATATCAAGACGCTTCCGTTGTCACGCACTTGCCTAACCAAAAACGGCCCAGTCCATTTGCTCTTCAATTTGCCTGGAAAGATCTTTAATTTCGCATCGAACAACCATACCTTCTGACCTGGATCAAAGGACTTGTGGCGGATGTGCTTGTCATGCCATGTTTTGACCTTTTCCTTGTACATCAGGCTGTTGTCATATGCATAATCTCTGAATTCCAATAATCTGTTCAGATCCAGTTTCCCGTTCTGTCCTGCTTGCTTGGAGTCCAAATTACAGATATTAATAGCCAATAAAGATTTGTGAATAAGTTCCATGGGCAAGTGGCATGGCTTGCCATACACCAGGCGGTAGGGAGACATTCCCAAGGGTGACTTGTACGTTGTTCTGTAAGCCCAAAGAACAGAATCAAGCAGTTGAGACCAGTTCTTGCGGTCCGGACGCACAAGTTTCTGTAGAATTGTTTTGATCTCCCTGTTTGAACATTCAGCTAAGCCATTGGACTGCGGGTGGTAGGGTGAAGCAACACGATGCTCAATGCAGAATTCCTGGGTCAGCTTCTTCACCTCCCTATTTATGAAATGACTGCCCCCGTCAGATATAAGAATCTTGGGAATCCCAAACCGTGCTATGATGTGATCTCGTAAGAATCGACAAACAGTCCTACTGTCGGCGGCTCGGGAGGGGATAGCCTCCACCCATCGACTGACGTAATCGACAGCAAGCAGAATATACTCATACCCCTGACTGTTAGGAAACAGGCCCATAAAGTCGATGCCCCATGCGTCAAAGACATCTGAGATCTGAATGTACTTCAGAGGCATCGTATCTTTCATTCCTATGGTTCCACCCATCTTCTGACAGTCAGTGCAACATTTGACGTATTTATCTGCATCTTTGAACAATGAAGGCCACCAGAGGCCACTTTGAAGAACTTTTGCTGCTGTCCGTTTTCCTGAATGATGTCCTCCAGAATCTTGATCGTGACATAAAGCGAGGACACTTGGAACTTCCTCCTGAGGAATACACCTTCTCCAGATGCAATCTGCTCCCTCACGAAACAGATACGGATCTTCCCACTGGTAGAAATGGATTTTAGACAAAAATCTGTCTATTTTCAACTTAGGCCAGTCCTGTGAGATTTTCTTGGCACCTAGATAATTCACAATGTCCGCATACCAAGGAAGTGAGGCGACGGTCAGAATTAATTCATCTGGAAAGGTCTCTGTGATAGGCTGCAAGTTCAACTCAGGAGATTCTGGTTCAGGAAGTCTTGACAGATGATCGGCCACTACATTCTTTACCCCAGGTTTATCTCTGATCTCCATGTCAAACTCCTGGAGGAGAAGGATCCACCGGATGATAAGTGGTTTGGCATCCTTCTTCTGCTGTAAATACCGAATGGCCGAGTGATCAGTGTAAATGATAACTTTGGACCCAAGAAGGTAAGATCTGAACTTTTCCAAAGCAAAGACCACCGCTAGCAGCTCCTTTTCGGTGACAGTGTAATTTCTCTGGGCTTCGTCGAGCGTTCGGCTGGCGTAGTGAATCGCAAATGGCACATTGTCTTTTCTCTGCCACAGTACAGCTCCGATGGCATAGTCTGACGCGTCGGTCATAATCTCGAAGGGATGAGTCCAAATCGGTGGCTGTAGAACAGGGGCCTGTGTGATGAGCGCTTTCAGCTGATTAAAGGCAAGGAGCACACGGTCGTCTACAATGAATTCATTGTCCTTGCCGAGCAATTCAGTCAGCGGTCTGGCCAGTTTGCTGAAATCTTTAATAAATCGTCGGTAAAAACCGACATGGCCCAAGAATGACCGGACTTGCTTGATATTCGTAGGTGGCTCCAGCTTAGAAATTACATCCACCTTGGCTGGGTTAACCTCCATGCCACGTTTAGAAACAACGTGACCCAGCACGATTCATTCGGTCACCATGAAATTGCTCTTCTCCCAGGAGAGCACAAGATTCACTTCGCAGCACCTCCGTAAGACTCGGTCTAGATAGTCCAAACATTGATCAAATGAATCCCCGTAGACCGAAAAATCGTCCATAAAGACCTCGAGAAAGCTACCCACCATATCGGCAAAAACTGCGAGCATACACCTCTGAAATGTAGCTGGGGCATTGCAAAGCCCGAACAGCATCCGTCTGAAGGCATATGTGCCAAAAGGACAGGTGAACGTGGTCTTCTCTTGATCTTCAAGAGCAATGGCAACTTGATTATACCCAGAGTAGCTGTCCAAGAAACAGAAATATTCCTTCGCGGCCAATCTCTCCAAGATCTGGTCGATGAAGGGTAGCGGAAAATGATCCTTCTTGGTGGCGAGATTGAGTCTTCGTAGTCTACGCACACTCGCCAAGAAGTCGGTACTCTGGTTGCGATCTCTTCTCCTTTGTCATTTTTCACAATGGTGATCCCTGATTTCTTGGGCACCACATGCAGAGGGCTCACCCATTTGCTATCGGAGATGGGATAAATGAATCCCGCATCACACCATTTCTGGATTTCTTTCATAACCACCTCTCGCAGATTCGGGTTTAATCTTCTTTGCAGTTCACGAGAGGGTCTGCAGTCGTCCTCCAGAAAGATGCGGTGCGAGCAGAGTGACGGATTGATCCCATCGAGATCGGACGTTCGCTAGCCAATTGCCTTGCGGTTGCGTTCAAGAACCTCCATCAGACGAGATTCTTGATCTTCGGTCAGATGTGCATTAATGATGACCGGGTACATGTTCGGTTCTCCTGCAAGGAAGGCATACTTCATATTGGAGGGCAAGGGTTTTAGTTCTGGTGGGGTCTGAGCTGCTTCAGCGGTGACCTCAGCTATTAGTACAGGTGGTGATTCTTTCAATTGTGCACTGTCCACCATAGTCTGCTCTGTTTCTTCTCTCAGATCCTAACAGAATTCCGCAATGATGTCTTCTTCATCAGAGAATGCTTCAAAACTTGGCTCTTGGTTCTGAAGGCACATCACCCCCACGGTAGTATCTTGTAGTGTATCAGCGAGTTCCTCCTCTTGATCGATACAAGGAAGTTCGACTGCGGTCTCCACTTCTTCCTCGGAACGGAGGAGTCCATGGATCTCAATATCATCCAGGAATAGGTTGGTATCTTGAATTTCAGCTAGAAAATCGCAGTCTTCATCGTGCTCGATAACCCTTGCACACGATGCAGATGTCGGTTCAGCTGGCGTTCCCTCAAACAGGGTCTCGACTCGGATAATTTCATTGCCAGCTCCAAAAGTGATTTCTCCCGTCCCATAATTCACCACTGCGTTTGATGTTCGCAGAAATGGTCTTTCGAGTATGATCGGGGTAAGGAGCAACGGAGCAGGGACGTCCATATGTAAGACCACAAAATCGGCCGGGAACGACTTTCCCTGAACCGTGACGATCACGTCCTCCAACAGGCCCCTAGGCCGCTTGACTGACTTGTCTGCAAACTGCAGAATCATCTTTGTAGGCTTGAGAGGTCCTAACTTGAACTCCGTGAGTAGTGAGGCTGGCATCAGATTGATAGATGACCCACTGTCGAGAAGTGTTCGCTCGAATTCTTGCTCGAACATCTGAAAACGTACAAGAGGTGCTCCCATATCTGGCTTTTTATCCGGGAGGTTGCTGATGGCGTTGACGGTGGCCATAGTGAGGATGTGTTTTTCGGACTTGCCACCTTTGCTTCTGGAATTATGGGGAGTTGGCCTGCGCTTGGTTGTACATGCCTCTTTAAGACCTTTCTTCACTGCTGGCATGTACTCAAGAGCCTTCATCAACGGCATGTTCAAGACCAAATTTTGAATGATTTCTATAATAGCAGGATCAGACAAAGCACTTTTCAAATTTTTCATTTTTTTGTGTTTTTTCATTGCTTCAGGAAAAGGAATATTTACAAACTCTTCACCAATATCATTCAAAATAGTGTCCGTATTATTGTTTACAGGTAGATGACAAAAAGGAATGGATTCATCTACAATTTGCGGACCAGAAATGACAGGCTCGGCTTCAGGTGCTGGCGCTGGACTCGCTGCAGGTGCGGTGCTCCTCTTGTCAGGAGCTGGCTGTAAGGCAGGTGCAGGCGTCTCCAATGCTGGATGATCTCCACTGAGGTTGCTGCTATCTTTTTGTGTTTTTCTGTTTTCTTCATTTTTTTGTGGTTTTCTGGATGCGGGTGCTGCTCCAAAAATACTGGCTGGCCCTGGTGTTGGCTGGACTAACGATTCCCCGTCAGATGCGATGTGCTTTCCCTTCGTCGTCGCCGATGGCTGGAGTGTCCTACCGCTCCTGAGAGTAACAACGTTAGATAAAAAACAATTAATTTCACCTGATTCGGGTTGGACACTGCCGGCTACCTGCTCCTTGCGTCGGAAATTGTTAGGGTTAGCTTCGACCTAGGCTGGTATGACCGTTTGGCTGCCGTCAGGTCGTCGATCTTCTGGTTCATCTCAGCCATGTTCTTCATTAACTGCTATAAACAAGCCAGGGCCGGATTGGCAGGTACAATCTCAGAGGTTTCCCCCTGCTGGGGTCTAGAATGCTGGTATTGCGGCTAAGATTGCGACTGGTATCCTTATGCAAATTGTTGAGGAGGGGGTTTGAGGAGTAATGTGAGTTGTGCTGATTGAATTGGGCAGCCGGCTGTTGGTGGTAGCCCTGTCCTCGATATCCGAACTGCTGAGGACCATGTTGGTAATTCTGCCTCCAAGTGTTCCCGTGTGAGGAAGGCTGATACTGGTAAGGCTGCTGGAAGGGTCTCCCACCCTGCTGTTGCAGATGGAAGGGCCTGTTGCCCATGTTCTGACCCTGAGAGTGTCCCTGAGGACGGGTCAGCTGCGCTTCATTGTTCCAAACACCATTAATCTCCTGGATCAGCGGCGGGAGTGGAGAGAACTGCTCGGAGTATGCGGGTTGGTGCTCTGGTTGGTATACAACCATCTGCGTCTGAGGCTGCGGTGGCTGCTCCGGAACCTGCACGTAGTACACGTGATGTACAGGCTGGGGCTGCGGTGGAGTCGGCTGAGGGTTTTGCTGCACTGTAGGCTCCTTCTTCTCAGCGTTCGGCTCGGCAGAGGTAGACACAGCGTTGCACATGTTTGCATTCAATGCTCGGACGAGATGCTCCAGCTGCTGGGAGATCTGGTCGAGCTTCTCCAGACCTTGGGTCCTCTTCTCTATGACTGCCAGCTTTTCGAGGTCCTGCGACCTCTTCTCGATGATATCCACTTTGGACAAGTGGCTCTCAATGATGCTCAAGTTGGAGCTCTCGTCTTTGTCCTCGGTGTGAGAAGCCATGTTAACTGGCTTGCTGATGGCGGTTGGTGTCTTCATGTAAAATCTAGACGAGGATTGGGCTGCTTCTCCCTCAGCCATTTCTTCGAAGACGTTCCATACTACATCCTCGTCCTTGTTAAAATGTGAACCGCCGCAAGCTGCATCCACGAGCTTTTGGCTCTCAAATGATAGCCCCCCGAAGAAATGTTGTACGAGACTGGTTTTTGGTATTTCATGGTGGGGGCATTTTTCTTGGAGATCTTTGAATCGTTCCCACGCTTCATAGATAGTCTCGTGGGGCTGCTGGCAGAAACTGGAGATTCGGGCACGCATCTGATTTAATCTCCCCAGGGGATAAAATTTATGGAGAAAGGCAGATTTCAACTCCTCCCAGGTGGTGACGACCATCCCGAGATGGTCGACCCAGTAAAGGGCCTTGTCTTGAAGGCTAAAAGAGAACGCGGTCATCTTGATCACATCCAGGGGAACTCCGGGGTAATGAGAAGTGGAACAGATGCGGTTAAACTTCTTGAGAAAAATATATGGCTCTTCAGTGGTGTTCCCATGAAAAGTGGGAAGCAATGACAGAAACTGCGGCTTCAGCTCGAAGTGGGCGTGCATACGTGGAATTTGGATCCACTCAGTGATGCGCCCTGCTCCTGGGTTTTATGTCTGCTTGAGTGTGGGCTTAGTCTGCGGTGGCTCTTCTTCTGCTGCTTCATATTCGGGTCCTACTGAAAACTCATCATTGATTTCATGGTCATTGGGATCGTAGTTCGGATCATCCTCCCGTCGGCCGTCTCTCACATCGGCCCTTCTCCTCAGATCATTCAGCATGTCCTGAAAGGCTGTCTGGGCCAAGGCCTGATTAGTCAACTGCTGCTGAATGGTTTGAATGGAAGCCAGCAGTTGACTGTTGACCTCACCCTGCGTAGTGTATTGTCCTTCCGCTGCGTTGTCTTCAGGCTCCTGCTGGGGCTGTGGTCCTTTTCCCCTTCCTCCTGCCATCTCTGTCTCTGCTTGGTTGACCGGCTCGGGCTCTAAGTCTGCACATGGTAGAATGCCCCGATCACTCTGAATTGCAGCACCAGATAGAGAGATGCGGTCTGTGTCAAGATCAACACAGAACTTCGTTAAGGATGGCGATGTGTAAGGAGTAAAATCAATGGCCATACAAAACGGACAGAGTTCGGGACGAGAGTGGTCCCGGGTTATTGAAGAAGGCAGGGAGTCTGGAGGTCGGTTCATAGGGTTTGAACCAGTGTCTCGGGAATCGCCCTGAATTATTGGAGAAGGCGAGCGAATGGAACTGATGTGGGTGCCTACAGAGCCTCGACTAAACTGTCCATTCGTCGCCATCCCGAAGATCAAGAGGAAGATCGATGTGGATGAAAGATACGGAGGTCAACAAGAAACAAATGGAGTGCAAAACAGAAGAAGGCTCACAATGAGCGAGGGTCAACTGGAGGGAGTACAAAATTGCGCAACGGCGCGATATTTTTGATCTTGATCTAAATGTGATTAGCAATCAAACACAAGACAAGGGAGTTCACCAACTCAACGCGTGAAGCCGTGAAGGTTCGGCTTTTATCTTTGTAATTTTTATCTTGATTTCAGGAATTTATCTTTCAACGAGTCCTTAGAGCGCTACGCCTATAGGAGAGAGAGTACTGCCGAAAAAGTATTCCCGTACTTGTCCTCCTCCTGTGTAACCTGTAACTTGCGCTTTTTAAGGTCCTTGTAACCCTTCCTGGATCCCTACTCAGCCAAAGAAATAGAGGGAGGAAGCCGATAGGTGAAACCGATACTTCGGATCTCGCTCGCAACGGAATCACCCGTGAGCGTGCAAGATCCTACTCGGACGCAGCCGGTGAGACAGACACCCCCGTGAAGGCGTGGCCTATGCTCGGTACTTCGGACAAGGTCGATGCTCACACAAAAGTGAGTCACCAATGGCGACCAAGCCCTACTCGACTACGTACGATAGTAGCGCCAATACTTCGGTAATCCAGGCGATACACAAGGCAGCCACAAGTTGGGTTTTGGGCTCTAATCCTTACAAAACGCTCACCTCACTTGGAAGGAGACCTTCCCATGCAACCTGAAAACAAGTGAGGGTGTTACTCTCCCCAATCAATGAGTCCAATTACCAATTTTATTTAGGTCAAAGTTTTCTTAGCAGTCCCTTTTTTATTTTTTTTGTGTTATCGCTTCTTTTGAGTAGATTCAAACAAGCGCCTAACGATTTTGTATTTTCTTTATCCTAATTTATCCAAAATCAGAGGGAGAAAAGAGTCGGGAAAAGCCAATGCAAGTCGGCACCAAGATGGAAATCTCACCTTTGTGCCTAGATGATGAATGCCAAGTGAGAAGACTTACAGTGAATCCCAGCTCTCTCCATGCGGGATGCAAAGCAGAAATTTATAAACCTAATCTACATGCCGATTATGCAATGCGGAAATCGTCCTAAAACAGGCAACTGCTAGCGTGAAGAACCACGAGTTAACCGCTAACTCCCAATTCGAGTGTCCGGTCTAGGCTCACTCCTCCTCTGCTCAACACATTTGAGTTAGGGGAAAGCGCTTGTGTGGAGTGAGCTTGCGGCGCGTGGGTCGAGAGTCAACGATTAACTACTTAATTAATCTAAGTCCAAATACGAACTATAGGAGCATGCAAGAGTTATTAGGGTGTTTGGACCTAGGTTACTCGAATCAAGCAGGACCTAATTCTAAGAGCTCAATCCACAAAAGAAATGAAAAAGAAAACAAAACCGGAAAATGACAGTCGGTAAATCGCGAAAAAGCCGCGGTGAGCCCCCGGGTGAACAAACACCCGGAAATTAGGCCCGGAGTGTTCAAGTGTCCAAGTCCTGTATTATTACAAATTAATCAAATACTCTCTCTCACAAAAATAAAATCAACTCTCTCTCTCTCTCTAGTTCTCCTGCTCTCTCCTGCCGGCTAGGGTAGAAGAGTCGGCTCCTCCTCCCAAGGTTGCTCAGGATCCCCTAGGCGATCCTCCTCGGTCGGCGGTCCCTCGCAAGAAAACAAAAGAGACGTCAGACAGTTCAAAACAAATGATAAACAAGAGGCAAGTGAGCAAAAATGGCTAAGTAACTAAAAAAAACCTAAAGGTACTCTACAAGCCGATGCTCCCCGGCAACAACGCCATTTGAAAAGCGAGAAAACGAGAGCCGCTAAAGAGCGGTCTGACAAGTCAGACTCACTGTCGCTGATGCGACTGCTCAAACTTCCTCATTCTTCAACAATTAACCCACACAATCAATAAAGCAATCAAGAGCAAGGATTAAAATTTATTATACCCTACTAACAATGTATAATGGCAAGCAAGTAGGGGTCGAACACAGGAAGCAACGGTGTAGAGTGTAGATAGAGATCCGAACCCTAGGTCTAATGAATCACTTAGCCAATTTCTTTTTGTGGGTTTTTAATTTTTTTGATTTTTTATTTAATTTTAATTTTTAATTTTGTATTTTTTGATTTTTAATTTTCTGATTTTTATAACTTTATATTTTATATTTTTTATTTCTTTTTCAATATTGGAAAATAAAAACAAAGGAATGAAAGACAAGGTCAACTATTTATAAAAATGCACAAAAATAACCAAAAATTCAGAAATTAAATGTTTTTAATATTTTTAGGATTTTTTACTATTTTTGTGATTTTTGGGAATTTTTCTAGGTGTTTTTTGTATTTTTAAATACTGAAATAATAGAAAACAGTGAAAATGGGTTGGCTGTGGATAAAATGAGAATTAAAAATGACAAACAGCAATCAAAATTTTTCACACCATTTTTCAAATAAAGAAAACAAGATAAAGAACAAACAGGAACTGAGTTTGTATTTTTTAGAGTTTTCTTTGATTTCATAATTTTTTTGAAGTTTTAGAGTCTTTTTAGATTTTTAAGGTTTTTCTTTTGAGATTTTTAATGAATGTTGGTTTGAAACTAAAATATAGCAAAATAGACACTATGAATTTTTTTTGGAATTTTTCGAGACTTTTTAATATTTTTTTGGCATTTTCTAAGCTAGACAGTAGAGATAAAGCATGTTTTTGATTTTTAATAAATGTAAAAACAAAATAAAATTAAAAACTAAAAATATAGTGTGAAACTAGAAGCATACATGGTCTTAACTCTATTTTTTTGAGAATTTTTCGCAATTAAATTAGGCGTTAAATAAATAAGCTAAGCATACAAAAATTCTAAGCCTGACAGGGGTATAAATGCAATTATGAAAACATCCAGGGGATCAGATGAAATTTCCACCAAAAAGGCACGCGCAGCTCACGTGAAACACCATTCACAGGGACATAATTGTAATTAAAGAAAACCGACTGGGCATACACGCAAAATTTCCAAAAACATATTATATATTCTACGCACAGGGACAAAATTGCAAATACACAAAAGTTCTGGGCCTATCTTGCAAAATACCCAAAAGTCACACGCCACCGTCACGTGAGGTGACGTGGTGTGGACTAAAGTGCAAATAGTGAAAACGTGAGGGTCTGCGTGCAAATATTACAAAACTTTTTAAACTACAACTGAAAGTTACTGGACTAAAAAGTAAATACAAAAATCGTGGGTTAAAAATGCAAAATACCCACGGGGCACGATCCAGCGGTCGATGGCGAGGCTCTTGGACACGTGACGGAGATCGAACGGCGGCGCGGCTGAGGTGATCAGACGGTTGGCGTCGCGTCTGGAGCAGAGGATCGATCCAACGGCGGGGAGGGGTTCACGAAGAACGCCTCCCCGACGAACTTCGGGTAGCGATGGCGGCCGACACACGGCCGCTCCGACCGCAGGATCAAGGGCAAAAGGATCCTGGGATCCGTCCGCGTCGATTGGTGGTCTCCGGTGAGGCCGAGGCGGCGCGAGGTGCTCGGACGAGGAAGTTCGCCTGGAGGTGCTTCCCTGAAACTTCGAGGCTCGATGGAGCCTCCCTTTGACTTCTTTCTTGCAGGGTTAGAAGCACGGCAAAAAGGGGGTGCTCGGAGGGCTCTCCGATAGTCGAATGGAGGCGAGAGGTGCCTGGGATGAAGAGCTCCGGCGAGCGGCGGAGAGAGGAGCTCGATAGCTCGATCTGAGCGAGATCGAGGGACCTGGAAGGGTGCGGCGTGGTGACGGAGCGGAGGGGGAAAGGATGGAGGTGTTTAGGACGGCGGAGGATCACTGGAATGGTCGGGAACGACGGGCGGAGCTTAGCTCCGCCGTGGGTTCGATCGAAGATTCTCGGCGATTGGAAGAACGGCGAGATAAACTGTTAATGGGCTAACTTAACCTACACTAAAGCTACAAAAAGACGAAGAGAAGGGAGACTCACCAGAGGCGTCGGGCGAAGAAGCACGGCGGAGCTCCGGCGAGGGTCGAATCCCTTCGATTCAACGCCAAATGCTTCAAACCCAGGCTCGATTCGACGCCTGCTGTCACCAGGAACATGAAGGGCTAGGGGTTTGAGGGTAAAAGTGGCGGAAGAAGGATTAAAATTCGAATTGAAGTCGGGGGGTCCTATTTGTATGGTTGACGAAGGTGGCTCCTTGATCGAGGGAGAACTGGCGATTCAACGCTCCTCTGCTCAAGATATTTGCTGGGCGAGGTAGATGGATTGCATGTGAACAACTTCGCAGAAGGAATCATCCTCAAATGATGCAAGGAGAGGCCGCAAAAAAACCAAGAAGAAGGGAACTCACACATGTCCAGAAGGCCAAGACCTGGGGTCAGGAAGTTGACCCCCGGTCAATGGATGGCGTGGCCTGATTGGGCCACGTCATCCGAAAAAAGACAAAAATAAATAAATACCTTATAAATTAATTTAAAAATAGTAAAATGATTAAATTAATTTTAGGTTATTTAATAAAAAATGTTTATTATTTTATATAGTATTTAATTCCGCTTTTTAATTATTTTTATGAATTATATTTTTACAAGTTGCCTTTATACCTCTTTATAGGTATATTACCTATGTATTTTAGTATTTTATTTTATTTTTTGTATTTTATTTTTGTTAGTTCCATTTCTTATTTTCTAAAATTATGAAATACTTTTATATACTTAAGTATATTTTTATTTTATTTTATTGAAGCATTTTGTATATCAAATAAAATCTGAGAGTGTTTTGTACAGGTATATGTATAGGCAGTATACCTATGTATTCTTTATACAAGTATTTTTATTTTGTATTTTCTTTGCATTTTATTTTAGTTTTAATGCACATATATACTATAAGTAATATTTACATAATTATAAAAATATAAAAATGAATAAATAATGAATAAAGAATAAAACTGAATATTTTATTCAGTACACTGTACAATAGGGGTCCAACACTCAACTTTCAAACCGTAGCTCCGCCAAATGCGAAACCACCACCATTAATTAGATTATTTTATTCTATATACAATTAAAGGTGAGTATGCTGCATTTGGAGTTGTCGTTTGTGAGATATGGGTTTGGGAAGTTGGGATTTTGGAATCCTGTTCAGACCAGAACTTTTTATCTGTACATTCTTTTTCTGTGAAATCAATTTTGTATTTTTCTTTATTAAATTATCTACAACTTTTATGTACAAAGTTTCTTTGTTTGATGTATAAAAAGTGGATCCAAAAATAGGTCCCAAAATGAATAAAGAATGAATAAAATAAATAGGTATTTTTATTGTATTTTGGCCCTTATCTCCCCCTACTTTATTCCTTGTCGACCTATTCATCAAGATGCCTAGGTCTCGAGGTTTCGGGTCATAAAATATTTACAATATTTTATTCTTTTTTTCTTTTCTTTTCTTTATTCTATAATTTTATCTTTAAAAACCGCATTTTATACAATATTTACACACATATACATAAATGCTAAAATGCATGAATAAGGCCTATTTACACGCATTTACTAGGGTTTTTAAGGCCAAAATGATAGAATAAAGATGATGAAACGTGGATTCATCACTAGGGTCCGATGATACAGGATCCCCAGTCTAGGACCGTTACTCTGATACCATGTTGGAGAAAATGAATTGCTTGATATTCATAAGACCCCATGGCTCTCTTATATAGGAGAAAAGCATGTGGGTAAATAGCAAGAAAAGTACATAAAGAAATGAAATAGAAAAAATTACACCAAAGCTATATAATAATCTCAACAAGGTGTATAACAAATTTTTTTGTAAAATAAAAATGGCTTCTCATTCATTTATGCATACAAAAAATTGAGAAAATAATTAAAATTGCACTTCATTCATTTGCATTTCTGCATTTCATTGGCATATCATACATATGCAAGTGGAAAGTCTTCGAGTTCAGAACCAAGTCATGAGTAAAAACGGAGGGTGAAATTGATATGACCTTAATCCACTTAAATTTAGAAGGAACTTCACTAAAAGTAGGATCTTAGAAACTTTATGTCATATACATAATTGTCCAAGTTTACAAGACAATGTCTAGACTTTGGCTCTTAGTTTCTAACTGGGTCACCTCATTCTGAGTAGATTCTTGGATAGGGAACTAATCTGTACTCTACAAGGCACACTTAGCTCAACTTAGACAAGGTGTTGGAAGACTGTGCATCTTTTTCTTTGCTAGCGTGGACATTTAAAGACTGAAGTGGGTCGAAATAAAGCTTTGGGTGAGGGAAGGACTGTCGGCAACACAATTCTTTCTAAGAACTCGAAATATAGGTAGAACAAAAGATTCTATATCTGTCAAGGCACAAAAGATCCAAGGTTGCAGAAGTCGGCAATTGGTATTAGGTCGGCCGGGTCACTCACTAAAGATTAGTTGGCGGTCGGACGACAAATCGGATTTAGTCGGCCATTAGTCAGTTTTGAATTTTTTATTATTTTAAAGATATAAATTATTATATATAAACTCAATCATAAATTTGCATACATTTAGCAATATTCAATTTTATAAGAGCTAAAAAAAGAAGCAATTGAAGGAAAAAAAGTAGCGAGTTAAGAACAAATGTTTGCTACATAACATTAGCTTATGCTCACTAACATATACAACATGTCGAAATAAAAATAATTCAAGCAAGCGTGAAGCATCAAGTAAAAAGTCATTCATCTCTATCAAGGTCATCATCCAAATCAATCTCTTCAAAATCACCATCTTCATCTTCTTCTTCTTCATCTATATCTTCAGGTAGGACGTGCAAAATTTGAGCTCGAAGATGAAGCTCCCTTGCCATGTTCACCTCATTGGCTTCTTCTCAGCTCCAAATTCTCTTCTGCACCACTTGCATAGGCCACTGCATCCCAAGTCAATCTGGAACCTAGAAAGACCTCATCTTGAGCTTGTACATTGACCTCTCCAGTCCATTCACGTAAATGTGCACGATCACGAGAGGAAAGAGGATCTTTTCCTTTATCAAGACGACGTTCCATTAGGTTGGAATTGAAACGAACGTACACAAGATCATTTAGCCTCTTTGTCTTCAACCTGCCTCTCCTCTTAGTATGGATCTGTAAGCAACATTACAGAAATTGTGACTAATGACTATATCAATTACTAATTTACTACTAATATTTCTATTAGGTTGGTCACTAGAGTCATTACCGAGTCAAACATACTCCAATTGCGATCACATCCGGAGGATGCAGAAGTCAAGCTCAAGATCTTGATGGCCATGTCTTTCAAATGTGGTGTGTCATCTCCATAATTGTACCACCAATTAGCTAATAAATATAGAATGGCTAAGCCAATGAAATCAATGATGATCCAAATGACATTAATGGAAAATAATGCCTGAAATACCTGGATCAAAATTTTCATCATTTCTCATCCTCTGTCTCTCGGCTAATGGTTTCCCAAATGCCCCATAACCATGTCTATAATCAAGAAGCTCCTTTGTGGTTATAGCATCTTGTATAACCAAATCTGGATAAAATCTTCAGATGCAATCCATAAAACCTCTCTTCACCACAATCTCTACATCACCACAACACTCTGAGAAAAAGAAGTATGGGTTCAAAAAGTAGGCCGCTGGATGTAATGGAGTGTCAAGCCTGTCCTTGGTCTTGGAGAAAATAGCTCCCACAAAAAACTTGTAAGATGACACCACGCTATTAAAAGAAGCAATTATCTCTCTCTTTGCCTCTTCGAGCCCTCCATAAACAAAGCCCATGGATGGGCAGCAATACGCATCTACTATACGCAATAGATGAACCAAAGGAGTAAAAATTTTGATTGCAAATGCGGTGTGGTTCCAAAAAGTAGGGCTGAAGACTATGGATGCTGATTGTTCCCCCTTTCTGGTTTTATACCATTTGCAGGTCCTCCACTCATCTGACGAAAACATCAACCTAAGCTTGACTTTTTTCTCTGGAATGCTTTCAAGAGTGAGAAAAGCAGTAGCAAACCTCATTTACCCTGGTCTAGCAATGTCTCTCTTGTTTGTAAACTTCTATGTCAAGCTCAAAGTTTTAGTGTGAGCATAAATAAAAAGTGTGAGCATCCTTGCCTTTTTAACTGCTCTCTTCACTTTCGAATCTTTTTTGATCTCCTCCAAAGCAAGATCAATGGAATAAGCAGCACAGGAAGTTCGCCATACCTGGGGATATTTTGTGAGTAGCAATCTCCTTGCTGCTACATTTGCCGAAGCCTTATTTGCAACAACTTGAACAACATTCTCCATGCCAACTTCAGTTATGCACTCATCCACGAGCTGAAAGATTTAATCAGCGGTGTGTGTCTCATCAAAAGCATCGTTGGACTTCAAAAATGAAGTCCCCAAGGAGCAATTGACACAGAAGTTTATGATGCTCTGTCGTCACATGTCCGTCCATGCATCAGTCATTATAGAGCACCATATCTTCTTCCATGTAATTCGATGACATTGCAAGTCATCAGATATTTTAGATTGTGTCCTTGCCCCGGCAAGGATAGGTAATTAAAGAAGCACTCTAAAGCGTTAGTTTCTTGTATTTATTTATTTTCACTTTGCATTTAGGCCCTTATCTTTGAGCATCTGTTTGAGCTACATTTGTCATCATTTTTAAATTCTAAAAAACTACATTTTTTTAGCAACTCGTTCTCTTCATGGTGGCGAATGAAATTGTATTTTTGTGAGTCGTGATTGGTTTATTTGCTTTAATTGTGGTGAAAAGTATCATATTTTACCCAATTTCAAGACATTAATTCATAGTAAATCAATCTTAGCTCCAAAAAATCACCAAAAATCGGTGAATTTAGAATTAATTATGTTTTGACATATGCCAAAAATCACATACTTTGCAAGCATATCATTTGCTATAGGTGCTCTAAAGTCCGAGATGCTCGAAATGAAGATGTCTCATCAATTTTTTGGAGCACCACGCCAAGGGGTGAAATCCGCGTGGACGCCGGTATTTGCATCATATATGTGCTTCCATCGTGAAATTAACGGCACCAACCACCGCCCCAAGTACACCTGAACTCCACCATTTGCTCCGCATCTGTTCTTCCAAGATACGATCGAGAATGTTAAATTGAAAACGTCAACTTCAAGCCGGAAGATCAAGCAATTCGTCGGGAGACGGATTTTTCAAGCGGAGGAGAACTGATGCAGCGCAAAATAGGGTTTAATTTTCGGACGTTAATTAGAGTCCAATTTTATTTACGATTAATGGAGTCGTTGCATTTTTATTAAATATAGAGTCGCATGTGATCTCGATTTACGTAATTAGTCGGTTTAGCGGTTAGTTGGTTAGAGATATTTAGAGTCTAAATTAGGATAAGCTAGAATTTTGAATTTGGATTTCTTTTTATTTTTGTAATACCACCCCTCCTATATAAGGGGAATGGTAGTCTTTTGTGTAAAACATTTCACGTTGAAATTAAAATTGAGATTTTATCTCATCTCTTCCTTCCCCTTGACACGGTCTTTGCGCTTCTTCCTCACCAAATCCCTCGCATGTGGTGAGATTTCTCTCCTCCCTTCCTCCAATTTCTTCTCCACCAAACATTTTCCACCATCAATATTATATTTTTATCATCACATTCCAATTTCCATCATCGGATAACTCCAAATGAAAATTCTATAGATGAATTAGAAGAAGCTATTTCTGAATTGCATGACCTAGTTGTTAAATTAACAAGGGAACATAAAATTCTCAAATAGAATGCACACACAACACTAGAAAATAATGTATCACAAATAAAAGCTTTTAAAGAACATGTAGTCGAACTTACTAAAAGTCTCTCTATTTGAGAAAAATGACATGAAAAGGAAACAAAAACTCTTAAAATTGACAAATAGTTTCGAAAACATTATCATTGGATTTAGGAAGAAAACAAACTCTTGTAAATAATCTTGCTGAATTGATAAATGGAAAAGAAAAATCTAGACAAACTTCTAGGTTGTGGTTGGATGGAGAGAGGGCAACAGAGGGGTGATGGCAACGGAGCGAGAAAGGAGGAAGGAGGAGAGCCACCTGGAGAGGATCTTCCTCTAACCAATGAATCAGGCACCACCTCTAAGGAAGGAGACAAGAATGCATCTCTCCTGGTGAGGAAGAGAAGCTGGAAGATGTGGTCAGGGAGGATCTGGTAGGAGAGTGGTCGTGGAACACGGTGAAGCGGCGTGCCCAATCCACCAAGACCACAAGCGAAGGGAACACATTATGTTATAGGTATGGCACCTCTGACCACATTTCAAGGGATTGCGCTGCTGCTCAGCAAACTTTGCTTCGAGTGTGGTTGCCCAGGCCACCGTTGCGAGGACTGCTTGGATCAAGGACTGACGTCGACAAAGAATCGATCGGAGGTATCAAAACATGATGCAGTATCGACGGTCTTAACACAAAGTGCACAACGAGGAGATGGTTGATGTGTTGAAGCGACTAGCGAAGAGAGATTTTATGTGTGCTGGTTACGTTGACATCGGGCGGTTACTGGGAGCGTCGTTATATGTGAGGGGCCTATGCACTGTTGGAGCGAAGCTGGTGGCCAACGGAGCTTTGGAGGATGGGCTACCACCAAAATTCAAGTGAAAGATCCAGTGGAGGAGACACCGATACATTGATGGAGATTCAAAGAATGCTCCTCCGACGTAGATGGGGCCCCCCTTGTAGTGCAGGCGGTTCGAACTCTTTAGAGAAACGTAGGCAGATTTCCGCGGAATGCTAGGAGCTGGTTTGATCGGGTCTGAAGCCAGGTGAAGATCAAATGTGGTGGTGATCGTGAGAGGTGCCAGGCCGATGTCGACCATGAGCGAGGTGATGAACATCGGAAAAAAAGGTGAAGCTAATGTTGGAGGCATTGGAGGAGCAAACTCAGATCATGAGCCATTGAGACCTCGACGGCAGGCGACGGTGAAGCAACAATCGCCAGATACAGCCAAGGCCCGAGGATTGCGGTAGAGACCTCATAAATCAATGAGTCAACGAGAATCGAATGGGAATCGACGATGGCAAAGAGCGGAAACCCTAATTCGGGGGCGACCCCTTTCTTGAATGTGCTACTGATGCAACGTGAATCGGATATATAGGGCTATATTTTTTTTTAATTTTTTCCGATAATTAGAGTCTTATTTTATTTAATTGTGTCATCGCATTTTATTATAAATAAAGAGATCGCGTGTGATCTCAATTAATTAGGTAGAGATTTGAATTTCGTAGTTAGTCGGTTAGAGTCAAATTAGGATAAGTTGTTTTGAATTTTGATTTTTGAATTTCTATTTTTGTAATCTCATCCCTCCTATATATAAAGGGATGATAGGCTATTGTTTTAGGTAGTTGAGTTCAGTTGATATAAAATTTGAGATCTATCTCCGTCTCTCTCTTTCTCTCTCAACGTGGTCTTCACGTTTCTCTTCTCCAAAATCCCTCGTTTTTCTGACGAGCTTCTCTTCTCAACCCCTCCATTTTCTTCTACCAAATAAAATACCACCATCAAAAATTTTTTTTCATCGTCGTTGATTTCCATTCTGCATCATTTGGTATCAGAGCATGGCCTACATATCACGATCTGATGATCCGTCCAGACATTCGCACCGACATGCAAGGAAACACCATCATTCGTCATAGCAGAAACAACGAGCCGAAGAAGCTTACAACAAGGAGATGGATGCAATGCGTGATTTCCAGTCCAAATGTCGAGATTTCCAATCCAAATGTCAAGATTTCCATTCCACATGTCGAGATATGATGGCTAATTTCGAAGCTCTATGCGCAGCCCTATCGAAGTCTTCCACTACCAAAGCCGATGTCCGGATTTCTAACGAAGAAAAACACACCGTTGATGATGATTGGCTCACTATCCAGGTCATTTCAGAAGAAAGAAACATCAATCTACTTACTGTCCAGGTGATTTCAGACTTGAAAACCACTCTGAAATTGCTCACGGCCCCCTCGCTGGCCCTCTTCACCACCCCCAGGCCCCAAACCACTAGTCCAGCCCCACCCCTGAGCCTCTACCATCCCCTGCACCCTTCCCCAACACCTTCACCGCTAACATTCCCCCTCCGCCCTTCCACCAACACCTCCCCCGTCCCACGCCCCTTCCGCCTTGTGCCGCCACCAACCCAGTTCCTTCCCTACAAGCCTTCTCCGCCACCTCCTCCCCTATAGGCCTTCTCCACCACCCGTGCCACCATCCTCTCCCTCCCGACCCAACGCTGCCGCATCCTTCACCGCGTGCACTACATGCCCGATCTCCACCAATACTTCCATTCACAGTACCACCACCGCTTAGGTACCCCCGATCCAACCTACCGGTGCCCCGTGTATACCGAGTGTGGTTGCCACTGCCATCCTCGACGCTGCCCATGGGTCCGTAACTTCCAACACCGCCGCTGCCAAGGAAATAATCAATGAACCATAACGTAGGGTTCTTTATCTACAGGAACCAAATCCCATGAAATTTGGGATTGGAAGTTACTGTAGAGAAATTACAGGAAAGTTCCCCCATGCAAAAGTTTTTAATAAAAGGGGAAATTCAAAGGCTCCTCTCACAAGATTTTTTTAAATGAAGGGGTACAAAAATTGCAACCCAACCCCATGCTACAGAAATATTCAAAGAGGAGTGCTGAAAGAAAGAAATCTAGGAGTCCTCCTTACGCCATTAGGATTAGGATCATTGATTTCACCTATTTAAAGGCCCCACGGCTTAATTCATTGGCCACATCTCCTCCTCTACTCTACTTGTGCTATTGCTTTGCTATGGATTCTCCAAGGGCTATGAAGCACGAAATGAAGATGCCCCACCAAATTTTCAAGCACCACATCGACATGACAAAATCCAAGTGGGCACCAGCATTTGTGCCACACATGCTTTTCCGTCACGAAGTCAACGATTCCAACCATCGCCCCACGCATGCATGGATTCCGCCATTTGCTCCTCACTAGTTCTTTCATGGGTTGATCAAGATTGCTGAATTAAATTTATCAATCCTCAGGCCTGCAGATCAAGCAATTCGTCGAGAGACAAATTTTTCAAGCGGAGGAGAACTGATGCAGCGTGAATCGGATATATAGGGCTATATTTATTTAATTTTATCTGATAATTAGAGTCTCATTTTATTTAATTGTGTCATCGCAATTTATTATAAATAAAGAGACCGCGTATGATCTCAATTAATTAGTTATAGATTTGAATTTCATAGTTAGTCGATTAGAGTCAAATTAGGATAAGTTGTTTTAAATTTTTATTTTTGAATTTCTATTTTTGTAATCTCATCCCTCTTATATAAAGGGATGATAGGCTATTGTTTTAGGGAGTTGAGTTCAGTTGATATAAAATTTGAGATCTATCTCAGTCTCTCTCTTTCTCCCTCAACGTGGTCTTCACGTTTCTCTTCTCCAAAATCCCTCGTTTTTCTGACGAGCTTCTCTTCTCAACCCCTCCATTTTCTTCTACCAAATAAAATACCACCATCAAAAAAAAATTTTCACCATCGTTGATTTCCATTCTACATCAGCTACTCTTTGGCTCCTCAAACACCGCTTAGACTTTAGGGACATTCATAAATCCAAAGTTAAGTGTGGTTGATACATGCACTACGAGAAGGGAACCTTATGGAGCTCGCAACCTAACCCGATAACCCCACCAAGATCCAAGTATGGTTCGGAGCCCTTTATTTGCTACACGAGCACCTCCCCTTACACAACACTTGGTGTGGACGATCTGGGGCAAAGGGCGGTCCATATTTTGGGCCCAAATTCGGTGTTGAATCTGGGTAATGGTCTGAATCCCTCCTCCTTGAGGGGCGGTGGTAAGATGCTATCGGGATGGCTCTCTCGACCCTTTGTATTGGTTGTGATGCAAGCGAGGGGCCCATCTCCTTCGAATCATGGTGGATCCCCAAGGACGAAGATCGATTTGGTAGGGGTTCTTGAGGAATCTCAAAAGTTGATGCTTGTGGCACATGTGCCAAAGCAGGGAGTCTCGAGCCCCTATTGGGCTCAAACTACCAGAAGCAAGCGACGTCAAAGCACCACCGTTCAAGAGGGAAGGGGACAGACGCTCCAACAGGGACAGGAGGAAATCTACATTAGGAAATACTCTCAAGAAGGATCGCAGGAGGGATAGGCCCAATCCATTTTTTCTCGCAAAAGTGAATTCGCACGAACGCAAGTGAGCGAGAATCATTGCAGTTTGAGCGTAACCTTGTGGTGGGTAACCGATAAGGGCTTGGGAATGGCAAAGCAATAGTGGTGGATGTATCCCCCGATGAGTGGGAGAGGCAGAATGGTGAGGGCAGAGCATCATAGGAGAACAACTCATAAAGGGAGGACAAGGGACCCAACCATGGCAAATCTAGGAGGAAGAAGGGAGCATGGAGAAGGTGGCATTCGAGAAGATGGTTGCACAAATAATGGGGGTGAAGGTGGCAGAGGCATCCCCCACGATTTCCAAATGAAAATTCTATCATGGAACATGCGGGGGCTGGGCTAATCGGAGAAGCCATTAGCGATCAGCTCATTAGTGAGATGAAGGTGGATGGGTTTCATGGAAGATGGATGTGGCTTGCTTACAGGAAACTAAAATTGATTCATGTGAGTTAGTGAGATAAAGCTTCTTCGTTTCCAGACCTCAACTCATTGAGTTCAAAGCTGTGTTGGCTAATGGAAGTCTGGGAGGAATTGTAGTTGCTTGGAATGGTTTATTCGACTACTGTGGTTCTGGCAAACATGAGGGAGAAATCTCATTTTCTAGTCACCTCGGTGTACGACATTGCAAGAGCTTCTTCGAATACGACCTTGTGGGATGAGTTACGACATATTAGAGGTAGATTTCAGAAGACGACCTGGTTTATGGCTAGTGATTTCAATGTCACAACATTTTGCAGAGATAAACCAAGAGACAGAGGTGCGCAAGATCATGGTTTCGGTTATTTTGCAGATGTGGTGGGGGAGTTTGCGTTGGGGGTCATTGATGCGGCGAACTATAAGTACACATGTATGATCTCTTCATCACGATCATGTATTGACCATTTTCTGATGTCCGTTGAGGCCATGGAGCTAAATAGTTTGGCAGCATTTACTTCCCTACCTAGATCGAGATCGGACATACCTCGCATTGCATGAATACATGTAGTGGAAGAGGGGCATCATCATACTTCAGATCGAGCAATGTTAAATGTTGGAAGAGGGTTTCCGAGAATTGGTTGTTTCCTTCTGAATTGATTTGAAGGCGGAAGGTCCAACCACTGTGAGGCTCGCCCTGAAGCTAGCAGCACTACGACACAGATTGATGGGTTTCAAGAAGTATTATCATGTTGCATTAAAGATGAATGATGCCCGAGAAGAGGTGGTAAGGCTGGACATGGTGGAAGATAGTAGGGAATTGGTTGAGGAGTAGTTGGGCAAAGGTTATGTCAGAAGTGGCTGAAGGAGGGGTGATAATACTAACTTCTTCCATGTAGAGGAAAATGGAAGGTGGAGGAGGAACATGATACACTCGGTTGAGGTCAGGGGGATATGTACCATGGGGAGGTGGAGGTTGCGAGGGTGGTGACATGCTACTTCCGGAACATGAGTAGATGGTCACCGCATTACGACTCTAGGTGGTTGGGCTTGGGGTGTGTTCCATCTCTGCTCAGGAGTCGGTAATATTAACGAGGCCCTTTACCATGTAGGAAGTTAGAGATGTGGTTTTTGATCTGAATGCATATGTTGCCCTAGATCGGATGGCTTTTTGGTCTTTTCCTTGAGGGTATTATAGGAGGTGATTAATGAGGAGGTGATGGAGGTTGTGACGGATTTCGTAGGAGGAAGTTGTGAGTTTGAGTCTCAACATACCTTTCCTCTGTTTACTTTCTGAGAAGGATATCGTGACGAGGGTTGAAGATCATTGCCCAATTGCACTTTCGAATGCAGTTTACTTGATTATGGCGAAGATTTTGGCCAATCAGATACGAGGGGTGTTATGCAAGATTGTATTACCGGTGAAGAGAGCTTTCTTACCTGGTAGGAAACTCATGCACAGTATGGTCTTGGCGTCTAAGATTGTCGCAGATTGGCCTAGGAGGAAGGCCAAAGGAGTTCTATGGAAGGTTTATTTCTAAAAGACATTCGACTATTTGGATTGGATTTTCATTTGGACGGCTTTATACATGTGCATCATTCCGGACAAATGGATATCTTGAATGAAGAGATGCATTATGACTACAGCGTGTACAGTTCTAGTGAATGGATGGCCAAAGGACAGTTACTTTCAACCACAATATGGGGTTCATCAGGGGTGTCCCTTACCCCCCCTTCTGTTCTTGCAAGTGATGCTTAGGTGATCATGAGCGGTCACCCGGGGGTCCTATCATGACGACTCCAAGGAGGAGATTTCTATCCTCCTTCAATATGTGAACGATAGTAGATGGGGGTTTTGAGAGTTGTAGATGTCTCTCTATGTTCTAGATTTGTTTAGGGCGGTCTCCGAATTGAGGCTTAACATGGAGAAGTCAGAATTCATCCCCTTCAGCATGGACGATGCAGAGGTTGATTTATATGTGGGTTGGCTCCACTCCTCACGTAGAGATACACTGATACGATACATGGGCATGTTGTTTTAGTTGGGAGGATGCATTTGGCAGATTGGACACCAGTAATTGAGAAGATGGAGCAGAAGCTTGCGGGCTGGAAGTCATTGTATAGCGGTAGCAGACTGGTGTTGTTGTGATCGGTGCTATCTATGATCCCAATTTTCTTCCTG
This sequence comes from Ottelia alismoides, assembly GCA_037367405.1. Lineage (NCBI taxonomy): Eukaryota > Viridiplantae > Streptophyta > Magnoliopsida > Alismatales > Hydrocharitaceae > Ottelia > Ottelia alismoides. The sequence goes on along the minus strand of JAZKJV010005962.1, from coordinate 330,350 downwards.
TCATCTAGCCTCATGCCTGTTGGTGTGCGCAAGAGGCTGGAGGCATCATGACATGCTTTTTCTAGTCATCTCCACGGTAATCCATGGGTTGCCGCTAGTGGATTGGAAGACTGTTACATGCTCGAAAAAGGATGGCAGGCTTGGTGTATGTAGCTTGGAGGAGATGAACAAGGCATTGCTCAACAAGTGGATCGCATGTATCTGGGGTGACGGTAACAATTTGGTGTGCTCGTTGATAAGGAAACTCTATGGCTCTGGCTCCAGTCTCCCTCGCTTCGGGGACTTGGGACTTCCTACTTCTAACGAGGTACTTACAGAGTGGTGCAAGAGATTCATCCCTTTTTGAGATCGAACGTGGGGGGTAGTTCTGCCTTTAGATTTTGGACTGACGACTGGAGTGAGAATGGGGTGCTAGGTGATATATTTAAGGGTTTTGATCAGTTGTACCCCTCTGAGATATTGCAATTTCAGTTATGCGCCTCCCTTTTTTGGAATATCAGTTGTGCTCCTACCTTCTTGAAAAATCACAATTCTGCCCTTCAGTTAAGGTAAAGTAAGGGCATAACTGATATTACAAAAGGGCAGAACTGTGAATTTTGCAAGAAAGTAGGGGCACAACTGATATTTCAAAATAGGAAGGGGCATAACTAAAATTGCAATATTTTAGAAGGGCACAACGGATAAAAACTCTAGAATTAAATGCCTTATGGAGTTAGCTATTGACCCAAATTGCTCAATGGTGGATGTGTGGGATGAACACTACTTTTTCTCGCACCTTAGATAATATCATTCTGATCAACGGTTAGAGGAGCTCTTGGTCAGGATTGCGGAGTTGGATAGGATGGATGGGCCTACTGAGAGCGGGAACAGTTGTAGTTTGTGCGATGGGAGCTTTTCAGTTCGCAAGGCTTACAGGACATTGAAGGGCCCAACGATTTTCGACCCCATGGGTATGCATCGTAGACTGCATGAGCATATGGAAATGAAAATTCCCATACGAATAAAGATCTTTATGTGGTTGTTCAGAAGAGGGAGATTGCTCACCGGCAACAGACTTGCTCGACTAGTTCAAACAGTTGATCCAACATGATCTTGATGTCAAGTGGCGGTTGAGGAGGCTAATCACCTTTTTTCAGATGTTGGAGCCATGCAGAGGCATGGGACCTGCTTGGAAACCAGATAGTTTGCCATGGTGTATCTGAATTACGGGACTCTAATGGACAAATCTGATGCAGTATGGAGAGACAAAGATCGTAATGAGTCGTTGTGATTTGGGTGATTTGATAGATAAGAAATGAATTGATTTTCCGCTCCGTCGGGATCGATTTTACGCTGAAAGCGTCGTAGCGCATGCCAGGGCATTAGTTGAGAGTTGGAACTTGTAAAAAAGATTCCGTCAAATACCTGATTACAGGTGTGTAATTATTTTTTGTGATTAATGATAAGGACAAAAATCGGTTTCATGGCTTTTCGTTTTTATTAGAGAAGAAAAGAACAACACTGTCGATGTAGCCAAAAAGCCGCGAAACAAGATTTCGATTTTTAATCTATCAAACAGTTTCGGTTTTCCTTTCGGAAAATCGTCACTAATATTTAACCAGGCAAGTGTTCCAGGGTCGAACTCAAGGAGGTAGAATAAATTCCTTCGATTTTTATCTTTGTAATTTTATTTTTATTCTCTTCTCCAAGTGATCAAGTAAAGAAACTTTTTTTTGTTGGTTTTTATTTTTATTATTTTTATTTGATTTTATTCTTTTCAAATTTTTATTTAATTTTCAAAAAGGGAGATTTTTCAAAAAGATTTATTTATTATATAATAGGTGGATATTATTTAGATGGTAAAATATAGTAATGTGATCGGGGTCGAGTCGCGAGCTCGAACAACTCAAGAAATCAAACAAGACGAGTCGATCTTCGACAAAATCAAAACACGATGAAAATACGTCGAAAATGCTTGAAAACTTTATACTAGGTAGATAGGGTAGTTGTGTAACTACCCTAAAGAAATCGTCCAAAAAACGAAGTCACACGAGGTCAAAATAGCCCCTACAGCCCAGGGGCATAAGCGCAAGAAAAAGCTATTTAAAATGTTCTCAAAAAGGTCCTCAGGGACTGTTCTGAAAGAAATATATACAAATCTTTACATTTAGGTCCCTGCGGAGGGACCTAAATGTAAATAGTAAAAACCTAGGTGGCAGAGGAAAGTTTCTGGAAACTTGCTAGACTTAATTCGCAATTTTTCCACCGGTTCACATTCAGCGGTTGAGATTACAAGGTTCTAGCGCCGATCGGACGCTCACGGGTGCGCCACATGTCGCGCACCTGCGCGTCATCTATTCTTGAGTTTGTTACAACTGCTGATGGCGAGCGTTCTTCTCGGAATTTTCACGGCCAACCGACGACGACTTTGGCACGTCGGCAGGGCCAGAGGGTTGGCTCCTCCACCCCTCGAGCTCGCCCGCGGTAGGATTCTGGCGGTGGCTGCTCGGAGCGGCGGTGAAGCGGCGATGAAGACGACGGTCTCGTCCACCTGGAGATGGTCTCTGTTCTGGCGATGGACCTTTGAGATGGCTTTTCGTGACGATCGAAGCCTCCCAGATCTGAAGAGCTGGATAGCGATGAAGCCTGACCTGCAAATGAACAAGATATCATGCTCGATTCGTTAAGAATCGGCCCAGGGTAAAGATCACAAGTTTCAAACATAGAGAAAAAATCAGGTTCCCAGTCCTTATTGCAAACAGTCGTGTGAATTGTGATGATTTGAAACACGATTTGCTGCGATGTTGAAACGAATCGAAACGGAATTATGGAAGGGCGTCTAAGCTAAAGGATTAAGCTATCTAAATCGCGGATTAGCCACGCTAATCGTGGCACGCAAATCGAAGCGAAAATCAAAGAAGGTGAAGGAAGAGGTCTATGGAGTCCAAGGTGTATTACCTGGAATAGCTGCAAGACGGCGACCTTTGACCGGAGCTCCGACGCACGCGTGGGCGGCGATGCAAGGCTGGCGTATCCTTGGAACCTCCTGCGATGATTCCTCCTCCTCGCGAACTCCTCCAAGGTGCTGTCACCACCACGATTCAGTTGGAACGAGGCTCGAAAGTAGGGGGATCGGGCTTCTGGAACTGGGGTGTTTCAGAAAGCTGGAAGTTGGTTGCAATGGCGGAAGTTGAAGGCTTTTTATAGAGAGTTTGCTTGGGCTCCATGTATAAATCAATGGTGGGCGTTGAAGGTGGTTGTTAGGAGGAGAGGATCGACAGAGTGGATCGGTTGGAAGGTTCGAGAGTGGCGCGGGATAAATGGATGAAGGTGGCCGGTCAGAGCAGGCGGGTGGAACAACTTCTTGGAGGAATAAGACCCAGGTGCTGACAAGTGTCAGCACCTGGTTGGCCCAAAGGTTAAAATTCATTGTAAAATAGATAATAATTAGTAAATAAGGTTATTTTAATTAGGTATAAATACAAGAAAGTTAAATAAATTAATTATCTAATTTATGGAATAATTACTTTTAAAAATAATAAATATTATTTAAAATAAAAATTTCATATTATTAAATATGTATTTATAAATAGGTTTTAGATTTTTAATTTAATAAATAAATAAATAAAAATTATTTTTATATTTTCTTAATTATTAGAATATTAAATAAGGTTTATACGAATTTTTATGGATTTTAATGAGTTAATTTACATATTTTAATAAATAAGGTTAGTATCTAAGTAGGTCATTTATACCTATATTTTGGGGTTTTTGATTTTATTAAAATAATAAGTAGTATCCAAAAATTATGAAATAATTTAGGGTAAAACTACAAGATCATGAAATATTTTAGAAATTATAAAATTAAGAAAATAATAAATAATGTGTTTTACAGAAAATAAATAGCCCAGAAACCCCGTTGTCTATTGGTCCCAAAACCGACATTTTGCAAACGGACTCCGAATTCAATGAAACCACCTTTATTAATTAGAGAATATTATTTTATGAACTTTAAAGGTGAGTAGAGTGAAATTGGAATTCGTATGAGGAAGTTATGATGTTCGGAAGTTGAGATTTTGACAATTTGCAGGTTGAGTTTCTTGGCATATATACATGGTAATATTTTTAACTTATTTTTATATTTTTATATACGATTTTAGAAATAATTAGGAGAAGAGTTTAGTGAAAAATATGTTCATATGAAATAATTAAAAATCTTTGAAGTTTTGTATTTATTTTATAAATAGTGAAAGATGTATATGTGTGTGTTAAATTAATTTTTCTGGTTTTCTTTCCTTATCTCCCCCTACTTATTGGTTTGTCGACCAATCCATGCTGACTTGGTCTCGGGGGTTGAGCTATAAATATATCTTACATATATATTTATATTTAAGTCATATTATATATATACATATATACAACCTGCCTTTTTGTTTCTTTTCTTGTTCTTTATTTATTTACATGATTTTAGTGGTTAAAAGTGAATATTTACACATGAATGGTGATTTGTTAAAAGATGAGAATTAATGGATATTTACATGTATTTGTTAAGAGTTTTAAGACAAAATGCGACAGAAAAGTTAATGAATCATGGATTCATCAACCCCCTATACTTAAACTTTGCTAGTCCCTTAGCAAACACTTATTTTGAAAAAGTAAGTGAAAAAGAAAGAAAGTTAGAATGAATTTGTTTTCCTAAACCAATTCATGAGAACAGACAAAGGACAGAGCTCGATCGGGCCTGAAACAATCATTTTCTCGGAACCTTAACTAGGATTAGGAGTTTATCCTCAATAGTCCTCAAGTTCCATAATCCTTACTCAAGATCACTTCATCGGCTAGTTCAGACTCACTTATTCATATCGCAAACTCTATCATCCTTGAAGTCAACTTGTACAGTGTGTGAATTGATTTAGCTCTTCCTGCTTAGAGAACCGAAGAAACCGTCAATCCCGGCTATACACTCCTATGGCTTCCTCATCCCGCTACTCTTTCCTTGGGGAGGGAGGTATTCCCTTCTGAGTTCAGTTCTGCTATGTCCACAATCGAATATAGGGAGAAGTTAGAAGAATGAGAAAAGAAGTGGAGTGCGACCAGTGTAGACGCATCTCCTTGTGAAGCCCAACCAGTGTAGCTGAGTCTCCACTAAGATGTGCAGGCATATTTGGTGGAAGCTTGGACCATTGTGGTCTTATTTGGTGGCTTCTGCTTTGCTTTGACTTTGTAATTTGCTTGCACTGCATTCATCTCTTTGTGCCTCGATGGATATAGAATCTTTTTAGTCCGTCCATTTTTTGAGGTCTTAGAAAAATTGTGTCAGCAGATCCTTCCCTCATCCGAAGCAACTATCGCAACCCCAATCTCTCCTGTCTTTAGACGTCAATGCCGCAAAGATAAGGATAGGAACGCACTACCAAGGTGTACTGCCCTTCAGAACTCCATGCGAGTTGAGCTAAGTGCAGAGTGCATGTGTTCAAGATTGGTTCACTGGTGTAGAGTTGTACGAATGACTCCAAATGGTCTACTTAAGCTCTGATGACTTGATTTCCCGAATATGGTCTTACGGAACCCAAAGATTTTAAGTCACTAGACCTAAAGAGTCTAAGTTCCAGTTCCTAATCAGGCTCCTTACAATGAAAGTTAAAGGCCGTAATCAAGCTTCATCCTTTAGACTAGACTCAGTCCTTAGTTCCGGAAATCAAACTTATTCTGAAAAATGCGAATGCAAATGCAACCATGTTTTTGTGAAGTGTATTTTTTTCATTTTACTCATTTTTATGGATTTTAAGGGTTTTGTAATTTTTATGAATTTTAGGATTTGTATTTTTTTATGGATTTTTATAAACAAAATTTTATTCATAAATTTTACAAGACATATTTTATTCGAGTTAAATGTCTAATGTATTTTACATGTTTTATCTACAAAGTATTTTACAAGGATTGAATGGTTTTTACACATGCTTTAATAAATACGATTTTAAATAAGTATTATACATATTTTAAGGACAAATTTTAAGTACAAAGTTTAATTACAAGTTTTAGTTACAAATTTTAAGCACATTTTACTTATTTACAAGGATTTTATAAATAATATATAAATATAAGTGTGAATTTTAAATTAACCCGTACCCACTTTTTATGGATTTTATAGATATAGAGAATACATAAAAGTACGAGTTATGGACAAAAGTATATATACAATATATACACCCCCCCATACTTAGCTTGTGCTATGTCCTATTAGCGTCAAAAGAGAAAAAGGAGGACATAACTTGTGCTAAGTAAAAGTAGGTGAAAAAGAAGCGAGTGTACAAGTCAGTCAACCCCCCTATACTTACGATCAGGTCATCGTAAGTATCACGGGAGAGCAAAAACGAGATGACTGAATGAAAAGAGTAAATAACGAAAGTTCAAAAGGAAAATAATACGAAATCATCGAAATCAGTCGGTCCCCCCTATACTTAGGATAAGGCATCCTAAGTATAGAAAAGAGTGTAGCTAAAAATTGGGGACCAGTGATTCGTGAAAAAGAATGGCTATACAAAAGAATCAGTACAAAAAATAAAACGTAAATCAACAGGCAATCGGTCCCCCCTATACTTAGGATCTGGTATCCTAAGAATAGAAGACGAGCAAAAACTGGGGACGATTGTGGTCTACGAAGAATGTACAAGTATTGTGAATCTCCAGAAAAGAATGGCTCAAAAGAATTTGTACAGGAAGAAGTGAAGGAATGATCATGATTCCTGTACAAAATAGATCACTTCAGTATGGGCCAGATGATCAGTAGTCTCTACGAAGTGCTTCAGCATCTGCCCGTTAACCACGAACGGTTCTGCACCAGGTGACACATCTGATATTGCAATACTGCCATTGTCGTGCACCGTTCTGACTATGTACGGTCCTTCCCACTTGCTTTTCAATTTGCCGGGAAAAATTCTCAACCTTGCATTGAACAGCCAGACTTTCTGCCCAGGGACAAAGCTCTTGTGTCGAATATGTCTGTCATGCCATTTCTTCACTTTGTCCTTATAGATGAGTGTGTTCTCGTATGCTTGATTTCGAATTTCTACCAACTCATTCAGATCTATCTTTCTCTTGGCCCCTGCTTTCTATATATCCAATAGTATTTCTCGAATTGCCCATTCAGATTTATACATGATCTCTACGGGCAAGTGGCACGGCTTTCTATAAACTAGCCTGAATGGTGAAGTACCTAAGGGAGTCTTGTATACAGTACGATATGCCCAAAGAACTTGGTCTAAAAGTAGTGACCAGTTCTTCCTATCTGGTCGTACTAGTTTCTGAAGTATTTCACCTCCCTATTAGAGACTTCAGCCATGTCGTTGGTCTGTGGGTGTTAAGGAGAAGCTACTCTGTGATCGATGCTGTATTGTTTCACTAGCTTCTTCACCTCCTTATTAATGAAATGGCTACCCCCATTAGAGATTAGAATACGAGGGATCCCGAACCGCGAAATGACGTGTTCCCTTAGGAACTTTCAAACGGTCTTACTGCCTGCGGTTCGTGCGGGTATAGCCTCCACCCATCTGCTAACATAGTCTACAACGAGAAGAATGTACTCAAAGCCGCTGCTAGAAGGGAACGGTCCCATAAAATCTATGCCCCATGCGTCAAAGATCTCGCAAATAATGACGGGTCGCATTGGCATTGCATCTCTGGCACTGACTGTCCCTACAGCTCTCTGACAATCTGGGCAACTCTTCACGAATGTGCAGGCATCTCTGGTAAGAGTCGGCCACCATAATCTGCTCTGTAGTACCTTCCGCGCTATCCTCTTCCATGAATGATGTCCTCCTGATTCTAGAGAATGACACAAAGTGAGGACACTATTATATTCCTCCTGAGGAATACAACTCCTGTAAACACAATCTGGTCCTTCGTGAAGAAGAATCGGATCCTCCCAATGGTAGTATCGTGCCTCAGAAACTAGTTTCTCAACTCGGTTCTTTGGCCAACCCTGAGGACTTTTCTATGTGACCAGAAAGTTCACTATGTCTGCATACCATGGAAGTTCTGTAACCGCAAAGATGCTCTCGTCAGGAAATCTCTCTGCGATCTCTGGCGTGTACTCATCTGAAGGATGATCTGTCTGTAATCGGGAGAGGTGATCAGATACCACATTCTATACTCCAAGTTTATCTTTGATATCCAAATCGAATTCCTGAAGTAAGAGAATCCATCTAAGAAGGCATGCCTTGGCATCCTTCTTTTCCATTAAAAATAGGATAGCTGAGTGATCTATGTATACTGTGATTTTCGAGCCAAGCAGATATGATCGAAACTTGTCTAATGCAAACACTACTGCCAACATTTCCTTTTCTGTCGCTGTGTAATTTCTCTGAGCATCATCTAAGGTTCTGCTGGCATAGTGAATAGCAACGGCAAGCCCATTCCTCCTCTGTCCTAATACAGCCCCGACCACAAAATCTGAAGCATCCGTCATGATCTCGAAGGGTAGAGACCAATTAGGCGGCTGTAGGACAGGAGCACTGATTATCTTCTCTTTCAATGTGAGGAAGGCATTAAGACATTTATCATTTAAAGCGAACTCGATGTTTTTGCCTAGCAATTCAGTTAACGGTCGGGCAATCTTGGAGAAATCTTGGATAAACCGTCGGTAAAAGCCGACGTGCCCTAGAAATGACCGTAACTGTTTAATGTTGGATGGTGGCTCGAGTTTCTTAATGACATCCACCTTGGCACGGTCAACCTCCATGCCTCGTTAGGAGATGACGTGCCCCAACACGATCCCGTGAGTAACCATAAAATGGCTCTTTTCCCAGGACAGAACGAGATCTACCTCACAACACTTTTTCAGAACCTGGTCTAGGTGCGCTAAACAATCGTCAAATGACTCACCATAGACTGAGAAATCATCCATAAAAACCTCTAGAAAATCTCCGACCATGTCCGCAAAAATAGCAAGCATGCACCTCTGGAAAGTCGCAGGAGCGTTGCACAATCCAATGGGCATCCGTCTAAAGGCATACGTGCCGAACGGACATGTGAAGGTGGTTTTCTCCTGGTCTTCAGGAGCAATTGATACCTAGTTGTATCTAGAGTAACCGTCAAGGAAACAGAAGTACCCCTTCCCTGCCAACCGTTCTATGACCTGGTCTATGAAAGGCAAAGGGAAGTGGTCCTTCTTTGTCGCGGTGTTCAGCTTTCTGTAGTCAACACATACTTGCCACGACGTGGTTACTCTCTTTGGAATCTCCTCTCCACTTTCGTTTTTCACCATCTGAATTCCCGACTTCTTCGGGACAACATGTAATGGGCTAACCCATTCAGAGTTGGAGATGGGATAAATGAACCCCGCGTCACACCATTTCGTGATCTCTTTCTTGACAACTTCTCGTAAAATCGGATTCAACCTACGCTGAAACTCTCTGGAGGGTTTGCTGTCATGAACGAGATAGATATGATGTGAACACAAAGCAGGATTAATCCCGCGGAGATCGGATACAATCCACCCAATGGCCTCGCGATTTGTTTCTAGAATCTCCATCAGACGAGATTCTTGATCATTGGTCAAAGTTGAGTTGATAATGAGCGGAAACCATTGATGTGGACCTGCAAAGAAGGCATATTTCATGTTTGGTGGCAAAGTTTTAAGCTCTGGTAAGGTAGTATCTGTATCTGCCGAAACATCCTCTCTCTGTGTATGGGGATCTGCATCGGTTGTGGATTTGTCGGCATTATGATTGTCCACCATCTCTATGTTCTCTAGAGTTGGACTACAGAAGATGTTCAAGACATCATCCGACTCCTCAGAATGATCGGAAGAGAATAAGTCAGCTAGATAAAATTCTGAATCATTTGAGACGGAGGAATTGTGTAGAGTTTCTGATTCTGAAAGATCTGCATTGATTTCGTCAGAAGTCTGATCCCTTTGCTTCTCATCATCCAGACTAAAATATAAGGTTCCATCGGAAGAATTACCCCCTGAGGTCTCGGACCCGTCCTCTGTCAAACATTCTTTGGTCTCTACCCGATATCTTTCGAGGTTGTCAAGACGGACCTCATCCATGTAATCACAAGAGGCTAAAGAACTCAGAAAATCCGAAGATGCATCACTGAAGGTGTTCGATTGTCTCGCCATCTCTATATGCACTTTTTCGCCCTCGGTGCGAAAAGATACCTTCCCTATATCATAATCGAAGAGGGCCTTTGCGGTCTCTAGAAAAGGCCTCCCGAGAATGATCGGGGTAAGGTGTAACTATGCAGGGCAATTCATGTCCAGGACCATAAAGTCCACTAGGAATTGCAGACCCTGTATGGTTACGATAACATTCCTAAGTATACCCTTAGGTCTCTTTACGGATCTATCAGCAAACTGAAGGATCGTGCGGGATTTGTAAAGAGGACCTAACTCGAGCTTATCGAGTAAGGAAGCAGGTATCAGATTGATCGAGGAACCGTTATCTAATAGAGTGCGGTCGAACTCAGCTTTTGCGATCTCGCATCTGACATAATGTGCACCTGAGTCTTTCTTCTTCTTCAGTAGCTTATTCTGTATCGCACAGGATGTAGCCTTAGTCAAGACATGTTTTTCTGTTCGGGATCTCATTTTCCTACGCGTGGTGCATCTGTTTTTCAATTGATTCTTGAGCGTAGGAAATTGATCTAAGGCATCATGAAGAGGGATCTTCAGAAAGATGTGATCTTTGAGTAGTTTTTCAATCTGTGGAGATTCAAGATTATTTTTGGTCTTTTCCTTCACTTTCCCAAACAAAGCATCAGGAAAAGGGATAAAGTCAGAAGTAAGAAACTCAGAATTTTTATTCAAACAGGAATCGACATTTACATCGAGAGTCTCAGAATTATTTACAAAACTCTCTAAAACAGGAGAAGAAATGTTTTTGTCGGGGCTCTCTGCATGATCTGGCGTGATGTCATTGTCTGAGTCGCCAGTATCCATATATGATGTGTTGGCATTGCTCCCGTCTCTTGAGTCTGTGTAAAGGTCCTCATCATCTTGCGGTTGCTCCTCCTCGGCTTCAGGATCATGATTCAGCTCGTGCTCCTCTGGTGTCCTCTCCTCTTCTCCAGCAGGTGCTTGTGCTGATCTACCGCTCCTGAGACGAATGAAGTTAGATAAAAATTCAAGAAGCAAGATCTTACCTATAGTGTCTACCTGCTCTGGATGCCTCCTCTTGTTGTTCGGGTTCATCTGAGGCTGGGCTGGGAGAGTGGTCTTCGGCACGGTTAACTCTTCCAGACGACGGTTAACCTGCTCCATCTCTCTCTTGTGCGCTATCTGGAGCGTACTCAGCATATCCATGATCTGGTTGAGCGCATGGGCCTGTGAAGACATCTCTGGTTCGGTGTGGTGGCCCTGGCTTGCTCCTCTCTCCTGCCTTGGCGTGAAATGCTGAGAGGTGGAAGGCTGGGAGTAGCGCTGAGGTGTGGAGGAAGACTGCTGCGGTTGCTAAAAAGGTTAATTCGGTGAGTAGTGAGCAGGGTGCTGATATGAAGGCTGTGGTCTCTGATGGTAGACATTCGGATGAGACTGCTACGGCGTGAAGCTCTGGCGGTGCTGAAATTGTGGACGTCCTTGCTGCGGATGACCGTACGACTGCTGCGGCTGCTGATTCGGTATACTCGGCTGCTGCATCGGAGTGTACCAAATCCCATTGATCTCGAAAGTGGCTTGCGGCTCCACCTCCATCTCTGCAGTGCTGATGATCTGGCCAGAATTGGCATGAGACTGCTCCTCATGCCAATCAATCTGCGGAATCTCGGGCTCGCTCTGGACGTAGTGTATCTGACGGGTGGGTGGAGCGGGTGCGATCCTCCGTGCTGATTGTGCGTTCGAAAAAGTCTGACTCTGCTGGTACTGGATCTGAAGATCAGTGACCTTCTTCGATAGATCACTCAGCTGTTGAGGTAGAGATGGGAGTTTCTCCAACTCTCGCAGCGGCTGTAGGTCTTGGACCTGCTTGTGAATCACGTCCACCAACGTTAATTTTTCACTAATAAATCCCATGTTGGTGTTGGATTCAGAGTCCGAGATAATCGCCACCTTGTGATGTTCTCGGTGATGTGGTGGCTGTGGGGCTTTCTGAAATGTCCGAGTAGAGTCTACAACTCTCGAGTTCTCGGCCATCCCTTCGAAGATGGCCCAGACTGACTCGCATCCTTATTCAAATAGCCGCCGCCACATACGGCACTAACTAGCCCCTGAACTTCCGGCTGGAGTCATCCGAAGTAGTTCTGTACGAGCACCTTCATCAGGATCTCATGATGCGGGCATCTCTCCATCAGGTCCTTGAATCGATCCCATGCCTCATGGAATGATTCGTGCGGTAGTTGCGTAAAGTTGGAGATCTGGCTCCTCATCATGTTTGTCCTTCCCAAAGGAAAATACTTGCGCAGGAAGGTGGACTTCAGGTCATCCCACGTAGAAATTTCTCTCCCCAGATGACTCAGCCAATAAAGGGCCTTATCAGCTAAAGCAAAGGGGAAGACTTTGAGGCGTACGGCCTCCTGTGTCACTCCTGGATAACAAGTCGTTCCACAAATCATCTCAAATTGTTGTAAAAATGTGGACGACTCCTCTGCGGCATTCCCATAGTACTTGGGAAGCAAAGAGATGAAGGACGGTCGGAGTTCGTATGGCCCTTAATTCGGCGGTAGCCGAATCTAATGATGGAGCATTCGTGCGCCCGGGTCATACTCGTCCCGTAAAGTTGCGGGAACCGCAGGCAGTAACTGGTTCCCGGCCCCTGCTCTCAGCGCGGCTATTTCAGCCCGCAGTTCGGTCTGAACTCTATACTGTTCTCGAATCTTTAAATTCATCTGTTGTAATGTATCAAGAATGCCTGTAGTGACATCTGCGTTCAGCTCCTGTCTTCCCTCCTGATGTTCCCCAGCTGGTGGCCTCTCGTCTGCTGCTAGTCCTTTCCCGCGAGCCATCTGATCGTCTTTAAAGTAGAAACTCTCGTAAGAACTCAGCGAAAAGTACTCAGGAGATCTAGATGATGTATTGAGGCAACGGTCTGCCTCAATAGTCTGGCCAGGAGGCGAGGAAGTCTGGGTCTGACTCGCCTCGAGATCTGATGGGACCAGATCGAGAAGAGGGTCATCCCGAGCCTGTGAAGACATACGTGCGACGGTGGATGGTCGAAAGCTCACAGAGTCTGAGCCGAAAAGCCGTCGAGACGTCATCTTCGATGTCAAGAGAAAGTCGGGAGAGCACGTTTACGATTCAAAATGAAAGAGAGAGAAGTGTGAAAGCCGCGAAAACTCACGCCCCGCAAACAAACACAAAGCAAACCCTGTTTTCACCAACTCAACCCTGATGAAGACCGTAAGAGTTTGGTCTTTTTATCTTTTCGGTTTTAGGGTTGTAATTAGCAAACGTTTTGATTACGCAGGCTGAGCAAGCCAATAGGTGCCCGACGGTTTCCCTGAAACACTGGCCCGAATCCTTACACGAGACCACTCGCACTCAGCCAGTATGGGAGTAAGTACAGACCGTTTCCGGCTACCCGTGTTACTTGAGGACGGAGCCTTGCGCAGTGTCCTCTATACCTCCCACTCTGCTAAGTAAACCCGGACCGTTTCCGGCTACCCGAGCTTACCCACTGAGGAACAGTGATCAAATGTATGGACCCAGTAGTATCTCGCGAGAAATACGGGGTTTGGTCTCTATCCTTAAGTGTCGGCTCTCGAGCTCGCGCACTCTGAGAAATGTGCAGGGGTTACTCTCCCAAATCACTTGAGTCGATTTACGGCTTTAAGTCAGATAGATTTAGCAGTCCCGATTTTAGTTTTGTAATTTTTATGGATTTTTTCAATCAACGTCTATTATTATTTTTATTTTAAAAACCCTAAAGCATGCACCTAGGTTGCAAGTCCTAAGATTATCTATGCGGCATAAGCAGATAGAGTAAAAAAACCTAAACAAGCATCTAGAAAAACCGCAGAAAGCTGATAGCGATGAAAAGCCGCGGTGGGTGCCCTGATCCTCGGATACACGGTATCCGGCGAATCAGGCCCCGAAAAAAATGGGGGGGGGGTTGTTTATTATCTATTACAACTCTCTCCCTTTCTCTCTCTTTTATAGAAAATATACTAACTACTCTGCTCCTATGCAACCGACTCGTGAAGAAGGAGCCGACCTCTGCTTTTTCAACTGGCTCGGCTTCCAAAGAAGCCGGTTGATCTTGTAGGCCCTGCAAAGATGGTTAGCAAGTAAAGCCGATTGAGAAAACTGAGAAAGCCGTAAGAAGACGAAAAAGCAAAACACGAAAAAGCCGTACGAAAAACCGTACGAAAAACGAAACAAAGAGAAGAGAGAAAAATAAAATCAAGAAAAAAATCAAAAAGAATCTAAAGCCTCCCCGGCAAAGGCGCCATTTTGATAAGGCTAAAAAAATCGGTTTCACGGCTTTTCGTTCTTATTAGAGAAGAGAACAACACTGTCGATGTAGCCAAAAAGCCGCGAAACAAAAATTTCAATTTTTAACCTATCAAACAATTTCGGTTTTGCTTTCGGAAAACCGTCACTAATATTTAACCTGGCAAGTGTTCCTGGGTCGAACTCAAGGAGGCAGAATAAATTCCTTCGATTTTTATCTTTGTAATTTTATTTTTAATCTCTTCTCCAAGTGATCAAGTAAAGAAACTTTTTTTTGTTGGTTTTTATTTTTATTATTTTTATTTGATTTTATTCTTTTCTAATTTTTATTTAATTTTCAAAAAGGAAGATTTTTCAAAAAGATTTATTTATTATATAATAGGTGGATATTATTTAGATGGTAAAATATAGTAATGTGATCGGGGTCGAGCCGCGAGCTCGAACAACTCAAGAAATCAAAACAAGACGAGTCGATCTTCGACAAAATCAAAACACAATGAAAATACGTCGAAAATGCTCGAAAACTTTATCCTAGGTAGATAGGGTAGTTGTGTAACTACCCTAAAGAAATCGTCCAAAAATGAAGTCACGCGAGGTCAAAATAGCCCCTACAGCCCAGGGGCATAAGCGCAAGAAAAAGCTATTTAAAATGTTCTCAAAAAGGTCCTCAGGGACTGTTCTAAAAGAAATATATACAAATCTTTACATTTAGGTCCCTGCGGAGGGACCTAAATGTAAATAGTAAAAACCTGGGGGGCGGAGGAATGTTTCTGGAAACTTGCTGAACTTAATTCGCAATTTTTCCACCGGTTCACATTCAGCGGCTGAGATTAGAAGGTTCTAGCGCCGATCGGATGCTCACGGGAGCGCCACATGTCACGCACCTGTGCGTCGTCTGTTCTTGAGTTTGTTACAACTGCTGGAGGCGAGCATTCTTCTCGGAATTTTCACGGCCAACCGACGACGACTTTGGCACGCCGGCGGGGCCAGAGGGGTGGCTCCTCCACCCCTGGAGCTCGCCCGCGGTAGGATTCTGGAGGTGGCTGCTCGGAGCGGCGGTGAAGCGCGATGAAGACGACGGTCTCGTCCTCCCGGAGATGGTCTCTGTTCTTGCGATGGACCTTTGAGATGGCTTTTCGTTATGACCGAAGCCTCCCAGATCTGAAGAGCTGGATAATGGTGAAGCCTGACCTGCAAATGAACAAGATATCGTGCTCGATTCGCTAAGAATCGGCCCAGGGGTAAAGATCACAAGCTTCAAACATAGAGAAAAAATCAGGTTCCCAGTCCTTATTGCAAACAGTCATGTGAATTGTGATGATTTGAAACATGATTTGTTGCGATGTTGAAACGAATCGAAACAGAATTATGGAAGGGCGTCTAAGCTAAAGGATTAAGCTATCTAAATCACGGATTAGCCACGCTAATTGTGGCATGCAAATCGAAGCGAAAATCGAAGAAGGTGAAGAAAGAGGTCTATGAAGTCCAAGGTGTATTACCTGGAATAGCTGCTCGACGGCGACCTTTGACCGGAGCTCCGACGCACGCGTGGGCGGCGATGAAAGGCTGACCTAGCCTTGGAACCTCCTCCGATGATTCCTCCTCCTCGCGAACTCCTCCAAGGTGCTGTGACCACCACGATTCAGTTGGAACGAGGCTCGAAAGTAAGGGGTTCGGGCTTCTGGAACTGGGGTGTTTCAGAGAGCTCGAAGTTGGTTGCAATGGCGAAAGTTGAAGGCTTTTTATAGAGAGTTTGCTTGGGCTCCACGTATAAATCAATGGTGGGCGTTGAAGGTGGTTGTTAGGAGGAGAGGATCGACGGAGTGGATCGGTCGGAAGGTTCGAGAGTGGCGCAAGATAAATGGCTGAAGGTCGCCGGTCAGAGCAGGCGGGTGGAACAACTTCTTGGAGGAAGAAGACCCAGGTGCTGACAAGTGTCAGCACCTGGTTGGCCCAATGGTTAAAATTCATTGTAAAATAGATAATAATTAGTAAATAAGGTTATTTTAATTAGGCATAAACACTAGAAAGTTAAATAAATTAATTATCTAATTTATGGAATAATTACTTTTAAAAAATAATATATATTATTTAAAATATAAATATTATATTAATAAATATGTATATATAAATAGGTTTTAGATTTTTAATTTAATAAATAAATAAAAATTAATTTTATATTTTCTTAATTATTAGAATATTAAATAAGGTTATACGAATTTTTATGGATTTTAATGAGTTAATTTACATATTTTAATAAATAAGGTTAGTATCTAAGTAGGTCATTTATACCTATATTTTGAGGTTTTTGATTTTATTAAAATAATAAATAGTATCCAAAAATTATGAAATAATTTAGGGTAAAACTACAAGATCATGAAGCATTTTAGAAATTATAAAATTAAGAAAAGAATAAATAATGTGTGTTACAGAAAATAAATAGCCCAGAAACCCCGTTGTCTTTTGGTCCCAAAATCGGCTTTTTGCAAACGGACTCCGAATTCGATGAACACCTTTATTAATTAGAGAATATTATTTTATGAACTTTAAAGGCGAGTAGAGTGAAATTGGAGTTCGTATGAGGAAGTTATGATGTTCAGAAGTTGAGATTTTGACAATTTTCAGGTTGAGTTTCTTGGCATATATACAGGATAATATTTTTAAGTTATTTTTATATTTTTATTTACATTTTTAGAAATATTTAGGAGAAGAGTTTATTGAAAATATGTTCATATGAAATAATTAAAAATCTTTGAATTTTTGTATTTATTTTATAAATAGTGAAAGATGTATATGTGCGTGTTAAATTATTTTTTCTGGTTTGCTTTCCTTATCTCCCCCTACTTATTGGTTTGTCAACCAATCCATGCTGACTTGGTCTCAGGGGTTGAGCTATAAATATATCTTACAGCTATATTTATATTTAAGTCATATTATATATATATATACATATATTCAACCTGCCTTTTTGTTTCTTTTCTTGTTCTTTATTTATTTACATGATTTTAGTGGTTAAAAGTGAATATTTACACATGAATGGTGATTTGTTAAAATATGAGAATTAATGGATATTTACATGTATTTGTTAAGGGTTTTAAGATAAAATGCGACAGAAAAGTTAATGAATCATGGATTCATCAATAGTGGAGGCCTTTTTTCATTCAACAAACTTCCAGAAGGTAAATACCAAAGCACAATAAAGTGTAGTTTAGGCTATAATAGTTGTGAAGCTAAGCTCATCAGAAACTGTTACTCATGCTCAAGTCATGCTTAGTCAAAAATCAACAAAAAGTGTATTGAAACCAAGGAGAAATCCTCGAGACCAAACTAATCCACCAAGGACCCGAAATATATGAGTACCACAGAACTCTATTCATTGTTTTATAGAAATAAAGAAACATGGATACCCTCAACGAAAAAGGACAAAGCCTGATTTCGCAAAAATAGAGAAAAGAAAGATTATTGGATCATGGACAATAGATGTTCCACGCATATGACGAGAGACAATGACCTCTTCTTGCACCTAGAAATCGAGGATGGATGCATAGTCACTGTTGGCAACACCCATACAAGTATAGTTATTGGCTAAGGTATGATCGAAACCCCTAATACTAGTTTTGATTCTGTTAATCTGGTTAAAGGCATGAAGCACAATATGCTGAGTGTATCACATATTTGTAACAATTTTTTTTAAAGTTATGTTTTCTAAAAAAAGAGTTTCGAACTTTCTAAAGAAGACATGCTAGATGTTTTTTAAGAGATGATAGGAACAAAAATGTATACACAATTAGATTCGACGAAGGTTCATCGTTAGATTACCTTGTGGCAACACAAGAAGAATCTGTACTATAGCATAAACATTAGGTCACGTTCACTTCAAACAAATCCATAGGCTTAACAAACTTAACCTAGTTACGAGACTGCCTAAGCTATCCCATAAGAAGGAGAACATGTGTACAACATGTGAATTAGGAAAATAGTATAGAAACCCATCCAAAACTAAAAAGTTCATAATCACTTCACGACCTTTAGAACTTCTAAATATAGATTTGTTTGTACCGGTAAAATCTGTAAGTTTAAGTTAGTGTCATTATTGCTTTGTCGTAGTTGACGATTACTCCCATTTTACTTGATTGTTGTTAAATACAACCAAATATTTAGCTTTTAGAAGTTCGAAAAACCAGCTAAACGGATTAAAACCGAATGATGAACTGCCATAAGTGACCATTGAGGTGAGTTCGGGAATAAAAATTTTCTCTAAATTCTGTTTAAAGACTGGAATCAAGCGCGAATTGTCATCTCCAAGAACAACTTACGAAAATGGAGTAGTAGAGCAAAAAAATCGCACACCACATGAATGTTCCCTCACCATACTATGAATCCAAACTGCCTCATTATTTTCGGGTAGAAGTCGTAAATACATCATGTTATATCTTAAACAAATTTCGATCTGACTAGGATTAAAGAAGATATTTATGTTTGAGCTGAATTTTGAACGCTTACCAAGGATGAGATATTTATGAATATTTAGATGTAAGTGTTTTGTTCTTAGCACAAAAGATAGTCTTGACAAGTTTGGCCAAAAAGTGAAGAATGTATTTTAATATGGCACTTTTCACATAGCAAACCTTATAGGATCTTCATCAAGAAAACTATAACTATCGTATAAGACGATAATGTTTCTTTTGAAGAGAACTTGAGTCAAATCTCTCAATTACTATGATTGGAAAATTAGGATGAAATTGAGTTCACCAATCCGTCTAGTGTACTTGAGAATGGAAATTCTCAGGGTCTATCGAATGATTACAATTTTGTTCAAGACCATAACAAGGAGTTGATGATTGGAAATGTGTCTAAAAGAGTTCAAACATGGTCGCACTTTAATTCCATTCCCCTGTATGCGTTTGTAATGATGAATCTCGGCTCTTGGTAATGCAAGAAGAACTTATTCAGTTTGATAGAATCAATTATCAGAACTAGCACCCCCTCCTCAAAACCACTCAGTAATTGGTTCTAAGTGGATTTTCATAAACAAATTGGATAAGTGATGAATCAACAAATCATCATATTTATTCATTCATTTTGGCTTACAATCTTTTATAAAATACTTGTAAATATCACTAGTTCTCATCTATTAATAAGTTAACAATATTTATTAATATTGTATTATTAGCATTATTTTAATCTAAAATAAATGAATAAAAAAGGAAAAGAAAGAAAAGAACGATGTATATATGTATAATAGATCTAAATTGATCCTAACCTCAGTCAAGTATTGACCTAATCGGCAAGGAATAAAATAAGATAGATAGGGTCATTAACTTATAAAAATCCCAGAAAATCAAGTTCACATTATATATACTCTTTATATTCACTTTGTAAATATCTTGTACTATTTTTTATCAAAACAATCTCAAATAAAAATGTTTTCTTCATGAAACTTGTACATAGAAATGTTCTTTAAATAATAACAATAATTTTATAAATAAATCATGTATAGAATAAAAGGTACAACACTTCGAAAATGTTGTAAATCCAAAATTGAAAGGTTAATATCTACTCTATAAGAACTCAAAATGAAACAAGCTCACTTTCATTGTGTTTAAAATAAAATAATATTGTAAATGAAAGTGATTTCTTAAAATTTGGAGTTAAGACGTGAAAGTAGGTTTTTTGAGGATTTTATTGTACATGTACACTTGTATATTATTTGTATATATTGTATTCTTTGTATTTTTGTATGTATTGTATTTCTAATATGCCATAAATAATTTATATTATTTATATAAAATGCAAATAAAAAGTATCAAAAAGTAGAAAATAACCAAAAATAAATAGCAATTTATTGTATAGGTATAATGTATTTATATTGTGCATACTTGTATTTATTTGTACTATTAAATTAATCTATAAAAATAACATAAAAAATATTTCTAACCCTTAAATTATTATTTAAATAAATAAAATATAAATAATAAAGTGTATCTTTGTAAAAAAAATAACTAAAATATATGGATTCACTGTATATATGTAATTTATACATGTAAATACATTTATTTAATTTATTTGACTATGTAAAATTATTTAATTTATTAAAAATCATAATAAAATAACTTAATAAATTATACATTTTTTATCTTAACCATTTTTAAAATTTAGGATATTTTAGCAGTTGTGCCCCTATGAGATATTGCAATTTCAGCTAAGCCCCTGCCTTTATGGGAATATCAGTTGTACCCATGCCTTCTTGTTGTTCTACCACTTGTGCCCTTCGAGTTAGTTGTCATCCATCCTCAACCAAACGAATGTCAATTTTGGAGACATACGTGAATTAAATTATAAAAATGGATGAAAATGTCATTTTCTCATCCTCTTCCACCTCCTCCCCCATCCTCTTCCTTTTCCTCCTTCCGAGCCTCCTGCTCCTCCATCGCCTCCTCCCCCCACCCCCAGCTCCTCCCCTCTGCCCTCGCACCTCCCACACCTCCTCCACTACGGTCTCCTCCACCAGATCTCCTCCCCCCGCCCCCATCTCCCCTATCCTCCCCCCCTCCTCCTCCACCCCAGCCTCTCCTCCGCCCCTGTGCCTCCCCCTCCTCCGGCCCGAGCTCCTCCACCCGCCCCCAGCTCCTCCCCTCTACCCCAACCTCTTCCTCCCCCTCCTCCTACGGGTCCCCTTCCTCCCCCATCCCCACCGCCACAGCATCCTCCTCCGCCCCTCTGCTCCACCACCTCCTGCTCCTCCTCCATCCCCCTCCTCCTCCTCTGCCCCCTCGCTCTGCCCCTCCGCCAGCCCTCCTTCACACCTCTGTGGATGGAGATAGTCGTTGGACGACATTGTGGTGACAGAGTTGTTCAAATGACAATATTCTATTGAATACAAAGTATTCTTAATCTACTTCATCCTGAAATTCCATTGCAATGGTGTCGACATATTCATCTTCATTCTTTTTCTCAGATGGGAGTTCTTACTCATATAGGCTTGGCAGTGAGGTTGGATCACTAGCATGCCTTTGGCTTCTTATATGTTAGCACCAAATCTTCTGCACTGGTTGCATCGACCACTAAGTTCCATGTTAGCCCCGATCCTTGAAATACACCATCATCTCCCTCATCTTTATCAATCATTATTTCACATGGGATCTATCATTTGAGGTGTACGGATCATTTCCTTTTTTAAGATGGTGATCCCTCAAGTAGGAGTTAAATCTATAAAATAAGCACAAATATATCATTATCCACCTCATTAATGATGACCAATTACTTAGTCTTACCGTCTCAAAAGTGCTCCAATTCCTTTCGCAACCCAAGGAAGAAGCTTTAACTTCAAAATTTACATTGCCATCTTCAAATGTGACATCTCAAAGCTATGACACCCTTACCAATGGGATATTTATAAGAATAAATAATTAATAATCATTAAGTGTGAAACATATAAGTCTATGACTTCTTATTGAGAATTTATACTTAAATTGAAATCATAGTCAATGGTTGATCTTTATCTGAGAACCAAAGGTTTCCCAAAGGACCCTTCTGGACCTTGATATAAAGACAATTCTTACCTAAGGATGATATCTTGGATCTCTAAATCATGATAGAAAGTGTTCATACAATCCAAGAATCCCTTCAAAATAATGCTCTTTCCTCTTGATTTGATCATTGTCCCAATTATAGAAATAAGGATTCAAATAATACACAACATGATAAAGGGAGTTATCCAACATTCCTTTTGACTTAAGGTCAATAGCATAAACAAAATGTTTGTAAGATGCCTCAACATCTTTGAAAATTCCCATAATCTCTTTTCTTGTAACTCGTCGTATACAAAACTCATAGCTGACCTCCTATTTCTATCAAGAATGCGCAGAATATGGACCAACCGAGAAAAGACCTTCAATGTCAAAGACACTTGAGTCTATAATGGAATCGGAACAATTATTGAAGCCAATTCACACTTCTTTGTCTTTGACCATTTACACTCTCCATTCGGCAGAAGAAAACATAATTATTAACTTGTCTTTTTTACCCATCACATAATGCGGCATAATATATGTAGTAGCAGATCTTGCCAATCCCGACAACACTATCTCATCCTTTTGCATAAATTGTCGCATTAAACTCAAAATCTTTGCATGATTGCATATGAAGACAATCAATGTTCTTCACTTTGTGATGGTTGTTTTCACCTTTGTCTCTTTACCAATCTGTTCTAACAGAAGACCAATGCAATGTGCTAGACATGAACTCCAGAAGATGTGTGTGTACTTGGTCTTCACGATTCTTCTTGCAACCATATTGGCATATGCATTGTCTGTCCCAACTTGGACTATGTTATTGGGTCTATCTTCTAAGGATGCAACGTAGTCAACAATATGAGAATCTACAGACGGGTCAATAGAATTCAAGAAACTAGTCCCAAGTTCACAATTAATGCAAATATTCATGATGCTCCTTTCTCTCCTATCGGTTCAGGTATCTATCATAATGGAGCATCCAGTAAACAATCACGATGGACTTGCAAGAACTCCTTTGTTTATCGAACGTGCTCCTTCAAAAGTGTCTCTGTAGGCTCACGGTATGATGGAGACATGTACCCCTTTGATACTGCCCAATTGCTTCGGACATTCAAAAAAAGAAATGCTTGCGACAATGTTGAAAAGAATGTCATAATCATACAAGTGATTTTCCACATATGAATTCACATGTGCACGTTCCTCCTAGGAAAAGTATCATTGATTGTAGATTGGCGAAGAATCACCATTGGCATATCTTCTGCTGAAGTTTGAGGCCTTTTACCATCCCTCTCTCTGTCACTCAAGAGTTAATTAATCTTGATGGACACTTGCTCTTGAAGGTCTTTCATCCTCAAGGTCTTCTCATTCCTTTTCTTTTTAATTTTATCCAAATTGTCCTTCATTTATTTCTTCACCTCATTAACCACCTTGAGACAAGATGGTGTATTGACTTTTATATGTGTCACATGTTTTTTTATGCAAAAAAGAGTAAGATGTTATGAAAATGCATACCTTGTAAGTTGTAACTTATATATTTAAGTAAAACTATTACATCTACATGAACCAAAAAGTATGTAATCTTTTTGCATGCTCAATCACATTTTCCATATATAATCGCTTCTCCTAAACTAAAGAATCATTCTGAATCAGCCACAAGGACCAAAGGATGGCAGTTGTTGGAGAGCTTTTATGTTACATCATTGTTTTACAATTATTTATTTCTTTTGTCAGTAGTATGTAATTTATCCATTAGGGTTTATCTCTTCTATATAAGAGAACACTTGGGCTCTAAGAATAAACACAACAAGTATTCTTTCTCCACATGTATCTCAGCAACGGTACTAGACCAGAGCCCTGAGCCGAAACCCTTACCCTACTATCCAGCCCCCCTTTTCTACACACCAACCCTCTACGAACAGCAACTCCGTGCACTGCCAGCAACCCCCAGCAGCAGCATCATCGCTAACAGCCGCCAACAACACAACAACATCGTTGGCTACTCCCAGCGGCAGCGTCATCACCCGAGCAGTCGCCAACGGCAGCACCACCACCCCCATCAGTACCTAGTGTCGCCTCCCAGAAGTTCCTAGCACCGCATGTGGCCGTCCCGGCCCCTCGCGTGTGATCGTGTTGCTGTCCAAATCATTTTGAAGCCTTGATTTCGTAGTTTTTGGTCTGATTTAATAGATTTAGGCTCCATATACCTTATTTTTATCAAAATCAGACCACAATTCATCTGAAGATGGTTATGGTATGAATCTAAAATCACAGCCATCTCGTTTCATGCCCGTTTAGACATGACACGATTAGTCTAAGTTTCTGATGATTGTACACGATGTCAGACATCAGAGTTGATATGCCATCTAAATTGCCTTCAAGGGTCCTGCGCCTATTATCAAGATGGACAGTACCAACTACGAGTTGTGAGCAATGCAGATCATGAATTCGAAGCAGTGACATGGAAAGAAGCATATTCTAACGCAGGATGAGCCGGTGGACAAGATTGGTATCAACGCCTCATGGGAGGATGATGATGCATATGTCAAGGTGTGGGTATCTAGTACCGTATCTATGGAGATAGCCAATTATATCCTTAGTCAACCCACATCAAAGGCAATGTGGGACATTCTCATATGGACATACTCTCAGGCGAAGAATGAGTCGAAGATACTATAGCTCCAGCATAATATCTTCACGACAAAATGTGGTGATTGTCCTGTTCACGCGTATACATCTCTGAGGGGTATGTTTGAGCGACTTCATAGCTACATACCCCTAACGGTCTCTCCAGAGCAGCATAAGGCCAACAAAGGTTCTATCATGATTGGTGTTTTTCTGGCTACCCTCGACCTAGAACATGACTCAGCTCGCTCTTGACTTCTCACCGATGCCACCATACCTCCTATGGAAGAATCATACTGCAGGCCAAGCCGATTGAGTATCTCCTCTGCCACACTTTCTCAAACTTCATCAGTTATGGTTGCATCATGTGGTAGAGGTGGATGTACTCCTTTCAGAGGATAAGAGAACGCGGCAGAGGCAGTTCATGCCCACATAAGACATGTTCATATTGCCACCTTTCAGGTCATTCAGAGTATATGTGCTACTCAAAGCAAGGTTTTAAAAACCGGATCAGACATTGAACCGAATCAGTCTTCAGTGTGGTCCAACCGGGTCGGACCGATGATGATGTCAGCATGATGTCATCATTCATATCGACTCAAAAAAAATCGGATCAGGCTTAATTTACTGGTCAGAGTGATCAAACCGGTTTTTTGAACCGATAAAACTGGATACATATATTTAAGTATATATTTATATATCAATAAAATAATCGTTTAAAATGTCGAATCTTCAATAGAATAACATGATTGCCTATTTCGACTAAACCTATACAAAAGTTAATCACATTTTATATATTTATATGAATATAATATTGTAATCATTTATTTATAGTTGATTATAGATAATTACTCTAAGAAAGTTTTGGCACAACGTATATTCCAAAAAAGAGAGAGGGACATAACTTATATCGCATAAGATAAGAAGGGAACAAGTGATAAAAACATTATTATTTTGTTATTTAAACCTTTATTTATTGAAAATCTACAAAACCATCAAAATTGGGTCAATCTGGGTCAACACGATCCGACCACCGGTCGGACTTGATTTTTTATTTTTTATAATTAATTACACAAAATTGACCAAACTGACCAGGTCAAGGCCGGTTTCCGATCTGGTTTTTTAGACCCTGACTCCAAGCATGGATTCCTACCATCAACATGTACTGCAAAGCAAAATCATAGTGCTCCTAATCTTATTGATCATCGCTACGATGATTTTGTTGCTCGCCTGAGAGAGATCATGTCTCCAGTCGTTGGATCTTCCAGCAACAGTCCATCAGACACTGCAACCTCTGCCTCCACAAGTAGCTCAGGTATTACTCACGCATTTACCTATCGCTCTCGACCAGATCCTCCATAGTGGATTATGGATTCCGAAGTATCACACCATCTCTATAGAGATAGCTTAGAGTTTGGTACATACAGTCCAACACAACCAGGTAGAACAATAGTGATTGCTGATGAGACTCTGTCCATAATTATTGGACAGGGGGAGGTTCATTTGACACCCTACATACACCTACAGAATGTTCTTCATGCACATGTCTTTTCCATAAACATATTGTCTATTAGCCAGGTTACAAAAGATTTACATTGCCGTGCTATATTGACCTTAGTTCCCTTGTTTTTCAAGATATACTCACGGATAAGGAGATTGGATGTGGCCATGAACATGGAGGGCTATACAGGTTGTCTCAATCTCTGTATGTAGGTGCACTTCCCATTCCGTGTGATCAATTTCCCCCTACATGTGGCATCTCAAATTTGACCATCTACTGTTGCAGAAAATTTGTTACCTCATACATGACACCTCTATTAAGTCTAGTTTCCAGTGTGAGTTGTGTGAACTTGGAAAGCATCATCTGTCCACCTTTCTAAGTCATCAAGGTTGGAGTAGTCAAGGTATGTTTGATTTATTTCATCCGAATATGTGGGCTCCAAGTCGTGTACCTGATCACCACGGACACATGTATTATCTTGTTTGTGTTGATGATTTTTCCAAAATGTCTTCGATCTTTCTTTTGAAGCAGAAGTCTGAAGTCAGTACTATTTTTCAAAATTTTATTGTTGAAATCAAAAATATTTTCTCTGCTTCAATAAAATACATTCGTTCAGATAATGCGCTTGACTTTTGTACTGCACATTTGTCATACTTTTTTAGCTCACGAGACATCATTCATCAGACTACTCGTCCTTAGACATCTCAACAGAATGGTGTGGCAGAATGCAAACACAGACATCACCAGTACTCTCCTCATACAGAGTCGGGCTCTACATTCTTTTTGGGGTGATGTTGTGATGCCCTCCACAATCTTGGGTGAAAAGGCACCATTTGCTCTTGCTTTTCCTGATAAGGACCTCTTCTCTCTTACCCCACGAGTGTGTGGATGTGTGGCATTTGTCCATATCCTTCGTCCTAGTCATGACAAGCTCACTCCTCGAGCTGTCAAATGTACGTTTGTTGGTTACTCCCACACTCAAAAGGGTTATCAGTGTTTTGATCCTGTACAGGGAAAGTAATAGGTTAGTGTTGACATCACCTTCTTTGAGTCCATCATGTACTATTCTCCTATAAGTGACAAGATGAGTCTCTCTGAGTCTGAGGATGTTGTTGTTCTCCCACCTCCACATACACATATACCTCAACCTGCACTCCATGTTCCTATGCCTTCCCCAGCATCCATTACGCCCCAGGTAAATTTTGATAGCTTGATTTTGACTAATAGAACTAGTGGTGTGCATGATGTACAGGATGGGCATGTAGATATACATGCTGAGCCAGAACCACCAGCAGATAATGATTTAGGGTGGTCCATCGTCTTACGGAAAGGCAAACGTTCTTGCACGAGATACCCCATGGCATGTCAGGTATCATTGGAGCGGCTTTCACCATATTTTCGAAAATGTATTAAGGGATTATCCGTTGTTGAAATCCCATGCACATATCAGGAGGCACTCAAGATGAGCGAATGGCGTCTTCCCATGGAAGCAGAAATGGTTGTTACAACTCCCACAAACGTGCCTGTTGTAGATGCAAGTGGGTGTTCACTGTGAAGCATAAAGCAGATGGCAGCATTGATCGCTACAAGACATGATTCGTAGCTCGTGGGTTCACCTAGACCTATGGGGTGGACTATCAAGACACTTTCTCTCCAGTAGCTCGACACTCCACACTTCTGGTTCTTCTCTCTGTTGTTGTCACATAGGTCTGGCGTCTGTACCAGCTTGATGTGACAAATGATTTCATCTACGGTGATCTTCAAGAAAAGTCTACATGCAGCAACCACCTGGGTTCGTTGTTGAGGGGGAGTCTTAGAAGGTATGCAGAATTTATAAGGCGATCTATGACCTTAAGCAGAGTTCGAGAGTATGGTTTCAGAAGCTCTCAGATGTGATAGAATAGAAGGGGTTTGTGAGATCCACTACATATCACTCCATGTTTGTTCAGGGGTCCCAGATGGACGTTGCTGCTATATTGGTATACGTCGATGACATCATCATTATGTGGGATTCGAGAAGCTAAGACTTTCCTAGGTTAGAAGTTTATGACCAAGGAACTAGGCAGTGTACGCTAGTTCCTTTAATTGGAGTTCGTCAGGAACTAGCGAGGTCTTGTGATGACCCAGAGGAAGTATGTTACAATCTCCTATCAAAGATAGGTATGGTAGATTGCAAGCCAGCAACTACTCCCATGGACCTGAGTATGAAGTTCTATGATGAAGACACTGATGAGGTCGACAAGAGGAGATATAGGAAGCTAGTTGGGAAGCTGTTATATGCAACCATCATTAGACCAGACATATCCTCTGCAGTAAGCAAAGTGAGTCATGGAGCAGCCAAGACAGACCCATATGGATGCAGTCCATATGATTTGAGGTATCTGAAGACCTTACCTGGCACTGGTCTTTTGTTTAGCATAGGCATGTCCCTTGCTTCTACAGCTTGTGCAGATGTAGACTACGCAGGATGTCCCAAGGACAGGAAGTCAACTTCCGGGTTTGCAGTATTTGAAAGAAATTCATTAGTATCATGGAAGAGCAAGAAGTAGACAATTGTCATCTGATCGAGTGCTGAATCAGAGTACAGAGCTATGACATAAGGTAGCACAGAGATGATGTGGGTTAGATCAGCTCTGACTAACCTAGCCATTGAGGTGCCTCGTCCTATGTACCTCCAATGCGACACTCAGCCACACTATTCATTGCCTACAATCAAGTCTTCCATGAGTGAACCAAGCATCGAGGTAGACTGCCACTACTAATACAAAAGGGGATTTGAAATGGTAGAGAAATAATTTGAGTAGAAGAAATTTAGAGAGGAGAGGAAGAGAATTGAGAACGTGCCGGTTGCGCGAGGTTTTGGAGATAAACTACGAAGATTGTGTCGAAGGATAGAAAGAGATAAAGAGAGAGAATATTAAATTTTATATCATCTGAACTGTCCCTTCTAATAGACTACCAACCCCTATATATAGGAGGGGTGGAATTACAAAAATAGAAAGTGAATCAAATTCGAATTCAAAGAAAATCTTACTCGATCCTAATTGACTCTAAACGATTCTAATTGACCCTCAACTAATTTTATCTACCAGAAAAAGTTGAGTCTGCAATCTTAATTTATTTAGATAAAATAAGTAAACTAATTAAAATAACTAATTGAGTGTAAAGATATTTCTAGTATTTATGTACTCATGTGTTATGTTTATTTTTATTGTTCCACCTTATGTAATTTACCCATAGACTTCCTCTATATAATAGAGCCTAGGGTTCCCTGGAATAAATGAGTTCTTCATTTCCACCAACATGGTATCAGAACCTCCTAAACCCTAGCCACCCCTCTTCTTCGGCGCCTCCCCTCCTCTCCTCGTCACACCTCCTCCAGTCGTCGTTCCCCCCCACCGATCTCCACCCCCACCTCCGTGAGCGGCACCTCATCCTTCCTCCACCTCCTCTCCGCCGCCCCTCATCCCGCTGAACCCCACCCCTCTCGGCGCCGACATCATATAACCACCCCCTCCAACTCGGCGCTGAATCCATCTCCTTCTCTTCATGGGTTTGACTGCATAAGTCTACATATGCACTCAAATCCCTACATGTTTATGTAGACAGCTCTTCATTGGTCTACAAACCCTAGTTCTTTGTCTCCGACAACAATGTCAGAAAACAAAGTCGATATGCCTTCCATTGGCGCCTTCAAAGGTCCAGCTTCGATAGTCAAGATGGATGGGATGAATTACGAGCTCTAGACGATGTAGTTCATGAATCTCATGAAGTCCAACGATAAGAAGCACATCCTTACCGAAGATGAGCCGACAGCGAAGGCGAGGACTTACGCCTCATGGGAGGCTGATGATTCGTAATCCAAGGTCTGATTTTCATGCACTCTAACGATGGAGATTGCCAATGATGTCCTCCATCAGCCCACAGCTAAGGCCATGTGGGATATACTTTCCACGACGTACTCGCAGATAAGAAACGAGACCAAGATCCTCCAACTTCAGCATGACATATTTTTGGTCAAGCAGAATGGACAATCGTTGCATTCGTTGTATACATCCCTACGAGGGATGTTTGAGAAGCTTTACAATATCATTCCCCTGAAGGCGACCCCTGAGCAGCAGAAGACGTTCCGAAATGCTACAATGGTGGGGGTCTTACTAGCAGCGCTAGACCCGGAGTATGATGCGTTTCGCTCACAGATAACGGTGGATGCTACTATTCCTCCAGTAGAGGAAGTGTACAGACGGCTTAGCAGAATCACGGGTCCTTCTACATCCACTATGTGCCTCCTTCAGCGATGGCAGCTTCCAGAGGCAGAGGTGCATCTTCCACTTTTCATGGTCGTGGACCTCGTGGTCGAGGTGGACGATTCCGTCAGCTATGCACCTTCTGTCATCACCCGGGTCATGAGGAGGATATATACTGATCTAAGCATGATTTTCATGCATCCGCCCGTGTAGACGAGCACGTTGTGCCTACAATGGCATCCACTTCAAATCAACGATTTGAGGATCTTGTCGCCAGGCTACGAGATATCATGCATCCATCCTCTACTTACTCGCCAGGAGGTCACTCTGACATAGCAGCTTCAGCCTCTTCCAGCACGTCAACCACAACCAGCACATCAGGTAGTGTTTTTGCCTTTACTTCTTGTCACGGTTCTGATGTTTCAGATTGGATCATGGACTCGGGTGTGACACATCATCTCCGTCGAGACAGAGATAAGTTTACATCCTACAGAGAGATTCCACCAGGGAGATGGGTAGTGATAGCAGATGGGAATCATTCCCCCATCATCGGACAAGGGGAGATCAGTTTGACACCCTCCATATGACTATTGAATATTTTGCATGCTCCAGATTTCTCGATGAACATACTTGCCATTAGTCAGCTTACAAAGGATTTGCATTGTCGGGCTATCTTTGACTCGACGTCTCTTATTTTTCAGGACATTCTAACGTAATGGTGATTGGTTGTGGCTGTGAGAAGGAAGGCCTATATCGGTTGGTTCGCACCTCCTATGCTGGTGTCTCATTTCAGTCCAGTGGATCTGCTTCTCACTTTACATGGCATCTGCATTTTGGTCATCTCCCTCTTCAGAAGCTGCAACATATCTTACCCTAGATCTCTCCAAAGTCATCTTTTCAGTGTGAAGCATGTCAGTTGGGAAAGCATCACAGATCTACTTTCCCTAGTCGTGAGTCCCGGAGCAGTCGCTCCCCTTTTGAGTTGTTGCATGTTGACATTTGGGGTCCGAGTCGTGTTCCTGACCACCAGGGACACATGTTTTATCTAATGGTCGTTTATGATTTCTCTAGGTTGTCTTGGGTCTTTTTATTGAAAAAAATAAATCTGAAGCGGGAGATGTAATAAAAAATCTTATCAATGAAGTTCGGAATATTTTCTTCTAATGAGAAGATTGTGCGCATAGATAATGCCTTAGAATTTTGCACTCGGGCTCTCTCTCATTTCTTATTGTCTTGTGGAATTATTCATCAAACAACTTGTGCATACATATCTCAACAGAACGGTGTTGCAGAAAGGAAACATCGTCATCTTCTTGATATAACTCGGACTTTACTCATTCATAGTCCTGCTCCTCTATCTTTCTGGGGTGATGTTGTTCTTATGACATGTTATCTAGTCAATCGTATTCCATCCTCTGTGTTGGGTGAGAAAGTTCCTCTTTCTGTTGTCTTTCCTGACAAGAAATTGTACTCACTACCTCCTCGTGTTTTTGGGTCAGTTGCTTCATCCATCAACTCACTCCGACGATTGATAAGCTCTCAGCTAGGGCTGTCAAGTGTGTGTTTCTTGGGTACTCTCATACTCAAAAGGGTTACAGATGCTATGATCCTGTGAACAAAAGATATTATGTCAGTGTCGATGTCATCTTCTTTGAGACTGTGATGTATTTTTCTCCTACAGGTGAAAGGTTGACTCCTTCCACTATTGATGATGAAATTTATGTGCCACCTCCTCCTATGCATCAGTCTGATAACATACATCCTCCTGATGTGCCAGCAACGTCACCACCACCACCACCTCTACAACCACCAGTCACACCTTTACCAATATTTTTTACCCATCGTTCTATTCCTTCTCATGGAGGCCATCCTTCACCCACCATGCCCCAGGTATGTCCAAGTGATATTACTACCGATGGGATTGAGAATGCACAAATGCAGGACAATGACATACAGGTGGACACTGCTGATGATTTGGATGTACCTATTGCCTTGAGGAAGTCCAAGCGGACATGTGTATCCTATCCACTTGCTTCACAGGTTTCATTCCATCGCCTCACTGGTGATTTCCATAGATTTGCTATTGCCTTATCTACTGTGGAGATACCACAGAATTATCAGGATGCCTTGAAAGACAACAACTGGCGGTTAGCCGTGGAAGAGGAAATGGCTGCTCTGCGGTCTCGTGGTACATGGAGCCTGGTTGTTGCTCCCCCAAGAGCTTCTGTTGTGAGTTGTAAATGGATCTTTACTGTAAAATATAATGCGGATGGAAGCCTTGATCGCTACAAAGCATGCCTAGTGGCACGTGGGTTCACTCAGACCTATGGCATGGATTATATGGACACCTTTTCTCCAGTGGCATGTCATTCCACTTACATGTTCTTCTGTCAGTCGTTGTGGTACGTGTTTGGCCTTTGTTCTAGCTTTATGTTAAAAATGCGTTTTTATATGGGGATATGTTGGAAGAAGTCTACATGCAGCAGCCTCCGGGGTTTGCTGTTGAGGGGGAGTGTGAGATGGTGTGTAGACTTCACAAGGCCATCTATGGTCTTAAACATAGTCCACGGGCACAATTTCAGAAGCTTTCAGATCTCATCCAGAAGCAAGGGTTCATAAGATCAAACGCTGACCACTCCTTGTTTGTCCAGAAGACTACCAGAGGTATTGTTGTTATTATGGTATATGTTGATGATATACTTGTTACGGGAGATGACATGCAAGGGATAAAGATGGCAAAAGAATTTTTAGGCCATCAGTTTGTGACTAAGGATCTTGGTACTCTACAATACTTTTCTGGGATTGGAGTTCACGTAGAATGCGATGGGTCTTCTGATGACTCGGAGGAGATATATTACAGATATGCTTGTGGAGACAGGTATGATCGGATGTCACCCCTCCAGTACTCACATGGATCCCAGTATGAAGTTATATGGAGATGATACAGAGGAAGTTGACAAGAGAATATATAGAGAAATGGTGGGAAAACTTATCTATATTACTATCACTAGACCTGACATTGCTTTTGCAGTTAGTCGGGTGAGTCAGTTACAACCAAGACAGGTACACATGGATGCTGTATTTATGATACTAAGATATCTAAAGTCAACAGTGGCTAGATATAGTGCAGAATCTTAGTACAGGGCCATGGCACAGGCAAGCACGAAGATGATGTGGGTTCGAGCCGTATTAACAGATCTGCATATAGATGTACCATTACCCTTGCAGTTACAGTGTGACAATCAAGCAGCATTATTTATTGCTAATAATCCCGCATTTCATGAAAGGAGGAAACCTCAGATCCTCTTCGAGTTCATCATGTATTGCTTTTGCACTTACGAGTAGTAGCAGTTCCGATTTGTCTGATTGGATCATGGACTCTGGAACATCTCATCATATGTGTGGAGATCGAGCATATTTTACTTCCTTCAGGTCTATTCTTCCTGGTAGATCAGTTGTGATTGCTAACGGGGATCATCTACCCATTGTTGGTCAGTGGGAGATTGTTCTTTCTCCCTCGATTCGTCTGTAGAATGTTTTACATGCTCCAGCATTTCAGATGAATCTTTTATATTTTAGCCAGATTACAAAAGATTTACATTGTCGTGCCATATTTGATCCATTCTCTCTTGTGTTTCAGGACATACTCACGGGCAGGGTGATTGGATGTGGCCGCGAACAGAGAGGGCTTTACAAACTTGTTCAACCTCTGTGTGCTGGTGCTACTTCTATTCCTTCTGGATCTGTGTCTCCTTCCATGTGGCATTTTCGATTTGGGCACCTTCCTCTACAGAAGTTGTGTCATGTTCTCCTACAGATCTCTACTCATGCTACCTTGGAGTGTGAGGCGTGTCATCTTTGGAAGCACCATCGTTCCTCTTTTCCGAGTTGTCAGAGTCGTCACAGTAGTCATCTATTTGAGTTACATCATTTTGATATATGTGGTCCTAGTCATGTTCCGGATCACCAGTGACATCGGTTCTATATGGTTGCTGTGGATGATTTCTCTAAATTATCTTAAAGAATAAGTCTGAGGCTGGTCATGTTATTAAATATTTTCTGATTGAAATCAAGAATATTTTTTTTGCTAATGTGAAATTTACTCGCACTGACAATGCCTTGGAATTCTCTACTTAATATTTTCTGCCTTTCTCAGTTCCATTGGTGTTGTTCATCAGACCTCGTGTGCTTACACTTCCTAGCTGAATGTGTTGTTGAACGCAAACGCTGTCATCTTTTGGATGTCACGTGGACTCTTTTGATTCAGAGTTGAGTTCCTCATTCGTTTTGGGATGATGTAGTTCTCACTGCACGTTACTTAGTAACCGCATACCGTCTACTAGCATTGGAGAAAACGTCCCTTTCTTGATTGCGTTTCCCGAGGACTTATTTTCCCATACTCCCAAGGTATTTGGATCTGTGACTTCTATCCATAGTTTTACTCCAGGTCATGACAAGATCTCTCCTTGAGTTGTCAAATGTGTGTTCATTTGTTATTCTCGTCCCCAAAAAGGGTAGACATGTTTTGATCCCGTTGGACGAAAATACTATGTCAGTGCTGATGTCACATTTTTTGAATCTATTATGTAGTTTTCTCCAACAGGTGACAGATTGTCGAATGTTGACTCAAGTGAGGATATCTTTGTTCCTTCACCTCTGCCACCATCTTCTCATATTGAGTCTCAGTCACCTACACCTCCACCGCCTCCAACACCTCCCTTTACCCTAACACAGTTCCTACATCGGTTTTACATTCGCATGTCTTCTACTCGTCCCTCTATTCATGTGCCTTCTCCGTCATCCAATACACTCCAATTAAGTGATGAACACATTGTTTCTTCTACTGATGCACTAGTTCTATGCTTGATCCACAGGAGGTGCTGGTACCAGAGAACAGAGAGGTTGATGACCTCGATATACCTATTGCCTTGAGGAAACCATGTCGCAATTGTGTCAAATATCCTCTAGCTGCGCATGTTTCCTTGGACCATCTTTCAGACGAGTACATGAGGTTTAATATGGGCATCTCATCTGTTACTATTCCATGCACATATCAGGAGGCCATACAAGATAGCATTTGGAGACTTGCCATGGAGGAGGAGATGGCTGCTTTGCAGTCTCATGGTACTTGGAATGTGGTTTCTACTCCTCTAGGTGCATCAGTTGTGGGGTGCAAATGGATCTTTACGGTTAAGCACCGAGCTGATGGTAATGTGAATCGCTACAAGGCAAGACTTGTAGCACATGGATTCACCCAGACATATGTGGTGGATTTTCACGACACCTTCTCTCCAGTAGCCAGATTCTCGACATTACGAATTATCCTATTAGTTGTTGTTTCACGTAAATGGCCTCTTTACCAGCTTGATGTGAAGAATGCATTTCTATATGATGATTTACAAGAGAAAGTTTATACTCAACGACCAGCAAGGTTTGCTGTTGAGGGGGAGTCTCTCAAGGTGTGTAGGCTCCTCAAGGCGATTTACAGTCTGAAGCAAAGTACGAAAGAGGTACCAGATGCATTCAGAGTTGACAAAGCATCGGGGATTTTCTCGGTCGACTGCAGATCACTCAGTTTTTGTTCAGAGGACACATATAGGTACAATTACTATTCTTGTCTATGTTGATGATATTATTGTCATTGGTGATGATGAGCAGGGCATTCATGCAGCCAAGGAGTTCCTAGGTCAACAGTTTGTGACCAGGGATCTTGGCAATCTTTGATACTTACTTGGATTAGAGTTCGCCAGGAACCAACATGGTCTTGTTATGACCCAAAGGAAGTTTGTTATTGATCTTCTATTAAAGACAGGTATGACAGGGTGCAAGCATGCTGCTACTCCTATGGATCCAAGTATGAGATTATATGATGAGGATACTGAGGAGACATATAAGAGGAGATACATGGAGCTAGTTAGGAAACTCCTATATGCTACCATCACAAGGTCAGATATATGCTTTGTTGTTAGCAAGGTGAGACAGTTCATGGAGCAACCCAGGAAGGTGCATATGGATGCAATTTATAAGATTTTGAGATATCTGAAGTCTTCACCAGGTACTTGTCTTTTATTCAACAGAGGCACGCCTCTTGACGTCACATCATCTGCAGACGCAGATTATGTAGGATGCCCTAGGGACATGAAGTCCACTTCTTGGTTTGCTATATTCATTGGAAAATCACTTGTGTCATGGAAAAGTAAGAAGCAACCAATGGTTTCTATAGATCTAGTGTAGAGTCCGGGTACATGGTCATGGCTCAGGGATGCATAGAGATGATGTGGGTCAGGACAGTTCTGATTGATCTTGCTGTTGATGTATCTCTTCGTATGCAACTTTTATGTGATAATCATGCAACACTTTTTATTGCAAATAATCCTGCATTCCATGACTGTATAAAGCATATAGAAGTGGATTGCCACTATTCCAGAGACATGATTCAAAAGGGTCTCATATCTACCTCTCATGTTTCCCCTGGAGACCAGACTGCTGATATCACCAAAGCGCTTACTAGAGGCCCTTTCCAAAGATGTTGTTCCAAGCTGAGCATGATAGACATATATGCTCCAGCTTGAGGGGGAGTGTTGAGATTATTATATAGCTTTGGTGTTATTTTTTCTATTTCATTTCTTCATGTACTTTTCTTGCTATTTACCCACGAGCTTTTCTCCTATATAAGAGATCTTTGGGGTTTTATGAATATCATGCAATTCATTTTCTTCGACACACCTGATTTTACAACAATTTACAACAAAAGTATTTTTTACAAAAAATTTACAATAGTTTTACAAAAAGAATATTATTTACACAAACTTATACATATTTTACAACTTCTATACAATATACGCATTATACAATTTTTACATATATTTTACTTATTGAACATATTTTACAAACACATATTTTTACAAATTTTACAAAGTGGTTACCCATCCCCTCTTTATTGAATATTATATACATAAAATACATAAAAGTACAAGCTATTGGTAAAGTATACATATAATATATACACACCTCCCTATACTTAGCGTGTGCTATGTCTACAGAGCACAAAAAACGAGGAAGAGACAGCTCGTGCTTGTAAGAGAGAAAAGAAAAGAAGTCGGCCCGCCCTCCTATACTTAGGCTCTGGTCAGCCTAAGTATAGAAGAAGAGAAAAAATGGGGTAGTCGAGGTCAAGAGAATAAAGAATAAATGTATATACAGGACGTATCTGGTTCCCCCTATACTTGGGCTCTATTCAGCCTAAGTATAGAAGATGGAAAAGAAAAGAAGTAGCAACTCGGGTCACTCACCCCCTATACTTAGGATCTGGTCATCTTAAGTATAGACACACAATGAAAACGATACAGAACTGAGGTGAGTGATGCGGATCATGTAAGAAAACAAAAAAGAAAAATTATACAAGAGGGAGTGAGAATAGACAAGTATCAAGAAGGTTTGTAATGGCCCTTCTTGCGTTTTAAATGTGTGTCGCAGTCAGAATCATCCTCAAAGGAATAATAATGAGGTGAAGAGATAGTCCAACGAGGGTCGACACACGGTTGCTTGCTCACATAGAGCTTAAGAACAGTCGAACTGAGCTTACTCATATAGATCATCTCATCCGGACCTGATGAGGAATCCTCATAAAATTCATTCTCCAATCTGTCGAAGGGAACTTTCGTAACCAGTTTTCTAGACCCTGAAGCATCGAGAGGAAGAGAGTGGCATGCCTTGAGGGGTTTGGGGGATCTCCTCAAGGAATCAATGTTCAACTTCTTCTCACTAGATAACTGACTCGAGGATGGGGCAACCGCTTTCTTGGAAAGGGTCAATTGGGTCCTGGCTGTCTCCTTTATTGAAGGTCCTGGAGGTAATGTATGCGAGGGGTCAATTGTTTGTGTTAGTGTAGGCACGGGAGTCGGATCATTGAAATGGTCAAGACAATCTGAAAATGGTGAGTTTGATTCAGGGATACTTCTAGTTGTGAGTCCTCTATTGAAGTTGTCACAGTGGTGGCGAGGCAAGTAGTAGACGATGGCATCTTTCATCATTTGGTGACGTACGAGATCTCCATTAGGGGATAAGGTAAATTATATTTGCATATTAGGAATTTCCCTAGTAGATGTGGTGGTCTCGAGGTACGACCGGCTCAACAATCAATGTCTCAGGTGTAACAAAGAGGTAGGGCTCATCTACCTCTCGACGGTCATGCTTGTCTGCGGTTACGTGGGTTTCTTTGAGTTGACTTGTGACCTTAGATGTCATGTGAGGTTGGTGTGTTCCCAATGCTGGGAAATGAATCGTCCGAGTCTCGCAATCTATAGTTGCCTTAGCCAAGGTTAAGAATGGCTTCTCAAAAAAATTGGGATACTGAGTGAATTCTCCTCGATGCTCAATATCAATGACTGTAAAGACAACACTGAGTAGAGCACCTTGGAATGTAATGATGATTGAAATAACCCCTCTAAGTAGTTTGATGGATCGGTCAACCAATTGAAAGATCACTCTTGACTTCCTAAGTGGTCTGAGTTTGAGCTTGTCAAATACGAAGGTCAGGAGGTTGTTATTTTATGAGTCATCATCTATTCGAGCATGAGTGGATATAGTGTCTCTGATTTCACACTCAATTCTGGGCAACCGCTTCAATTGTGGATCTTTGTGTTTCTCCCCATTACCAAGGAGATGGCCATAGACACTAGGTGTCTCTCAATCCTTGTTCTATTATTGTCCGACCTCTTCGGCATTAATTTACTTTTTACAAATCTTTTGAGGTCAGGAAAGTGATATATAGTTTTTATTAAGGGAAGCTCAAGAATCAGTTCCTTAGCGATCACTTCCCTCCAGGCATGGTCCAAAAATTTGAAGTATTTTATTTTTATTTTTATGATATTTTTTTATTTTTTTCAATTTTTGGGTCTTTTTGAGGTTCTCAATTTTTTTGGGTCTTTCTACTAGGTGAAGGGGGAGGAGAATGTTTAGACTCTAGATTGGAGGACAAGTGGTTAGTAGAAGCGGGAGGTAAAATAGACTCCAACTGTATAGAGTGTGTGGGTTTAATTTAGTTTTTTAACATCAAATCTGCTCATTTCACTCTCCACTTTCATACCCGAGCTGGCAACACATGAAATTAATAGGTCAGTGACATTTATCCTCGATTAATTCATCTCTTAACAATTCTAGAAATGTCATCCTCCAAAAATTTCTCATGACAAATCATGGCAGCAGTCTACTCAGTTGAAGGATATTACTAAGAATTTGGGGTCTCATACTCAACATACCTAGACTCTGGCTTGTATTGTTGGGGCGAGTATAGGCCATCCTTGTGGCAGATATTGGTCGGAGCCTCATACGGTGGAGTCAATAGATTTGAGGCTTGTAGATCGAGCTCTTGAGGTCAATCGTGTATATGTGGCGGCTCTCTGTATGTATGGTATGAGGGTTGGTTATTGCGAGCTTGACTGCTAAGGTCAATTAAGTTCAAAAAATCATAAGGTGCATCCCTCTCCATTCAGTTTGTTTGTTCGACTATGTTATACCCTAAGGTCAAGTTAGGATGTGTATGTGGAAATCGTTGACCCGCCCCATCATTCATATGAGGAGGAAATGAGGCTTCTGGGGGTAAATAGATCTGTCAGTCATCTGTCTCAGCAATGGATTGCTCTTCGAATGGTTCCTTGATTCCAGATACGAAGTGGATCAGGAGTGTGAGAATTTGGGGTAGGTGAGAAGTGCAAAGAAGTGGAGAAGTCAGTCGAAGCTCTGATTTCATATTGAGGGAAGGGTGGGGAGAAGAAAAATGGCTGAGGAGGAGCCGTCTCAAAGATAGGGTTCTGCTGGGATGAATCAGAGGAGGCTAGAAAGTCGATAGGAGGTTCGCCTTCGTAGTTGGAATGGGGTGGAGGGTTCATGGGGGAGTGAAATGGTGAAGATGATTGGTAATCGGTTAAGGATAAGTTACATGCAGAGTTCGGGTACGAAGACTGATAAGCTAACAACTTCAAAAAGAACCGAAAGCATATTAAGGCAAAAATATGAAAATACATAGAAGGTTAACACACACAGACACACAAACAAATGCAAGAGCAAACCCTGATTTCACCAACTTAACACGGTAATGGTCGCAAAGGTCCGATGGTTATCTTTTTGAGTTTTGTTAAGTGATAAAATAATCTTATTACACAATCACACAAGGTGAGTCACCTGACGCCCAACGTACACTCCCACTATATCCCAATCAAAGAGATGATCTTCCCAGACTATAGGGTTATGTCACACCTCAAAGGATTGTAGTGAGAAGATGTACATAAAAATGTTACTCTAAGTTCGAAGGCAAGCGCTTGCAACTCCCAAGCCTGCAAGAGTTGGACCTGTAGGCTTAGGGAGCTAGTCCTCAGATTTGGGCTCTATCCTTAGTGTGCACGTCCTCACCCACTCTGTCTGGGGGTATGTACCTATGTACAAGGACAGGGTTGCTCTCCCGAAAATAATGACCAATTTTTATTTTTGGTCCAATTCAACTAGCAGTTCCGATTTTAGAGATTAGTTGTCACTGGTATTTAATCCAACACAAGCAAGTACATCTACTATCGGTCCCAATTCCTATATCCTTAATTTGAAAAAAAAGCTAAGAGAGGCAATCGAAAAATCTGATGCAATCGATGGAAATGATGATAGCTTGAGTAAGAAGACTTACAGTGCCTCCGGTTCTCTACAATGGAAGATGCACAACTGAATTGAAAATTTTTAAATATTAAAGGATGTGAGTCAAAAAATCGCACCTAGCATAAAGTTCTAGTGAGCATGAAGAATTGATTTAAATTTGACTAAGTTAGAACGATCTAAGATACGTATTATTAAAGTGATGTGTGGTTCTAGTTTAAACAAATACAAACAAATGGTATTTGACTTACGTAAACTGCTCTAAGAGTTGCAAGTGCATGTTTAACCTATGAGCCACTCAAGTCGAACTCGACCCTCAACGAGAGTGAAACATGTTTCGATACACCGAAAGAATAAAAATATCCAAGTTCGGCTACACACGCGAGATCTTAAATGTGAACCGCTGTAAAAGTGCAATTATTACACATAATTATAGAAATCAAATAAAATGCAGAAGTAAAACCTAAGGACTTTATACTCTCACACGACTCGACTCGATCTTAATTTTTACGCTCTTCTCAACCGGTTCGACCCACAAAGAACCAACCTCTGATGCACCCAAGTTGCTTGGCTCCAATGTAGCCACTCCAGTCCACTAGGCCTTCATACAAAGATATAAGATGTATGTCAGAGAGAGATATACACAATTAAAATAAAAAAACTTAATAAAGATAACAAATGCTGAAAAGGAAAGAATGGAGATTATTTACAAGAAGGTCCGGGGGGCAGACTATTAGGGAGGTGAAAAACCTAATTTCTAAATTTCCTAAAAATCAACCTAAGTCGTACCTCCCTGGCAACGGTACCATCTGACGGAGATGCCCTGGATAATCCGTTAGAATTAATCAATGTATCATTTCGTTGTAGGCAAGTAAATCACAACTTCTCAAAAAGACCACTTAATTAATGTTAATCAATTTACTATAAAGTGGTTGTTTATTTACTTGGCACGTCCAAGGTCAATATCAGGGAGGTCGCTTTCTTCCTAGATTGATTATCAGATCATTTAGGTGCTAGGTTTTCGAAGAGGATTTTTTAGCAATTTTTTATGCAAATAATGTTGAGATGCAATTGCAGAATGTCAATTATAAGGCAAAATCAGCCTAAAGTGGCAAATCTAAATTAATTAGCAATTGGACTTAAAAATCCTGAAGGCTATTTTCCCTAGTTATTTATGCAATGATAAATTCAGCACACATTTTTATATATTTTTATGGAATAATATGTATGCATGTAAAGTGGCTCTTAAACAAAGTTTTAAATATAATTTTTTTGTGCAAATGAAATGCAAAAGTAATGATGGTTCCAGAAGCTCTAAGACTTGATAGAACATTAGGGCTTCACGAGATGACTGCAGAGATGATTGGGATCATCGGTAATGCTTAATGTTGGTGATATGAAAGCATGGAGAAGGGGAGCGCGGGCTTGGCGCGAGGTCTGCCGGGTGGAGGTGGTGAGAGCGGTGAAGGGGGGAGAGTGCAACTCGGAGGTGCCCTCTCGTATGGAGGGCTCGCCTGGTCGTGAAGGTGGTGATGGCGAAGGTGATTGGAAGTTGGTGACTCATCGAAAGCTAGGGAGGAAATGCTTCCGATGCAGATGGAGTGTTCACCTAGCTTCCGCTTGTCCTCTTCCACTGTGTTGCTTCTCTTGCGGTTTGCTCGATCATCGCCAGATTCATTGTGCTGCTGCGATGGGCGATAAGTCGGCGGAGGTGTCGGCGAAGCAGGCGGCACGGGCGCCCAGATGGGATGTTAAGGTGGAGGAGGAAGCCATTTCGAGGGATTGTGATCATGCCTGCAGAGCGGAGGACGGTGTTGGTGGCATCTGAATCGGTATGTTGGCCGGGAGGGATGGCGGTTTTCCATCAACGCTGTCGGTGGAGACTGAGATCTCTCACTGCGTCAGCGGTGGGTTCAGAGGTGATGTGGTTTGGCTAGGTGCTAGTCAAGTCTGTGTTCGTAGCCTGTCAATTCCGTAGAAGTGGGTACTTCTGGCCTCCGGGTCGGGTGGGTCTATCATCTGGAGCTCCCCAGATTCATTGACGGCCATGTCGATCGGTCGGCCGTTCAGTTGGTGCAGGTCCGAGGAGGGCCCTTCCTCTCCCGTACGGCCGGGGCTATCGTCCCGGCTCTGAAACATGTGGGATCAATGGTGAGGGTCGTGGCTGATGGTAGTGCACCGAGACCCGGAGGTCACGTTGGTCCTACTAGAGTGTACTCTTGGTGTTGGCTCGGAATTGGAGGTGGTCCTCGAGGTAGGGCAGTTCTCCTTCAGGCTCCAGGTGTAGCTTTTTGCTCCTTCGCCATTGCCGGGTGGGGTAAGGCATGGTGGCGACGATCTATCTTCCGTGCGAGGAGGGGAAAAGTCATCCTCGGTGACTCTTCCTTCCCTATACCTTCCGTCTATAGCGTCATTCCCGCGCACCTCGCGCACCCCTGAGGCAATGTTTGAGGTTCCTCTGTTGGGCGTGACTAGACCTTTGGCGCTCCCACTTCTTGGGGGGTTGTCGTGTCTGGAGAAGCCTTTTCGGATCCTTAAGGCGGATATGGTTTTTGCTTCGCGGGATGCCCAGGATCCGATTATCTCTATGGTCACTTTCTCCAGGTTCAATGGACCGACTTCTTTCTTTCATGGATCCATGGGGAGCCCTTTTCAAATTCCTTGTGGTCGGATGTTGTTTCTGGGGCTCCATGCTATTTGCCTCTGCGGAGGGTCATTTAGGGGCGCCAATTTGTCTGCTCCGGTCTAGCGACAAGGGACCAGAGCGAGGGAGGTGTTGAAGGAGATTTGGCGGCAGGGAATGGCTGCGAAGAGCTCATAGAATAAGGGGACGAGCCTGTTTCTGGGGCGAGTGCGGAGGCTGCCGCGACTGCCATTGCTGGGGATTTAGCCGCTGTGGGAGTTGTGTGCTCTTCGGCGGTCCTTCTGCGAGAAGGAATGGCAGATAAGAAGTCAAGGAAGAGGTACCGGAGGAGGCAGTGTTCCATATCAGCTGCTGAGGGCCTGCGCCGATCTCCGAGTTGAAGTTCAAGGTAGCGAAAGCGGCGGGGGTGGTGCATTTGGAGGGTTGGAATGTTAGGGGTCTGGGCGACCCGAAGAAGAGGAGGGTTGTAGGATCGAGGTTTCTTGAGTGGGGTTGTGATGTTGTCTTCCTGCAGGAGACTAAGCTAGACTCGCTCACGAGCTCAGTCTGACAGTCCTTCGGGGCGGGGTCGATCTCGGATTTCTGCTCGCTGGAGGCGGTTCGTTCTGCGGGCGGTTTGCTTGTGGCATGAAGGGGATTGTCTTTCTCTTTACGCGCTGAATCGAAGGGGTCTCATTTACTCACGGTTCTTCTGTAGTGCCTACGATCGGGAATGACGTTTACGCCTTCTTGCATTTATGGTCCTTGTATTGTATTGCCGCGGAGTCAGCTTTGGCCAGACTTGAAGGCCGCTAGGGAATCCTTCCCGGGCGTTCCCTGGTTGGCGGGGGGAGATTTTAATGTTACACTGCTATCTTCAGACCGGCCGAGGTTGTGAGGTGGGCATGACCCTGGCTCTGACGTTTTCGTGGAGGTGGTTGATTCTTTGGAATTGGAGGTTCTGGATGCTATGGACGTGAGTTATACTTGGAGGATTCTGTTTTTAGGTCTCGTCTGGATCGGTTTCTAGCATTGACGGAGTTTTTGGAGATCTTCCCTCTCTCCTTTATTGTTGTCAGGCCTCGTTCATGGTCTAACCACACGCCCATCCTTTGGGAGTCTGGTGAGGCCTCGCCTCTGCGTGGCTTTTTCCTCTATGAGAAGGCTTGGCTGCTCGAGGAGCCCTTCCGGGAGTGGGTGGTGTCGCACTGGACCTTGGTGGAGATTGCAGGATCAGTGGTGGTAAGGTTTGTTCGAAAGCTTGAGTCACTGCAAGCGAGGCTTTGCAAGTTCAAGCAAGACTCAAGGGAGGCCCGCTGTGTGCTTAGGGAGGAGGCTGAGGGCGTGGTAGGCCGGCTTGACAGCTTTGAGTATGAGCA
Source organism: Ottelia alismoides (assembly GCA_037367405.1). Taxonomy (NCBI): domain Eukaryota; kingdom Viridiplantae; phylum Streptophyta; class Magnoliopsida; order Alismatales; family Hydrocharitaceae; genus Ottelia; species Ottelia alismoides. The sequence continues at coordinate 285,455 of JAZKJV010005962.1, read as the reverse complement.
GCCTCTGTCGGAGGGAGAGTTTCTTTAGTGGGCGGTGGCGCAGAGGAGAATCGTTGATGAAGACAGAAAGATGATCATCGAATGGAAGCAGCATTCCAGGCACAGATGGCTCGCGGAGGGGGACGCGAACACTACCTTCTTCCACAGGATTGCTAGCGGAAGGCCTATGACAAACGCAATCAGGATGATGATCTTTGGTGGTGTACAGGTTGAGGATAATAGAGAATTGGGAAGCGCAATTACGGATCATTTTCAGGAATTCTCGACGAGAGGGGCTGACAGATGATGGAGGTGGACTGGCTCAGGAGCGGTGCGGTTGTTGGATGCCCATATGTCCAGCTTGACCTAGGCCGGTAACTTCTGAGGAATTGAAGGCATCGGTGTGGAATCTCAACGGTGATGGAGCATCGGGCCCTGATGGTTTCCCCATCCCTTTCTACAGAGATTTTTGGGATTTGGTTGGCAGAGAGGTGCTCGAGGTTGTGCAGGAGTGCTGCAGTTGCAATGCAGGGTTTGAGCGGGTGAATAAGGCTCTGGTGGTACTGCTACCAAAGAGAGACAGTGCCGAATGGTGACAGTGTTGGGGAAGGGCATAGGGGCTTTGGAGGCTCAGGGGCGGGGCTGGATTGGTGGTTTGGGGCCCGAGGGTGGTGTAGAGGTCCAGCGAGGGGCCGTGAGCGATTTTAGAGGGGTTTTCAAAGCTGAAATCACCTGGACAGCAAGCAGATTGATGTTTTTTTCTTTTGAAATGACCTGGACACCGAGCCAATCAACATCAACAGCGAGTTTTTCTTCATCAGAAATCCGGACAGCGGCTTTGGTAGTGGAAGACTTTGATAGGGTTGCGCATAGAGATTCAAAATTAGCCATCATATCTCGACATGTGGACTGGAAATCTCTACATTTGGACTGGAAATCACGCATTGCATCCATCTCCTTGTTGTAAGCTTCTTCGGCTCGTCGTTTCTGCTCCGACGAATGATGGTGTTTCATCATATGCCGGTGCGAATGTCTGGACGGATCATCAGATCGTGAGGACGATCTGTAGGCCATGCTCTGATATCAAATGATGCAGAATGGAAATCAGCGACGATGGAAAAAAATTTTTTGATGGTGGTATTTTTTTGGTAGAAGAAAATGGAGGGGTTGAGAAGAGAAGCTCGTCAGAAAAATGAGGGATTTTGGAGAAGAGAAACATGAAGACCACTTTGAGAGAGAAAGAGAGAGACGGAGACAGATCTCAAATTTTATATCAACTGAACTCAACTCCCTAAAACAATAGCTTATCATCCCTTTTATATATAGGAGGGATGTGATTACAAAAATAGAAATTCAAAACCTTAAAATTCAAAACAACTTATCTTAATTTGACTCTAACCGACTAACTACAAAATTCAAATCTCTAACTAATTAATTGAGATCACACGCTATCTCTTTATTTATAATAAAATGCGACAAAACAATTAAATAAAATGAGACTCTAATTATCGGACAAAATTAAATAAATATAGCCCTATATATCCGATTCACACTGCATCATTAGCACATTCAAGAAAGGGGTCGCCCCCTAATTAGGGTTTCCGCTCTTTCCCATCGTCGATTCCCATTCGATTCTCGTTGACTCCTTGATTCCCGAGGTCTCTACCGCATTCCTCGGGCCTTGGTTGTCTCTGTGATTGTGTGCTTCGTCTTCGCCTGCCATCGAGGTCTCAATGGCTCATGATCTGAGTTTGCTCCTCCAATGCATCCAACATTAGCTGCACCATTTTTTCTGATGTTCATCACCTCGCTCATGGCCGACATCAGCCTGGCACCACTTACGATCACCACCACATTTGATCTTCACCTGGCTTCAGACCCGATCAAACCAACTCCTAGCACTTTGTCGAAATCTGCCAACGTTTCTCTAAAGAGTTCGAACATCCTCCACTGCAAGGGGGCCCCATCCACATCGGAGGAGCATTCTTTGAATCTCCATCAAAGTATCGATGTTTCCTCTACTGGATTTTCCCTTGAATTTTGGTGGTAGCCCATCCTCCAAATCTCCTTTGGACACCAGCTTCGCTCCAACAGTGGATAGGCCCCTCACATACAACGATGCTCCCAGTAACCACACGATGTCAGTAACCAACACACATAAAATCTCTCTTCGCCGGATGCTTCAACACATCAACCATCTCATCGTTGGGCACTTGTGTTAAGGCCATCGATACTGCATCACGTTTTGATACCTCTGATCGATTCTTTGTCGACGTCAGCCCTTGATTCAAGCAGTCCTTGCGACGGTGGCCTGGGCGACCACACTCGAAGCAAAGTTTGCTGAGCAGCAACACAATCCCTCAAAATGTGGTCAGAGGTGCCATACCTATAACACAATGTGTTCCCTTCGCTTATGGTCTTGGCGGATTGGGTACGCCGCGTCACCGTGCTCCACGACCTCTCTCCTACAGATCCTCCATGACCACATCTTCCATCTTCTCTTCCTCACCAGGAGAGATGCATTCTCCTCTCCTTCCTCACAGGTGGCGCCCGATTCATTGGTTAGAGGAAGATCCTCTCCAGGTGGCTCTCCTCCTTCCTCCTTTCTCGCTCCCTTGCCATCACCCCTCTGTTGCCCTCTCTCCATCCGACCACAACCTAGAAGTTTGTCTAGATTTTTCTTTTCCATTTATCAATTTAGCAAGATTATTTACAAGAGTTTGTTTTCTTCCTAAATCCAATGATAATATTTTTAAAACTATTTCGCAATTTTAAGAGTTTTTATTTCCTTTTCATGTGGTTTTTCTCAAATAGAGAGACTTTTAGTAAGTTCAACTACATGTTCTTTAAAAGCTTCTATTTGTGATACATGATTTTCTAGTGTAGTGCGTGCATTCTATTTGAAAATTTTATGTTCCCTTGTCAATTTAACAACTAGGTCATGCAATTCAGAAATAGCTTCTTCTAATTCATCTACAGAATTTTCATTTGAAGTTATCCGATGATGGAAATTGGAATTTGTGACGATAAAAAAATAATTTTGATGGTGGAAAATATTTGGTGGAGAAGAAATTGGAGGATGGGAGGAGAGAAATCTCGTCCGATGCGAGGGATTTGGTGAGGAAGAAGCACAAAGACCGTGCCAAGGGAGAAGGAAGAGATGGGATAAAATCTCAATTTTAATTTCAACTTGAAATCTTTTACACAAAAGACTACCATCCCCCTTATATAGGAGGGGCGATATTACAAAAATAAAAAGAAATCCAAATTCAAAATTCTAGCTTATCCTAATTTAGACTCTAAATATCTCTAACCAACTACCTACTAAACTGACTAATTACTTAAATCAAGATCACAAGCGACTCTATATTTAATAAAAATGCAACGACTCGATTAATCGTAAATAAAATTGGACTCTAATTAACATCCGAAAATTAAACCCTATTTCACGCTGCATCAGTTCTCCTCTGCTTGAAAAATCTGTCTCCCGACAAATTGCTTGATCTTCCGGCTTGAAGTTGACGTTTTTAATTTAACGTTCTCGATCGTATCTTGGAAGAACAGATGCGGAGCAAATGGTGGAGTCCAGGTGTACTTGGGGCGGTGGTTGGAGCCGTTAATTTCACGATGGAAGCATATATATGACGCAAATGTCGACGTCCACGCGGATTTCACCCCCTTGACGTGGTGTTCGAAAAATTGATGAGGCATCTTCATATCGAGCATCTCGGACTTTAAAGAACCTATAGCAAATGATAATGTTTTTAAAACTATTTGTCAATTTAAAGAGTTTTTATTTCCTTTTCATGTGGTTTTTCTCAAATAGAGAGACTTTTAGTAAGTTCAACTACATGTTCTTTAAAAGCTTCTATTTGTGATACATGATTTTCTAGTGTAGTGTGTGCATTCTATTTGAAAATTTTATGTTCCCTTGTCAATTTAACAACTAGGTCATGCAATTCAGAAATAGCTTCTTCTAATTCATCTACAGAATTTTCATTTGAAGTTATCCGATGATGGAAATTGGAATTTGTGACGATAAAAAAATAATTTTGATGGTGGAAAATATTTGGTGGAGAAGAAATTGGAGGATGGGAGGAGAGAAATCTTGTCCGATGCGAGGGATTTGGTGAGGAAGAAGCACAAAGATCGTGCCAAGGGAGAAGGAAGAGATGGGATAAAATCTAAATTTTAATTTCAACTTGAAATGTTTTACACAAAAGACTACCATCCCCCTTATATAGGAGGGGTGGTATTACAAAAATAAAAAGAAATCCAAATTCAAAATTCTAGCTTATCCTAATTTAGACTCTAAATATCTCTAACCAACTACCTACTAAACAGACTAATTCCTTAAATAAAGATCACATGCGACTCTATATTTAATAAAAATGCAACGACTCGATTAATCGTAAATAAAATTGGACTCTAATTAACATCCGAAAATTAAACCCTATTTCACGCTGCATCAGTTCTCCTCTGCTTGAAAAATATGTCTCCCGACAAATTGCTTGATCTTCCGGCTTGAAGTTGACGTTTTTAATTTAACGTTCTCGATCGTATCTTGGAAGAACAGATGCGGAGCAAATGGTGGAGTCCGGGTGTACTTGGGGCGGTGGTTGGAGCCGTTAATTTCACGATGGAAGCACATATATGACGCAAATATCGACGTCCACGCGGATTTCACCCCCTTGACGTGGTGTTCGAAAAATTGATGAGGCATCTTCATATCGAGCATCTCGGACTTTAAAGAACCTATAGCAAATGATATGCTTGCAAATTATGTGATTTTTTGGCATTTGTCAGAACATAATTAATTCTAAATTCACCGATTTTTGGTGATTTTTTGGAGCTAAGATTGATTTACTATGAATTAATGTCTTGAAATTGGGTAAAATATGATAAATTTCACCACAATTAAAGTAATAAACCAATCATGACTCACAAAAATACATTTAATTTGCAACCATGAAGAGAACTAGTTGCTAAAAAATGTAGTTTTTTAGAATTTAATAATGATGACAAATGTAGCTCAAACAGATGCTCAAAGATAAGGGCCTAAATGCAAAGTGAAAATAAATGGATACAAGAAACTAACGCTTTGGAGCACTTCTTTAATTACCTATCCTTGCCTGGGCAGGGACACAATCTAAAATATCTAATGACTTGCAATGTCATCAAAATACATGGAAGAAGACATGGTGCTCTATAATGACTAATGCATGGACGGACATGCGACGACGGAGAATCATGAACTTCTGTGTTAGTTGCTCCTTGGGGACTTCATTTTTGAAGTCCATAGATACTTCTTATGAGACACACACCGCCGAGTAAATCTTTCTGCTCGTGGATGAGTGCATAACTGAAGTTGGCGTGGAGAATGTTGTTCAAGTTGTTGCGGATAAGGCTTCGGCAAATGTAGAAACAGGGAGATTGCTACTCACAAAATATCCCCAGATATGGCGGACTTCTTGTGCTGCTTATTCCATTGATCTTGCTTTGGAGGAGATCAACAAAGATTTGAAAGTGAAGAGCGTAGTTAAAAAGGCGAGGATGCTCACACTTTTTATTTATGCTCACACTAAAACTTCGAGCTTGATGCCGAAGTTTACAAACAAGAGAGACATTGCTAGACCATGGAAAATGAGGTTTGCTACAGTTTTTCTCACTCTTGAAAGCATTCTAAAGAAAAAAGTCAAGCTTAGGTTGATGTTTTCGTCAGATGAGTGGAGGGCCTGCAAATGGTACAAGACCAAAAAGGGAGAACAATCAGCATCCATAGTCTTCAGAGCTACTTTTTGGAACCACACCGCATTTGCAATCAAAATTTTTACTCCATTGGTTCATCTATTGCATGTAGTAGATGTGGATCGCCGCCCATCTATGGGCTTTGTTTATGGAGGGCTTGAAGAGGCAAAGAGAGATATAATTGCATCTTTTAATAGCGTGGAGTCATCTTACAAGTTTTTTGTGGACGCTATTATCTCCAAGACCAAGGATAGGCTTGACACTCCATTACATCCAGCAGCCTACTTTTTGAACCCATACTTCGTTTTCACAGAGTGTGGTGGTGATGCTGAGATTGTGGTGAAGAGAGGTTTTATGGATTGCATCGAAAGATTTTATCCAGATTTGGTTATACAAGATGCTATCACCACAAAGGAGCTTCTTGATTATAGACATTGTCGTGGGGCATTTGGGAAGCCATTAGCTATGAGACAGAGGATGAGAAATGATGAAAATTTTGATCCAGGTATTTCAGGCATTATTTTCTATCAATGTCATTTGGATCATCGTTGATTTCATTGGCTTAGACATTTTATATTTATTAGCTAATTGGTGGTACAATTATGGAGATGACACACGACGTTTGAAAGACATGGCCATCAAGATCTTGAGCTTGACTTCTGCATCCTCCGGATGTGATCGCAATTGGAGTATGTTGGACTCGGTAATGACTCTAGTGACCCACCTAATAGAAATATTAGTAGTAAATTAGTAATTGATATAGTCATTAGTCACAATTTCTGTAATGTTGCTTACAGATCCATACTAAGAAGAGAGGCAGGTTGAAGACAAAGAGGCTAAATGATCTTGTCTACGTTCGTTTCAATTCCAACATAATGGAACGCCGTTGTGAGAAAGGAAAAGATCCTCTTTTGTCTGGTGATCGTGCACATTTATGTGAATGGACTGGAGAGGTCAATGTACAAGCTCAAGATGAGGTCTTTCTAGGTTTCGGATTGACTTGGGATGCAGCAGCCCATGCAAGTGGTGCAGAAGAGAATTTGGAGCTGAGAAGAAGCCAACGAGGTGAACGTGGCAAGGGAGCTTTATCTTCGAGATCAAATTTTGCACGTCCTACCTGAAGATATGGATGAAGAAGAAGAAGATGAAGATGATGATGAAGAAGAGATTGATTTGGATGATGATCTTGATAGAGTTTAATGACTTTTTACTTGATGCTTCATGCTTGCTTGAATTATTTTTATTTTGACATGTTGTATCTATTAGTGAACATTAGCTAATGTTATGTAGCAAACATTTGTTCTTAACTTGCTACTTTTTTCCTTCAATTGCTTCTTTTTTAAACTCCTATAAAATTGAAAATTGCTAAATTTATGGAAATTTATGATTGAGTTAATATATAATGATTTATATCTTTAAAATAATAAAAAATTAAAAACCGACTAATGCCCGACTAAATCCGATTAGTTGTCCGACTGCCAACTAATCTTTAGTTAGTGACTCGGCCGACCTAATACCAACTGCCGACTTCTGCAACCTTGGATCTTTTGTGCCTTGACAGATATAGAATCTTTTGTTCTACCCATATTTCGGGTTCTTAGAACGAATTGTGTTGCCGACGGTCCATCCCTTACCTGAAGTTTTATTTCAACCCACTTCGGTCTTTAAATGTCCACGCTAGCAAAGGAAAAGACGTATAGTCTTCCAACACCTTGTCTAAGTTGACCTAAGTGCGCCTTGTTGAGTACAGATTTGTTCCCTATCCAAGAATCTACTCAGAATGAGGTGACCTGGTTAGAAACTAAGAGCCAAAGTCTAGACATTGTCTTGTAAACTTGGACAATTATGTATATGACATAAAGTTTCTAAGATCCTACTTTCAGTGAAGTTCCTCTGAAATTTAAGTGGACTAAGGTCATGTCAAGTTCACCCTCCATTTTTACTCATGACTTGGTCTGAACTCGAAGACTATCCACTTGCATATGTATGATATGCTAATGAAATGCAGAAATGCAAATGAATGAAGTGCAATTTTAATTATTTTCTCAAAATTTTTTGTATGCATAAATGAATGAGAAGCCATTTTTATTTGACCAAAAAATTTGTTATACACCTTGTTGAGATTATTATATAGATTTGGTGTTATTTTTTCTATTTCATTTCTTTATGTACTTTTCTTGCTATTTACCCACATGCTTTTCTCCTATATAAGAGAGCCATGGGGTCTTATGAATATCATGCAATTCATTTTCTCCAACATGATATCAGAGTAACGGTCCTAGATCGGGGTTCCTGTATCATCGCACCCTAGCCCTACCCTACGCCCCCTTCCCCCCGTGTGCGCCGCCAGCCACCCCACCCCCCGTGTGCACCGCCAACCATTCCCACATATGACATCACCCTCATGCGCAGACTATCTCTAGTAGCGCCCTGCGTACCACACCTCCGCAATCTATGTGCATCTACGCCTTGCGCACACGCGCTGCATCCTGCGAGCATCTGCGCCCTGTGCCCACGCATCTGCGCCAAGCGCAACCGTGTGCCCTGAGCCCCGCGCCCGCTCCCTGCGAGCATCTATGCCAAGTGCAGCCACGCGCATCTTGCGTGCACCTTGCGTGCATCTTGTATGCATCTGTGTGCATATTACGTGCATCTACGTGCCCCTGCGAGCATCGTCCGTGCATCAATGCGCACTGCTGCCCTTGGATACCCTAGCCTACAACAATAAGTGATGAGGATGGTTGTATGAGTCTACAACCAGTCCTCTATTCATGATTGTGTAGACTAATTCACAGCAATTTACTCCTCAGTTTTGTTCCAGATATCGACGTTCTTGCTACCATGTTAGAAATCAAGGGTGATGTTTTTTCATCGTCCGGCTCCCATCGTGAAGATGGATGGGACTAACTACGAGTTGTGGTCCATGCAGTTTCACACCCTGATGCAGTGCCATAACAAGGAGCACATTTTGACGGATCCAGAGCCGGAGGACAAGACTGGGGCTAATGCTTTTTGGAAGCAAGATGATGCCTATGCTCACATTTGGCTCTCCGGGACGCTCACCATGGAGATTGCTAATAAAATTGTCAATCAACCTACCGCAAAGGCTATGTGGGACATTCTAGCAGACATATATGGGCATGCAAAGAATGCGAGCAAAATCCTACAGTTTTAGTTTGATATTTATTCGACCAAGCAGAATGGTCGGCCTCTTCATGCACACTTCTCACATCTTAGAGGCATGTTTTAGCATCTGCACATATTCATGCCTATTACTACTAGAACTAAGCAATAACAAGCATATAGGATGCTACTATGACAGGAGTATTTTTGTCATCTCTTGACTCTGAGTACGATGCAACATGTACTCAACTACTTACTGGAGAGACGATACCTCCAATGGAGGAGGTTTACAAGAGGCTGAGCAGAATTACTACTTCATCTACTTTTGTGGCTCCAACTCAATCTGCCATGGCAGTTTCCCGTGGCAGAGGGGGTACTTCACTGTTTCGAGGATGAGGACCACGTGGTCAAGGAGGAGGACGTTAAGGTGACCCTTGCTCACATTTCCACCGTCCAGGTCATTCTAAGGAGACATGCTATCAGAAGGATGGCTATCCTGCGTTTGCTCGTGTGGCTGAGCAGACTGAGCCTACTTCTGCTCCTACTCATGATGCACGATTTGATGCTATTGTTTCCTGGTTGAGAGAGACGATGACTACTCCTACCACTTCGAGTGCATGATCTTTGGATGTCGCACACGCTGTCAGAGCCTCTTCAAGTTCATCAAGTATTTCTTTTGCACTTACGAGTAGTAGCAGTTTTGATTTGTCTGATTGGATCATGGACTCTGGAACATCTCATCATATGTGTGGAGATCGAGCACATTTTACTTCCTTCAGGTCTATTCCTCCTGGTAGATTAGTTGTGATTGCTAACGGGGATCATCTACCCATTATTGGTCAGGGGGAGATTGTTCTTGCTCCCTCGATGCGTCTGTAGAATGTTTTACATGCTCCAGCATTTCTGATGAATTTTTGTCTAGTAGCCAGATTACAAAAGATTTACATTGTCGTGCCATATTTTATCCATTCTCTCTTGTGTTTCAGGACATACTCACGGGCAGGGTGATTGGATGTGGTCGTGAACAGAGAGGGCTTGACAAACTTATTCAACCTCCATGTGCTGGTGCTGCTTCTATTCCTTCTGGATTTGTGTCTCCTTCCATGTGGCATCTTCGATTTGGGCACCTTCCTCTGCAGAAGCTGTGTCATGTTCTCCTACAGATCTCTACTCGTGCTACCTTTGAGTGTGAGGCGTGTCAGCTTTGGAAGCACCATCGTTTCTCTTTTCCGAGTTGTCAGAGTCGTCACGGTAGTCATCTGTTCGAGTTACTTCATTTTGATATATGGGATCCTAGTCGTGTTCCGGATCACCAGTGACATCGGTTCTATATGGTTGCTGTGGATGATTTATCTAAATTATCTTAAAGAATAAGTCTGAGGCTGGTCCTATTATTAAATCTTTTCTTATTGAAATCGAGAATATTTTTTCTGCTAATGTGAAATTTATTCGCATTGACAATGCCTTGGAATTCTCTATTTAACATTTGTCTGCCTTTCTCAGTTCCAATGGTGTTGTTCATCAGATCTCGTGCTTACACTTCCCAGCAGAATGTGTTGTTGAACGCAAACGTCGTCATCTTTTGGATGTCACGTGGACTTTTTTGATTCAGAGTCAAGTTCCTCATTCGTTTTGGGATGATGTAGTTCTCACTGCATGTTACTTAGTGAACCGCATAATGTCTGTTGGCATTGGAGAAAAAGTCCCTTTCTTGATTGCATTTTCCGAGGACTTATTCTCCCTTACTCCCAGTGTATTTGGATCTTTGACTTCTGTCCACAATTTTACTCCAGGTCGTGACAAGCTCTGTCCTTGAGTTGTCAAATGTGTGTTCATTTGTTATTCTCCTACCCAAAAAGGGTAGAGATGTTTTGATCCCGTTGGACGAAAATACTATGTTAGTGCTGATGTCACATTTTTTGAATCTATTATGTAGTTTTCTCCAACAGGTGACAGATTGTCGAATGCTGACTCTGGTGAGGATATCTTTGTTCCTTCACCTCTGCCACCATCTTCTCATATTGAGTCTCAGTGATCTCCACCTCCACCGCCTCCACCACCTCCACCTCTGTTTACCCTGACACAGTTCCTACCTCGGTTTTACATTCCCATGTCTTCTACTCGTCCCTCTGTTCCTATGCCTTATTCGTCATCCAATACACTCCAGGTATGTGATGAACAAATTGTTTATTCTACTGGTGGCACTAGTTCTATGCTTGATCCACAGGAGGTGCAGGTACCAGAGAACAGAGAGGCTGATGACCTCGATATACCTATTGCCCTAAGGAAACCATGCCGCAACTGTGTCAAATATCCTCTAGCTACGCATGTTTACTTGGACCATCTTTCAGACAAGTACATGAGGTTTATTATGGGCATCTCATCTGTTACTATTCTGTGCACATATCAGGAGGCCATACAAGATAGCATTTGGAGACTTTCCATGGAGGAGGAGATGGCCGATTTGCAGTCTCGTGGTACTTGGAATGTGGTTTCTACTCCGCTAGGTGCATCGGTTGCAGGGTGCAAATGGATCTTTACGGTTAAGCACCGAGATGATGGTAGTGTGGATCGCTACAAGGCAAGACTTGTAGCACATGGATTCACCCAGACATATGTGGTCGATTTTTAGGACACCTTCTCTCCAGTAGCCAGACACTTGACATTGCAAATTCTCCTATTAGTTGTTGTTTCACGTGAATGGCCTCTTTACCAGCTTGATGTGAAGAATGCATTTCTATATGGAGATTTACAAGAGGAAGTTTATACTGAACAACCATTAGGGTTTACTGCTGAGGGGGAGTCTCTGAAGGTGAATAGGCTCCACAAGGCGATTTTGAGTCTGAAGCAAAGTTTGAAAGAGGTACCAGATGCTTTCAGAGTTGACAGAGCATCAGGGATTTGCTCGGTCCACTGTGGATCACTCACTTTTTGTTAAGAGGAGACATAGAGGTACAATTGCTATTCTTGTCTATGTTTATGATATTATTGTCGCTAGTGATGATGAGCAGGGCATTCATGCAGCCAAGGAGTTCCTAGGTCAACAGTTTGTGACCAAGGATCTTGGCAATCTCTGATACTTCCTTGGATTAGAGTTCGCCAAGAACCAACGTGGTCTTGTTATGACCCAAAGGAAGTTTGTTATTGATCTTCTATTAAAGACATGTATGACATGGTGCAAGCATGCTACTACTCCTATGGATCCAAGTATGAGATTATATGATGAGGATATTGACGAGATAGATAAGAGGAGATACATGGAGCTAGTTGGGAAACTCCTATATGCTACCATCACCAGGTCAAATCTATGCTTTTTGTTAGCAAGGTGAGACAGTTCATGGTGCAACCAAGAAGGTGCATATGGATGCTATTTATATGATTTTGAGATATCGGAAGTCTTCACCAGATACTGGTCTTTTATTCAGCGGAGGCACGCCTCTTAACAGAAGCATATTATGCAGGATGCCCTAGGGACATGAAGTCCACTTTTGGGTTTGCTTTATTCGTTGGCAAATCACTTGTGTCATGGAAAAGTAAGAAGCAGACAATGGTTTCTATAGATCTAGTGCAGAGTCTGAGTACATGGTCATGGCTCATGGATGCATAGAGATGATGTGGGTCAGGACAGTTCTGACTGACGTTGCTGTTGATATATCTCTTCCTATGCAACTTTTATGTGATAATCATGCAACACTTTTTATTGCAAATAATCCTGCATTCCATGACTGTATAAAGCATAAAGAAGTGGATTGCCATTATTCTAGAGACATGATTCAGAAGGGTCTCATATCTACCTCTCATGTTTTCACTGGAGAACGTACTGCTGATATCACCAAAGCGCTTATTAGAGGCCCTTTCCAAAGATGTTGTTCCAAGCTGAGCATGATAGACATATATGCTCCAGCTTGAGGGGGAGTGTTGAGATTATTATATAGCTTTGGTGTTATTTTTTCTATTTCATTTCTTCATGTACTTTTCTTGCTATTTGCCCACGAGCTTTTCTCCTATATAAGAGATCCCTGGGGTCTTATGAATATCATGCAATTCATTTTCTCCAACACACCCGATTTTACAACAATTTACAACACAAGTATTTTTTACAAAAAAATTACAATAGTTTTACAAAAAGAATATTATTTACACAAACTTATACATATTTTACAACTTCTATACAATATACGCATTATACAATTTTTACATGTATTTTACTTATTGAACATATTTTACAAACACATATTTTTACTAATTTTACAAAGTGGTTACCCATCCCGTATTTATTGAATATTATATACATAAAATACATAATGGTAGGAGCTATTGGTAAAGTATACATATAATATATACACACCTCCCTATACTTAGCGTGTGCTATATCTACAGAGCACAAAAAACGAGGAAGAGATAGCTCATGCTCGTATGAGAGAAAAGAAAAGAAGTCGGCCCGCCCTCCCATACTTAGGCTCTGGTCAGCCTAAATATAGAAGAAGAGCAAAAATGGGGTAGTCGAGGTCAAGAGAAGAAAGAATAAATGTATATACAGGACGCATCTGGTTCCCCCTATACTTGGGCTCTATTCAGCCTAAGTATAGAAGATGGAAAAGAAAAGAAGTAGCAACTCGGGTCAGTCACCCCCTATACTTAGGATCTGGTCATCTTAAGTATAGCCACACAATGAAAACGATACAGAACCGAGGTGAGTGATGAGGATCACATAAGAAAACAAAAAAGAAAAATTATACAAGATGGAGTGAGAATAGAAAAGTATCAAGAAGGTTTGTAACGACCCTTCTTGTGTTTTAAATGTGTGTTGCTGTCGGAATCGTCCTCAAAGGAATAATAATGAGGTGAAGAGATAGTCCAACGAGGGTCGACACACGGTTGCTTGCTCACATAGGGCTTAAGAACAGTCGAACTGAGCTCACTCATATAGATCATCTTACCAGGACCCGATGAGGAATCCTCAGAAAATTCATTCTCCGGTCTGTCGAAAGAAACTTTTGTAACCAGTTTTCTAGATCCTGAAGCACTGAGAGGAAGAGAGTGGCATGCCTTGAGGGATTCGGGGGATCTCCTCGAGGAATCAATGTTCAACTTCTTCTCACTAGATAACTGACTCGACGATGGGGCAACCGCTTTTAGAAAGGGTCAATTGGGTCTTGGTTGTCTCCTTTATTGAAGGTCTTGGAGGTAATGTATGTGAGGGGTCAATTGTCTGTGGTAGTGTAGGCATGGGAGTTGGATCATCGAAATGGTCAAGACAATCTGAAAATGGTGCGTTTGACTCAGGGATACTTCTAGTTGTGAGTCCTCTATTGAAGTTGTCACAGTGGTGGCGAGGCAAGCAGTTGGCGATGCCATCTTTCGTCGTTTGGTGACGTACGAGATCTCCATTAGGAAATAAGGTAAATTATATTTGGATATTAGGAATTGCCCGAGTAGATGTGGTGGTCTCGAGGTATGAGGCATCTCATGACTAACGTCAGTCTCAACAATCAATGTCTCAGGTGTAACAAAGAGGTAGGGCTCATCTACCTCTCGATGGTCATGCTTGTCTGGATATGTGGGTTTCTTTGAGTTGACTTGTGACCTTAGATGTCATGTGAGGTTGGAGTGTTCCAAATGCTGGGAAATGAATCGTCCGAGTCTTGCAATCTATAGTTGCCTTAGCCAAGGTTTAGAACGACTTCTCAAAGAAAATTGGGATACTGAGTGAATTCTCCTCGATGCTCAATATCAATGACTGCAAAGACCACTCTGTGTAGAGCACCTTAGAAAGTAATGATGAGAGAAATAACCCCTCTCGGTTGTTTGATGGATCGGTCAACCAATTGAAAGATCACTCTTGACTTCCTAAGTGGTCTGAGTTTGAGCTTGTCAAATACGGAGGTCAGGAGGTTGTTATTTGATGAGTCATCGTCTATTCGAGCATGAGTGGACGTAGTGTCTCTGATTTCACACTCAATTCTGGGAAACCGCTTCAATTACAGATCTTGGTCCTTCTCCCCATTACCAAGGAGATGGCCATAGACACTAGGTGTCTCTCAATCCTTGTTCTATTATTGTCTAACCTCTTAGGCATTAATTACTTTTTACAAATCTTTTGAGGTCAGGAAAGTGATCTATAGTTTTTATTAAGGGAAGCTGAAGAATCAGTTCCTTAGCGATCACTTCCCTCCAGGCATGGTACAAAAAATTGATGTATTTCATTTTCATTTTTTATGATATTTTTTTATTTTTCAATTTTTGGGTCTTTTTGAGGTCTTCAATTTTTTGGGTCTTTTTACTAGTTGAAGGGCGAGGAGAATTTTCAGACTCTAGATTGGAGGACAAGTGGTTAGTAGAAGCGGGAGGTAAAATAGACTCCAACTGTATAGAGTGTGTGGGTTTCCTTTAGATTTTCAACATCAAATCTGCTCATTTCACTCTCCACTTTCATACCAGAGCTGGAAACAAATGAAATTAATAGGTCAGTGACATTTCTCAATTTATCCTTGATTAGTTCATATCTCTTAACAATTCTAGAAATGTCATCCTCCAAAAATTTCTCATGACAAATCATGGGAGCAGTCTACTCAGTTGGAGAATATTACTAAGAATTTGGGGTCTCATACTCAACATACCTAGACTCTAGCATGTATAGTTGGGACGAGTATAGACCATCCTTGTGGCAGATATTGGTCGGAGCCTCATATGGTGGAGTCAATAGATATGAGGCTTGTAGATCAAGCTCATGAGTCTAATCGTGTATATGTGTCAGCTCTGTATGTATGGTATGAGGGCTGGTTAATGCGAGCTTGACTGCTAAGGTCAATTAAGTTCAAAAAATCATAAGGTGCATCCCTCTCCATTCGGTTTGTTTGTTCGACCATGTTATACCCTACGGTCAAGTTAGGATGTGTAAGTGGAAATCGTTGACCCGCCCCATCATTCATATGAGGATGAAATGAGGCTTCTGGGGGTAAATAGCTCTGTCAGTCATCTGTCTCAGTAGTGGCTTGCTCTTCGAATGGTTCCTTGATTCTAGATACAAAGTGGATCATGAGTGTGAGAATTTGAGGTAGGTGATAAGTGCAAAGAAGTGGAGATGTCAGTCGAAGCTCTGATTTCATATTCAGGGTAGGGTGGGGAGAAGAAAAATGGCTGAGGAGGAGCCATCTCAAAGATAGGGTTCTGCTGGGATGAATCAGAGGAGGCTAGAAATTTGATAGGAGGTCCGCCTTCGTAGTTAGAATGGGGTGGAGGGTTCATGGGGGAGTGAAATGGTGAATATGATTGGTAATCGGTTAAGGATAAGTTACATGCAGTGTTCGGGTACGAAGACTGATAAGCCAACAACTTCAAAAAGAACCGAAAGCTGATTGAGGAAAAATATGCAAATTCATAGAAGGATAACACACAGAGACACACAAACAAATGCAAGAGCAAACCCTGATTTCACCAACTTAACACGGTGATGGTCACAAAGGTCCGATGGTTATCTTTTCGATTTTTGTTAAGTGATAAAATAATCTTATTACACAATCACACAAGGTGAGTCACCTGACACCCAACGTAGAATCCCACTATATCCCAATCAAAGAGATGATCTGCCTGGACTATCGGGTTATGTCACACCTCTAAGGATTGTAGTGAGAAGATGTAGATAAAAATGTTACTCTAAGGTCGAAGGCAAGCGATTGCAACTCCCAAGCCTGCAAGAGTTGAACCAGGAGGCTTAGGGAGCTAGTCCACAGATTTGTGCTCTATCCTTAGTGTGCACGTCCTCACCCACTCTGTCTGGAGGTATGTACCTGTGTACAAGGACATGGTTGCTCTCCTGAAAATAATGAACAATTTTTATTTTTGGTCCAATTCAACTAGCAGTTCCGATTTTAGAGATTAGTTGTTACTGGTATTTAATCCAACACAAGCAAGTACATCTACTGTCAGTCGCAATTCCTTTATCCTTAATTTGAAAAAAAAGCTAAGAGAGGCAATCGAAAAAGCCGATGCAATCGATGGAAATGATTATGAATGCTTGAGTAAGAAGACTTACAGTGCCTCTGGTTCTCTAAAATTGAAGATGCACAACTAAATTGAAAATTTTTAAATATTAAAGGATGTGAGTCAGAAAATCGCACCTAGCATAAAGTTCTAATGAGCATGAAGAATTGATTTGAATTTCACTAAGTTAGAACGATCTAAGATACGTATTATTAAAGTGAAGTGTGGTTCTAGTTTAAACAAAAACAAATAAATGGTATTTGACTTACGTAAACTGCTCTAAGAGTTGCGAGTGCAGGTTTAACCTTTGAGCCACTCAAGTAGGGCTCCACCCTCAACGAGAGTGAAACATGTTTCGATACACCATAAGAATAAAAATATCCAAGTTCAGCTACACACACGAGATCTTAAATGTGAATCGTTGCAAAAGTGCAATTATTACACACAATTGCAGAAATCAAATAAAATGCAGAAGTAAAACCTAAGGACTTTATACTCTCTCACGACTCGACTAGATCTTAATTTTTATGCTCTTCTCAGCCAGTTCGACTCACAAAGAACCAACCTCCGATGCACCCAAGTTGCTTGGCTCCAATGTAGCCACTCCGATCCACTAGGCCTTCATACAAAGATATAAGATGTATGTTAGAGAGTGATATACACAAATAAAATTAATAAATAAAATAAAGATAAAAAAATGCTGAAAAGGAAAGAATGGAGATTAATTACAAGAAGTCCCGTGGGGCAGACTATCAGGGAGGTGAAAAACCTAATTTCTAAATTTCCTAAAAATCAACCTAAGTCGTACCTCCCTGGAAATGGTACCATCTGACGGAGATGCCCTAGCTAATCCGTTAGAATTAATCAATGTATTGTTTCGTTGTAGGCAAGTAAATCACAACTTCTCAAAAAGACCACTTAATTAATGTTAATCAATTTACTATAAAGTGGTTGTTTTTTTACTCAGGGAGGTCGCTTTCTTCTTAGATTGATTATTAGATCATTTAGGTGCTAGGTTTTCGAGGAGGATTCTTTAGCAATTTTTTATGCAAATAATGTTGAGATGCAAATGCAGAATGCCAATTATAAGGTCAAATTAGCCTAAAGTGGCAAATCTAAATTAATTAGCAATTAGACTTAAAAATCTTGAAGGCTATTTTCGCTAGTTATTGATGCAATGATAAATTCAGCACACATTTTTATATATTTTTATGGCATAATATGTATGCATATAAAATGGCTCTTTTTCAAGGTTTTAAATATAATTTTTTGTGCAAATGAAATGCAAAAATTATGATGGTTCCAGAAGCTCTAAGACTTGATAGAATATTAGGGCTTCACAAAATCGACTGCAGGGATAATCGGGATCGTGGGGAATGCTTAAGGTTGGGGATATGAATACGTGGAGAAGGGGAGCACAGGCTTGGCGCGAGGTCTACCAGGTGGAGGTGGTGAGAGCGGCGAAGGGGGGAGAGTACAGCTCGGAGGCACCCTCTCATGTGGAGGGTTCGCCCGGTCGTGAAGGTGGTGATGGCGAAGGTGATTGGAAGTTGGTGACTCATCGAAAGCCGGGGAGGAAATGCTTCCATGCAGATGGAGGGGTCACCTAGCTTCCGCTTGTCCTCTTCCACCACGTTGCTTTTCTTGCGGTTCGCTCGATCATCGCCGGATTCATTGTGCTGCTGCGATGGGCGATGGGTCGACGGAGCGGGCGGCTTGGGCATCCAGGTGGAATGTTCAGGATGAGGAGGAAGCCATTTCGAGGGATTGTGATCATGCCTGCAGAGCGGAGGGCAGTATCGATGGCATCTTAATCGATATGTTGGCCGGGAGTGATGGTAGTTTGCCATCAACATTGTCGGTGGGGACTGAAATCTCTCATTGCGTCGGCGATGGATTCAGAGGCGACTTGGTTTGGCTTGGGGGTTGGTCGAGTCTGTGTTCGTGGTCTATTGATTCTGCAGAAGAGGACACTGCTGGCCTCCGGGCTAGGTGGGGCTATCGTCTAGAGCTCCCCAGATTCGTTGATGGCCATGTCGATCGGCCGGTCTTTTGGTTGGCACAAGTCCGAGGAGGGCCCTTCCTCTCCCGTACGTCCGGAGCTTTGGGCCCGGCTTTGAAACATGTGGGATCAGTGGTGAGGGTCGTGGCTGATGGTGGTGCACTAGGATCAGACCCGGAGGTCACGCTGGTCCTACTAGAGTGTACTATTGGTGCTGGCTCAGAGTTGGAGGCGGTCCTTGAGGTAGGGTGGTTCTCCTTCAGGCTCTAGGTGCGACTTTTTGCTCCTTCGCCATCGCCAGGCGGGGCGAGGCATGGTGGCGACGATCTATCTTCCGTGCGGGGAGGGGAACAATCATCCTCTGCGACTCTTCATTCCCCATACCTTCCGTCTCTAGCATTGTTCTCGCGCACCCCGCACACCCCCGATGCAATGTTTGAGGTTCCTCTGTTGGACGCGACTGGACCTTTGGCGCTCCCACTTCTTGGGGGGCTGTCGTGTCTGGAGTAGCCAATTCGGATCCTTAAGGTGGATATGGTTTTGGCTTCGCGGGATGCCCAGGATCCGATTATCTCTCGGATCACTTTCTTCGGATTCAGTGGACCGACTTCTTTCTTTCGCGGATCCAAGGGGGAGCCCTTTTCAAATGCCTTGTGGTCGGATGCTGTTTATGGGGCTCCATGCTATTTGCCTCCACGGAGGGTCGTTTGGGGGCGCCAATCAATCTGCTCGGGTCTAACGATATGGGACCAGAGCGAGGAAGGTGTTGAAGGAGATTTCGCAGCGGGGGATGGCTGCGAAGAGCTTGCAGAAGAAGGGGATGAGCTTGTTTCTGGGGCAGGTGTGGAGGCTGCCGCGACTGCCGTTGCTGGGGATTCAGCTGTTGTGGGAGTCGAGTGCTCTTCGGTGGTCCTTCTAGGAGAAGGAATGGCGGATAAGAAATTGGGGAAGAGGTATCAGAGGAGGCAGCGTTCCAGATCTGCTGCTGCAAGGCCTGCGCCGGTCTCCAAGTTGAAGTTCAAGGTAGCGAAAGCGGCGGGGGTGGTGAGTTTGAAGGGTGGGATCCGAAGTGGGTGTTAACAAAGTAACTATCTTGGAACGTCAGAGGTTTGGGCGACCCGGAGAAGAGGAGGGTTGTGGGGTCGAGGTTCCTTGAGTGGGGTTGTGATGTTGTCCTACTGCAGGAGACTAAGCAGGACTCGCTCAAGAGCTCGGTCTGATAGTCCTTCGGGGCGGGGTCGATCTCGGATTTCTACTCGCTAGAGGCGGTTGGTTCTGCGGGAAGTTTACTTGTGGCATGAAGGGGATCTTCTTTCTCTTTACGTGCTGAATCGAAGGGGTCTCATTTACTCACAGTTCTTCTGGAGTGCCTACGTTCGGGAATGACGTTTGCGCTTTCTTGCGTGTATGGTCCTTGTATTGCATTACCGCGGAGTCAGCTTTGGTCAGACTTGAAGGCCACTAGGTAATCCTTCCTGGGCGTTCCCTGGTTGGTGGGGGGAGATTTTAATGTTACATTGCTATCTTCGGACCGGCCGAGGTTGCGAGGCGGGTAGGACCCCAGCTCTGATGTTTTCGTGGAGGTGGTTGATTCTTTGGAATTGGAGGTTCTGGATGCTACGGACATGAGTTATACTAGGAGGATTCTGTTTTCAGGTCTCGTCTGGAATGGTTTCTCGCATCGACGGAGTTTTTGGAGATCTTCCTTCTCTCCTTTGTTGCTGCCAGGCCTCGTTCCTAGTCTGACCACACGCCCATCCTTTGGGAGTCTGGTGAGGCCTCACCTTTGCGTGGCTTTTTCCGCTACGAGAAGGCTTGGCTGCTCGAGGAGCCCGTCCGGGAGTTGGTGGTGTCGCACTGGACCTCGGTGGAGGCCGCGGGATCGGCGGTGGTAAGGTTTGTTCGGAATCTTGAGTCACTGCGGGTGAGGCTTTGCGAGTTCAAGCGAGACTCAAGGGAGGCCCTTCATGCGCTTAGGGAGGAGGCTGAGTGCTTAGTCAGCCGGCTTGATAGCTTGGAGGATGAGCAACCTCTATCAGAGGGCGAGTTTCTTCAGTGGGCAGTGGCGCAGAGGAGGATCGTTTATGAGGATAGAAATTGGATCACCGAACGGATGCAGCATTCCAGGCACAGATGGCTCACGGAGGGGGATGCGAACACTGCCTTCTTCCACAGTATTGCTAGTAGAAGGCGTATGACAAACATAATCAGGCCAATGATCATTGGTGGTATACGAGTTGAGGGTAAAAGAGAATTGGGAAGCGCAATTGCGGACCATTATCGGGAGTCCTCGACAAGAGGGGCTGACAGGCGATGGAGGTGGATTGGCTCAGGAGCGGTACGGTTGTCGGACGGCCATATGTCCAGCTTGACCTAGGCCGGTAACTTCTGAGGAGCTGAAGGCAACATTGTGGAATCTCAACGGTGATGGCACGTTGGGCCCTGATGGTTTCCCCGTCCCTTTCTACATAGATTTTTGGGATCTGGTTGGCAGAGAGGTGCTCGAGGTTGTGCAGGAGTGCTACCGTTGCAATGCAAGGTTTGAGTGGGTGAACAAGGCTCTAGTGATACTGCTACCAAAGAGAGACGGTACCGACATGATTGAGGATTACCGGCCTATTGCTATCTCCAACGTCCTATATTTGATAGTTGCCAAGGTATTCCCGACCAGGCTTATCAGAGTGCTGGACCACTTTATTTACCCTTTTCAGCCGGCTTTCATCCCGAGGAGGCAAATTGTGGATTCTTTGGTTACAACGGCTGAGATTGTGGCTGACTGGAAGAGATGTGGAATGAAGTCCTTTCTCTGGAAGGTGGACTTCTCCAAGGCATTTGATACTTTGGAATGGAGCTTCCCCTAGGTTGCGCTGAACAGGAGAGGGTTCCCTGATATCTGGATTACATGGATGAGGAGGTGCGTGATTATGGCATCTATGGCCATCCTCGTGAATGGGCACCCGGAGGGCAGTTTTTTCCAGCCACAGAGGGGGGTAAGACAGGGTTGCCTTGTTGCCCCCTTGCTATTCATCATCGTCGCAGATGTTCTGGCTTGTATGGTTGACACGGTGTAGCAAAGGGGGCTCATGCGCGGCTACTCGAGGGTGGAGTTGCAGATCCCACTACTCTAATATGTTGATGACACCATTTTCCTCATTGGGGGGGGGGGTTGAGGAGGCTAGGGGGATGGCTGCGACGCTCGAGCTCTTCAGCGAGATTTCCGGATTGATGCAAAATGCTAGTAAATCCAAGATCGTGTCGTTCTCTCTGGGTGACGACGATGTGGAGCTTTGTAGATCGGCATTGGGAACTGATTGTGCTAGCTTACCTATTCACTATCTGGGACTGTCGCTGACCACTGGGAGATCGAGATTGTCTGATTGGTTGTCATTGGTGGAGAAGGTTGAGGGGAGGTTGGCGGGGTGAAAGGCAGCGATCCTTTCTAAAGGTGACCGCCTGGTGCTCATGAAGGTTGTGCTCTCCGTTATCCCTGTGCACTACTCCTGTACGAGGCTCCTGTCGGTTGGCATTAGGAAGAGGCTTGAGGGGTTGATGCGAAGATTTTTGTGGTGCAAAAGTGGTCAGGGATCGTCTGGTATGCACCTGGTCAATTGGGATGATATTATGTTGTAGAAGTGCGACGACGGGCTTGGGGTGCATCGGCTGGGCACGCTAAATAAGGCACTATTACTGAAGTGGGCGGCTAGGATTTGGGGCAGTGGCGACGATCTTTGCACCATTCTTATTTGGCAGATCTACTCAGTCAATGGTGAGGGAGGGTGAGGATGCAAGGGGGAAGGCTGCGACGCTGGAGCTCTTCAGCGAGATTTCCGTATTGATGCAAAATGCTAGTAAATCCAATATCGTGTCATTCTCTCTGGGTGACGACGAGGCGGAGCTTTGTAGATCGGCATTGGGAACTGATTGTGCTAGCTTACCTATTCACTATCTGGGGTTGCCGCTGACCATGGGTAGATCAATTGTCTGATTGGTTGCCATTGGTGGAGAAGGTTGAGGGGAGGCGAGCGGGGTGGAAGGCAGCGATCCTTTCTAAAGGTGGTCGCCTGGTGCTCCTAAAGGCAGTTCTCTCCGCTATCCCTGTATACTACTCCTCTACGAGGATCCTGCTGGCTGGCATTAGGAAGAGGCTTGAGGGGCTGATGCGAAGATTTTTGTGGTGCAAAAGTGATCAGGGTTCGTCTGGTATGCACCTGGTCAACTGGGATGATATTACACTACAGAAGTGCGATGACGGGCTTGGGGTGCGTCGGCTGGGCGCACTAAATGAGGTACTGTTACTGAAGAGGCTTGAGGGGCTGATGCAAAGATTTT
The DNA here is from genome assembly GCA_037367405.1 of Ottelia alismoides. Taxonomy (NCBI): domain Eukaryota; kingdom Viridiplantae; phylum Streptophyta; class Magnoliopsida; order Alismatales; family Hydrocharitaceae; genus Ottelia; species Ottelia alismoides. Next base: position 262,291 of record JAZKJV010005962.1, on the reverse strand, counting down.
TGTGGTGCAAAAGCGGTCAGGGATCGTCTGGTATTCACCTGGTCAACTGGGATGATATTACGCTGCAGAAGTGCGACGGTGGGCTTGGAGTGCGTCGGTTGGGCGCGCTAAATGAGGCACTGTTACTAAAGTGGGCGGCTAGGATTTGGGGCAGTGGCAACGATCTTTGCACCATTCTTGTTTGGCGGTTCTACTCGGTTAATGGGGCAGCGCCAGCGGGCATTTCTGGGGGAGGGGGGTGACGAGGCCCTCACTTTTTAGAAAGGTATCCTGACGGTCATGCTTAACTTTCAGGAGTTCTTTAGGCCGATGCTGGGAAATGGCGAAAGCTTTACTTTTTGGTGGGATAATTGGACAGATGGGGGGGGGCTCTTTCTACACGCTTCCCTCGTCTATTTGCTCTAGCGGAGGATCCGGATGCGCGAGTTGTCGCGTGCTGGTCTGATGGCAACTGGATGCCGTTGTTTCGTTCGAACTTCTCGGATCAGCGAATGGAAGAGTTCTTGTGGCTGCTTGAGGTGCTCAGGGGGATGAGGGGCCCTTCGACGGAGCGTGATCATTGGGTTTGGCGTGGTAGTGCTTTTTCCTTTCATAAGACGTACTTGGCAATATGCAGGCCCCCGCCCCCCTCTCGACGACGATGGTGCGTGACTGTGCGTTCCTTTGGGGGTTGGGTCTTCTGGAGAGGATCGGCTTCTTTTTTTGGCTTTTCAGGAGGAAGAGGCTGATGACTCGTGATAGATGCGCTAGGCTGCTGGGGGTGGTCTCTGGCAAGTGCCTTATTTGTGATGCGGAGATTGAGACGGTGGAGCACCTCTTCTTCTTCTATCGGGGGGTGGCGCCCCTTTTGGATGACCCAGCAGTGGGGTGGGTCAACAGAACAGACATTGGGGCTTTCTGTGGTGGCTTAGTTGCAGACAAGCAACGGGCGAGAAGGGAGTTGTTGCGGCCGCTCGCGACGATATGGGCCATTTGGCTGGCCAGGAATGCGCTCCTGTTCTCGGGGCAGAGGTTTTATCTGGAAAATGTTGGTTTGCTGGTGTCGAGTTTGTGGAGCTCTTGGGTCGCTTAATACATCTCTTTATATTTGCTTTTCGCTTTCCTTCTTTTTAATAAAATCTAGGGGTGAACATCTTTGAGTGTTTCCCTTTCTTGGCTTCAAAAAAAATATGAAAATTTGACTGTAGGTTAAATATGTTAAAATTAGCGTACTATTTTTTTAAAATTTTTGGATGCAAAATGAGTTTTCCATGAATTAAATTTGCAGACCATGTGATTTTTTTGTAATTTAATTTTAATAATTAGCAAACCTTAATTATTTTTCAGAAATAGAAGTTTCTTCGATATATTTGTTAAAGACCTATCCATGAAAAATTTTACTTTCTAAAAATACTATATTTATGGATAATTAAAAATCAATTACATAATTCACAACATAATTTTTTAAGGAAAATATGCGTGCAGATTATGTGATTTTTGGTCATGTGTCATAACGTAATTAATTCTACATTCATTGATTTTTGGATAATTTTTGGAGCTAAGATTGATTTACTATTAATTAAGGTCTTGAAATTGGGTAAAGTTCGACAATTTTCACCACAATTAAAGCAATAAACCAATCATGGCTCACAAAAACTACAATAAATTTGCCACCACGAAGAGAACAAGTTTCTCAACAAAATGCATTTTTTTAGAATTTTAAAATGATGACAAATGTATCTCAAACAGATGTTCAAAGATATGTGCCTAAATGCAAATTGAAAATAAAATAAATACAAGAAACTAGCGCTTTGTAGCGCGTCTTTAATTACCTATCCTCACCGGGGCAGGGACACAATTTTTTCAGTTAACTGTTAGGTGTCAAGTTTTGGAGGCTTTTGGATTACGTTGACCGTTGCATAAATCCATGGAGGGTCAATCCGTAATTCCCCATACCTTGTTCTTATCACGTGATAGGTTGGGGGTTCTTGTTGTCAGGACGGTGGTGCGAGGTGGCGTTGCCTAGCAAGGAGAGCAAAGGCTCCAGCTTATGCTGTTGGTTGCGTGGAGGACCATCACCCTAACACAGAGCTCCGGTTTTGCAGAACCACACAGATGGCATAGGGAACGAACTGAGATTGAAGGAGGCGAAGGAGTGCTGGTTGGTCACTACACGACCGGACTTCCACGATATCCAAGAAATAAGGGGCGGTGGATCGGTGGTATGCAATCAATGATGTCCTCAAAGTCTTGGCTCTGCTACTGATAGCGGGTCCTAACGGGAGCCCTCAAGCTGCTGGTTATCGAGCCGGTTGCAGGGAGGGAACGGTTGAACCTTGACCCCAATTTGCTCATATCGGTATTGCTTGAAGCTTGGGTTCCTTCCAAGTTCGAATGTGTCTCGTGTCTGTATGCAGATCTGAATATCATGATTGACTTTGAGGTGATTTGTTGGATGATTAACAAGTGGTTTTAGCCTCTTTCCTGTTGCTGCTCAAGCAAAGGTACGACAGAGTTCATGCATTTCCGGTGGGTTTTTTGTGATTTGTATGTGTACCTGCAAGGATAGCTCTACTCGAGTTGTAGCTCGACGTGGAGATGGATAGAGAAGAGGCGTGCGGGGCTTGATCTCTGGGAAGATGGAGGACAGAGCAGGTGTCGTTGGGTGGTTACGCAAAGATAGAGGAAGAAATGGGTAGCGTGGGCGGTGAAGATGATTTCAATGAGGGATGGATGATTTCAGAACATATGAATGAGAAAGAAGATACCGAGGGAGAAGAAATCTGTAACTGAGATGAAGAAATAGAAACAAAATTGAACAAATGGAGGAGAAAGAAGACAGGAATGTTACCTGGGAATGGGTTCACCGGAGATTCGAGAGAGCTCGGCGGAGCTCTTCTTTTGTCGTCACCTCGATCAACTATGGGTGAAGGCGGAGCAGAGAAGCCGGAGCACTTCACGAGGTAGCTGTGACAAAGGCGGCCACCTTCGGATCTCACCAGAGGTTGTCACCCGAAGGAGGACCTTGCTGTCACTAAGGCTAGATTCTGAGCTTGCTCCTAATGGCGGATATGCGATGGAGGAAGCTTCGCTTGGGGTTTTGAAGAGTCACGGTTAGGGTTGCGCGACGAGAGCAGAGTGGGTACATGGAGATGGGCGAGGTGGAGCAGAGGAGTCGGGATAGGGTAGCTACTCAACAGAGATGGAGGCGTGTCCCAGAGAAGGAGGTGAGGGGCAATACCCTTGGCCGTTCGATCGGTCGAGATCGAACAACCACTGACATGCTACATGGCGCAAGGATTGATAAAAGAAATTAAAGAAAATAAAATCAATAAATAATAAAAAAGAATTTAATACATGTCGTTGGCTGAAGGGGTACTTTATCCAATGACCCAGAATGAGGGCGACTAAGATGGATTAAGTGGGGAACGCGTGGCGGCCACGTGTCGCCCCCTTAAAAATCCAACATAAAAATCAAAATTGAGGTAGATTGCCATTATACCAGGGATATGATAAAGAAGGGTTTGATCTCTACTTCCCACGTTAGTTCAAGAGAGCAGACTGCAGATATCTTTACTAAGCCGCTACTTAGAGGGTCGTTTCAAAAATGCTCTTTCAAGCTGAGCATGATTGACATCTATGCTCCATCTTGAGGGGGAGTGTAGAGATATTTCTAGTATTTATGTACTCGTGTGTTATGTTTATTTTTATTGTTCCACCTTATGTAATTTACCCATATGCTTCCTCTATATAAGAGAGCCTAGGGTTCCCTGGAATAAATGAGTTCTTCATTTCCACCAACATTGCGGACAAAATTCCTTAATTTGAAAAATCTCCAAATCAGCCCTTTGATTCAATTTGATTTGCCCTTCCAATTTGGGAAATATTGCATCAATTCTCCTATGCTTGAAAAATTCGTATCCTAGCGAATTGCTTGATCTTCATTCCCTCGGTGGAGAATTTCATCTGGATTGCTTGAGCAGATAACCCCCATTTTGATCTTTTTCCATGTTACGTTTGTAATTTCTTTCAACCGAGGGGCATGGCTGCAACTCTTCTACCCCTTCGCTTAAAATGCCTTCATAACATAAATTTTCCTTCAATTGGCCCTTTTGATAAGAAATTTTGTCAGGGAGGTTGTCCCTGCAATTTTTTAAATCCCAATTCTGATTCACAGGGGATTCGAATCCCTTTGGAGGCTCCTTCCCCCACGTTAGGGTTTCGTATCTCCCTAATAAAATGGGTCGTGGTGTCGGCTGGGTTGGATGGCATTATGCGCGGGCTGTGCATCAAGCCATGAAGCCTCGAGTGACACTGAGGAACGAGGTGCGACGACCCCTGCTTGCGAGCGTGGTGAAGGCGGGGGGGAGGGGGCGGTAGACCACATGGCAGTGGCGGCGACGAGAGGAGCGTGGCGTCGCATTTGGAGCCACGTAAGGGCAGTGGTGGCCCGTTAGGGAGGCGAGTGGAAGGAAACGCCATCAATGGTTTAGGTTGCCATGATCTTGACAATGAGGAAGGTGGCATGGCTTGTAGCACTGAACTGAGGGTGCTTTCAGCAAGGTAACGCAATCCTGGCACATATGATGAGGGTCGGTTGGCCCGTCGACAGCACTGGGGTTGAGTCTGGAGTAATAGACAGTAGCAGTGATGAATTCAGGGATTCCTGGATTGTATCAGAAAGCACCTTGTTAGAGATTCCGACAATTTCTTCTACAATGCTCTCATCATATTTGGCCTCTAGATTTTCATCTTTTCGTTCTTGGATAGCAAGTTTTACTTCTAACAAATCGAGGATTTCGAACTCTTCATCCCGTGGATCTTCGTCGAATATAGGCTCTTGGTCAGCAGGGACAACAACTTTGGCCTCTAAAAACTCATCGATTTCATACTCTTCGTCTGCACTTTCATCGAAAATCGGCCATTATCTTCACAGTGTTTGTTGCACAAGAGTTGCATCAATATAATCTTCAGAACTGAAAATACCTTCAGTTTCTTGGCTGAACCCAAATCGGTTTGAACAACAGGTACATCATTCTGATTTTGGTTGTCGACCGACGAATTTTCATCGATTTTCACATACAACCATGCTTGGACTTTCAGGGATGCAATAAGGCACTTCTTGAACAGTCGTTGCTTCAAACGAGCGCGTGGCCATGAGATATGCAACTTAGATCGAACTGCAAATGCCAATATACGACAGGATCATCGAATCATAAGAATGATTCAGTTTCCATGCTCCGATACCAATTGATGCAGTCGGGAATTTTCATAATGTAGAAAATGAATTTCGGTGGAAGAACTTTAGAGAGGGTAAGGAGAAAGAGAATAACATGCCGGTTGCGTGAGATTTCGGAGATAAATTGCAAAGATCACGTCGATGGATAGAAAGAGAGAAAGAGAATAATCTCAAATTTTATATCATCTGAATTATCCCTTACAATAGACTACCAACCCCTTTATATAGAAGGGGTGGAATTACAAAAATAGAAAGTGAATCAAATTCGAATTCAAAGAAAATCTTTTTTTGAAGCCAAGAAGGGGGGAACACTCAAAGGTGTTCGCCCCCAAAAATTATTGAAAGAAGAGGGAGAAGGTACAAGAGAGCACGCATAGTGCTAAACAACCCAATCGGTCAGCAAGTTCAATACATGAAGTTTGACATTTTAAATAGAATCTTTGCCGTGAAAAAAGTAGTGTGTTCCTGGCAAGCCAAATGGCCCAAAGTGAAGCCAACGGCCAAAGTAAAACCAGTCTCACATGGTCCGAAAGCACCAAACTACTGCAGAAAGCATCTACGTTAGAGAGGTCGACCCAGCTCATAGAAGGGTTGTCCCAGAGGGGGGTCACCCAAGAACAGGAGAAGAAGAGGTTTTCTGCCGACTCGACCTCCGTGTCACAAAGAAGGCATCTGTTGGAGAGAGACCCAAGCAGCCTGAAGCATCTGTCTCGCGTCATTAGCCTCTTACGTCTGAAGAGCCATAGGAAGAAACCAATCTTCTCAGGAAGCTGCAAGCTCCAAAGGAAGGCACAATCACGGACTAAGAAAGGAGAGACGGAGGGAGGGGGCCTGGTGATAGCCAAGTAAGCTCTACGGACCATGAATTCCTTGTTATGCCAAACCCAATGATCGCACCCCATAGAAGGACGGGTCATGTCTCTCAGAGCGTCGAGCAGTCCCGAGGAGTCGTCCAAGCACCGGTCAGAGAAGTTGGAGCAGAAGAGAGGCATCCAGTTACTGTTGTCCAAGCAAGCAACAACCCACGCTTCCGGGTCAAGGGAAGAGAGAAGAGATGTGGAAAGCGAGAGGCAAGGTCGCCCTGATCGGTCCAATTGTCATGCCAGAGGCAAAGCGCTCACCGTTCCCCAAGACAGGTCTAAAAAGGTCCGAAAGCTGGGGATTACCTTGAGAATACCCCTCTAGAAAAGGGAGCGAAAAGTTGTACCCCCAATCAAATGGCAATGGCGTCGTACTGGTAATCGAGTAGATCTTCCGGAGGAGCCTAGTGCATAGGTCATTGTTGTCGCCCCATATCCTAGCCACCCATTTGTGAAGTAAGGCCACATTGAGGGCCGCCAGGCGGCTCACACCCAGACCTCCCTCATTCTTCGGGAGCGTGATGTCATCCCAACCAACATGATGCAAGCCCGCCCGACCACCCTTGTACCAAAGGAATCTCCGCATAAGCCCTTCCAGTCTTTTTCTGATGCCGGACGGGAGTAGTCTCGTGGAGGAGTAATAGACAGGGATTACAGAGAGTACTGACTTCAGGAGCACCAACCTGCCACCTTTAGAGAGTAGCATCGCTTTCCAACCCTCAAGCCTGCCCTCAACTCTCTCAATCAAGGGAGCCAGTCATATAGTCTCGATCTCCCAGTAGATAGGGGAAGCCCTATGTAGCGAATGGGAAGAGTCAAACTTGTCGTTCACAATAAAGTGATGCACGTCTCGGATTCGTCGTCCACCATAGAGAAAGGAACAAGCTTAGATTTGGACAGGTTCTGCCGGAGACCAGACATCTCGCTGAAAAGCACGAGCACCGTGGCCATACCCCAGCTTCGTCAGGGCCCCATTCAATAAAGAAAATGGTGTCGTCAACATATCGAAGTAGCGAGATATGGAGATCATGTTTAGAGAATCCGCACGAGATGCCCGCCCAGAGCACCCTCCGACCATGCAGGACAAGACATCCGTAGCAATGATGGAAAGAAGAGGGGCAAGTGGGCAACCTTGCCGAATGCCCCTTTGAGGTTGAAAATACCCGCCCTCAGGGCGGCCGTTCATGAGTATGGCCATAGAGGAGGTCGAAACACAACGCCTTATCCAGGTGATCCAGGTGGAAGGAAAGCCCCTTCTATGAAGCGTCGCCCAAAGGAAGTGCCAGTCCAAAGTATCGAATGCCTTCGTGAAGTCAACCTTCTAGAGTAAGGATTTTGTCCCACAACGCTTCCAGTCTGCAACGATCTCAGCAGTAGTGACCAATGAGTCAGTGATCTGTCTCCCGGGGACGAAAGCCGACTGAAGAGGGAGATGATGTGATCCCGAACTTTGTTGAGTCTGCATGCGAAGACTTTGGCAACGATCAAGTAGAGAGCATTGGAGATCTCAATGGGTCTGAAGTCTTCAACTATGGTGGCCCTCGCGAATTCGGGGAGTAGAATCACAAGGGCCTTGTTTACGAGCTCAAGTCCAGCATTGTAACGGCAACATTCCTATACGACCTCGAGAACTTCATCGCCCACCAGGTCCCAAAAGTCCTTAAAGAACGAGATGGGGAAGCCGTCCGGACCTAGCGACCCGTTACAGTTAAGAAACCAGACTGTTGCCTTCAGTTCCTTGGGAGTCACCGTAAGAGTTGAGCTCGACGCATGGGCCTCCAATAGACGAGTCGCCCCCTTGCCAGACCAGTGCCAGAGGCGCTCATCTCCACGTTGGAGAACTCCCTGAAGTAGTTTGCAATAGCATTTCCGAGCTCCATGTTTCCCTCCACCCGTACGTTGTTGATGACCATACTTCTGATAAAGTTGGTGCGCCACCTCCCGCTAGCAACCCTGTGGAAAAAAGCGGTATTCGCGTCCCCCTCTTTAAGCCATCTGTGCCTGGAGCGTTACTTCCATTCAACAACTCTTTTGCGATCGAGACTAATTTTCGATTGCGCCTCCGACCGCTTGAGTAACTCGACTGACGAAAGTGGTCTTTCATCCTCTAATCCATAAAGGGCGGCAAAGGAAGCCTCCGCCTCCAATCTAATTGCGTGACGGATTGCCCGCGACTTCTGTTTGAAGACGCAGAGCCGGGCTCAGAGGGAGTCAAGCTTCATGATGAATCTGGCCACCGCCGAGCCAAAAGTAATCGTCGACCTCCAATGAGATTACACCAAGCTTCGGAAGGAGTGCTCGAGCAACCAAGCCTTCTCGTAGCGGAAAAGACCCCGTGGGGGCAAGGCCTCCCCCAAGTCCCAGAGGATGGGCGAGTGATTGATGTCACGAAATTCCGAGAGACTAAGGTAATCAGGTGTATCTAAGATGGTCGTTGCGACCTCGGTCACTCAGATGTGCCAATCAAGAAAAATCAGACCACTAATAATAGACAAAATCGATAAAAAACGCGAAAGCGGTCTCGCTATTGGATTAACCTGGTATAGCGACCAGGGTCGAACTCAAGGAGCACGGGTTGGCCTCTCGGCCTACGAAGTAGTAAAAAGGGATAAAATAAAAGAACAAAATATTTTTAGTGGTTTTTAATTTATTTTATATTTTTTTGGATTTTTTAATGTATAAAGAAAATAAGAAAAGTAAACAAGCACACACTTCAACAAATTATTAAATGCACTTAAAATCAATCAAAAATTCCAACAAAAATGTTTTTGTGTGTTTTATAATTTTTAGTGTTTTTGATGAATTTTTGAGAATTTTCTGATATTGATTTAATTTTCTAAAAATCAAACGGTAGCTGAAATCAAAGGTACTGTCCAGCCGAGCTAAAAGGGCCTAGATAAAATATCTAAAGCCCCCAAATTAGCGGTAGATAATTTCCTGTAAAGAGGATTAAACAAAGAAAATTTAGGTACCAATTTTATTATTTTTGGATTTTGGTTTAATTACTAGAATTTTTATAAGTTTTTAAGTGTTTTTCAATTTTTAGTGGTTTTCAGTAATGCAAAATAGCCCAAAATTGGCTAGAAAATCAAACTAAGCAAGGCAAACAATAGATAATTTTTGTTGAATTTTTAAGTGAGTTTTAATATTTTTTGGGGTTTTTAAAGGTTAGACATTAGCAAAAATGAGTGTTTTTGAATTTTTAAAAATAACAAATGAAAACAAAAATGTCCTAAAAAATCCTCGAAAATTTTACACCATGGCAGGAGCCATGTGTCCAATTTCGTTGGATTTGGAGGTAATTTGCTATTTTATTCAAAAATAAAGAAGGGGCACTGTGTACAGGGACCAAAGTGCAAATACCCAAGAGTCTGGGGGATCTGGTGCAATTAACCCAGCAAAACACACGCCACGCGCGTGCCTGGGGCACTCAGGGACCCAAATGCAATGAAAATAAGTCCCGAGAACTTATTGGTAACAGGTACCAAAAGTCCAAGGGCTCATCTGCAAAATACCCACAAATATCACGCACATGCTCAAATAAAACCACGCACAGGGGTATAAATGCAAATAAGTAAAAACTTTCATTCAACTGTTAACATCCAGAACAACAGGGCATAAGATGCAAATATCCCAACAAACCATGTGACGAAGCACGTGTCATACCATGTACAGGGGTATATCAGCAAATAAAACAAGCCGACGGGACTCTATGCAAAAATACCAAAACTTAAACAACTATGCTAAATATTTACAAGACTAAAAACAAAAAAAATAACTAAGAGGGCCTAAGGGTAAATTACCCTTTATTATGCGGATCGGCTGGATAGAGGGCACGTGGCGCATCCGACGGCGGTGAACATCGGCCGCTCAACAGCTGTGTCCTTGGGTGAATCCGACGGCGAGGGTTCGTCCACGTGGGCGAACGAACGGTGTGGGGCGCAGATGGCTAACCCTGGCGCATCGGATGGCTGGAATCGGTCCTCCTGATGATCGGGCGGTGACTGCTTCTCCCCAGATGGACGGTGTCGAAGAAGTCTTGAGCTGGAGGACTAATCGAACGGTGGAGGAGGATCCTCGAAGAACAAATGACCGGCGAAGTTCGCCGGCCCGGTGGCTTCGCTCCGGGGCTCCTCTGTTGCGCCTGAAGGTCGGAGAAGCTCCGCAAGGGTGTTCCGCAGCTGGTGGTGGACTCCGATGATCCAGCCGAGCTCTGAGGAGCTTGGGAAAGGTCGGCGGAGCTGGGCCTCCTAGCTGAATGATGAAGGACCTCAAATGGCCTCGTTTGACCTGCAAAGCAATCCAGAAGACTCGCGGGTCGAGGGCAAACTGCCTCGACCCGGTTAGGCGAGGTGACGATGGAAGGTGGGTCGCGACGGATGAGCTCCGGCGAAGTGGGGACGGTAGAGCTCGAATCCCAGCTCCTGTGCAAGCTGGGTTGGATGGGGATACAGAGAAGGTGCGCGGGAAGATGGCTAGGGCTATGGAGATGCCCGATGATCGAATGGTGGTCGGAAGCGATGGGAATCGACGATGGACGGCGGCGGAGCGATTTGGGGGTAAATGAAAATCAGCGAAAAAGAAAGGCTATCGGAGCTACCTGGGTGGACGAGGAGACTGGGGAGGAGCTGGGGAAGCTCATGGTCGTTGCCTCGAGGAGCGTCTCCCTCCGAGGCTCGGTGCTCACGCTGGTGGCAGAGCAGCGGCGACGTAGCCTCGCCAGATCGATGGATTCTCTTCCTCCCCTCGCTTCGACAGGCTCAGACGCAAGCTGTCACTCTCGCGCACACTCTGGAGCTCACAGGTGAAGGATTCGAATGGCCAAAGATCGAGAAATGAGGTGGTGGAGCAACGGCTATATACGACTAGGGGTCCGACTAAGAGAGGCCGAGCAAGCTTGGAAGCGCGCGGATCCCGAGGATGCGGCTCCGGCGAGGATGTCGGATGTGTCATTAAGGATTCGGACCCGGGGTTTAGGTGGTAGGCACTCGGGTTTAGCGATGAAAAATCCGAGAAGTTGGGGACCCGCTAAGGACCCGAGTGGAGTGGTCCTGGGGGGGGGGGGTAGTTGACAGGGCGGTCAACATCCCCAGGGACCCAATAGAAACAGGCCACGTGGCTGGATTTTGAAGTTAAAATTAAGGGTAGCTAGGGGCCGATTTAGCAAAAACCCAAAACATGAAATATTTTTATTTTATTTTTTTCTATTTTTTTGTGATTTTTAATTAATTTTTAGAAATAAAAATAAGATACTTACACTATATGTACTATATAGGTATACGTACACTATTAGGGTTTTTAATTTTTGATTTTTAATTATTATTTTTATGCAATTTTATTCCTATTTTATATTTTATTTATTTTCATTATAAAATAAGGAATAAAAAGATATTTTTATTTTATTTTTATTATTTATATACATAGGTAAAATAAATACATATATACACTTATATACATGGTATATGTACAATCTATTTTTGTGTTTTTAATTTTTGCTATTTTTATTTGATTTTTGTTTTGATTGTTTTTATTTTATTTATTTACACTATATAATAAAGAATATTTACAAAAACTATAAAGATTAATTTTATTTATTTATAGGGCTAAATAAATATGTAGGTGAGTCTATGCACAATGTGAAAGTGATATTTTTGTTCTTTTTTATTTTCATATTTTTATCTTTTGTTTTTATATTTATAAATATAGACACAAATTTACAAGCCTATTTTTGGTGAGGAAAATTCCTTTATTTTATTTACATAAATATTTACACATGAGCCCCTATCTCCCTCTACTTTGGCTTTTATGCGGTCAGTCCCATGCTGAGCCCTCCCTTGGGTTAGGTTGCTCAATATTTATTCTAAATATTTCCCTCTTTTTCTTTTTAATCTTTATTCTTTTATTTTTGCACAAAAACATGCTAATTATAGGTTTTTACACAATGCATGCTTTTGGTAATTATTTCTATTTACACATATCTACATGCATTTGCAAAGGTTTTTGTAGCTAAAATATAAGAATAAAGAGTGATGAATGGGTATTCATCAGTGATACGACCAGGAGCGCAGTCTGGCAGAGATCGAGGACAGGGGGAAAGCCTCAAGGAATGCCGGAGAAGCCAAGAAGCGGCCCAGATGAGATCTGGATCATGAGTTCCTCCAAGTGTACTTTATGTCAAGAGCATCCAGGATCTCCAACTCAAGAGAGTCGATCTGCTCGACGAAGTAGGATGAGCCCACGTCCTAGTCGCTTCGCAAACGAGGCTGGTCCGAAGAAAGAAGTTTAACATTGAAATCACCCCCCACCAACCAAGGTATGCCAAGGAAAAAAGCACTGGCCGCACGAAGATCCGACCAAAGCTGATGTCTTGCAGTCGAAGCAGATTCAAAGAAAATCTGACTCGATCCTAATTGACTCTAACTGATTCTAATTGACCCTTAACTAATTTTATCTACCAAAAAAAGTTGAGACTACAATCTTAATTTATTTAGATAAAATAAGCAAACTAATTAAAATAACAAATTTAGAACGAAATTAATTTGAAAAATCTCCAAATCAGCCCTTTGATTCAATTTGATTTGCTCTGCCAATTTATGAAATATTGCATCAACTACACTCAAGATATGTGATCCAGAATGGCCATATTTCTACATCCCATGTAATTTTTAGTGGGCAGACAACATACGTGTTCATCAATGCTCTAACCAGAGGACCCTTTCAGAGATGTTGCCTATGCTTCAGCTTGATGGGGATTGTTGGCGAGCTTTTATGTTACATCATTGTTTTATAGTTATTTATTTCTTTTGTCCGTAGTATGTAATTTACTCATTACGGTTTCTCTCTTCTATATAAGAGAATCACGGGGCTCTACGAATAACACAACAAGTATTCTTTCTCCACATAAGCCACCGAACTTTTGGTCATACTATCCATAACGTCAAGCGCACCCATGGAGTCCCAGAAATCATCCCACAAAACTACCACAACTCTCTTCACACTCGTCTTGGCCCATACCTCCCTAGCAACAGGGCAGGGAAATAAAACATGCTCAACACTCTCCCCATCCCCTTCGTACTAGTACAAATGTCGTTACAACCAGGAAAAACCCGTGCTCTTCTATCCATTGTCATAAGTCATTTCCTTCACAGTAGCCAGGAAATAAATCACAAAGGAACCTCCAACGTGACAAGTCGGTGAATTGATCTGAGACAAGTGCATGCTCTCGACTCTCTCATCGATAGCACAGTGAATCACCCACACGCCTGGGTTTAGTGATCAGTATATTCATCCATCCCTCCAATAATGGAAGAGTCTCAAGTAACAACATGAAATCCATGAATTGTTGATCCGATAATTTAGTACGAAATGAAGGTACCCATCGACCGCTTTCCCGACATCTCTGACCGAGACCTCTGTTTTAGCTGCCAACACATAAAGACACAGAAAACAGCTCCTCGAGGGACCCTGACCAATCCAGTCATCTCTCTAAAATCTAAAACGATATCCATCACTCATAACAGGCATCATAAGCGGTAAAACATCCAAGTGCACAAAGCGAGTCCCCTTCCAAAAGTTGTAAAGCGGCAAACACTGTCGTATGGCTCTAAGGTATCAGTAGAAATCCTCTAAATAGATAGTAAAGTTCTACACATCAAATCGACCCCTCCATTTACAAATTCGGATCACACACTTCGCCAGCAAAGCTCGATTGATTGTATCTAGATTGCATATCCCCAATCTACCATCCTCCCTTGCTAGTATTACAGTCTTCCAACCAACTAGAGTCATCCCGTGCAACTCTCGCACCGAGGTCCAAAAAAAACGACTAATGATCGTCTCAAGCTACCCCTTTACCCCAGTGCGTAGAAGGCAAGATCAACAACAACAATGCCTAGGGTTGGCTACATGGATTCTTTGACTTCAGATATATTTTGGTTCAATCTCGGGTTTGTTAGCAATGTGAGCCCGAGGAGTACCATTCCTATAATAAATGTTATTGTAATTAATGATTTATCAATAAAAGTTATTGATTATGTTTTACTCCCTTTCTGATATTGAATGAATGAATGCACTATAAGGTCCCTCTGTACAATAAGGGTTATGTACCATGGTCAACTTGATAATCATACATCTGTTGATTCATTAAGTGAATCATAGAGGTTGATGCTTGGATGAATATCTAAGGAGTTAGATAGAGGACTCATCAAGCATCATCAATGATTGATAAGTAGTGATCTCCATTCTGAGTGGGAGATGGCAATCCTATCTCATTAGCCTGATATCTGATCGACCTCCTCTACATGGGAATATTGATTCGGAGGTATCAGATTAGTTGAGTCAATGGGTTGGCTTAACGAGATCGAGATAACCAAAGACCTATGATGAATACTGTCACATCACATGCAAACATCCTCTGACCAGAGACAGATGTATAACTATATGTATGGGTATGTACGTTTGGCAGACCAATAGGTTGATGACCTAACCAAGATCTATACACCGGCGAGCTGGTGTGCATATAAGGGCATATGAGTAATATGATCTCTCAAAGGGATCATACAGGTTCACTTGTGAACCGGGAGACATGAGCTCACTTATGAGCTATTACGATTGACCAAATTCCATGCATGGTCATCATGCTTTAGAAGCATGATATGAATTTGAAGGTAAGATATATGCTTTATGAAAGCATATGATCTGTACCATGCCCCAAGGACCAAGATTGAGAAACTTAATGATCAGACTATGAAGATGACAGTATAAAAGTGATCTATATCTTCATGATGATCATGAGTCTTCCAGTATGCAGGATGTACAGGTATTAGGAATACCTGAGGGTGATTTGATCATAAACGATTGTATAACCATGACGCTTCCATTCCGAGGGAGTGATGACACATGTCTGGATTTTAGTGACTCCTCTCATTAGAGAAGTGACCTAATCTTAGTCCATGTACTGGACATTGATCTGAATGAGATTCCGATGCAATGAGAAGATTAGGTTTACAGTCTTGATTTAATCAAGCATCTATGAGAGGTCCATGGGATCTGGGTTTGAGATGTGATCTCAATATCAAAGTCACTATACGTGGAACAATACAATCGTCCTGCCCTTATCTCCAAGTATATGAGGAGAAATAGCATTGTTCTTAAATGGTTTAAGAACAATTCCATAAGATCTAAGCAATGAGAAGTTGATAATTAAATGTGATTTAATTATCATGATGTATGAGGAATTATCCAATATAATTAAATGTGATTTAGTTATTATGGATAAGAATATTGTGGATAGTAATATCCAATTATTCATAATATATTATAAATGTGATTAGAGAGAGCTAATTATAATTTATATTTGTAGATTAATTATTAATGTGTATTGGATACACATTGTCTAATCAATTGAAAATATAATTACATTTTGTTTTGGGTTGTGAATATGATTCACAATTTTCCAATGTCAAGATTGCAATATTCCCAAAATTAATTGAGAATTATTTTGGTGAATAAAAATCCCAACAAATAGTTGTTGGAAATAAGTAGAGAGAAAATTAAGGAGATGTGCAATCTCATGGGAATCCATGAGATTGCCCTCCCCATTAGGAAAGGAGGGGGCATCACCCAATTCCCTTGTGGAATTTGTGGCCGTCCACTCTCCTTTATGGGGAGGAAGATCTCCTTTGTATTTTCACTCCTTATTTGATTGATTTAATTTGGTATTAATATATATTTGATATATTTAATCAAAATTAAATCACAAGTCGTTGGCTTTTACCAACAACAATCTTGACCATTGGATTGACATAAATCAATCTCATCCATTGATTTTATATGCCCCATGGATTGAGATCCATGGATCCCAAAACCCTATAAATAGAGAGGCATACCTTGATCTCTACTAACATGCTATTGTAGCACACATCTCTCTCTCTCTCTCTCTCTCTCTCTCTCTCTCTCTCTCTCTCTTTCTCCTTACACGACAGCCCTCTCTCCCTCTCTTCTTGGTGGCCGTCCACCATACCCTAGTGGAGAGGATCGTCGACGCCCACACCACCACGCTACCGCTTCGGCGCTCTATGGTTCTCCGTCTACTTGGAGTGCTTTGCTCATGAAGGAGATGTTCGTTCTCGTGCGATGAGATCAAGAGCAACTGTGCTTGGATCAACTTCTTGGATTGCGAGGACTACACGGTTCATCCCCGCGCTCGCAAGCAATCTCTCCGACGATCGGACTTGAGACAGGAGGTCTATTCTCTTAGAGACTCGATCAACCACGCTTCAAGAGGTATTGCATTATACTTGTTGTGGTTATAGATGAAACGATCCGAGAATTGTTCTTGGATCATGTGGTTTCATCGAATAAAAAATTTTAAATTCCGCTGCACCGAACAACTAGTACGGCTAGTCGTTCTTCGTCGTATCCGATACAACGCTCACGCTTCCGTGATGCGCTTGAGGAATTCTCAATATCCTTCAAGTGGTATCAGAGCCTTAGGTCGATGGTTTCGAATATGATTCGCTAACCGAGGACGACTTGGGTTCGTTAAGGTCGCGAAAGTTTTTATCGCATTTGATTTCGCAGATCTGTTTAGTAAATAAATTCGGCACTGTTTAATTGTTTAAACACGAATTTAATACTTGGATTTTGTTCCCCATTAAATAAGAAAACCATAGGATCTGAGTTTGCGTAAAACGGATTTTGTATGCTCGAGATATGGTTGTTTTAATGAACATGTATGCACTGTTGCGGGAATTGTAAATCTGAACGTGATTAAAAAGTTAATTACTGTTTAGACTTACCTCGAAATGCGTGAAACATCACTTGGTTTCTGTCCTAAATCAAATTAGCAATCCATAAAAATTGATTTTGTCTAATTTGTATTTAATATGATTGAGATATGCTAAATTTAGTAGGTAGAGGTCACTGCTGAAATTATAGTCCTAATCAAGAACCATGTGATTGTCAACTAATGAAATTAATTGTTAATTTCAAGAAATAATTATGGAAAATATTTGATAAATATTGGAAGATGATTATTTCCTTAATTGACTTGGCCTCAACTAATTATTTGATTAGATGTGATCTAGATCATAATTGGAAACACAATCATCAAACTCCTTGCTTGAATAGGATTGGGAATTTGTCTAGCAAATTTCCTTATATTCAAAATTGTTTTGATTACTATATGATATAATTTCAGTTGAAAAACCGATGATCATCTCAAGTACAAATTAATAAATTTGGCATTATCCTTTCCCGAGGCGTATATGGTGACTAGTCGGAGATCGCTGGGGTAGCGGGTTGCAACGTATGTGGTCCGTCCCACTCTCGCCTGCACTGGCCATGACAGCGGGTAGGGCCGGGATAATGTCTGAGGGATTAAGTTATTTTTTTCTAATTATTAAAATACGATTTAATACGTACTTTGAGAATAATACCATATATATTCAAGCATTACAATCAAGTTTGATTGATTGAATTGGATTGATAATTAATTTAATATGATTGAATTGATTATGTCTAATTAGAATACTCTAATATGATTAGATTTAATAATTCCCTTGGAAGAATTAATTATATGAATGTGATTCATAGTAATTAATTAAATTTGAATAAGAGATGGAGGATCAAATAAGTGACATCCATGGTCTCCCGTCAAGGAGAAGGGTTTCGTCGCCAGATTTTATATGTGGGAGACGTCTGTCCGAAGTGAAAGCTCCTACATATGATCCATTTGGATCGGGCTCGTCGCTTCTTGAAAGAGTAAGGACGTATGCGTAGTGACCCCAATATCGAGTCCTCATATTATTGGGGTGATATTGGATTGCGCATAGCGAGTTATATTCCTGTTGACGGTTGGATCAATTAATGACGGGTCAACATCACCTTAGGGGTGGTGGGCCCGGGTATTAAAGACCGAATTGGGAAATGCAAGTTGGACTTGCAAGGCGGAATGTGTTCCCGCTTCTCTTTATTGGAGTCATAAGTTCTCACATTAATTGGATATGACAAAGATAAAGAGGAGATCCCGGTTCTTGCTTTAGATATATCAGTAAGTATATTTCCTACTTTGAAAGTGATAAAGGGAATAAACTTTCATAGTTGACATAGCAAGACTAATTTTATTTAAAATGCCTTGATCAAATAAAACTAATTGAATATTTTATATTCTAATATAGTGCATTCTCAGTTTCAGAAAATGAAGTCCATGAACCCACTGAGCAGGCTTTTGGAGGTCAACCAATTGATCGGACCAAACTACTCGGATTGGATCCATAATTTGGAGCTTGTACTCTCGGCGGAGCGCATCAGCTATGTGCTCTCTAAAGACAAGCTTGAAAACCCTAAATCTAAGGAAGATAAAGCATACAATGACAAGTATGATGAGGATCATGTCTTGGCTAGATGCTACATCTTGGGTTCTCTCTCCAATGTTCTTCAGAAACAACATGTGGAGATGAGTACTTGCCAGGAGATCATGCAGAATCTAAAGGATATGTTTGGTGACATTAACCGCACCCAGCGGTACAATGTTATGAAAGAACTTGTTCTCTGCAAGATGCAGGAAGGGACCTCGGTCCCTGAACATGTACTCAAAATGTTTGGGTACTTATCAGAGCTGGAGACTCTAGGGGCAACGATGGATGCAGACATGCAATCTGATTTCATTCTGCTGTCATTGCCCAAATCTTTCAATAACTTTGTGGTGTCATTCCACATGAATAAGCTGGAACTGACAAATGTTGGGCTTCTTGCTGCATTAAAGTTTGCAGAAGACGTAATGAAGAAAGATGGTCCCACTGGCACTGCAATGGTTGCACAGGTCAAAGGGAAGCACGGTCGGAAGCAAGGTTCTCGGAAGGGCCCGACCCAGAAGAGAAAGAAGAAGGGACAAAGTGTTGGCTCATCTTAAAGAAAACTGAGGTCTGTCATCACTGCAAAAAGCCGAGGCACTGGAGGCGAAATTGCCCGGAATATCTGAAGTCGATCGACAAAGGTAAATCTCCAGCAAGTATGAAATCTACTTTCATCATTGAAACCAGCTTTCTCGTTGGATGAGAAGGAAGTTGGGTTGTTGATTTTGGTGCTTCTGTTCATGTATGCAATTTGTTGCATTTGTTTCAGGAAACTAGAAAACTTGAAGAAGGGGAGATAGTCATCCAGATGGGATCTGATGCATGTGTTGCAGCAGTCGCCGTCGGGACTTGCCGACTATCATTATCTAGTGGAAGAGTCCTAGTACTTAAAGAGTGTCTTTAGGTACCTAAAGTCAGAAGGAATTTAATATATGTATCTAAGCTAGTTAGAAGTGGATATTCATTCCTATTCTGTAATAAGTTAGTCATAAATCATTATGATAAATATATTGCAGATGGTATTTTGACTTCTGGAGGACTCTATGAATTGTGCATTAATGAGCATGTCATGAATGTTACAACCACTAATAAAAACCCTAAAAGATCCAGAAATAATGAAAATCATTCAAACATGATTTGGCATCAAAGGCTTGGTCATTTATCTGTTGATAGGATCAATTGATTGATAAAGGATGGACCTTTGGATTTTCTACAGGTTCAATCTTTACCTACCTGTGAACATTGTATTCGAGGTAAAATGACTAGGATGCCTTTCCATAACAAGGTTACTAGATGCGAAGGTATTATTGACCTAATACATACCGATGTATGTGGTCCCTTTAGTACCGCGACTCAAAATGGATATCGATATTATTTGACGTTTATTGATGACCATTCGCAATACGGGTTTGTCTTCCTATTACGTCATAAATCTAAAACCTTTCAAAAGTTCAAAGAATTCAAGGCTTTGGTTGAGAACCAAACCGATAGGAAGATTAAACGTATTCGATCTGATCAAAGTGGCGAGTACCTCTCGGATGAATTCAAGGAATACCTTAAAGAGAATGGAGTTGTCTCCAATCTCACTACTCCTGGAACTCCCCAACTTAATGGTGTTGCTGAAAGACGCAACAGGACCATCATGGATATGGTCCGTTCAATGATGAGTAAAGCACATTTACCACTTAGTTTCTGGGGATATGCAGTAGAGACTGCAATATATATCCTGAATAAGATTCCCAGCAAATCTGTACCTAAGACTCCTCATGAGCTCTGGTATGGGACCAAACCTAGTGTTAAACACTTGAGGGTTTGAGGATGCTTGGTTCATGCGAAGAATGTGGAAGCAAGCAAGCTGGAATCTCGCACTCGTGAGTGTTACTTCATTGGGTATGTTAGAGATGGTATTGGATACCAACTCTATGACCCTGAGACCAAAAAGGTTTTTGTCTCCAGAGATGCGAAATTTCTGAAGGATGATTTCCTTAAAAGTCAAGACAAAAGTGAAGTAGAGGAACTCATAGAGTCCCCTGAGGACTCTAAGCTTCCTAGACCAGAAAGTGAAGAGATAAATAAAGATGAAACACCCATATCTCTTCAAAGGAGTTTGAGGGTGGTTGCACCACCTGAAAGGTATGGATTCCATGTGTCAAGTGAAACTGACATTGATCCTACTTCATTTGATGAAGCACTCGCGGATCATGACATGGATAGATGGATGCTAGCAATGATGTCAGAAATTGACTCCATGCATAAGAATGGTGTATGGACCCTAGAGGATCCACCTAAGGGGTTAAAACCCATTGGGTGCAAAATAGATCTTCAAGAGAAAGAGGTGACCTGATGGGAAAGTAGAGACTTTCAAGGCACGGCTCGTAGCCAAGGGCTACACACAGAGAGAAGGCATCGACTACGATGTGACATTCTCTCATGTGGCTTTGCTTAAATCCATCAGGGCATTGCTGGCTATAGCTGCATATCTTGACTAAGACATCTGACAGATGGACGTCACGATGGCTTTTCTCAATGAATACCTCGAGGAGGATATCTACATGGAGCAGCTCCAGGGATTCATGACTGAGGATGGCAAAGTATGCAAGCTGAAGAAATCCATCTATGGGCTCAAGCAAGCTTCTCATAGTTGGAACATCAGATTTGACGAAACCATAAAGAGTTATGATTTTGTGCAGAATCCTGATGAACCTTGTGTGTACAAAAAGCTTAGTGGGAGCGCCATTGTGTTCATCGTGCTTTATGTAGATGACATCCTTATCATTGGGAATTATACAGGGATGATGACCGGTGTAAAGATTTGGTTGTCCTATACCTTTGAGATGAAAGATCTTGGAGAAGCCTCTTACATCGTGGGTCTGAAGCTGTTCAGAAACCGAGAAAAGAGGATATTGGGATTTTCACAACATGGATACATTAAGAAGATTCTTGAACGATTCTGTATGGATAGTTCCAAGAAAGGATTCCTACCCTTAAGGCATGGTATCCACTTGTCTAAAGGAATGGCTCCTCAAACTGTTGAGGAAAAGAAGGCCATGGCTGGATGTCCTTATGCATCAGTTGTAGGAAGCTTAATGTATGCCATGATGTGTACTAGGCCAGATATCTGCCATGCAGTGGGAGTGGTAAGTCGTTACCAATCCTGCTATGGAGAACAACACTAGAATGCAGTAAAGAACATATTCAAATATCTAAGACGGACGCAAGATTACATCTTGGTCTATGGAGATGGTGATCTCCAAGTCTTGGGATATACAGATTCTGACTTCCAATCAGATATTGATGATCGAAAGTCAGCATCAGGGTTTGTGTTCCTGTTGAACGGTGGTGTTGTGAGCTGGAGAAGCAAGAAGCAGGACACTACAGCAGATTCAACAACAGAAGCTGAATACATTGCCGCATCGGATGCTGCAAAGGAGGCGGTGTGGTTGCGCAAGTTCGTGCAGGAGCTTGGCGTAGTTTCCTCTGATACTCCCATCACGCTACTCTGTGATAACACATGAGCCATTGCCCAGGCGAAGGAACCCAGATGGCATCAGAAGAGTAAGCACGTAGAAGGGAAATACCACAACATTCGGGAGATTCAAAAGCGTGGTGACATCATCATCACCAAGGTGGCATATGCCGACAACGTTGCCGATCCTCTTACCAAACCTCTGATACAGAATGTTTTTGACCAGCATGTAATG
The DNA here is from genome assembly GCA_037367405.1 of Ottelia alismoides. NCBI lineage: Eukaryota > Viridiplantae > Streptophyta > Magnoliopsida > Alismatales > Hydrocharitaceae > Ottelia > Ottelia alismoides. The sequence goes on along the minus strand of JAZKJV010005962.1, from coordinate 240,156 downwards.
AGTATGGGTTTAAGGATTGTTCCTGAATGGTTCTGAGTGCTAGTGGGAGATTGTTAGCAATGTGAGCCCGAGGCGAAAAATTCCTACAATAAATGTTATTGTAATTAATGATTTATCAATAAAAGTTATTGATTATGTTTCACTCACTTTCTGATATTAAATGAATGAATGCACTATAAGGTCCCTCTATACAATAAGGGTTATGTACCACGGCCAACTTGAAAATAATACTGTTGTTGATTCATTAAGTGAGTCATAGAGGTTGATGCTTTGATGAATATCTAAGGAGTTAGATGGAGGACTCATCAAGCATCATCAATGATTGACAAGTAGTGATCTCCAATCTGAGTGGGAGATGGCAATCCTATCTCATTAGACTGATATCTGATCGACCACTTGATGTAGGTCCTCTACATGGGAATATTGATTCGGAGGTATCAGATTAGTTGAGTCAATGGGTTGACTTAACGAGATCGAGATAACAAAAGAGCTATGATGAATACTATCACATCACAGGCAAACATCCTCTGACCAGAGACATATGTATTGCTATATGTCTGAGTATGTATGTTTGGCAGACCAATAGGTTGACGACCTAACCAAGGTCTATACACCGGCGAGCTAGTGTGCATATAAGAGCATATGAGTAATATAATCTCTCAAAGGGATCATACAGGTTCACTTGTGAACCAGGAGACATGAGCTCACTCATGAGTATTGGGATTGACCAAATTTCATGCATGGTCATCATGCTTTAGAAGCAAGATATGAATTTGAAGGTAAGATATATGCTTTTGTGAAAGCATATGATCTGTACCATATCCCATGGACCAAGATTGAGAAACTTAATTATCAGACTATGAAGATGACAGTATAAAAGTGATCTATATCTTCACGATGATCATGAGTCTTCCAGTATGCAGGATGTACAGGTATTAGGAATACCTGAGGGTGATTTGATCATAAACGATTGTATAACCATGACGCTTCCATTCCAAGGGAGTGATGACACAGGTTTGGATTTTAGTGACTCCTCTCATTAGAGAAGTGACCTAATCTTAGTCCATGTACTGGAAGTTGATCTGAATGAGATTCAGATGCAATAAGAAGATTATGTTTACAGTCTTGATTTAATCAAGAATCTCTGAGAGGTCCATGGGATCTGATTTTGAGATGTGATCTCCATATCCAAGTCACTATACGTGGAACAATACAATCGCCCTGTCCTTATCTCCAAGTATCTGAAGAGAAATAGCATTGTTCTTAAATGTTTAAGAACAATTCCATAAGATCTAAGCAATGAGAAGTTGATAATTAAATGTGATTTAGTTATCATGATGTATGAGGAATTATCCAATATAACTAAATGTGATTTAGTTATTTTTGATAAGAATAATGTGGATAGTAATATCCAATTATTCATAATATATTATAAATGTGATTTATAATATATTAGAGAGAGCTAATTATAAATTTTATTTGTAGATTAATTATTAATGTGTATTGGATACACATTGTCTAATTAATTGAAAATATAATTACATTTTGTTTTGGGTTGTGAATATGATTCACAATTTTCCGATGTCAAGATTGCAATATTCCCAAAATTAATTGAGAATTATTTTGGTGAATAAAAATCACAACAAATAGTTGTTGGAAATAAGTAGAGAGAAAATCAAGGAGATGTGCAATCTCATGGGAATCCATGAGATTGCCCTCCCCATTAGGAAAGGAGGGGGCGGCACCCAATTCCCTTGTGGAATTGGTGGTTGTCCCCTCTCCTCTATGGGGAGGAAGATCTCCTTTGTGTTTTCACTCCTTATTTGATTGATTTAATTTGGTATTAATATATATATATGATATATTTAATCAAAATTAAATCACATGTTGTTGGCTTTTACTAACAACAATCATGACCATTGGATTGACATCAATCAATCTCATCCATTGATTTTATATGTCCCATGGATTAAGATCCGTGGATCCCAAAACCATATAAATAGAGAGGCATACCTTTCTCTCTACTAACATGCTATTGTAGCACACATCTCTCTCTCTTTCTCCTTACATGACAGCCCTCTCTCCCTCTCTTCTTGGTGGTCGTCCACCGTACCCTAGTGGAGAGGATCGTCGACGCCCACGCCACCGCGCTGCCTCTTCGATGCTCTACGGTTCTCCATCTACTTGGAGTGCTTCGCTCACGAAGGAGACGTTCGATCTCGTGCGACGAGATCAGGAGAAACTGTGCTTGGATCAACTTCTTGGATTGCGAGGACTACGCGATTCATCCTCGCGCTCGCAAGCAATCTCTTCGACGATCGGACTTGAGATAGGAGGTCTCTTCTCTTATACGTGTTGTGGTTATAGATGAAACGATCCGAGAATTGTTCTTGGATCATGTGGTTTCATCGAATAAAAAATTTTAAATTCCGTTGCACCGAACAACTAGTACGACTAGTCGTTCTTCATCGTATCCGACACGACGCTCAAGCTTCCGTGATGCACTTGAGGAATTCTCAATATCCTTCATAGTTTATGTCCAAAAAACTATGATCCCTTCGTATAGTCTCATTCCAACACTTCTTAGGACGACTTCTCCCCCTCTTAACCGGCTCAACATCCTAAAACTCGCATCTCCTAACCGATGCATCAGTTGACCTCCTTTGCAAATGGTCAAACCATCATAAGCGGTTTTCTCGCATCTTATCCTTGATCGAAGCTACACCAAATTTCCTCCTGATTGCATCATTCCGAATACGATCTTTACATGTGTGTGTGTCCACACATCCACCTTAGCATTTTAGTTTCTCCTACTATCATTTTCTGCGCATGTTTATGGTTCACAGGCCAACATTCAGATCCAAAGAGCATATAAGGTCTTATGGTTGCTTTGTATAACTTCTTTTGATTGTTAAAGGAATTTTTTTATCACAGAGAATAGTAGATGCTCCTCTCCACTTTAACCAGCATGCATTTATTCTATTAGTATCATCTCCATCTATTTCTCCATCAAGTTGCAAAATAGATCCCAGGTATCTAAAAGACTCTCTCTTCTGAATGTTATCGTCACCGATATTTACTTCGATTCCTTCATCATTGCTTCCATCAAAAGTGCACTCCATATATTCAATCTTAGCCCTACTTATACGAAATCTTTTAGTCTCTAATGCATGTCTCCCGACTTCAAGCTTCTCATTTACTCCATTTCTTGTCTCATCAATCAATACAATATCATCAGCAATACACCAAGGTATCTCATCCTATATGTGACTTATCAACTCGTCCATAATCAAAGTAAAAAGAAATGGACTCAAAGTTAACCTACAATGTTGATGACAAAATAGTCAATCTTCCCAGAATGCATCCTTACACAAGATAAAGCACTATCATGCATGTCCTACAATTGAAGACTTTAAAATATGGGAATATGACAACTATTTGGTAATGACTTGTCTTATGAATAGTATGGAAATGAAGCTTGCGGCAAAATTTACTATATAAGCAAAATGCCAAGTATCTGGATCAATCTTGAGAAGAAATATTCCCAGACATCTGGTAAAATTCATTTCATCCGTATTTATGAAAGGATCTAGTTGACCAATAAGAATGGCATGCCATTTATTGATTGTTGTACCATTATCGAGGGCCTCTTCGAAGAACTTGTGGTCTTTGGACCCGCTTATTATGACAAGCAAATTACTCGGAGAGAAAGATGGCTGATAAATAGATTCTTCGATGGCATCAATCATTGATACCATGTTGTTAAAGATCATATTCATATGCTTACCTAGAAATCCATTCCTGGTCTGATGATTTTCTACAATCTTCTTCAGAAGATGTTACTAGAGATCATGTCATTTAACATGCTATTGTCCCATCCATGGTATCAAATATCAATTTCAATATTGTTTCCCAATAGCCCAAAAAGGAAAATCTCAAGGAATTTTGTTGTTATTGCGACATGGAAATAGATCTGAAAATGTTTTTTTCTCAAATATTAATATTTTAATAATATTATTAAAGTAAAAACGATATAAATACATATTATTTGCAAAAATAAAGGTTCTACGAGATTTCACTCATACACATCTTGTGCATAAATTATTGATATAATATATTATAAAGGTAACTTGCCATGGCCGGCCCCAAGTCCGGGTATATTGAGGAGGGTTGCGCGTTAGGTAACCAACAATCAACACAATAGAGACAAATTTTTAAATAGTATTCTTTTAAGAATAGTCTCAACGCAGCTCTGATCTTTTCATCGTGAATTTATGCAAACATTTAGATTTCCTTGGAGTGTTCCCTACTAGCGACGCATTGCATCGCCGTAATGCAATGAGAAGCTGGCAAGAGCCACTAAATCGTTGCATGGATGTAGTTCAAAATTTGTAAGGATTTTCGCACGAGGAATGCATGCGAGTAAATAAGTTAATTCTGCAGCATCGTCGTCCGAATGCAGTCCAAAAATTGCAATGGTTTTCACATGATGGATGTATGCAATTAAAGAAGTTAGTCCAAAAGAGATTGCAAAGGAAGTTGTGGCATGGGTAGTTGGAATATTGGCACTTTGACTGGCAAATCGATGGAGATAGTAGATACAATTGAAAGAAGCAAGATTCAGATACTATGTCTCCAAGAGACAAACTCGGTTGGAGAGAAAGCAAGGGAGATTGAGAAGATGGACTTCAAACTTTGGCATTCATGTAAGGATAAGGGTAGAAATGGTGTTGGAGTGGTTGTTCATAAGGATTTGAAGGATTATGTGGTTGAGGTGCAAAGATGCGAGGATCGGATTATTTTGCTAAAATTTGTACTTGAAGAAGAAATTCTGAATATCATATCAGTTTATGCACCATAAATTGGTTTAGATGAAAGGATTAAACAAGCTTTTTGAGAGAATTTGAATAATTATGCAACGAATACAAAGAGAGATGATTTGTCTAGGTAAAGATCTTAGTGGATATGTGGGAAAGGATGCTTCAAGGTATGCTATTGTTCATGGAGGCCATGGCTTAGGAGATAGAAATGAAGAGGGAAAAGACATTCAGGATTTTATAACGGCTTATGATCTTTTTATAGCAATCACTCTTTTCAAGAAGATGGAGGAGCATTTAATTACTCATAATAATGGTCTGACGAGAAGACAAATAGATTGCATTGCGTTGAGTGGAAGAGATTGGTTGCGTTGCAAAAATTTCAAAGTAATCCCAGGACAGAGTTTGACAACTGATGCAAATAGAAATTCGCAACAGTGGAAAATAATTAAATTTGACTGTGGAAACATGGTGGAAGAAGAAATTGGAGGCATGGCGAAGAGAAAGCACGTCGGTTGCACGGGAATCGAGAAAGAGAATCGCGGAGATCGTGTGGAGGGAGAAGAGAGCAGGTGAAGAGAGATGCAATAATTCTCAAGATAAATTCAACTTCAATTGTCTCAAAATAATAGACTATCACCCCTTTATATAGGAGGGATGGGATTACAGAATTAGAAAGGAATTTCAAACTTAAAATTCAAATTTGACTCTAACTTATCTTAATTGACTTAAACCGACTAACTAACTTAAATAATCAATTAACTATTTAATTTGAGATCACATGCGATCTCTTTATTTAAAATAAAATTGCGACAACACAATTATTTATAAATAAAATGAGACTCTAATTAAAGGACGAAAATAAATAAATAAGACCCTATTTATTAATTTCACGCTGCATCAACTCTCCTCCGCTTGAAAAATTCGTCTCCTGACTAATCGCTTGGCCTTCCGGCTTGACATTTGATGAATGTAAATCAGCGTTCTTGATCATGCCTTGGAAGAACTAATGCAAAGAAAATGGCGGGATCCACGCATACATGGTGCGATGTTTATAACCGTTAATGTCGTGATGGAAAAGCATGTGTGGCGCAAATGCCGGCGTCCACGCAGATTTTTCCCCTTTGACATAATGCTCAAAAAATTGATGGGGCATTTTCATGTCGATCATCTCGGCTTTCGGAGGGTCCATAGCAAATGAATGGAACAAATTTAGGAGTGGAGGAGATGTGGGTAATGAACTAGACCATAGGATCTTTAAATAGGTGAAACCCACATTCTTAATCCTAATTGGATGAGAAAGCCCTTTGGAGGGTCCATAGCTATTCCGATTCCGATTCACAGGGGATTCGAATCAAATTCCGTTTCACAGGGGATTCGAATGAAATTCCGATTCACAGGGGATTCGAATCCCTTTGGAGGCTCCTTCCCCCACGTTAGGGTTTCGTAACTCCCTAATAAAAATGGGTGGTGGCGTCGGGCTGGGTTGGATGGCAGTATGCGATGGCCGCGCATCAGGCATGGAAGCCTCGAGTCACACTGAGGAACGAGGTGCGGAGACCCCTGCTTGCGCGCGTGGTGAAGCCGAGGTGGAGGGTGGTGGACCGCATAGCTGTGGCAGTGACAAGAGGAGCGTGGCGTCACGCGTGGAGTCGCGCAAGGGCAGTGGCAGCCTGGTTGGGAGGCGAGTGGAAGGAAACGCCAACAATGGTTTAGGCTGCCACGATCTTGACCATGAGGAAGGTGGCATGGCTTGTAGCACTGAACTAAGGGTGCTTTCAGCAAGGGAACACAATACTGGCACAAAGATGAGGGTCGGTTGGCCGTCGACAGCACCAGGGTCGAGTCTGGAGTAATAGATAGTGGCAGTGATGAATTCAGGGATTCCTACATTGCATCGGAAAGCACCTTGTTAGAGATTACAAAAATTTCTTTTACAGTGCTCTCATCATATTTAGCCTCTAGATTTTCATCTTTTCGTTCTTGGATAGAAACTTTTGCTTCTAACAAATCGAGGATTTCGAACTCTTCGTCCGCTAGATCTTGGTCAAATATAGGCTCTTGGTCAGCAGGGACAACAACATTGGCCTCTAAAAACTCGATGATTTCATACTCTTCGTCCGCACTTTCATCGAAAATCAGCCCTATATCTTCATAGTGTTGTTGCACAAGAGTTGCATCAATAAAATAATCTTCAGAACTGAAAATACCTTCAGTTTCTTGGCCGAACCGAAATCGGTTTGAACAGCAGGTACATCGTTCTGATTTTGGTGGTTGATCGACGAATTTTCATCTATTTTCACATCCAACCATGCTTGGACTTTCGGGGATGCTATAAGGTGCTTCTTGAACAGTCGTTGCCGCGAACGAGCGTGTGGCCATGAGATATGCAACTTAGATCGAACTCCAAATGCCAATATACGACAGGATCGTCGAATCATAAGAATGATTCAGTTTCCATGCGCCGATACCAATTGATGCAGTCGGGAATTTTTCACAATGTTGAAAATGAATTTCGGTGGAAGAACTTTAGAGAGGGTAAGGAGAAAGAGAATAACATGCCGATTGCGCGGGATTTTGGAGATAAATTGCGAAGATCACATCGAGGGATAGAAAGAGAGAAAGAGAGATAATCTCAAATTTTATATCATCTGAATTTCCCCTTACAATAGACTATCAAACCCTTTATATATGAGGGGTGGAATTACAAAAATAGAAAGTGAATCAAATTCGAATTCAAAGAAACTCTTTTTTTTAAGCCAAGAACGGGGGAAACACTCAAAGGTGTTCGCCCCAAAAAATTATTGAAAGAAGAGGGAGAAGGTACAAGAGCGCACACAAAGTGCTAAACATCCCAATCGGTCAGTAAGTTCGATACATGAAGTTTGACATTTTCCAAATAGAATCTTTGCCCTGAATAAAGAAGGGCGCTCCTGGAAAGCCAAATGGCCCAAGGTGAAGCCAACGACCAAAGTAAAACCGGTCTCGCAAGGTCTGAAGCCACCAAACTGCTGGAGAAAGCATCTACGCTAGAGAGGTTGACCCAGCTCATAGAAGGGTTGTCCCAGAGGGGGGGGGTCACCCAAGAACAGGCAAAGAAAAGGTGTTCCGCCGACTCGACCTCTGTGTCACAAAGAAGGCATCTGTTGGAGAGAGACCCAAGCAGCCTGAAGCATCTGTCCCGCGTCATCAGCCTCTTAGGTCTGAAGAGCCATAGGAAGAAACCAATCTTCCCAGGAAGCTGCAAGCTCCAAAGGAAGGTGCAATCACGGACTAAGACAGGAGAGATGGAGGGAGGGGCCCGGTGATAGCCAAGTAAGCTCTATGGACCGTGAATTCCTTGTCATGCCAAACCCAATGATCGTGCCCCACAGAAGGACGGGTCGTGTCTCTCAGAGCGTCGAGCAGTCCCAAGAAGTCGTCCAAGCACCGGTCAGAGAAGTTGGAGCGGAAGAAAGGCATCCAGTCACTGTTGTCCCAGCAAGCAACAACCCACGCTTCCGGGTCAAGGGCAAGAGAGAAGAGACGTGGAAAGCGAGAGGCAAGGTCTCCCTGATCGGTCCAATTGTCACGCCAGAAGGCAAAGCTCTCGCCGTTCCCCAAGATAGGTCTAAAAAAGGTCCGAAAGCTAGGGATTACCTTAAGAATACCCCTCCAAAAAAGGGAGGGAAAAGTTGTACCCCCAATCAAAGCGTGCGATGGTGCCGTACTGGTAATTGAGTAGATCTGCTGGAGGAGCCTGGTGCAGAGGTCATCGTTGTCGCCCCATATCCTAGCCACCCATTTGAGAAGTAAGGCCTCATTGAGGGCTGCCGGGCGGCGCACACCCAGACCGCCCTCATTCTTCGGGAGCGTAATGTCATCCCAACCAACATGATGCAAGCCCGCCCGACCACCCTTGCACCAAAGGAATCTCCGCATAAGCCCTTCCAGTCTTTTTCTGATGCTGGAAGGGAGTAGTCTTGTGGAGGAGTAATAGACTAGGATTGCGGAGAGTACTAACTTCAGGAGCACCAACCTGCCACCTTTAGAGAGTAGCATCGCTTTCCATCCTGCAAGCCTGCCCTCAACTCTCTCAATCAAGGGGAGCTAGTCAGATAGTCTCGATCTCCTGGTGGATAGGGGAAGCCCTAAGTAGTGAATGGGAAGAGTCAAACGTGTCATTCCCAATAAAGTGTTGCATGTCTCGGATTCAGCGTCCACCATAGAGAAAGGAACAAGCTTAGGTTTGGACCGGTTCAGCCGGAGACCAGACATCTCGCTAAAAAGCTCGAGCACCCTCCGACCATGTAGGCCAAGACATCCGTAGCAATGATGAAAAGAAGAGGGGCAAGAGGGAAACTTTGCTGAACGCCCCTTTGAGGTTGAAAATACCCGCCCTCAGGGCGGCCGTTCACGAGTATGGTCATAGAGGAGGTCGAAATACAACGCCTCATCCAGGTGATCCCTGTGGAAGGAAAGCCCCTTCTATGAAGCGCCACCCAAAGGAAGCGCCGGTCCAAAGTATCGAATGCCTTCGTTAAGTCAACCTTCCAGAGTAAGGATTTTGTCCCACAAAGCTTCCAGTCTACAACGATCTCAACAGTAGTGACCAATGAGTCAACGATCTGTCTCCCGGGGACGAAAGCCGACTGGAGATGGGAGATGATGTGATCATGAACTTTGTTGAGTCTGTACGCGAACACTTTGGCAACGATCAAGTAGAGGGCATTAGAGATCACAATGGGTCTGAAGTCTTCAATTCTGGTGGCCCCCACGAATTCAGGGAGCAGAATTACAAGGGCCTTGTTTACGAGCTTAAAACCAGCATTTCATCGGCAACATTCCTGAACAACCTCGAGAACTTCATCGCCCACCAGGTCCCAAAAGTCTTTGATGAACGAGACGGGGAAGCCGTTCGGACCCGGTGACCCGTCACGGTTAAGATTCCTGACTGCTGCCTTCAGTTCCTTGGGAGTCACCGTAAGAGTCAAGCTCAACGCGTCGACCTCCGACAGACGAGCCGCCCCCTCGCCAGACCAGTGCCGGAGGTGCTCATCGCCACGTTTGGAGAACTCCCTGAAGTAGTTTCCAATAGCATTTCCAGGCTCCCTGTTTCCTTCCACTCGTACGCTGTTGAGGACCATACTTCTGATAAAGTTGGTGCGCCACCTCCTGCTAGCAACCCTGTGGAAAAAAAGGTGTTTGCGTCCCCCTCTTTAAGCCATCTGTGCCTGGAGAGTTGTTTCCATTAAGCAACTCTTTTGCGGTCGAGACTGATTTTCGATTGCGCCTCCGACCGCTTGAGTAACTCGACCGACGGAAGTGGTCTTTCATCCTCTATTCCATCAAGGGAGGCAACGGAAACCTCCGCCTCCAATCTACTCACATGACGGATTGCCCGCGACTCCTGTTTGAAGACGCAGAGCCGGGCTCGGAGGGAGTCAAGCTTCATGACGAATCTGGTCTCCGCCAAGCCCGAAGTAATTGTCGACCTCCAATGAGATTCCACCAAGCTTCAGAAGGAGTCCTTGAGCAACCAAGCCTTCTCGTAGAGGAAAAGACCCCGAGGGGGCATGGCCTCCCCTGAGTCCCAGAGGATGGGCGAGTGATCCGACCAGGAGCGGGGTCTGGTCGAGACCGAGGACAGGGGGAAAGCCTCAAGGAATGCCGGCGAAGCCAAGAAGCGGTCCAGACGAGATCGAGATCCTGAGTTCCTCCAAGTGTACCTGATGTCAAGAGCATCCAGTATCTCCAACTCAAGAGAGTCGATCTGCTCGACGAAGCAGGTTGAGCCCGTGTCCTGGACACCCCGCGAACGAGGTCGGTCCGAAGAAATAAGTGTAACATTGAAATAACCCCCCACCAACCAAGGTATGCTAGGGGAAAAAGCACTAGCCGCACGAAGATCCGACCAAAGCTGATGTCTCGCAGTCGATGCAGATTCAAAGAAAATCTGACTCGATTCTAATTGACTCTAACTGATTCTAATTGACCCTGAACTAATTTTATCTACCAAAAAAAGTTGAGACTACAATCTTAATTTATTTAGATAAAATAAGCAAACTAATTAAAATAACTAATTGAGAACGAAATTAATTTGAAAAATCTCCAAATCAGCCCTTTGATTCAATTTGATTCGCTCTGCCAATTTATAAAATATTGCATCAACTATACTCAAGATATGTGATCCAGAATGGCCTTATTTCTACATCCCATGTCAGTTCTAGTGAGCAGAGACCAGACATGTTCACCAAGGCTCTAACCATAGGACCCTTTCAGAGATGTTGCTTATGCTTCAGCTTGATGGGGATTGTTGGCAAGCTTTTATGTTACATCATTGTTTTATAGTTATTTATTTCTTTTGTCCGTAGTATGTAATTTTCTCATTAGGATTTCTCTCTTCTATATAAGAGAATCTTTGGGCTCTACGAATAACACAAGTATTCTTTCTCCACAGAAGCCACCCAACTTTTGGTCATACTATCCCTACCGTCAAGCGCATCCATGGAGTCCCAGAAATCATCCCACAGAACTAACACAACTCTCTCCACACTTGTCTTGGCCCATACCTCCCTAGCAACAGGGCAGGTAAATAAAACATGCTCAACACTCTCCCCGTCCCCTTCATACTAGTACAAATGTCGTTACAACCAGGAAAAACCAGTGCTCTTCTATCCCTTGTCTTATGTCAATTCCTTCGCAGTAGCCAGGAAATAAATCACAAAGGAACCCTCGAATGTGACAAGTCTGTGAATTGATCTGAGACCAGTGCATGATCTCGACTCTCTCTTCTATAGGACAGTGAACCACCCAAACGCCTGGGATCAGTGATCTGCATATTCATCCATCTCTCCAACAATGGAAGAGTTTCAAGCAACAACATGAAATCCATGAATTGTTGATCCGATAATTTAGTATGAAATGAAGGTACCCATCGACTGCTTTCCCGACAATCTCTGACCGAGACCTCTGTTTTAGCTGCCAACACAAAAAGACACAGAAAACAGCTCCTCGAGGGACCCTGACCAGTCCAGTCATCTCTCTAAAATCTAAAAAGACATCCATCACGCATAACATGCATCATAAGCGGCAAGACATCCAAGAGCACAAAGCGAGTCCCCTTCCAAAAGTTGTAAAGCGGAGAACACCGTCGTATGGATCTAAGGGATCGGTAGAAATCCTATAAATAGATAGTAAAGTTCTATACATCAAATCGACCCCTCCATTTACAAATTCGGATCACCCACTTCACCAGCAAAGCTCGATTCATTGTATCCAGATTGCATATCCCCAATCCACCATCCTCCCTTGCTAGTATTACAGTCTTCCAACCAACTAGAGGCATCCCCTGCAACTCTCGCACTGATGTCCAGAAAAAATGACTAATGATCATCTCAAGCTACCCCTTTACCCCAGTGCGTAGGAGGCAAGATCAACAACAACAATGCCTAGGGTCAGCTACATGAATTCTTTGACTTCAGATATATTTTGGGTCAAGCTCGGGTTTATTTCCAAAAAACTAAGATCCCTTCGTATAGTCTCATTCCAATACTTCTTAGGACGTCTTCACCCCCTCTTAACCGGCTCAACATCATAAAACTCGCATCTCCTAACCGATGCATCAGTTGACCTCCATTGCAAATGGTCAAACCATCATAAGCGGTTTTCTCGCATCTTATCCTCGACCGAAGCTACACCAACTTTCCTCCTGATTGCATAATTCCGAATACGATCTTTACATGTGTTTGTGTGTGTCTACACATCCACCTTAGCATTTTCGTTTCTCCTACTATCATTTTATGCACATGTTTATGGTTCACAGGCCAACATTCAGATCCAAAGAGCATATAAGGTCTTATGGTTGCTTTGTAGAACTTCTTTTGATTGTTAAAGAAATTTTCTTATCACAGAGAACAGTAGATGCTCCTCTCCACTTTAACCAGCCTGCATTTATTCTATTAGTAACATCTCCATCAATTTCTCCATCAAGTCGCAAAATAGATCCCAGGTATCTAAAAGATTCTCTCTTCTGAATGTTATCATCACCGATATTTACTCTGATTCCTTCATCATTGCTTCCATCAAAAGTGCACTCCATATATTCAATCTTAGCCCTACTTATACGAAATACTTTAGTCTCTAATGCATGTCTCTCGACTTCAAGCTTCTCATTTACTCCATTTCTAGTCTCATCAATCAATACAATATCATCAACAAACAACATACACCAAGGTATCTCATCCTATATGTGAATTGTCAACTCATCCATAATCAAAGTAAAAAGAAATGGACTCAAAACTAACCTACAATGTTGATGACAAAATAGTCAATCTTCCCAGAATGCATCCTTACACAAGATAAAGCACTATCGTGCATGTCCTACAAATGAAGACTTAAAAATTTGGGAATATGATAACTATTTGGTAATGACTTGTCTTATGAATAGTATGGAAAAGAAGCTTGCGGCAAAATTTACTATATAAGAAAAATGCCAAGTATCTGGATCAATCTTGAGAAGAATATTCCTAGAGATCTGGTAAAATTCATTTCATCTGTATTTATCAAAGGATCTAGTTGACCAACAAGAATGGCATGCCATTTATTAATTGTTTTACCATTATCGAGGGCCTCTTCGATGAACTTGTGGTCTTTGGACCCGCTTAGTATGACAAGCAAATTACTCGGAGAGCAAGATGGTTGATATATAGATTCTTCGATGACATCAATCATTGATACCATGTCGTTAAAGATCATATTCATATGCTTACCTACAAATGCATTCCTGGTCTGAAGATTTTCTACAATCGTCTTCAGAAGATGTTACTAGAGATCATGTCATTTAACATGATATTGTCCCATCCATGGTATCAAATATCAATTTCAATATTGTTTCTCAATAGCCCAAAAAGGAAAATCTCAAGGATTTTGGTGTTATTGCGATGTGGAAATAGATCTGAAAATGATTTTTTTTCTCAAATATTAAGATTCTTAATATTATTATTAAAGTAAATAAGATATAAATACATATTATTTGAAAAAATAAAGGTGCTACGAGGTTTCACTCATACACATCTTGTGCATAAATTATTGACATAATATATTATAAAGGTAACTCACCATGGCCGGCCCCAAGTTCGGGTAAATTGAGGAGGGTCGCGCGTTAGGTAACCGACAATCAACACAATAGAGACAAATTTTTAAATAGTATTCTTTTTAGAATAGTCTCAACGCATCTCTGATTTTTTCATCGTGAATTTATGCAAACATTTAGATTTCCTTGGAGTGTTCCCTACTAGCGATGCATTGCATCGCCCTAATGCAATGAGAAGCTAGCAAGAGCCACTACATCGTTGCATGGATGTAGTTGAAAATTTGTAAGGATTTTCACATGAGGAAAGCATGCGAGTAAATAAGTTAATTATGCAGCATCGTCGTCCGAATGCAGTCCAAAATATGCAACGATTTTCACATGATGGATGTATGCAATTAAAGAAGTTAGTCCAAAATAGATTGCAAAGGAAGTTGTGGATGGGTAGTTGGAATATTGGCACTTTGACTGGCAAATCGATGGAGATAGTAGATATAATTGAAAGAAGGAAGACTCAGATACTATGTATCCAAGAGACAAACTCGGTTCGAGAGAAAGTGAGGGAGATCGAGAAGATGGACGTCAAACTTTGGTATTCATGTAAAGATAAGGGAAGAAATGGTGTTGGAGTGGTTGTTCATAAGGAATTGAAGGATTATGTGGTTGAGGTGCAATGATGCGAGGATCGGATTATTTTGCTAAAATTGGTACTTGAAGAAGAAATTCTGAATATCATCTCAGTTTATGCACCGTAAATTGGTTTAGATGAAAGGATTAAACAAGCTTTTTGGGAGGATTTGGATAAGATTATGCAGCGAATACAAATAGAGATGATTTGTCTAGGTGGAGATCTTAGTGGACATGTGGGAAAGGATGCTTCAAGGTATGCTACTGTTCATGGAGGCCATGGCTTCGGATATAGAAATGAAGAGGGAAAAGACATTCTGGATTTTATAACGACTTATGATCTTTTCATAGCAAACACTATTTTCAAGAAGATGGAGGAGCATTTAATTACTCGTAATAATGGCCCGACGAGAACACAAATATATTACATTGCATTGAGGAGAAGAGATCGATTGCGTTGCGAAAATTGCAAAGTAATCCCAATAGAGAGTTTGACAACTGATGCAAATAGAAATTCGCAACAATGGAAAATAATTAATTTGACAGTGGAAACATGGTGGAAGAAGAAATTGGAGGCATGGAGAAGAGAAAGCACGTCGGTTGCACAGGAATCGAGAAAGAGAATCGCGGAGATCGTGTGGTGGGAGAAGAGAGCCGGTGAAGAGAGATGAGATAATTCTCAAAATAAATTCAACTTCAATTGTCTCAAAATAATAGACTATCACCCCTTTATATAGGAGGGATGGGATTACAGAATTAGAAAAGGAATTTCAAATTTAAAATTCAAATTTGACTCTAACCTATCTTAATTGACTTAAACCGACTAACTAACTTAAATAACCAATTAACTATTTAATTTGATATCACATGCGATCTCTTTATTTAAAATAAAATTGCGACAACACAATTATTTATAAATAAAATGAGACTCTAATTAAAGGACGAAAATAGATAAATAGGACCTTATTTATTAATTTCACGCTGCATCAACTCTCCTCCGCTTGAAAAATTCATCTCCTGACAAATCGCTTGGCCTTCCGGCTTGACGTTTGATGTATGTAAATCAGCGTTCTCAATCATACCTTGGAAGAACTGATGCAAAGAAAATGGCGGGATCCACGCGAACATGGTGCAATGTTTATAACCGTTAATGTCGTGATGGAAAAGCATGTGTGGCGCAAATGTCAGCGTCCATGCAGATTTCGCCCCTTTGATGTGGTGCAAAAAAAATTGATGGGGCATCTTCATGTCGATCATCTCGGCTTTCGAAGGGTCCATAGCAAATGAATGGCACAAATTTAGGAATGGAGGAGATGTGGGTAATGAACTAGACCATAGGATCTTTAAATAGGTGAAACCCACATTCTTAATCCTAATTGGATGAGGAAGCCTCCCAAATTTCTTTCTTTCAGTACTCCCTTGAAAATATTCCTGCACCAGGGAGATGGACTACAAGTTTCGTACCCCTTCATTTAAAATATCTCCTCTTAAATGCCCCCCATCTTTAACCTTTATGCAAAAGGTTTTAAAATGAGGAATACTTCTGCAATTTTTTTAAATCCCTGCCAAATCCCTAATTTTACAGGATTGGCTCTTGGGGAACAAGCCAATAGTCCGAGGGATATATTTTTCCTTCCCTCGACATGGGTGGCGCCGAACCTTAAGTCTAGAGTTATGGAGGCATTGACTGCTTGAGATCGAGCAGGGGTGGTAGAATTTGGTAGGACAGGCGGTGGCACGGGTTGGGAGGGATAGAGTGGTGGTGCGAGCGATGGGAGGAGGTGTTGGAGGTGGTGTGGGTTTAAGGTGGTGGGGGAGATGGCAGGTAGAGATGGGGAGGATGGAGGCGATGGGGGGAACGACAGCAACAGTGGGGCAGGGGGATTCGTTGGCGATGCGAGGATGGCGGTGGCAAGGTTTGGAAGAGGAGATGGCGACGGTGTAAAGCCGGGAGGGGGTGGCAACAACAACGGGGATAGTAGGTTCGGGTTGTGGCAGTAGCGAGCGGTGGTGGTGGTGGTGGCTTGACGATGCGAAAGGGGTGGGCGCAGAAGCAAGGAGAGTCCTGGCAGAGGAGGGCACGACATCGAGAATGGAGGGGGAAGGTGACAATGTTGGCAATGGGGAAGGGGTTGGGGAAAATAGATGGCGGCGGAGTGGTAAGATGGATGGGTGGGATGGGGTCAGCGGTCTTGACGTTGAGGAGGACGGCGATACAGGGCTAGAGTGGTGGGAGGAAGGGCGGAGGGGGTGCCGGGGTCGGTGTGGCCGTCGAGGGTGCAAGAATGGTGAGGAGGGTTGTGAGGGGCTGACATGGTTGCTGGAGGTGGGAGGGTGACGGAGGGGAGGTTTGGTGGTGCGAGAGGAGGTGTTGGCGGCAACCACGCTTGAAGCAAGCGCGGTAATGACCGTGTTCGACGTGTGTGCAACAATAGTGGGGGTGCGAGCTCGTGCGGAGGCAGCACTGTAGGTGGTGACAGTTCGTGATTGGAAGGAGCAAGACACGTGATTGGCACCTACTTAGGTGGTGGCGCAAGGCTGGCGTGGCCACCAATGGGGTGATGGGGGCGAGGAGATGATGCGAGGGGGGGACAGGAGGTGGTCATGGGTGTGTCGAGGCAGCGGCGGCGGTGTCGAGGGGCTGTAGGGAATGCGAGGGGGTTGTGGGAGGGCCCAACAGCAGTGTCGGTACGGGTGGTGTCGGTAACCCGTGGGAGGGTTATGCATGGAGTCGGGGTCCATTTCTCCTCTACCTGCAGGTCTGAAATGACGTGAACATCAAGCAGATCGTCTTCGATGGTCAGTTTTTCAAGGCTTTCTTCATCGTGAACTTGGATGGAAGCTTCGAGGGCACGAGGTGGGGTATCAACGACCTTTTTGGCAGCGATTTCGGCGGCGCTTAAGGTTTCAAAATTAGCAACCAAATCTTGTAATTTTGATTGGAAGCGAGCAATATGCTCATCATCACCTTGTTGTAGGCTTCGTCGGCTCGTCATTTACGTTCTGACGAATGATAGTCTTTCATTGCATGTCGGTGCGAACGTCTGGACGGATCGTTAGATCGTGAGGATGATCTAGATGCCATGTCTGATACCAAATGATGTAAATAGAAATTTGCAACGGTGGAAAATAATTAATTTGACGGTGGAAATATGGTGGAAGAAGAAATTAGAGGGATGGAGAAGAGAAAGCATGCCAGTTGCATGAGAATCGAGAAAGAGAATCGTGGATATCGCGTGGAGGGAGAAGAGATCACGGGAAGAGAGATGAGATAATTCTCAAAATAAATGCAACTTCAATTATCTCAAAATAATAGACTACCACCTCTTTATATAGGAGGGATGGGATTACGGAATTAGAAAGAAATTTCAAATTTAAAATTCAAGTTTGACTTTAACTTATTCTAATTGACTCTAACCGACTAGCTACCTTAAATAATCAATTAACTATTTAATATGATATTACATGCGATCTCTTTATTTAAAATAAAATTACAACAACTCAATTATTTATAAATAAAATGAGACTCTAATTAACAGACAAAAATAAATAAATAAGACTATATTTATTAATTTCACGCTGCAACAACAACCCAGCGACGCTTCTTAGTCGAGGATGTTCAAATAAAAGGTATTGTAAATAAAAGGAGAGATACCAAGATCACTTGAACAGGATGGTTAAATATTAAATTGAAGTAATCAAGCTTTAGGGAGAAGGTTTTAGGAGATTATCTTGGGATTGTAATGGAAGTGTAAACGAGATGTGGGAGGCAGTAACATCTTGTATCTAATGGATAGCCAAAGAGATGCTAGGCAAGTCAAAGGGAGGATATATAGGATGGAAGGAGGCTTGATGGTAGGGTGGAGGGGTATAAGATAAACTCAAAATTAAAAGAGCGTGCTTTAAAGCTATGTCTAAGCGTGCTTTAAAGCTATGTCTAAGGATAGAATAGAGGAAATTATCACAAACTACAAAATAACGAAGAAGGTAGCAAAGAAGGTTGAGATACCTTGGTGTGTGTTAGTCGTTGATGATATTGTGTTGATTGATGAGACCAGAGATGAGTAAATGAGAAACTTGAGGAAGGAGACATGCATTAGAGATGAAAGGATTTTGTATAAGTAGGGCTAAAACTGAATATATGGAGTGCACTTTTGATGGAAGCAACGGTGAAGGAATCGGGGTAAAGATTGGTGACAACAACATTCAGAAGATGGATTCTTTTAGATACTTGAGAACTATTTTGCAACATAATGGAGAAATGCATGTAGAGAGGAGCCTATACTATTCTCTGCGATGAAGAAAAATCATTTGAAAATCAAAGGAAAGTTTTACAAAGCAATTGTGGGACCTGCTATGCTCTATGGATCTAATGTTGGCTTGTAAACCATAGACAAATGCAGAGAATGACAGCAGTAGAAATAAAAATGCTAAGGTAGATGTGTGGACACACATGTAAAGATCGGATTAGGAATGATGCAATCAGGGGAAAAGTTGGTGTAGCTCCGATCAAGGATAAGATGCGAGAGAACCACTTAATGTGGTTTGTCCATGTGCAAAGGAGATAAACTAATGCACCAGTTAGGAGATGCGAGTTTTGGGATGTTAAACCAGCTAAGAGAGGGCGAGGAACGCCAGAGAAGTGTTGGTATGAGACTATACGAAGGGATCTTAGTTTTTGGACCTAAGACTGAGATTGACCCAAGATAGATGAGAATGGAGGCGAAAATCCATGTAGTCAATCCTACTTAATGTGGGAAAAAGTTTTGTTGTTGTTGTATATTATAAAGATAAAAAAATATGCAACTGAGAATAGAATGCATAATTCATTGCATGTATATTGATAAAAGAATTTATACAATATATTAAATAATAGATAAAGGCACTAGGTTACAAATACTTATTCTCTTTTATATGTTTAATAGACAATTTCAAATCGATTGCTCATCTCCAATAGTTTGGATTGTCTCATTGTGGTTGTTATCAAGCAATGGTTAACGTAACAAGAATGATATGATGTGAAGATTTAGAGATTCAACAAGAAGAGTACATGCATCAACCCATGGTTCCATTTTGAGGGGATGTGTCAAAGAGTTTGCATGTTAGACAAGCGCATCTATGGCCTTAAGCAACTCCCTAGACCTAGAGCTTGTTTCAAAAATTAACTAATCGATTCAAGGTAAATGATTTGCTCAACCAACACCATATCATTCTCTTTTTTGTGATAGAGCCACAGAAAAATTTGCATTTCAAATCTATATTAGATATCATTGTTATAAGTGATGACCCTCGAGATATTTGAGTGACCCCAACCTTCCTTAACAAGGACCTTAGTAATATAAGATACCTTTTGGGAAGGATAATGTATGCTACTTTATGAGAAGAGTTTGCTGAGAATCGGATAGGGCTCGTTTTATATCAAAGAAAGTGTGTTACCCATCTTTTGGAGAAAACAACAATGTTAAGATATAGTCCAACCATTGTCACTCGGGATCCAATGTTCACGTTTATGATGATGATACAATGGATACAGTTGCCATAGTATAGTGCTTGTTGGAAATCTACTCCATGCCACAATCATTTATTCTGATATTGCCCTCGGTATTAGAAAGATTAGTCAGTTTACGAATAAGCCTAAGAAAATACTTTGGGATGTTGACATGCTTCTATAATGACATTCAAGTATCTTAAAGTTGAACCAAAAAGGCGACTCTTTTTCTTCATTGGGAAATACCTTGATTTTATGTATATACCGGTGTCCACTAGGGGTGATCAGATCAGGTCCACTTTTGTTCGAGGCAACCCAACCCAAGATCCTTTTAATTTGATCATGACCAGCAAAGCCCTTTGCTATCGGGCCCCTGACCTGATATGACCCAATTAACATGGACTAAACTCCAGGTTTGGCCATAACATTTAATTTTTGTCGGAGGGTTCTTGGAGAAAGAACAAGTGTAACTGGTAGAGGATGAGCTAGTAACTAAAAGATGAGAGCAAATAATCATCAAGAGAATTAATGCAGCACGCTACAAATAAATAGGATTTTAATTTTAGTCCGTTAATTAAATTTTGGTCAAGTAATTTATTTAGTCTGTTACATTTTTATCGAGATCACATGTGATCTCGATTTAATTAATTAGTTGATTAAATTAGGTAGAGTCAATTAGGATAAGTTAGATTTGAATTTTGATTTTGTTTCTATTTTTGTAATCACATCCCTCCTATATAAGGGGCGGTAGTCTCTTGTTTTAAAGACAGATCAAAGTTGAAATTAAATTGAGATTTATCTCATATCTCTCTCCCTTTCTCTTTTCCCTCCACGCGATCTCCGCGCTTCTTCTTCCCCCAAATCTCTCGCAACCGGCAAGCCTTCTCTTCTTCCACCCTCCATTTCTTCCACCAAATAATTCCACCTTCAAAATTTATATCTTACCGTTGCAAAATCTTATTTGCATCAATTGATATCAGATCATGGCTTACATATCCTCTTCACGATATAACAATCTAAACTCGAGTCGTCGCCATGAGTCGTATTCACAACAAGAGAGGTACAAACATCGCCTCTAGTCAAGCATCATGGTGCAACAGTGGAGAAATTCATGGTTCAACATAGATATTTTTATGGTACAAGTAGAAAAAGACCACAATGGAGAAAAAAATGAAGAAAAAGAAGAAAAATCCCAACATAGCCTACTGTCCATGCTATTTCTGATGAGTCATCACCTTCGGAATCAGCTATTTCATCACATCTGGTTGTCCCAGCACCGCCCATACATTACCAGGTACTCCCACAGCCTTCTTCGCAATCTCCCCCACCATTCAAACTCACATCGGCACTGCCGCCAACCTCCATGCCACCACCTTCCGCCACCAGAATCGCCCCAGCAGCTACCCCGCAACCCCTCTCCACCGCCCCAACATCTAACCCAGCCCCACCGCTGCCCACTCCATCCTCCCACACCACCAGCCCTCCTCTCCCCTTTCTCTGGTGCATCCCCCGAAACCCCCCCCACACACACTTCCTCCTTATGCAGTCGCCACCTCAGTTCCTGATGCAAAATGAATTTTGCAACGACAGAAAAATAAATTTTATTGTGGATTTTTGGTGGAGAACAAAATGGAGTGGTTGAGAGGAGAAAACTCATCGGAGAATGAGGGATTTTGGAGAAGAGAATCGTGGAGATCGAGTGGGAGTGGGAGAAGTAATAGAGAGAGATAATAATATCAATTTTAATTGTAATCTGACATCTTTTACAATAGACTACCATCCCCTTTATATAGGAGGGGAGGAATTACAAAGATAGAAATAAAATTCAAATTGACTCTAATTGATTTGAGTCAAAATTCAAATATACCTCATCCTAATTTGACTCTAATTCGAAATTCAAAATTCAAATTTAAAACCTACTAACTAATTTGAGATCGTGCGCGATCTCTTATATTTAAATAATTGTAACCACTCGATTAATAATTAGACTCTAATTAACGATGAAAAATAAATAAATCCCTATTTATCTGATTCACACTGCATCAGTTCTCCTCTGCTTGATAATTTCGTCTCCGGGCGAATCACTTGGATCTTCGACATGCCGTTGGACAATTCGATCTTGAAATTGTAGCTTCAAATTCCCCCAATTATATCCTTTTCAACGTTACATGTGTAGTTTTTTCTAATTGGAGGGCATCTCTACAATTTTTGTACCCCTTCATCTCTTGTTAAGTTACCTCCAACCATATTTTTTAAACAAAAATTGGGTGGAGAGGTCTTT
The DNA here is from genome assembly GCA_037367405.1 of Ottelia alismoides. Classification (NCBI taxonomy): domain Eukaryota; kingdom Viridiplantae; phylum Streptophyta; class Magnoliopsida; order Alismatales; family Hydrocharitaceae; genus Ottelia; species Ottelia alismoides. Next base: position 217,873 of record JAZKJV010005962.1, on the reverse strand, counting down.
TTACAATTTCCACAAATCAACACCTTTGGATCCCTAAATTGAAGGGATTCATTCTTTACGGGGGCGGCTAGGGTTCCCTTCCAGCTGCGGTGACGACATCGTCGAGGTGGGGGCTGCAGGCGGGTCATGCGTTGCGTAGATGGCGCACAAGCGGGCGACCACGAGGAAGCGTGGTGGCAGAGCGCTGGTGGGGTCTCGCGGGGGTAGCATGCAGTCGATGCGAAGGCAGACAGGCGTGTTGACGAGGATGGGGGTTGTGCCGCAAGGATTTCAGGGACGGTGAGTGGGGGCGTTGTAGCTGGGGCTGGCAGCATAGGAGGTGTGAGGGAATCGTTGGGAGAAGGCGGTGACAACGGTGGGGCAGGGGGGTTAGCGGTGGTGCATAGATTGCGGGAGGGGGCGCTGGGGGTACGAGGGAAGCAGGTGGGGTCTGTGGAAGTTGGACGACGCAGAAGGGAGGGGGTAGCGGCAGCATGTAGGTGTGGAGGTGGTTGGGTTCGGCGTTGGAGGGCAGGGAAGGGAGGTCTGGTGGTGCGAGGGGCGGAGCGGGTGGGGTGGGCAGCGGTGGCAGTGAGGCTGGGGACTACGGGGGAGTAGGCGATGGGGCCGGGGGGATTGCTATTGCGACTGGAGTTGAGTTCGGTGGGGGTGCGGTTGGGGAAGTTCGAAGGGCAGGCATCGGGCTGGAATGAGAGTTGTAGGTGTGGTAATGGCGAGAGGGACCTGCGACTGCGAGGGGGTCTTGGGTGGTGCCGGAGTCGAGTCCTCTGGTGGTTGCAAGCCTGAATCTGTATGGACAGCAAGCAGATTTTTGTCGACTATTTTTTCTTGAAAACAGGCTGGACAACGAACAGATTATTGACGACGTCATTTTTTTCCTCTGAAATGAGATGGACAGCAAGCAAATCGTCATTGACGGTGTGTTTTTCACAATTTTCTTCCTCGTAGGTCTGGATGGCGGCTTCTACGATTGAGGACTTTGATTCGGCAGCGCATAGGGTCTCAAACTTAGAAATCAAAACCCGTAGTTTTGATTGGAAATCGAGTAATATGCCCATCAACTGCTTAGCGTAGGCTTCATCACAATTTGATGCAGTGTTGTCGATGCTTCCTCTTCGTAGCTGGACCTCCACCGCGAGAAGCCTCCCTCTCCTGCCGCCGCTTGGTCGAGGCCATAACCCCGCCGATCATCTTCATCTGGAGCTCAGGAATGTGTATGGACCTTCAGGTAACCCCTTAGTCTTTCCTAGCTCTGCATTTTATCAAATCTTTCCACTGTTCGCCGACGTTGCTCCGCCATCTCCGACCAGCCGGTCGGAGCTTTGTCACCCACATCCATCTATTTCGATACCCTCCCATGCTCACTCTCCATCCTGCTACGTGACCTAATCACCCTAATCTTAGCCTGCATAGCCAGGATTAGATCTAAGATCTCCCTCTATCGCGACCGCCAGAGATCAAGCTCCATTCCCCGTCGCTTCTTTGGTTTTCATCCCTAAAAACCCAGACCGGAGCATAGCTCCGAATCAGAGCATCTCGTTACAAGTTCTGTCCTATGCAGGGACCATTCAGACCACCCTCTCCCAACCTCGTCGGAGCAGCTCCAGATCCCCTCTGCCGTCACACCGATCAGACCGTTGGAGCACCCATATAAGCTATTCACCTAACGCGGAACCGTCCCACGATTTCACCGATACCTGCTGATCTCTCATCGGGGCCGAGGATCTCATCCTTGGCTCTGGCGAAGTACGTCTAGGCACAATTCTTCTGGACGTCTTCTCCGTCGTTGGATTGACGACACCCTCCAGATTCCATCTCGAGCGTCCATCCATCCGAGGAACGGTCGCGTACGTGCCATGACCCCGACCAGCCGACACCGTCAGATCTGACACCTGACGCCTGTAGAGCTGCATGATCTTACCCCCACCAACGGCCGACACATGGCTGACCACACGCGACTCACGTGCCATCGAGGGTATATTGCTCTTTTTATCCTGCGTTTATTTTAGTTTGTGTTTTAGTCTGTAAACTAAAAGTTATAGTTGGACCTTTTTGCATATTAGTCCTTGTAGTTTTAGAAATTTGCACTTTAGTCCTTACAGTTTGGAGATACGTGCTTGGTCACGTGAAAAGTGGGTATTTGCATTATCTGTCATGAACTTTTCCTGTGTTATTTATTGAAGGAATGTTTTCAATTTTGCATGTATGGCCATGTGAACGATAATTTGGTGCATGTGCATATTTTAGTGGATAAATTGCATTTCTAGCCCTGGACTTTTATTAGTTGTTATTATTTAGTCTGAAACTTAAATAAATTGCTGTTAGGTCCCTGTAACCTGTGTGTCTTGTTTTTAAGCAAATAAATATCAAAACTACTCCAAAAATTCCAAAAATTTTACACTAAGCTCCTGCTACTGTGTAGTATTTTTGATAATTTTTGTGAGGCATTTTGATTTTATTTGGTATTTTCTAAAATTAAAAAACCCTAAAAATTGTCTCAGTCTATTTTGAAAAATCAATTAAAAGTATAGAAAATTGGTTAAAATTTAAAAATAAATAGTATTTGTTTGTTTTTTCGTGGTTTACTTTTGTATGATTTTTGTTTCATTCTCTTTTATAAAACACCTAAAAATTGAAAAAGGCTAAAAACTTTATAAAAATTATTAAAAATTCATTTAAAAAAGTTTTCAATTTCTATAGATAGTTTTATTTTATATTTTCACCTAAAATTGTTGCCGGAATTTTATAGGCAATTTCGATATTTTTAAAGTGTATTTTCATTTATGATGCACATTGTTTGCATTTTCCTCTTTCTTCTATTTTTAGAAAAGTATATAAGAATCAGAAAAACACCATAAAATTCCTAAAAATATCTGAATATTTTGAAAGCATAAAAGTATTTTTATTTTGAATTTTTGAATAATTTTAGGTCTTTAAATAATTGCTTGAGTGTTGCTTTTTTCCTTTTCTTTATTTCTTTTCTTAGTAGAAAATCATAAAAAATTAAAAATTAAAAACCACCAAAAATTCCTTTATTTCCTTGATTACCTGACTACTTCGTATGTTTCATTCTGTGCTCCTTGTGTTCGACTCCTGTGGCTATACCAGGTTAAATAAGTAGCAAGACCGCTTGCCTTGGTTTTTATGTTTGTTTGATTTCGTTGGTGGTCTACATTTTCTCGGTGAGCCCGTTTCGAGTGGTTGAGATCGCAACGACCTTTGATATCACTTAACCTTAGTCGCTCAGGCCGCACTAGCTAGCCATAATTAAAGCAAAGAAATATCAATGTTGAAATAAGCTCTCTTTCCACAAAGTCAATTATCAAAAGAGCTTCCACCAAAGGTGAGTGCTCCCAACCATTTCAAAGTGTCCACTTGGACCACCGCTATTAGGACTAGGAGTCGGGATTGGACCAAAAAAGGGCCTTTCATCATAAATGCTACAAGTTTGGGTGTAGAAGGTACGATAGGTACTCAAAAAAGGCACACCCTTGTGTACTCCCCGGAAATAAGTGTAGACGACTCCAACTTCTCTTGACAGGCGCACTGATCAACACCAAAAATATGCGTTGAGTAATAAGACACTTGAGAGAATCCTTGTTCTAATGAGAGGGAGAGAAGAAATGACACAATCCTATGCCCTCCATCAACTGGCCATCATCTACACTTTCAAGTCTGACAACTAATGAGACGGTAGATTGGATGCAAGAATGGTTTATTCCCTAGTGTTGAGGATTGGGTTCTTAGGAGATTCTCTTGGACTGGAACCTTGGGTGACATTGCGAATCTACTCTTGTAACTGCAATCCACACTTAATGTCATATCCCTTACTATATATGTATACAAAGAGACTCTGATGATTAGGGAAATTGGATACCTTTTGACTAGAGCTTGGTTCAGCTTAGAATTTTAGGATCTCTAAAATCGAGAGTTCTTGAACGAATCAAGTCTTGGATTCACATGCACAGTCAGGGGTTATTCCAACTTATTTATTCTTTATTTGCTCTAGGACTAGCAAAATTTAAGTATAAGGGGTGATGAATACACGATTCGTCATCTCAATATATTAATCTTAGCAAAATCCCTGAGTAAAATCTCAAATAAATGTCCTTAAAATCAATAAATTAATATAATGACTCTTGTAAAAAAACACTAAGTATTGTATATTAGATTGTACAAAATAAATTAACAATAAAAAGCCGCAAAACTAAAGGAGTTTTTTACCTATAAATAGATCAAAACTTCATGCATTTTTAATAATTTCATCGCAACTCCTTTTTGGCTAATTCTTTCTCTGACTTATTTGTAAAAAAATGTAAATAAAAATTACAAAAATACAAAGTAAATTTCATCTCAAATAAATACTCCTAGATCCTAAAGATAAAAAGCTGCAAACTCCAAATTCTCGCTCCGTATGAACTCCAAATTCACCAAACTTTACTTTTAAAGTTCGAGTTAGAAAATTATCTATCCAATGAAAGTAGTTTCATTAAAATCGGAGCTCGTTTACAAAATTTAGGTTTTGGGACCTGGGTGTACTTTGTATATAATGTATATATCTTTCTTTCTTCTTCTTTTATTTACTTTTCTTAATTACTAAAAAATCTTAAAAAAATCATTGTTGCGTTGTATTTTATTTCTGATATTTTATTGTATTTTTTGTTTTAAATATCTCTTATTGAAAATACAAAAAAATATAAAATTAGAAAAGCAAAAAATGTACATGTTGTTTTTATTCTTTTGTAAATTCTCCATTATTTTCCTTCTATATATTTTATTGTATTTTAGTAGCCTACTTCATTTTATTATTATTATTTTTAATTCTCATTCTCTACAATAACTACCCATTCAACTTCATTCTTCCACCATTTTTTCTAACTTGTAATTCAACTCCACCTCCATTCTAACCTCCATTCCACTCCACCTTCATTCCAACCTCCATTTTTTCCATCTCTTTATATACATCCCATCCTCCTCATTTTGCACTTGATCCATCTTTATGTGAAGAGAGCCTAGTTCCCAGAGTTGAATCAGTGGCAGCGACACAGTCGCGGTTGAGCGATGACAACCCTCTCTCCGGTGAGATCCGTTGGCTTCTTGCCAACTTCGCACCCGCAACCGCACGTTGCTCGAGCTCATCGCTCGCCGATGATTCGTGCAAAGACCACGCTTCTCGAGAGCACACCATAGGCGACTATCTCTATCGTAGGTAAGTTTTTTTTCATCTTGTCATCGTCATTATCTTTTGCAATTTTTTATCACACCACTGCCATTACATCTCCATTTGTCCATCTTCATCATATTAGTTCCATCACCACATTCACTCCCATCATTCTCATATTTGGTTTCTGTTCACTATTTAAGAAAACCCTAGAAAAATTAAATTTAAAAAATAAAAAAAATTCATTTCACAATAAGAAAATAAAAATAAAGTTTTTTAAAAAAGGAGGAGGGAGTAGCAGCGGCTCCACCGCCGCCCCCTCCCCCTTCTTCCACGGCCATCGGCCACCGAGGCACCCCCACACTCCTCCGCCATGGCACCACCCATCTCCGGTCGAGGCTCCCTGCTGCTGACCTCCCCTTCCAGTCACGTCCCCGCCGCCCCTACCACCGACTTCCCCTTCTACAGCACAGAGCGGCTCACCGGCCCCAGCTTCATCGGCTGCTCTCCGCGAGACCGCGTGCGGCGGCGCCGCCCTATCTCAACTCGTCCCGCCTACCGCTGCCCCTAGCGGCCCTTCTCGTACTCTACGCGCGGGCCGTGCCGGCCGCCATCCCCCTTCCACCGCCTGCAACAAACGAAGACAAAGGTGTATTTTTTTATGTAAATATTTCATGTTTTATCCTATATGTTTTCTTATTTGCAAAATAGTCCTTGTACATGTTTGTTTGTATGTTTTAATTCCTGAATTTGCACAGACGTCCATGTGTTTGTCTCTTAATTTGGAGCTCATTTGAGCATCACTTTAGTTTGAGCAATTAATTCCATACCATCTGGAGATTTATTTGTATTTTTGTGAGTTATGATGAATTAATTAAAATTATCCAAGTTAAATTCTGCATAATTTACCCAATCTGGTCCCTTAAATTTATATTTCACATATGGTTGCTCCAAAAATAATGAAAAAAATCAGGAATGATGCCTTGAAATGTGCTTTAATTACTTTCCAAATTCTATCTCAATTGGAGTTGTCTTGCGCTTAAATAAATTTTAGAGTGATTTTATTGATTAATTTTTATTTAAATCCACAAACATTATTTTTGCAAAATTTCAACTCTCCTGGATTGCCTCTATAAATATCTCTTTGAGATAATTTTTATTATGGGTAATTTATTAATACGAATTTATTAGGAATTAAATACTAATATTAGGAATTAAATACTTATTATCACTATGTTTTCACCATAAAATTCATAAAAAATTCGTATTGTATCAAAAAATTCCAGAAAAATTATGTAGCATCCTTGCATCATGTTTTGATTCTACTAAAATTTTCATAATTTTATATTTTGTTTGTGTGAAAATTTGTGAAAAAACCCATAAAAAGTATGTATTTTTTAATGTTGTATTTTACTTTCTAAAATTCAAAAAAAATGTTTTGTATTCTTCTCTCGATTACGGTTCTAGGAAAAATATAATTTGGCTAAATCTGATTAATTTTGAATTAAAATTAATTTGTCTAAGTTGTGTGCTTTCTTAGTATCTTAATTAAATCGCATATTACATCTCATATTCTTTTTGCATTAAAAAATACAAATGTACCATTTGGAAACCTAGACCTAATTATTCTAAATTGAACCCAAAGTCGTTCCTTTGCCTCCCTGTGTTCAACCCTGGACTTGCTCGGGATATAAATTAAAGCCGAGACACTCTTCACAGAGATTCTTGTCTCGGTTCTGACTGATTCGCTAAGTACCCATATTACAATGAGTGCAGATTAATCAAGTGCCTAGTGATCGATCAAAGGGTATATTTCCTTTTAGCCCTGGCTTATTTCCGCATTTAGCTTTACTCTATTAAATGAATGTTGTAGTTGAGACACTTTACAGTTTGGACCTTGCGTTTTTGGATATTTGCATTTTAATCCCTCTCAGTTTGTAGCACGTGTATGATCACGTGATTTATGGGTCATTTGCATATTATTTCCTGAACTTTTACGATGTTATGGAATGTATGAAAGGTTTTAATATTTGCATTTATACCTTGGTTAGTCTGGATCACGTGTGTTGCATGCCTTGACTGGGATTTTTGCATAATAGGTCCTAGACTGTTTGATTGTTTTATTCTTTGGTATGCGATCTTATTTTCTTTGCACATTTGTCCATGTAAACCATGCTTTATTATATGTTGTGTCTTGAACTTAATAAATAACTATTTGATTCTAAAAATCACCTAAACATTACCACTAACTCATGTTCGCATGTAAGATTTATGGTGACTTTCTCCGATTAATTTAGTTGCATTTTATAATTTTAAAAATTTAAAAATCCCTAAATATTATCTTGTCTGTCTTTAGAAATCCATAAAAATTCAAAAAAAGTGTTAAAAATTCTAAAAAAATTGTTACTGTTTCTTTCTGTGTTTTATATACAATATTAATTTTGTTTGCAAATTCATTCCAAAAACCCTAAAAATTGCAAAAAAGTAAAAAACTTATAAAAATCATAGAAAATCAAAGAAAAATCCAAAAATTGTATTTCCAGTTCTTGTTTGTAGCATTTTACATCTATTCATTCATAAAATTGTATCCAGGTCTTTAGGCATATTAGACATTTTTACTTGTAATTTAGTCCTGGTTGTGCACTGCTTGCATTTTTGTGCTTTGTTTGATTTTTAGAAAACCATAAAAACCAAAAAAATCCCAGAAAATTACAAAAAAACATTTTAAAACCTTAAAAATCCAAAAATATTTTTATCCTAATTTTTTGACCATTTTAGTATTATAAAAAATCTAAAAAGATTGTTGTGTGCTTTTTTCTTATTTTTGTTGATTTTGTTTCCTTATTAAAAATCAAAAAATTTGCAAAATTAAAAACCACTAAAAAATAATTTATTCTTGAGATTTGACTACTTCGTAGATTTTTCGTGCTCCTTCTATTCGACCCTGGTTGCAATACCAAGTAATAAAATAGAGAACTGCTTACACATCTCATGCTTGACTGATTTCTTTGAGTGATTTATTTTTCTTGCTGATTGCGCTTGGTGATTCGGGTAACAATGACCCTTGATATTACTTAGCCTGAGTTGCCAAGCATGTCATCAGTGCCTCCAGTGGACCATCGAAAGCTAGGATGACCACAATGAATCATGGGCTGAGGTTGGTACTAGGAGTACCAGATCCCATTGACTTCCATCAACGGCTCCTGCTGCTTGAGGTGTGGAGGGTAGCCAAGGGCTGATCCGATTGGTAAACCACCATCTGAGTGTTTGGAGATGGTGGTGGCTTCTGGTAATGTTGGAGCTACTGGACTGGCTCTGCCTAGATGTGGTGAACCTGGTTGTACGAGGTAGAAGGCTGGGTGGAGCTGCTCCCTGGGTCAGTCCGTGACCTTAGATGGGGCTGAGAAGCTGTATGTACCTTCTGGAGATACATGATCTGGGTCTTTAGGTCACTCAAGGTGTGGGCAAGCTCGTTGAGCTTGTCCATTCCTTGGCTCTGCTTCTTCTCTATAATCTCAATTCGGTCCAACTTTTGGATGATTATGTCCATGTCGGAAGCTAAAGACTCGGCTAGTGTTGCTGTTGATGAAGAAGTAAAGGGACCAACATCGACACATGCAATCTTCTGATATGAAACAACTTGTAGTAGAGGCTTTAACTGAGTGTAGACACGAATCTAGGACATCACTGTATAGATCTCTACCATCTCCTCGTAGATGTCCCAGACCTGGTCTTCGTCCTTGGTGAAGTAGGATCCTCTACGAGAGGCATTTACTAGCCCCTGCAACTTTGGTGTTAGTCCACATAAAAAGCTTTGAATAAGGTTGGGCTTGGATATCTCATGGTGTGGACACTGGTCAATGATCTCTCTGAATCAATCCCAGGCCTCATGGAACTGCTCATTTGGGATCATGGTAATCATTGTCGTACTGCATTGTTCAGGCCGAGTGGATAGTACTTGTTCAAGTATTCGATTCGAAGATGCTCCCAAGTAGTGACTACCCTACCCAGATGCTTTAGCCAGTAGGCTACTCTGTCAACCATGGAGAACGGGAAGGCAATCAACTTGATGGTATCCTTGTCCATAAATCTGTCGTGGACAGTGCTAAAGATCATATCAAATTCCTGCAAATGGAGATGGGGCTCCTCGATGGCTAGCCTATGGAATCTGGGCAGTAACTGAATCATTTGAGGGCGAAGCTCGATGTCACTCAGGATGTCGGGTAGCTGGATCCATCTGTGTGAGGATTGCACCAGGATTATGCAACTGCCTTATCATACATGTTGGTCTCGCTGGCTCCTGCAGCTCATCTGGACGTCCGTCTCCGCCCTTTGACGAATATGCATTTCACCATCTTCATTCATTTATTTTTCTTAAAATCCCTTATAAAACACCTGTAGATGATACTAACTCCATATTCTTACTAACTTGCATCTGTTTGTAAATATTGTACACTCCTGACCCGAACCCCGAGAGAAGGTCAAGACTTGACCTGAGCGACCATGAATAATGTAGGGGGAGATAGGGTCCTTAATCAGAAAATCCAAAAAAAATGTGTGATGTGTATATTTGTATACTACACTATTTTATTTGTACATAAATTGACCTCAAATCAAATAATTTTCAAAACAAAAGTAGTAAATAAAAATGTGTAGTAAATAATAAAAATAATTGCACAATCAAATCATGTATAAAATAAAAGCAACCACACATGGAAAAGCCACTAGGCAATAATTGAAAGAACAATTTCGACTCCATAGGAACTCAAATTGAACAAACTCACTTCCATTGTATTAAATTAAATTATCTTTAAAATGGTTGTGATTTCATAATTTTTGGAGTTACGGGTAAAAGGTTGGTTTTTTGGGGTGGTTTGTGCAATTTCACTATTTATTTGTACATATTGTATTTTGTAAATATTTTTACTAATTATTTAAAATAAAGAAAATTAAAACAAAAAATCTAACTATTTTCCTTATTTAACTATGTATATAATGTACCATATGTAAATATAATATGTATATAGTTGTTATTCTTATATAACAACAACAAAAAATAAACAAGTTAACTTTTTTTATTCAATTTAATTAAGTGATGAAAATACAAAAAAATAGATTTTGTAAATATTTTTAATACTAATCTCTCTCTTTATCTTTATCTCATTTCAAATTTTCTCTCTTATCTCTTATCTTCATTCAAAATTTCAAAAAATTTTAAACTCCATTCTCTATCGATTAATATGGCTCTCTCTCCCTCATTTCAACGGGATCAATCTTTGGTGAGAGGAGCCCGATCTCTGAGAGTCTTCTTGTCGCAGAAGGGTGCCTAGCCTTCGAGCCGTTCGGTGACAGCGAGTTGGCCTTTGTCGAGGTCATCAAGGTCTTTTCTGCTCCTAAGGTGAGATCCATTCTTTTTCTTATTTTCATCTAGGTTAATCTTAGTTTAATTTATCGCCTTTAATTTCATCGTCATTTTTTATCTAGATATTAGATTCCATCATAATTTTGATTCATCTTCGATCCCAATTTTCATCCCATTTTCTTGATCCTATCACGTTCTTTTCTACCTCGCACGATCTCTCACCTCCGACCATGCACGGTGGTCAGAGATATGGTTCCATCTGCTATTTTCCTCAGAACCACACTCATTCACGTCTTCCGTTTCGATTTTAGTATCAAGTCATCATGCTCGTGTCCAAATTTGTTTATAAATAAATAACAAAAAATAAAAAAAAATATTCTTTCTTTCTTTCTAACATCTATTTTGCTGGATAAATAAAAAAACATAAAAAATAAATAAATAAAACTTTAAAAACATCTGTTACAATTTTCAAAAAAATTAATTAAAAAATTATTTTTTCTCCCTGGTTGTCTTACAAAGAAATAAAAAATTAAAAAATATAAAAAACTACAACGGCAGGCGCTGCCCCTCCAGCCATGCGCGGCGCCCGCCGCCAGCCACCTTTACTGGGCCGCCGTTAACCACCGTCACTGGGCCACCGTCAACCACCATCACCGAGCCACCTGCCTTTGCCAACTAGGCGGAGTTCTCCAACCACATATCCTATATGCACCGGCACGCGGCGCGCGCGAGCCTCCATCGCGCCAACCGCCTCCTAAAGCCTCTGTCTGATCAATGTGCCTCTGTCCTGCCAACTACCTCCTACGGCCTCCACCTCACCGCATGGACCACCTCCTGTACGCCAACCTCCAGCCCAGTCCGCTGCCCGTGTAGTAGCTGCTCCGCTCGCGCGAGTACACGTGTACGACCAACCACCACCTGCCAACCAGCGTCACCGCATCACCCGCCGTGCACCGTGCTCGTGCATGGAGAGGAAGTAACGGCGGCGGTGGTCGGTCCCTTTGTTCCCCCCTTTTTGTTTGAAAGAATGAAGGGAGAACAATAACCCTAAAGTATATTAAAAAAAGGTGACAAAACTACAAGTATGCCCCCGGTGATTTCAAAAATTGCAAGACCCCCGCAGCCAGAGCCAATCACGTGCATGGCATGTGTTAGTGGGTAATTTGCATTCTTTTTCCTCTTTCTTATTTTTCTTATTCTCTGGTTCAAAACCATTTAACTATTTACATTCAGTCCCTGAATTTCCAGACTTTATTTTCCATGTTCTTTTTACTGAAATAAATGTTTTTATTGTTTTCAAAAAATTCTACAAAAATTTGTACATATTCCTGTTGTATTCTTCTTTATTGTATAAAAAATTCATTGCATTTTATTTTAATTTTTTATTATTAAAAAAATAAAAAACAATGTCCTTTTCTCTTCCTAAAATTCAAAAATTCATAAAAATTGAATATTATTCTAAAAATTCAAAAAAAATAGATTAATTTTCTTTCATTGCCTTTTTATTTCTGTGTAAATTTCATGCATTAATTCTTTTCAAAGCCCAAAAAATTTAAAAATAACAAAAATCTTAGAATAATCAAAAAAAATTCTATAAAAATTCAAAAATCTTGATTTCACTTCTTTTTTGTAGATATTTGTCTATAGTTTAGCATATAATAGTTTCCAGAGTTTTGGTCACTTAAAATATTTTTAAGTTGGAAATTACTCCAGGCCGTGCACTGTTTATCATTTTTGCCACTATTTAATTTTTATAAAAATACAAAATATCTGAAAATTCTACAAAAAATCGCAAAAATATTTCAAATCCTTTAAAAAAATCTCTAGACTTTTTTGAGCAATTCTGACTATTTTGAGAAATACAAAAATGTGTGGTGTGTGTATTTCTTTACTTGTGCATATTGTTCTTTATTTTTGAAAATAAAAACATTGCAAAATTAAAAACACTAAAAATTTGGAAATTAAAAAAATAAAAGAATTAGAAATAAAAATTAAAAAAATAAAAGACAAAAAAATCACAAAATAACCAAGATAGTTTGCCGTTGAGATTCCTTTTCTATTGATTGAGTTTTGATTATCTGAATAACCAACGGGGAAAGTAGCCTCCTTGAGTTCGATCCTGTTGCTATACAGGTAAATAAGTAGCACAAATTTCTCCCACTTCATTATTCTCTTGTTATTATTTTTATAGCTTGAGAAGAAAAAAAATGTTTGTTTGTTGATGCTTGATTGGGTTGCAACGACATTATTTATAATTAATATAATTAAAACCCCTCAAAAAGCGTAGCAACACCCTCCCGGTGTGGTATGTCTCCACCGGCTGGTCTCTACGGCTCATCTCTATCGGCTCGCATCTGTGTGAGCTCTCGCCTCACCTCTACCATGAACACTCCTTGGTCCTTGATATGTCGCTGCATGGTCTCCAAGGAAGCTAGCAACGTGTTGATGATGGTAGCTTGATCCAATACGAATGTTGATCCTTGTGGTTGCTCATCAGTGCGTCCCTTACTGCTGGCCATATCTGCGGTCTCTGTAAAGGCAAAAGACCCTAGCTTAGGTTCTTTCAAATGGATATATGGCTGTGTTGGCCTCTATATGAGTACCTCAGGTGTAAAAGAAGCGTAGTCGAGGGGGAACAGGGTGGAGGCATATTCAAGTTCAGAGAGCGGGACTGAGCTCTCTGAAATCGCTCTAGATGAACGAGGAGGAGTGATAGAAAGCAGTGCTGTCAAAGGCAGCCTAAGAGAACTCCTTCCCATCATCTTGATGTGGGGATTTATGAAGAGTGGATCTGGAATGCAAACAAGATGAGAAATAAAACCTTCAGTTCACATATGCGACGTGAACTGATGACCGTGAAAGATCGATCGTTAATTTTTTAAATTTTATTTAGGTGATAAATCAATCTATCAGAGTGGTTAAGCGAGCTGTTAGGAACCAATGCTCTTAGGACACTGCCCCAAATCTCACAATTAGTTTTTCCCAGCCAGTATGGGTACGGACCGTTTATCGGCTACCCGATCTGCCCAATCTACTAAGGAAGTCATGTACTGATTACCGGCTACCCGATGAAATCCTCACTAGAAAACAACTAATCACGAGAATGATGAATCTCAGATTTATCGCTTTAAAAGTCATTAATTAAACTCTAATCCCTAAAAAGCATAGGCATTTCTTCATTTATTCTACATAATTAGCATTCATGCATGTTTTGATAAGAATTTCATTTTATCGCTTATTTTCGCACAAAATAAGAAGCAAATAATTCCAGCTAAAATGACCTGTAAAATAGCCTAACTTCCTCGATTTTGAATTGCTTCATGCTAACTTTAAATGACCTGAAATCATCTCCACTGTGAGCATATCACTAACAAGAATAAATGAAAAATACAAAAAAATCGCTAATTTAAATAAGTGGACCAAAACCCCAAACCCTAGTTCTAGGATTTACAGACTAAAACCTCAATATCTTCCTCATCCAGTGTCTGTTTTGATCCTACTCACTGTTGAACTAATATACAAAAAATACCTTCAAAACAAGACCAAGTTCAAGTGAATCGGAGTTCATATGTGAAAGATGGGTTTTGGGCCTTTTTTTTATACATTTTGTATTTTAGTGGTTTTTGACCTATTATTTTGTGTACATAGTTAACCTATTTCATTTTATTTCTTTTTCATTTGTCTTCTTTGATGAAAGTTTTATTAAAATACACAAAAAATCTAAATCCAAACTGATCCTTCAAATCAAAGATTCTATATCAAAGTTCAAGTCTTTACTAACAGTCTGTACAAAAATTGTCTTTTTCGTCTTTTATTTTATTTCTTCTTTTTATTAATAAATAAAAATCCAAAAAAATAGATTAATGTATAAATATTTATCTTTCATTTTATAGTATTTTTTGGATTTTTATCTAGTTTAAAAATGACTAAAATAGAAAACCCAAAAATCAAGGTATTTAATGTACATGGGATACCCCAAAAATATCACTTTGTGCAAATGATCGATTTTGTTTTTTTGTCTCTTTATGAAAGTTGTAGATCTCATCGAGACGAGCAAGTTTTGTAAAGAAAATTTTTAGATTTGAGGTCGTTTACTATTTCTTTTTGAATTATCTTTTTATTTAATTTTCCAGATTTTGTGGGGCTGACACGTGGGGGCTCCTGGAGCCGCCACGTGTCACCCATTTTGGAGGCTTTTTAATTTCATTTTTATTAAAAAAACACCGCACGTGCAGCGCACATGCCTCTTAAGAACGTGCATGCACGTGCTCGGCTCCACCCGCCCCCCAAGATGCCACGTGGACGCATCAGGGGCATCCAATTTCGGCCGATCAGACGACCCATGTACGTCGTTCTCAATCACTCCCTCCTTTCCCTTTCAGGCCGCGCCACCGCCCTCAAATCTCGTCGGCCACCTCCTGTCGCCCTGCAATCAGATCAATCTCCCATCCTCCACGATGCTCGCCATAAAATCCCCTCGTCGATCTTCCCAAATCATGGCGATCTCGCGCGATTCCCTATCGCCAAATCTTCCTCATTCGACCTCATCAAAATCGTCGATCCCTCGTCACCCACCTTTCATCTCCGACCAACCTCCTCTTATTTATACCATCGCCGTCTCCCTCACTAAACCATCCACCGTCTGCACAAAAATGAAGCACAGGGTCTGGTGGTGACAGCCTAGAACCCTGCTCTTCCTCAGTGAGATCCGGCTTCCCCAGCGGCCGCTACAGCGTGGTACCTCACCGTTGATGCTGCCCCTCGCTCTGGCATTCTTCGTCGTCGAGCCACCAATACCACTATACCCACCTTCATCCTCCACCTTCGCACGAACTTCAACAACCACTGCCTACTTCATCAACTTCACTGAAGGTTTGCGCCTCCCCCGTAATCCCACTCCCTTCATCCCACACAACCATCAGGAGCCTCTCCATCAACGCACTCCAGCAAGCTTCATCTTCATCGACCACCGTGCTGAATTATCTCCATCCTCGACTACAGCCACTGCCAACATCCAGGAGCTTCATCGGCAATCTTCGTATTCCCCAACTCCAGTCGCACGTCAAGCATTGCATCTTCGTCTACCGATGTCAGCCTTCCTTTTCATCGACGAAGCCCTGCTCCACCTCCCCTGCTCCGCAGCACCACCGATTTTCCTCCGTGTGTGCTCTCCACCCCCTACTGCTGCAGGAGCATGATCGTCCCAAGAGACGCCTCGCCCAGAGCCCCTTCGCGCCCCACCCCCCCTGCCCGTCCGTCAGCCGCATACCACCGGGCAGGAGACCCAAGGCCCCCACACACGTGCAAGGCACGTGCGTCGGGAGAACACCTCCAGCCATATCTAGGGTCACGTGCTACGTACGTGACCGCTAGGAAATTAGCAAAACGCCCCTCCAAGTTCCATTATTTACGGAGTCGTCCTCACTATAGAGGGCACGTGTTGTGCATGTACCCCTCTGGTTGTTTTGCAATAACACCCTTCGGTGTTTAGGTAATTACATTTCAACCCATGTTCTGCATTTTCCACATTATTTTATTTTATATTAATTCAGGTATACCAATGTGTTCCCCCTTTGTATTAGACCTCTACATGGCAACATTTTCATTAATCGAAAATATCACTTTGTTCTTCAACTACTTCTCTACAATATGGCATATGCTGGACATTTTTGTGATATGTGGTTAATTAATAATTAATATTTTGTGGAAAATTGCATATTTTGCCCATTCTGTGCTTAAAAATTCATAACTAATTAACTATTGCTCTGAAAATTGCCGAAAATTCAAGGATTGAAGAATTAGTTGTATTTCACATCATTCCCAAAAAGATTTGCATTTGCATGCATAATTTTCCTTATAAAAAATCATTTTATATATTTCAATATTTAATTTTTATTAGTATTAAATCTAGTATTTTTTGGGTTTAGAATTTTTCTGAGATCTATCACCTCGTGATAGATCTTGAACAATTTTATCTCTTGAAAATAATTAGGTTTTATATTTATTATAATTCATTAATGAACTTCAATGTGTTTGCATTCATAAATTCATAAAATATTTATTTTGCATCTGAAAATTCCAAAAAAATAAAGTGCATTAATTTCATCATAATTGTCATCTTGGCCAAGTTTCATATTTTTTGGACATCGTTTGATTGATATTCATTTTCTAGTCCTTAAAATTGGCCTAATTCGCATTGTGCGCCCCAAATTTGTATTAAAAATACAAAAAAAGATCGCCTCGAAAACTGTGAATGAACTTTGATAGACATAATTCTAGGTTGTTCCTTTGCCTCTTTGAGTTCGACCGTGGGACTTGCCCAAGTAAAATAAACATAAAACTACATTGATTAAAATTGACTAAATTTCTTGTTCGATTGCCTGCCTACAACGAAACGACATTTTTTTAAACGTATAATAATTCATGTAAATTAAAGCAGGGCTTTTCGTGACCCGTCAGTTGATGTCGTTGCCGGGAGGCAAACGGCTTAGATTTTTTCTAAAAATTTTTTGTTCGGTTTTCTTTATTCGAGTAGTTTGACCCTCGAATTTTTCATTGTATATTTTCCACAATTTTTTCCTGCATTTATTTTATTTTCAGCATTTATTTTCTTGTTTTATTTTATTTTTGAGTCACTCTCTTACATTCTCTCTCTTATTTTCTTACGAGGTACCCGAAGTACGTGGAGCGATTTATTACAAAACCGATGCATCTTCATCAACATCCGAAAAGCCGCATTAAAATTAAGATCGAGTAGAATCATGAGAGAGCGTAAAGTCTTGGATTTATTTTTCTGCAATTTTATTTTTTGTAATTGATTGGTCATCTATAGTGGTGTCCATTTTGACTCTCATGTCTGTAACAAGACCATGAACTATTTTTTGTGGTGTGTCAAGGCTTGTTTCACTCTCTGATGACGGTGGGGCTCGACTTGAGTGGCGCTTAGGATAGACTTGCACATACGGCTAATAGAGCGTCTATAATTTTTGATTATGCTAGTATAATCTAGGACCACACCGCACTTTAATCGAGACACACATTAGATTGTTCA
This sequence comes from Ottelia alismoides, assembly GCA_037367405.1. Lineage (NCBI taxonomy): Eukaryota > Viridiplantae > Streptophyta > Magnoliopsida > Alismatales > Hydrocharitaceae > Ottelia > Ottelia alismoides. The sequence goes on along the minus strand of JAZKJV010005962.1, from coordinate 200,299 downwards.
ATTTAGTAAAAAATAACTCATTTCTTCCCAGCTAATTGAACTTTCTGCTAGGTGTGGTTTTTATCGGCTTGCATTCATTTAGAATAATTTTTAAATTCTTGTATTGCATCCCACATGGATATTACGAGGAACCACTATAAGTCTTCTATCTGAGCATACATCATTGTTTCTTGTGCATCAGCTTTTCTCGAATTTCTCTCTCATGTTTTCTCACATAAATGTAAAGGAAATTGGGACTGGATGGTAGACGTGTATTTGTGCTCACTTAACTTTTTTCAATGATCACCTAATTAAAATTAGGACTGCTAAATATAGCCGACTTTAATTAACCCATAAAATCGAGAATTTTTACGGTGGAGAAACCGCGACCATGGATTCATTTATTTATTTTTCTGAGTGAGCGAGAGACGACACTTAAGGTTAGAACCCAGCTCTGAAATTTTCATTCAGACTACTGATTCTATAAACAATTAGCTACTTTTCAGTGAGGAATACGGGTAGTCGGTAAATGGTCTGGATTTCCTTAGCAGAGTGGGTTGTTTAAAGGACATTGCATAAGGCTCTATCCTTAAGTAACACGGGTCGCTATTTTACATTCCGTACATACACCTATATTGGCTGAAAGTAGGTGCAACTAGTTGTAAGAATTTGGGACAGTCTTTATGAAAATCTTCGTCACCTAACAACTCGCTAATTATTTTCCAAGATTGTCTTATCACCTACTAAAATTGAAAAGATAATTGTCGAACTCTTGCAGCTTCATTGTGTGAGTTGGTGAACCGGGGGTTTGATTTGTGTTTGCATTTGTGTGCGTGAACTATTTTGAAAGATCAAAAGCTGCATACTTGTACCATCACCTAACTTGATAAACAATTTCTTCTTGTGAATATGCACTTGCACCGGGATCAACCATGTCAATTTATCATCAACCTCCTTTGACAAAAACAGGACAATGGTCCGAGTATTCATCTGATCTATATAATGAAAATGAATTTGTCTTGGTCAGGCTCAAATCATCTAAACCCTCTTCTTTCCAGAATCCTCCAACATTTGCGGGAGACTTTCACTCTCGGATGAATTCAGTTCTCTTGTTGAATTCCATGTCACATTACTCAAATCATCCGATCAAAGCCACCACAACATCATATTCTCCCGCTTCACCACTTACGACCGCACTGCCATCTTGGGATGAACTGACTTATGCCAAATTTCTTTCTGCAACAAAAGAACGATTTGAAGAGTAAAACATTGAGACTCGTGATTGGCTGAGAAACCAAATCCAACCACCTTCATTCTTTCCTCACAATCTTCTTTGGACAAGTCCACAATTCATGGAAATGCATTTAGACTGGACCATAGGGAATAATATGATGGCCCGATCAAACTACACGGAGAGGTCCACACCTGATGATCAACGAGGTTGGATTGACCATAATAAAATTGATCGACCCAAATACCACTCATTCGATCATCCTATACATACAGAGGACAACCCTTATAATATCAATACTTATGAACCCTGTATGATTCCATCGATTAAGGTTACTATCAATCATGACCTTGGAAGTAGACTCTACTCAAATAAACATTGCATGCCTGAGTCACGACATGTTGAGTATGAAACCTATAGATTCCCGTAAAATCGTTCCATTGATAGACTCCTTCCATAATTTCTAAGGAGAAATTTTCAGAAAATAACGATCATATATTGGATATTCCCAGAGACTCTCCTCTCAGCTCATACAAGAAAATGGAAGATGAAATGACTGAATCTCAAAAATGAGAACATACACCAACTGCTCCCATGATTGATCATGAAAAGATTTTTGAATAACAATTCGAGGATAAAAAGATATTTGATTTAATGGAGGATAGATTTTGAAAGTTTGTCGACCACCTAATTTCATTCTCTGGTAACTCGGATCTAAAAATGAATTAGGAAAAGATTGGATCTCATGTTGAAAGTTCTATGGATATTCAGAAATCTCCAGACTACGATCACCCTAAGGATGATCCTGACAGTGGCACCTCTGCATATTATTCCGCTAGGGATCACTATGAATCTGATTCGGTATATCTAAGCTCCTCCTCATCGGGGAAACACAACTCATCCACACACAACACAAAAAATACCAAAAATTTGAAATATTCAAAAACACCCCAAAAATAGAAAATCCAGAAAATTACATAAAAAATGAAACTGAAGAAGATATGAACAATTTGGATCCTGCTTCACGGGAAGCATTGGGGAAAAGATTGATTTTTGAACTTCCCTTTACACAGGCCATTGAACAATTCCACGACCTAAAAGGATTCGTAACGAAAAATTAATGATGAAAATATTGGGCAGGATAAGAACAAAGACTGAAAGACATATCTTGTCCATGGCCTCCTCCTTGGTGTCGAGGAGTAAAAACAAGAGCCGCATAGTGAAGCGGTTGCCCAGATTTGACTGTGGAATCAAAGACAAAATATTTGCCCATGCTCGAATTGCTGACGACTCACCAATTAATGTTCTCCCAACCTGTGTATTTAACGAGCTCAAACTCGGACCTATGAGGAAGATACAAGAGATCGTGCAACTGGCTTATCGATCATTAAAGCAGCCGAGAGGAACCATTTCAGTCATCGTTACATTCCATGGTGCTCCGCTCAAAGTGGACTTCACAATCATTGATATTGAGCATCGAGGAGAATTCAACCAGTCTCCAATCATTCTTGGAAAGCCATTCTTGGCATTGGCTAAAGCAATTATTGAGTGTGAGACTCGGGAAATCATCATTACAACATTAGGAGCACTTCAATCTCAACAAGTCTGTGAGGAACCACGATTTTTAGAGGCAACCGACGAAGCCCTCGACAACCATAACCATAAAGCGGTAGAAGAGCCCTGGCACATTGATACACCTGAGATAATGGTTGTTGATGAGACTATTGGTTTAGAGACTCTCCCCTCTATTCCATTCCCAACTATTCTTACCATGGAAACTCAAATATATGACTCATATGATCTTGAGACATACGCATGGGTGCACCCTAAATCGGCCGAAACCTTCTCTGACTACCTTTATCAAATAAACTCGACACAGGAATGCTCCAACAACAAGTCAATTGAGAACGAACAGGCAGAGACTCTCCCCACTGTTCCATTTTCCGCGGATCTCACCATAGAAAAGTGTTTCTTATATGACCCTGAGACATATGCATGGGCTCACCCTGAGTCAACCTTCCTTGACTACCTTGAACAAATCAATCCAACTCAAGAGTGCACCAACATCAAGAAAAATTAAGAACAAACATGCGGGACGAACACCAACCAAGGAGAAAAAAATCAATGGTTATTCATCTGGAGACTAAGTGTCAACACCTCACTTCCAGGACCGGCACCTTCACGAAACAAAATGACTGCTCCTTCATCTTAAAAAAAGTCTCCTTTGACCTTCTGGAAGAGGAATCGTCTAATGATTCCTCATCAGGTCCGGAAAAGGTAATCTACATGAGTGAGGTCTATTCAACAGTTCTTAAACCATATCTTCTCAAGGATCGAAACTTCGATTGCCGTTGGACAACTCCCGTTCCTCACTATTGTTCATCCAAAGCCGATTCTCCTGGTCTCATTAAATATGATGGAATAATTTCTTATGAACTAACTAAGACTGGTGCTTAAGAGTATTCATCCGAGGATAAATCGCTTGATCCCAGGAAGGAACGAATTTTAAGAAAACAACTGAAGAAACTAAAAGACAAGAATATATGGAGTGCCTTCACTTTCAAATACTATTCCTCTGAGGATAACTCTGATGATGGTTATCTTTCATCTGACTCATACGTGTCATCTACTATCCAGCATGATTTCTCTGAGGATAACACTGATAATGGTTGGGAACCATATGTTTCATCTTTGTCTTATCATTACGACTTCCCACCACAGGCTCACAAAACGATCGGCTGCAAACCGCCTTAATCATCGGCTAGCCACCCTCCCTCCCAACCACATCGATCTCCTTGTACATCTTCTTACTCTACTTAGGCCAAGGACTAAGCATGGAGGGGACCGATACCATCTATATATATCATTCCCCTCATCAAACTCCTTCTCACAATCGCCTCCATTCCACCCTTCTTCCGTACTTAGGCTGACCAGAGGCTAAGTATAGGGGGAATTGATGCTCGTCTGTATATACTCTCCTCACTCACATATCCCGATTACCTCATTTTCACTCTTCTTCTATACTTATACTGTTCACAGCCTAAGTATAGGGGGCGGAACGATCAATCTTTTTCTTTTTCTTATTCACTCTCTTACACTTAGCCCGAGCTATATCTTCTCCACGCTTCTTGTGCTCTAAGGACACAACACTCGCTAAGTATAGGGGGGTGTATATACTGTGTACATATTTTACCCATATCTCGTACTTTCACGTAAATCTATATGTATATATGGGGTGGGTAACTAACTTGAAAAAAAATCAAAAACAAAAAAAGAAAAAGAGTTTTGCTACTAACACTGAATGTGTCCAAACAAAAATTTTGAAAAAAATGGCTTCTTATTCATTTTTGCATCAAAAAAAATTCTAATTTAAAAAAAATCAAAAATAAAAAAAAGTCTGCATGTCCCACACCTGCACTTCATCCAACATTCCATGCATTTGCATTTGTGAAATACCCTTGGGTTCTAAGCTGAGTTATGAGCAGAAATCGAGAGTTAGAAGCTTCAGGTCTATGACTTAATTCTTCGAGTTCAACATGACAATGGGCAGCGTTTGACTCTTAGTGTCTAACCTCGTCACTTCATTCTGGGTACGACTCTTGAATTATGAATTAATTTGTACTCTCGCACTATGTACTTAGCTCAACTCAGATGAGGTGTTGGAAGACTGTGTGAGTTTCTTTTCTAGTAGCGTGGAAATCTAAAGACCAGAGTACGGGTTGAAATAAAGCTTCAGAAAAGGGATGGACGACAGGGCACAATTTTTTCTTAGACCCCAAAACATGTACGGAAAAAAAGGTTCTATATCCTTAGGGGCACAACAAGATCCAAGCAGAGCTATCAAAAATCCAAATACAAAGAAGCCTTCTACCAAATGAATATCTGACCAAAAAGGTCCAAGCTTCAAGAAAACCTACAGATCTTGGTGGAGACTTGGCTAAACTGGTTGGATTCACAAGGAGAGGTGACTACACTGGCCACCCTCCAATTCTTTTCACCTTCTTCTAACTTATCTCCCATTTCGATTGTGAACACAACACGACAGACCTTAGAAAGAAATAACATACTCCCCAAGGACGAGTTACTGGAGAGGAGGTTTGCATGGTAGTCCGACATTCTGGATTGGAAGAGCTAAAACCTTTCATACACATGAGTCGATTGTTCAATGTTCATAGGGTATGCTTTGGGAGGAGGATCGATCTAAGATGACTTCTGAGCCAAAACTGTGATGATGATGTGTAAAACTTGAAGGTTGTTGATTTTAAAATTCTAAGTCTCACAGAAGTTCCACCAAACTAATAATCCAAAGGTCGAATCTAGTTTCATTTTCACCTTTATCTCATGGTCTTGGTATGGAACCCAATCTCATTTCACCTCATGGCATTTCTTTTGATGCTCAGGGACGAGCATAGTTTACGTATAGGGGGATGATGAATATCAGATTCATCGCTCTAAAAGTCATTGGTTAAGCTCTAATCCCTAAAAATTTTTGGCAGTTCATCATTTATTCTGTATAATTAGCATTCATGCATGTTTTGACAAGAATTGCATTTTATCACTTATTTTCGCACAAAATAAGAAGCTAAAAATCCAAGCCAAAATGACCTGTAAAATAGCCTAACATCCCCGATTTTTAACTACTTCATGCTAACTCCAAATGATCTGAAATCACCACCACTGTGTACATATCACTAACAAGAAAAAATGAAAAATGCAAAAAAAATCACTAACCTAAATAAGTAGACCAAAAACCCAAACCCTAGTTCTAGGATTTCTGGACTAAAACCTCAATATCTTCCTCATCCAGTGTTTGTTTTCTTCCTACTCACTTTTGAACTAATGTACATTCAAATACCTTCAAAACAAGGCCAAGTTCAAGTGAATCGGAGTTCATACGTGAAAGATGGGTTTTGGGCCTCTTTTGTACATTTTGTATTTTAACGGTGTTTGACCTATTATTTTATGTACATAGTTAATCCATTTTATTTATCAAAGAAACTAACTAAGTTCGATGTTTCACTAACAGTCTGTACAAAGATTGTCTTTTTAAAAATGTGTAAATATTTATCTTTGATTTTATCATATTTTTTTCTGATTTTTATCTGGTTTAAAATTGACAAAAAATTAGAAAACCCAAAAATCAAGGTATTCTATGTAAATGGGATACCCAAAAAATATCACTTTGTGAAAATGATCAATTTTGGTTTTAGTCTCTTTATAAAAGTTGTAGATCTCATCAAGACGAGCAACTTTTGTGAAGACAACTTTTTGATCCGAGGTCGTTTACTATTTCTTTTTGAATTATCGTTTTATTATATTTTTCGAATTTTATGGGGCCGACACGTGGCCGCTCCTGAGCCACCACGTGTCACCCATTTTTGGAGGCTTTTTAATTTCATTTTTATTAGAAAAACACCGCACATGCAGCGCACGTGCCTCCTAAGCATGTTCCTACATGTGCTCAGCTCCACCTGCCCCCTTGATGCTACGTGGATGCATCAGGGGCGTCCGATCTCGGTCGATTAGACGACCCTTATACGTCATTCTCAATCACTCCCTCCTCTCCCTTTCTGGATGCGCCACATCCACCAAATCTTGTCGGTCGCCTCCTATCGCCCCGCAATCAGATCTGTCTCCCATCCTCCGCGATTCTCGCCATCAAATCTCCTCGCCGATCCTCCTAAATCATGGGGATCTCGCGCAATTTCCAATCACCAAAATCTTCCTCATTCGACCTCGTCAAAATCACTGACCCCTCGTCACCCACGTTCCTCTCCGGCCGACCTCCTCCAATTTAGACCATCACCTCCGCCCTCACTAAACCATCCACCGTATGCACAAAAACGAAACACAGGGTTTGGTGGTGACTGCCTGGAACCCCGCTCTTCCTCGGCGAGATCCGGCTCCCCAGCAGCCGCTGCAGTGTGGCACCTCACCGTCGATACTGCCCCTCGCTCCGACCTTCTTTGCCGTCGAGCCACTACTACCACTATACCCACCTTCATCCTCCACCTTCGCACTAATTACAACCACATCTTCATCTGTCCACGTCAGCCTTCCTTTTCATCGAAGAAGCCCTGCTCCACCTTCCCCGCTCCGCAGCACCATCGATTTTCCTCCATGTGTGCTTTCCACCCCCTACTGCCGCGGGAGCACGGCCATCCTAGGAGTAGCCTCGCCCAGAGCCCCTTTGTGCCCCCTCCTCTGCCCGTCTGTCGGCCGCATACCACCAGGCAGGAGACCCGAGGCCCCCATGCACGTGCGAGGCACGTACGCCGGGGGAACACCTCTAGCCATATCCAGGGTCATGTGCTATGTACGTGACTGCTGGGTAAATTGCAAAACGCCCCTCCAAGTTCTGCTATTTACGAAGACACCCCCACCATATAGCACGTGCCCCTTTGGTCGTTTTGTAATAACACCCTCTGATGTTTAAGTAATTACATTTCAACCTCTGTTCTACATTTTCTACATTATTTTATTTTATATTATTTCAATTATACCCATGTGTTCCCCCTTTGTTTTAGACCTCTACATGGCAACATTTTCATTAATAAAAAATAACACTTTGTTCTTCAACTAATTCTCTACAATATGGCATGTGCTGGACATTTTTGTGATCTGTGGTTAATTAATAGTTAATATTTCTATGGAAAATTGCATATTTTTTCCATTCTGTGTTTGAAAATTCATAACTAATTAACCATTGCTCTGAAAATTGCCAAAAATTCAAGGATTGAAGAATTAATTGTATTTCACATCGTACCCAAAAAGATTTGTATTTACTTGCATAATTTGCCTTTTAAAATTCATTTTGCATATTTCAATATTTAATTTTTAGTAGGTATTAAATCTAGTATTTTTGAGGTTTAGGATTTTTCTGAGATCAATCATCTCGTGATAGATATTGAATAATTTATCTTTTGAAAATAATTAGGTTTAATATTTATTATAAATAATTATTTAACTTCATTGTGTTTGCATTCATAAATTCATAAAAAATTTATTTTGCATCCAAAAATTTCAAAAACATTATAGTACATAAATTTCGTCATAATTGTCATCTTGGCCAAGTTTCATATTTTTCGAACATCGTTTTATTGATAATCATTTTTTAGTCCTTAAAATAGCCCTAATTTGCATTGTGCACCCCAAATTTGCATTAAAAAACAAAAAAAAATCGCCTCGAAAATCATGAACGAATTTTGATAGACAAAAATCTAGGTTGTTCCTTTGACTCCTTGAGTTTGACCTTGGGACTTGCTCTAGTAAAATAAACATAAAACCACATTAATTAAAATTAAATTTCTTGTGGTTAATTCTTGACCTGTTCGGATAGCCCACTGATAAACACGAATTTCAAGAGAGCCTAAATAGTGTCTCACACAAGGCAGAGACGACCGTCGCTGTGGCGACCCTCAAATGAATCTCGTATTTAATCAACAATTAACCCACACTAAAGATCAACAATTAGAAATAAATGTGGAGTTAAAATTTATTTTTAACTCTGCACAAAATGATTGTATAGGACAAGTATGCAGAGAGTCGGAACACAGGGAGCAAATAGGGTAATTCAAAATAATGTGTGTGAGTGAAGGTGTGTGGTGTCTACACTAAGCAAGCAAGCAACGATTTTTGTGTGTTTTTAATTTTAATTTTTTTATATTTTTTTATTTTTTTTTAATTTTGTATTTTGATTTTTTATTTTCTGATTTTTATAATTTTATATTTTATATTTTTTTGTTTTCTTTTTCAATATTGGAATTTAAAAACAATGTAATAAAAGACAAGATAAAGTATTTATAAAAATGTGCAAAAATAACCAAAAATTCAGAAATAAAATGTTTTTGATATTTTTAGGATTTTTTACTGTTTTGTCATTTTTTGGGTATTTTTCAAACTGTTTTTGGTATTTTTAAATACTGAAATAAGGGAAAACGGTGAAACATGTACTCGCTGTGAGTAAAATGGGAATTAAAATTAGCAAACAACCACCAAAATTTTTCACAGGAATTTTCAAATAAAGATAATGAAATATAGAACAAACAGGAACTGAGTTTGTTTTTCTGAGTTTTCTTTGATTTTATATTTTTTTGAAGTTTTTATGTATTTTTGAATTTTTAAGGTTTTTCTTTTGAGATTTTTAGGGATTTTTGGACTGACACTAAAAGAGGTTAAAATACACACTAGGGAATTTTTTTTGGAATTTTTAAAGGTATTTTACTATTTTTTTGGTATTTTCTAATATAGACAGTAGACAAAAAGCAAGTTTTTTGATTTTTAATAAATACGAAAATAAGATAAAATTAAAAACTAAAAATAGGGCGTTAAAGTGCAAGCATAAGGAGCTTAACCCTAATTTTTGAGAATTTTTCGAGTTGGAATGATGGTCGAATTAATTAATACAAGCATCCAAACATTAAACAGACCTGGCAGGGGTATAAATGCAATTTCACAAACATCCAGGGGCATACATGCAATTTTCCACAAAAGTTTGAATTGAATATTCAATTTATAGGATCAAAAATAAATTACGCAGGGGTATTTGCGCAAAATGTCCACCTGCGCGCGTGCAATGCACGCGCCAAGGGAGGACTGGATAGTAATTATGCAAAAAGTGGGGGGCTAGATTGCAATCTTCCTCGAAATATTATAACTGCACCTGAAAGTTTAGGGATTAATCCTAAATACAACAAAACCCTGGGGTCCCTTTTGCAAAATTCCCAGACGCACGCGACGGGCATGTGCGCCAGGGGGAGGACCTAAATGCAATATCTAGAACTACAGGGGTCTTTTAGCAATTATTTCAAAAATTTTAACAAGGCAGATGAAAGTTTAAAGGTCTTTTACTAAATACAAAATTCGACTGGGTATGAGGCAAAATTACCCAGCTCCAGAGGCGATCCGACGGGTCTAAGTCTTTCACTAGTGCCACGCATCGAAGATCCGTGGCTCGATACCGGTTCGCGATGGACGAGCCTGATTAGAACGCTGAGGGAGATCGGACGGTGCTGAGCTCGGGCGATCCAATGGTGACTGCATCTTCTGGGCCGCCTTGACGATCCGACGGCGTAGGCGGCGGGTGGAAGAACAGGGAGGAAGGTCCGCCGTGGCGACCTTCCTCCGGCGATAGCGCCTCGCTCCGACGGTTGGCGTGCTTCAAAATGGGCCCGAGAGCTTTCTGCAGGGTCCCTCCCTTCACCTGGTGTCTCCAAAGGTGGCGGCGATGACCAGGTCCTCCTTGCGACTCCGGAGAAGAAAGAACGAGCCAGGTACCTCCGGCGATGATGAGTCCAACCCTAGGTGCTTCAAAATAGAGAGTCCTGCACGTAGAAATGTGAAGGAGGTCGAGGGCAAAATGCCTCAACCTCCAGACACTCTTGAAATTGGGGAAACAGCGAGATGCACACTCGCCGGAGTTGCACTCCGACGAGGTAGTCGGACGAGTGATTTGACGGATGATTTAATGAGTAGCGAAGATCTGGATGAAAGTAATGCTATGAGGAATGAAACGAGGGTGGAAATGGAACCAATGGTAGCCTCAATGACCTAAGTCAGAGGGATGATACCTCATGGGAAAACTCGCCGGAGGTGAGGGTGGAACTCGCCCAGCTCGTGCTAATCCGCCGCCTCGAAGATGTAGACCTGGAGCTGTCACCTCCAAGGTGCTTGAGCGATTCCAAGGGGGGACGAACTGGATGAATTGCGGTTCCCATTTCAAAAGAGAATCGGATTTGGGTTTTAAGGGGTTGGTGGTCAGAGGTGCAAGAACGAGGCATAGTGGAAGCTGCAGTGATCCACGACCCAATATAATGCTTGGGCGAGAATCCTTGATGCTCGAGCTGCAAAAGTCGTGAAGGGTGGAGCACGTTTAGGTGAAAGGGATAGCCTCAAAAAAAGGTTGAAAACAGGGGTCAACTCCATTCTGACAAATCCACAGGGGTTGGGTCAGAGAGTTGACCGAGGTCAACTCTCAGATCCTCCTGGTTGGTCCACGTGGACCAACCAGGAAAAACCCTGGAAAAATATCTTAATAACTCATTTTAAAATAGTAAATGGTGTTATTTTAATTAGGTTATAAAATAAAAAATCTTTGTAATTTTATGAACTATTTTATAGTGATTTTTAATTATTTTTATGAGATGTATTTTACAAGTTCACTTTTTAGCCTTATAAAGGTATATTACCTATGTATGTTAGTCTTTTATTTTTATTCTGTGTATTTTATTTTCATTATTTTTATTTCTTATTTCATAAAATCATAAAATATTGTTATACATACAAATATATTTTTATTTTATTTTTCTGATATATTTTGTATATTTAATAAATTGTAAGTATAAATATATATGTATGTATGTAGGTAGTATACCAATGTATTGTATTTATAAATATTTTTATTTTGAGTTTTCTTTGCATTTTTATTCTGATTTTAATGCACATAGTTATTATAATAGGGGTCCAAAACTCAACTTTCAAACCGTAGCTCCGCCAAATGCGAAACCACCGCCATTGAATAGCTTATTTTATTCTATATACAATTAAAGGTGAGTATGCTGCATTTGGAGTTGTTAGTTGTGAGATACGGGTCTGGGAAGTTGGAATTCTGGATTTTTATTCAGACCATAACTTTTTATCTGTAAATTATTTTTGAGTGAAATCAATTTTGTATTTTTCTTTATTTAATTATCTAGAACTTTCATGTACAAAGTTTCTTTGTTTGATGTATAAAAAGTGGAACCAAAAATAGGTCCCAAAATGAATAAAGAATGAACAAAATACTATAGGTATTTGACCCTTATCTCCCCCTACTTTATTCCTTGTCGGCCTATTCATCAAGATGCCTAGGTCTCGGGGTTTTGGGTCATAAAATATTTACAATATTTTATTCTTTTTCTTTTCTTTTATTTATTCTATAATTTTGGCTTTAATTACAGTATTTTATACACTATTTAGATGCACATGCATGAATGCTAAATTGCTCTATTTAATGCTATTTACAGGCATTTGCTAGTGTTTTTGGTGCCAAAATGATAGAATAAAGATGATGAAAAGTTGATTCATCACCCACCTACACTGAAACGACATTAATTTAAATGTACGATAATTCATGCAAATTAAAGCAGGGCTTTTCACGACCTGTCAGAGAACTTGTACTCTGAAGAGAGATCAGGCGTAGCTCTATCCTAGTGTGCGAGATGCTCTCTCGCTACAGATAAATCAAACAAGGAGGGGTGACTCTTCCCAAAATAAAGATTTTTAGGTGAAATTGGTTTTAGGTCAAGTTTGCATTAGTTGTCCCAAATTTTATTGGTCTATGTATTTTTCTGAAAGAATACAATTGCCTAATAAAAAATTTCTGATTTCCTTGGTTATTTAAGTCCAATAAAACTTGGGGAAGGAAGACGGAAAAGATGCACGAGGAAATCATCCCTAAAATGAGCAACTTCTATTAGCATGAATAATGGTAGTTAACTAACAGGAAGAGAGACTGGAGTCCGATCTTTGATGCTGATCTGTGCCCACCACAATGGGTCTTGCCAGCTATGTATACGGCCTCTCTCGGTATGTGGTCTCTAATCCAGATACATTAGATTTTTATGTTTATTTTAACTAAGTCCAATTACTTTCTATAGGAACATATAATCGATTTAGGTGTTTGGACATATCTAATTACGAGCTCAAACAGATAGAAGTCGTAAATCTAGGGGCCAAATCGTCAGGAATCAAATAGAAATAAAGGTGAAGAAAATCAATGAAAGATTGCGGTGAGGTCCACCGAGTACGCTGGTACTCGGTGAAACAGAATTCGAATAGTCTATGTGTCCAAGAGTGTCCAAATAGAGTCTAAGTTATTGCAGCAAGAGTTTTTGCAAAAATTAAACCTATTTATCAACTATAACTATCTGCTCTCCTCCTCTACTCTCCCACGGATGCGGGCTACTCCAAAAGCAAACAAAATCGTACATCAGGTGGTTCCTCGTACAAAAAGCGAAAAAGAAGAATGTTAGAGAGTAGTTATAATAGATTGATTCAAAAATAAGCAAAAATTGAAATTAACTACTAAGCCGTGCTCCCTAGCAATGGCGCCATTCTGATGACCCACCAAGCAACTAGGGTTAAGTAAGAAATAAACAAAGGTCGTTGTGACCCAAATCACTCAGCACTATCAACGAGAAAAATAAACCACTAAGAAAATTAGTCAATCAATGTAAGTGGTCTCGCTATTTTATTTACCTGGTATAGTGACTAGGGTCGAATACGAGGATAACGATTTAAAAACTAAGTAGTCAAATCTCTAAAAGAAAAGCATTCTTAACGGTTTTTAATTTTGAAAATTTAAATTTCAATAAAACAAAAAAAACAAGGAATCTAATGCACACATAACACTCTTTTTGGATTTTCCAAAATGATAAAAAATGCTCAAAAAATTAAAGTACAAATATTTTTGGGTTTTGTTGTTTTTAAATTTTTTTTGGTGATTTTTAAAGATTTTTAGATGTTTTTGTGAATTTTAAAAATCAAACAATGCTAAAAAGAAAAAAACAACGCACAACCAGGAATAATTTGCAAATTAAAAATACTTAAAGGTGCTCAAAGATCATGAATGATAATTTTATGATAAAATAGAAAAAAAAACCTACAACCAGAAACTGAAAACATCTTTTTTTTATTTTTTTGTTTTATACAATTTTTATAAGATTTTGAATGTTTTGTAATTTTTCATGTTTTAAGGGATATTTTCAAGCAAAATTAATTTTAAAAGTAAAACACAATAAAACACACTCTACATAAATTTTTGTGGAATTTTTAAAACATTTTTTGAATTTTTATAATTTGTATAACTCAAATAGGACACTTTTTATGATTTTTGTATTTTTTAAATATAGAAAATGGAAGTAAATCAACTCACGAAACACAATTATTTTAACTTTCAGGACCAATCAGATTTCATACTAATAAAGCACAGGGTCAGTTGTGCAAATAACCCAAATAAAGCATGTAACACACGTGATCCAAGATCACAGGGGTATAAATGCAAATCTCAAAACATTTCATTCATTCCATAACAACATAAAAAGTTCAGCAAACAAAGTGCAAATAATCCAAAGAGCACGTAGGGACACACATGACTCAGAGTCGAAGGGACTAAAATACAAATATAAAAAGTAGAGGTTCCAAACTGCAAATGTCTTTAACTACACATTTTATTTACTGGACTAAAGAGAAATAAAGAAAGCTATAGGGTAAGAGTGAAATATACCGAAGCAACTCGTGGCGCACATACGAGGAGGCAGAGGTGGATGGCTCTGATATTCCCCTACAAGGAATTTGACGGCTCTGCTCTTGTCGAGGACGTGCGTGTCAGATGCACCAGAGATCTGACCTAACGGCTCAAAAGCTGCACTGTCGGGCAGCTCAGATGGGGGACCCAAAACTGATCCGAACGTCAGAATGAGACAAAAACAGAAGGCTCGGCGGAGAAGATGGCTGGATGAATAGGTGTAAGGCGAGCTTTGTCTGAGTGTGAGGTTGATCCACGACTTCGATGGAGCTACAGAGAGGTCTGGTGCGGTCATGGGCGTAATCCGCATCGATTGGATGTCTCTGATGCGAGGGTGGAAGGTCAGATGAACGGGACATAGATCAACTACCTGGAGCAGCATCGTTGAAGAAGTAGGGGTACCAAACGGGTCTCCTGTCGCACACCACTACCTGCAAGGGAAAGAGTGACTTGGAGGCATGGCTCTGGTCGTGTTATTGCATAATGAAATAAGGGAAAGAGACGAGGAGTAGATCTTGGGTTTCTGGCAAAGGCGGGGGAAGGAAACCCAACCTTAATATTTCTAAGATGAGCGAGCCTAAGGAGGAAAGGGTGTACTGGAAGATGAAGGGCGAGTCGTGGTGTTGTAGATGAATGTGGGTAATGAGAGTCGGTCGGAGCAAGTGAATTACTACAGCGACCGAATGGAAAGATGGATCGCAGTGGACAACGCGAGCAATAGAGGTTATACCTGAGGCTTCTGAAGAGTTCAACTACATCAAGTGGAGATGGATGGCGGGGTCATGGCCTCTACCTAGCTGCGGAAGGATGGGAGGCTTCACGATGGAGCAACGACCACGTTGTGAGCTATGAGCCTGTAGGTCTCTCCATCGAATCCTGAGCGGCCCCCAGATGGTTGTCAGTCCACTGAAGGTACCCAGAAGGGAATAGTAGTTCAAGGGATGAGTTAAGGAGCTGGAGGAGCGGAAGAGCATATTTATAGTAGGGTCTAGAAAGTCGGAGCGTGGAGCAAAACCCTAGGAAGATCCTATCCTCCCTAGGGATACGTAAGAATCACGCATCCTAGGAGAGGAATCGGGCAGTGGAATCGAGGCAAACAGAGGTTGGGTCCGATCTGGAGAAATTCAAGAAGATGCACCGGCGAGGTGAATGGCGACCCGACCCGGCTAGGAAGAGATGTTGACCGGTGTCAACGTTCCTACGTGAACCAATAGGAATTCAGAATTTACAAAATAAAAGAAAATTAGATTAAAAATACTAAATTATTTTAAATTGAAAATTGTATAAAATAAAAAATGTTTATTATTTTATAAATTATTTTTCTATGATTTTTAATTATTTTTATAAAAATAAAAAAGATATATACAATATATATACTATATACTAGAATAATATTCCTATGTCTTATGTACAAATATTTTTATTTTATAATTTTACAAAACATCTTTTTATTTTATAATTTATTTATTTACACAAATATTTTAGGATTAGAAAATGATTTTTATTTGATTTTTATGAATTAGATACGTCTATATAATAAATAGGTATTATATTATATACCTGTGTCTTTTCTACAAGGAATTGATGATATTATTTTTATTTTATTTTTATGTTATTTCTATGGCTATATATAAGTGTGAAAAAAGAATTTATATTTTGTCATAAATAAATAAATGAATATTCTGTACAAGTATAGGTGATATGCACAATACATAGTGTACCCTTATCTTTCTCTACTTATTTTCTTTGCGATCAGGTCAAGGCTTGACCTTCTCTTGTGGTTTGGGTCACTCTGTATTTATTCTAAATATATCCTTCTTTTTCTTTTGCCTTTATTATTTTATTTTTGCAAAATAAGTGTTAAATATGGGATATTAACAATGACATGCAAAATTCTAAGATATTGTATTTAAGGTATTTACAGGTGGTTTTGCTAAAATAAAGAGTTAAAATAAAAGAATAATGAATGAGAATCATAGATTCATCTGGGTACAGGAGCTTGGTGATGACTAAAGAATGAGAAGAGGATAGAGGTCCTTGTTTATCGACATAGGTTGGGTCCCCTATTAATCGGCTATAACGAGAAATACGTCATGTGTACAAGAGATCTACAGGGTCGGGATGGAATATCAGGGATCAGATCTTGTGAAGGGCTCGAGGGTGATGGAGCAGCAGAGCAGTGAGAAAATTTCAGAGAAGGCGTGTCGCTTGAGATTCAGACAAAAGTCAGAAGAAGGAATGGGGAGTTTACCGAGGGGTCAACGATCCTCTAGATCTGATTGGTCCATGCAGATCGCTACATGACTAAATAGGTTCTATTATTCAAAAATAAATAATTAAAAATAGTAATTGAATTTATTAATTTTTTATTATAAAATAAAAATGTTTATTATTTTATATAGTATTTGATGAATCCATGATTCATTAACATTCCTTTTGCATTTTGTATTAAAACCCTTAACAAATACATGTAAATATTCATTAATTTCAATCTTTTAACAAAATCATACTCATGAATAAAAATGCATGTTTATGCATGCAAATCATGTAAATAAATAAAAAGAATAAAAATAAAGAAACTAAAAAGAAGGCAGATTGTAGATATGTATATATGTACAATATGATTTATAAAATAAATATAACTGAAAGATATATTTATAACCTAACCCCCGAGACCAAGTCAACATGGATTGGTCGACAAACAAATAAGTAGAGGAATATAAGGAAGAAAATAATAAAAAAATAATTAATTATACACTCCACATACTCTTCACTATTTATCAAATAAATATCAAATTTTCATTTATTTCTAATTAATTCATATGAACATAATTTTCACAAACTCTTTTCCTAATAATTTCAAAAAAATATATAGAAAAATATAAAAGTAAGTTAAAAATATTATCTTATATATGGTAAGAAATCCAACTTGTAAATTACTAAATTCTCAACTTCAAAACGTCATAACTTTCTCATACGAATTCCAACTTACTTTACTCACCTTTAATGCTCATAAAATAATATTCTCTAATTAATGGAGGTGATTTCACTAAAATTGGAATCTGGTTGCAAAAAGTAAGTTTTCGGACTTAATCACAACTACATTTCTGGGTTATTTATTTTATTTAGAACACACTATTTATAGTTTTAATGATTTTATAATTTTTAATAATTTATCTGTACTTGTATTTTAACCCTAATTTAATTCAAATTTTTTGATTTTATTTATTATTTTAATTAAATTAAAGATGTTAATTTATAGATGAAATCGAACTACACAACTTATACCCGTATTTATTAATATATTTAAATTAATTAATTAAATTCACAAAAATTCACAAATACTTTATTTATAAACTTATTGATTAATAAAATATAAAAATGGTATACTATTTATTAATTTATTGAATTAAAAATCAATTACTTATTTATATGAAGTACTTGTAGCTATTTATTAATATAATATTTATATTTCAGAAATTATTTACTATTTATAAAAACAATATATACCATAATTTAGATAAATTAATTATATATACTTTTCATTTTTATACCTATTTAAATCAACATTATTTACTGTATAATACACAATTTATATTATATTTTTATCATCTGGCCAACCAGGTGCTGACACGTATCAGCACCTGGTGCATCTTCTTCAACAAGAAGTAGTTTGCTTCTGTTCCAACGCCCTGTCTTCACCAATTTCTCCCGCATTCATCCTAACTTCTTCGTTCGATCTAAACTATCTAATCTACCCTCCTAACAACCCTAATCCACACCAGCCCTCGATCGTCACCTAACCCTTCATCGATTCTCCTATAAAATCCCATAAACATCGCCACTTCACAACTAGCTTTCCTAATTAACAGATCTAGTGGTCGTCGACCCACTTTCTCTCCTTGTACTGCCTCATCTCAGTCGTGATAGGGCCTGAGGACTGCCACATGTGGAAGAGGAGAGGATGGAGGAGAAGTTCAAAGGCGTTTGTCCGCTTTGCATCACCACCATCACCGCATATAGCTCCGGGAACGCCGCCCCGTCGAATTACAACAGAGTTTCATAAAACTCATATTACCAGGTACTTCCTCCACCCTTTTTACCCTTTTAATTTCTCAATTTTAATGCCATAATTATAGTAGT
This sequence comes from Ottelia alismoides, assembly GCA_037367405.1. Lineage (NCBI taxonomy): Eukaryota > Viridiplantae > Streptophyta > Magnoliopsida > Alismatales > Hydrocharitaceae > Ottelia > Ottelia alismoides. The sequence continues at coordinate 181,661 of JAZKJV010005962.1, read as the reverse complement.
TAATCACATCATTAAAGAGTTTAGTCATTTTTTTTATTACTTCATTCAACAACCCAATTTAAATTCACTCGAAATCATTCTCAAATTCCTTCTAGTTTCACTGATATAACATTATCTTGAAGCTTTTATTTGATCTGCAAACTCCTAATCTCTTTGCTGATTCATTGGTGAATCAAGCACCCAAATCGTCCATAGCAGGTCTATTTCATAGCTGGAGCAACAATCACTCAAGTGGAGCTTCATCTTCAACGAATCGTGCAAAAACTTTCACTTGCAGGGCTCTCAAAAATTCAAGAAACCTACGCACAAGAGCGTTCTTTGAAGACATCTCGAGTCCATCGCAGTCATCCTTGCCGCCTTCTCACCCACAAGTGAGCTCGAGGGGTGAAGGCGTTACCCCTCTAGCCCAACAAGAGGTCAGAGCAAGCATCCATTGGCCATAGAATAATAAGAGAGAAGAATGCCAAGAACTCATGCCCTATAGGTGGCTGCCACGTCTCCACTTTGGAGGGTCATGATAATGCCATGCAATCTTATCTTAGAAGTTCGTGTGAACCGGTAGAAAATTTGCATAATCAGCCCTTGGAAGCTTCAGAATTTTACCAGCGCTCCAGAATTTCCAAAATTTGCATTTAGGTCCCCATGCAAGGACCTAAATGCAATATAATTTAGTTTCTTTTCAATTTAGTCCCTAGAAACGGACCATTTTGTAACAGGTTCTTTTAATTTTTTTGCATTTCTACCCTTATATTGTAGGTGACATTTGGACCTCTTTTTGACACTATTTTTCATCGATTTTTCTGGGGTAGTTACATAACTACCCTAGTGAGGTTTCTTGGTATTTTTCAGCATTTTTTGTCACTTATTTTTCTTGTTTTGGTTTATCTAAACTTGTATCTGTTTTGATTATTTTGTTGCCAAGAAATAAAAATCATGAAATATTCCTCTTCTTCTCGAAAGTCATGATATTTCTATTATGCCTCCTCGAGTTTGACCCAGGGTAACTTACCTAGATAAATAATTAGTTTAATGATAAAATAGGAGGGAAACTCGTTTCCTTCATTTTTTATCTCTCTCCTATTTTATCGAGTTTTTTTATCAATCAAAAGATGTTTCCGCAGTTCTCTACACCGACACCTCTATTAACCTTAGGTTAGATTTTGATTATCAAAATGACGTTGTTGTCGGGATTGTCAGAGAGTGGTAGGGATAATCAGTGTTTGAGATGTGATGCCTATACGACATGTTATTATTTGTTAGATCTTTGACGCATGGGGCATTGATTTTATGTGACCTTTTCCTTCCAGCAATGGCTTTGAGTACATTCTTCTCGTTGTTGATTATGTTAGTAGATGGGTGGAGGCTATACCCGCACGAGGTGCTAACAACAGAACAATGTGCAGGTTCTTGAGGTAACATATTATTTCACAGTTCGATATTCCACATATTATTATTTTAGATGGGGACATCCATTTCAGTAACAAGGAGGTGAAACACTAGTGAAGAAATATAATATTGACCATAGAGTAGCTTCTCTTTACCACCCACAAACGAACTACATGGTTGAAGTTTAAATAGGGAGGTGAAATTCATTCTTCAGACATTAGTACGACCAGATAGGAAGAAGTGGACACAGCTTCTAGACCAGGTTCTTTAGGCAGATCATACTGCATATAAAACTCCCTTAGGTACTTTACCCTCCAGATTGGTTTATGGGAAGCCATGCCATTTTCCTGTATAGAATATGCACAAATCTGAATGGGCTATCAGAGAGATTTTGCTTGAGATACAGAAAGCAGGAGCAAAGATCAAGATGGATCTGAATCAGCTAGTAGAGATTCTAAATCAGGCATACGAGAACACCCTCATTTATAAGGACAAAGTGAAGAGATGGCATGATAGATATATTCAGCACAACATCTTTGTTCCTAGGCAAAAAGTATGGTTGTTCAATGTACAATTGAGAATTTTCCTGGTAAATTGAAGAGAACGTGGGAAGGACCTACATAGTCAGTATGGTGCATGACAATGGAAGTATTGCTATATCAGATGTGTCACATGATGCAGAGCCATTCGTGGTGAATGGGCAGATGCTGAAGCACTTCGTGGAGACTACTGATCATCTGGCCCATGTTGAGGTGATCTACTTTGTACAGGATGCATGATTACATTTCCACTTCATTTTATCCTATATAGAGACCTGTGAGCCTTTCGATTTTTCTGGAGTACACCACCTGTATATTCTTCACAGACTACAATCGTCCATTTTTTTTTCATCTTATATGCTTAGGATACTAGATCCTAAGTATAAGGGGGATCAATTACTCGTCGATTTTCGCATTTCGATTTTGATCTTTTTACTTTTCTTTTGTTTTCCTTTCTTTTACACTAATCATTGATCCCTATTTTTTGGCCACATTCTTTTCTATACATGGGATATCTTATCCTAAGTGTAGGGGGGACCGAGAGATTTCGTTGATCTCATTTTCACTTCTTTTCCTTTGTATGTATATCCCTTTTCCTCAGTCACCTCATTTTGAGTTTCCACTATACTTACAATGACGTGATCGAAAATATAGGGGATCGATTGATTTCTACTCTTTCATTCTTCTTTCACCCACTTTTACTTAGCATGAGTTATGTCCTCCTTTTTCTCTTTTGGTGCTATGAGGATGTAACACAACCTATATATATTGTATATATACTTGCAACCATAACTCATACTTTTATGTATTTTCTGTATCTATAAAATCCATAAAAAGTGGGTGAATATTAATTTAAAATTCATCTACTTATTTATTATTTATAAAATCCTTGTAAATGAGTGAAATATGCTTAAAATCCTTATTTAAAATTCTTAATTTAAATATGTATTTAAAATATGTATAATATGTATTTAAAATCTTATTTATAAAATATGTGTACAATTCATTTAATCCTTGTAAAATTCTTTCTATATAAAATTTGTAAAATACATTAATTACTTAATCCAAATAAATTATGGGTAATTTATCTTCTAAAATTCTTGTACATAAACTTGTCTATAAAAATTGAAAAATCCATAAGAAAATGAAAAGTCTTAAATCCATAAATATGAGTAATCAGAAAATATACTTCATAAAAAACATGGTTGCATTTGCATTAATATTTTTTAGAATAAGTCTGATTTCTAAAACTAAAGATTGGAAATAGTCTAAAGGATGGAGCTTTATTATGGCCTTTAACTTTCATTGTAAGGAACCTAGTTAGGAATTGGAATTTGGACTCTTCAGGTCTTTGACTTAAATCTTTGATTTCCATGAGACCATGTTTGGGAAGTCAACTTAAACATGCCTAAGTAGCACACTTGGTGTCATCCGTTCAACGCTTCATCAGTGAACCAATTTTGGACACATGCACTTAGTACTTAGCTCGACCTGCATGGGGTTGCGAAGGGCAGTCCAATTTAGTGGTGCATTCTCATCCTTTTCTAGTGGCATGAACGTCTAAAGACAGGAGAGATTGGGGTTGAAATAATGCTTCGGATGAGGGAAGGATCTACTGGCATAATTTTTCCAAGACCTTAAAAAATGGATGAAATGAAAAGATGCTATACCCGTCGAGGCAAAAAGATTGATGCAGTGCAAGCAACATTACAAAGCCAATTCAAAGAAGAAGACACCAAATACAAATATGACCACAATGGTCCAAGCTTCCTCCAAAAAGTCTGCACATTTTAGTGTTGACTTAGATACGCTGGCTGGGCTTCACAAGGAGATGCGTCTACATTGGTCGCACTCCAGTTCTTTTCTCATTCTTCTACTTTCTCTCTATATTCGATTGTGGACACAACATGACCTGACCTTAGAAGGGAATACCCCCCTCCTGGATGAAAGAGTAGCTGGATGAGGAACCAATGGGAGTGTATTATCGCGATGGGTGGTTTCTTCGCTTCTTTAAAGTGTGAAGAGCTAAAACAATTTATACATAGTATAGATTGAATTCAAGGTTGATAGAGTTAATGAGTGGATCTGAACTGGCTATTGAGGTGAACCTAAATAAGTATTTGTTGAACTTGAAGACTGTTTAGATTAAATTCCTAATCCTAGTTAAGGCTCCAATAAAATGCTTGTTTTAGGCCCGATCAAGTTGTGTCCTTTGTCCATTCTTATGAATTTGTTTAGGAAAACAAATCCATTCTAACTTTCCTTTATTTTCTCTTATTTTTAAAATAAGTATTTGCTAATGGACTAGTAAAGTTTAAGTATAGGGGGTTGATGAATCCATGATTCATTAACATTCATTCTATATTTTGTCTTAAAACCCTTAACAAATACATGTAAATATTCATTAATTTCTATCTTTTAACAAAATCATACTCATGTATAAAAATGCACTTTTATGCATTCAAATCATGTAAATAAATAAAAAGAAGAAAAATAAAGAATACAAAAAGAAGGTAGATTGTAGATATGTATATAGGTATAATTTGAGTTATAAAATAAATATAGCTGAAAGATATATTTATAAACTAATTTATGAGACCAAGTCAGCATGGATTAGTTGACAAATAAATAAGTACGGGGAGATAAGGAAGAAAACAATAAAAAACAATTAATTCTATACTCCACACACTCTTCACTATTTATCAAATAAATATCAAATATTCATTGATTTTTAATTAATTCATACAAACATATTTTTCACCAAACTCTTTTCTAATTATATCTAAAAAATATATGATATAAAAATAAGTTAAAAATGTTATCTTGTATAAATGCCAAGAAATCGAACTTGCTAATTGCCAAATTCTCAACTTTCGAACATCATAACTTTCTCATATGAACTCCAATTTCACTTTACTCACCCACATAAAATAGTATTCTCTAATTAGTGGAGGTGATTTTACTAAAATCGGAGTTCGTTTTATTTTAAGCTATTTTTTAGTGATTTTTATTTATTTTTTTGAAATAAAATTAGGTATGTACAATATAGTATTATTATATATAGGTGTATACAATATGTATTTTTTATTTTTGATTTTTAATTATTTATTTTTAGGGATTTTATCAGTTGTGCCCCTCTGAGATATCGCAATATCAGTTATGCCCCTATCTTTTTGGTAATATCAGTTGTGCCCCCGACTTCTTGTCAATATTTCACTTGTGCCCCTCCGAGGGGCAAAAGTGAAATATTGGCAAGAAGTCGGGGGCACAACTGATATTACCAAAAAGATAGGGGCATAAGATATTGCGATATCTCAGAGGGGCACAACTGATAAAAACCCTTATTTTTATACAATTTATTTCAAATTTTGTATTTTATTTATTTATAGAATAAAATTTGGAATAAAAGTAAATTTTTATTTTATTTTTATTATTTATTACAAGGGTGAAATAAATACTTATATACACATATATACATGGTCTATATACAATGTTTATTTTGATTTTTATTTTTATTTCTTTTTATTTTATTTTTATTTTTGTAATTTTTATTTTATTTATTTATACTGTGACATATAGAGTATGTAGAATTTTTATGGGATATTTATTTATTTATAGGGATAAATAAATAGATAAGGGGTTTCTATATACATGGTGAAAATGGACAATAAGGGATGAATTTTATTTCTTTTTATTTTTCTCATTTTTATTTTAATTTTATATTTACAAATATATACAAATAAATACAAACCAATTTTTATTTTTATTTAGAGGAAAATATTTTTATTTATTTATAGGTATATATTTACACACATGAGCTTCCTCATCTCTCTCTCTTACTTGGGTTTTTATGCGGTCAGGCCCATGCTGATCCCTCCCTTGGGATTAGATCGCTCAATATTTATTCTAAATATCTCCCTCTTTTTCTTTTGTTTCTTTATTCTTTTATTTATGCACAAAAACATGCTAATTATTTATTTTTACACAATGCATGCCAAATGCTAATTATTATTTACATATATCTACATGTGTTTGGCAAAGGTTTTGTAGCTAAAATAAAAGAATAAAGAGTGATGAATGGGTATTCATCACTCCCGCAGCTGGTGGACTCCTCCGATGAGAGCGGGAAGCTACGAGGAGCTCCGGCGACGAAGGCGGAGCTGGACCTTTGTGCCTGGATGTTCGAACCCTCAGATGGGTCTCCTTCGACCTGCAAAATCGCACAAGAGGCTTCCTGGGTCGAGGGCAAACTGCCTCGACCCGGTTAGAGGTGGAATGGGTGTGTGGGTGAGTCGGGTGGATGACCTCCGGTGAGGCGATGGCGGCAGAGATCGAACTACCTACTCCGGGGCGAGACAGGGGGAGTGAGTGGGTGCAGAACGTGAAGAGGGGTCTCACAAAGATGATGGTGTCGTCCGATGATCGAATCGATGAGTGGGTGACGTGCATTGATCGGAGACGACAGAGGAACGATTTGGGCGTAATGGGAAATTAGATGGAATGAAGGGGATTTGAGGTTACCTAATGAGTGGAATCGACTGGGAATGAGCTCGCGGAGCTCTGGGGGTCCTGGCCTCGAGGAAGCGTCGAGTTCCGAGGCTCGGGCGCTCCTCGCAGCGGCGCACGGCAGCTGACATCGCCGGATCGATAGCTGGACGCTCTCTCTCCTCACTTCGACACCTCCCTCGCGTAGCTGTCACTCTGGGCAGTAAGGTGGAGCTCCTGAGACGAAAGGGCACAGCCAAGGATGGCATGAAATGGCGGACAGAGGTTCAACTATATAGTTCTGTAGGTCCGAGAAGAAGGTGACGGGTCCGGCTTGGTAAAGCACGGACCCCTAGGCGAGGGGGCGGGCGAAGGTCTCGGATCCACAGGGAACAATTGGAGCCCGGGGTTTGAGGAATTGGTGATCGGATCGAGCAGGGAAAAAGAGGAGAAATCGGATCGGTCGCTCGGATCCGCAAGGAGGGGGTCCGCGGGGGAGACTTGACCGGGGGTCAACAATCCCCCGTGGACCAATCACAGGCCAGCTTTTATTAATTACTTGATATCTCAATAACAAATATTAAATGAATTAATTTCGAAAAACTTAAAACATGAAAAAATGTTTATTTATTTTTAAATTATTTTTTAGTAATTTTTATTTATTTTTTTGAAATATAAATTAGGTATTTACAAAATATCACTATTATATACAGGTATATATATGTATTTTTTTTTTGTTTTTTGTTTTTAATTATTTATTTTTATACAATTTATTCCAATTTTATATTTTATTTATTTATAGAATAAAATTTGGAATAAAGAAGTATTTTTATTTTATTTTTATTATGTATTACATAGGTGAAATAGATACTTTTATAAACATATAAACATGGTATATATACAAGGTGGGTTTGGGTTTTTATTTTATTTCTTTTTATTTTATTTTTATTTTTCTAATTTTTATTTTACTTATTCACACCATGAAATATGGAATTTGAAAATATTTTTATGGTATTTTAATTTATTTATTTACAAGGGGAAATAAATAGATGTGTGGTTTTATACACATGGTCTATGTACAATAATGAAGGAATTTTGTTTCTTTTTATTTCTATTTTATTTTTCCCATTTTTATTTTAATTTTGTATTTACAAATATATACAAATAAATACGCACCTAATTTTTATTTTTATTAAGAGGAAAATAATTTTATTTATTTACAAGTATATGTAAAAACACATGAGCTTCCCTATCTCTCTCTACTTGGGATCTTTTGCGGTCAGGCCCATGCTGAGCCCTCCCTTGGGATTAGATCGCTCAATATTTATTCTAAATATCTCCCTCTTTTTCTTTTATTTCTTTATTCTTTTATTTATGCATAAAAACATGTTAATTATGCATATTTACACAATGCATGCTAAATGGTGATTATTTCTATTTACACCTATTCTACATGTGTTTTACATAGGTTTTGTAGCTAAAATAAAAGAATAAAGAGTGATGAATGGGTATTCGTCAAAGATCCAAAGACCATATTGTATTCATTTGTCCTATATGTTCTGTCGAATGATATTGTATCACCGAATAATTTGTAATCTTTAATAGAGGCACTATCAATCCATATACACTGAGGAAGTCGGTTATCATCATCGGTTGTGTAAGCATAGTAAAAATCAAGAGTATTGGCCTTACAACTTTCAAAATGTTCAATTAGTAGGTGAATATCCATCCCACTACGTTGTTTTTTCTCTTTTCGGTTTAAGTTGTAAATATCACGAACAATACTACCAACTTGACTGCTAGACATGTTTATGAACGCTGACTGCTTGGATACAGGTATTGTTCACATCATTCATTGACTTCACAAGCATTTTTGTGGCTTTTGAAAAACGTCTATTTGGTCTGAGGTATCTGCGTTTAGATAGAGAAACGAGATTGTGATTGTGTCATGCTTCAAAATTAGGTACAAACCAATCCTTGAGATCAGACCTAAAGGAAATTGAGATGAAAGCTTTGCATCCAGTCCATGATAATCCAACACGACGCTCCTCCTTGTAAAAAATACAATCATCGCTCCCATCACTTCTTGCATTGTCCACTGTCAGTGTTTTATCTGTAGTTTTAGAAAACCCCTCTTTCCAACAAACAAATGATTTAAAGATAATTATAATTTCCTTGGAAATCTTATCTTTACCAACCCTTGAGCTTGCTTTCCTAACATTAAATCCAATCTTTGTTGCATGTCTCATAAAATTTATACGCATCTTGAATAGATACAAACATTTGGCCTATATGAGGTGTAAGAACATTGACAGTTTCATTGATTGAGTAGTCGGAACCTGAGGGTAATGTTAGAATTTGAGATGTATTAGCAATTAATTAAAAAAATGAAAAACATACTATTATAATAAAATTCCTATATATATGTTGAAATACAACCTAACCAGACAGGAACGAAATTATTGTAAAATAAAGCTCATATTAGTAAAAGATGTTATGATATAGTAAAATATAATTATCTTTAAAAAAAAGGATTGAATATACGTTGAAGTGTACCTTATATGAAAACTATGTAAGTAATACTGAAAGTCTGATTAAAGTATTTTCGCATCTAGCATAAATACAATATAAGTTATGTTGTATTAAATTGTTATTTAAAAATAGGAAATTGGAAGTGTAAAATATGATTCAATGTTGTAAAATATAGTTCATGAATGTAAAATAAGTTAATCTAACACAAAATATACAGAATTTACTCATAAATTGTCGTGCAAGAGCATTCTTCTATAAGGGGCGAATGAACATTAACAGATTCACTGAGTGTATAATCAGAGCCAGGTAGTAACTTTACTAAAAAAATATGTTGTAATTTGTGACCCAATTTCTTAAATTATATGTGAATGTAAAATATGGTTATTACTAGTAATATAGGCTCTGTTCTATTAGAATGGACATGTATTTTCACAAAATCATTTAAATTACAAGGGCTATGATGCTTTGAAACCTCATTGGCATTCATAATACCTGGCAGTTAGATTAAAGTATTTTCGCATCTAGCATAAATACGATATAATTTCTACTGTATTAAAGCGTGAATTAAAAATAGAAATTGGAAGTGTAAAATGTGTTTCAATGATGTAAAATATAGTTCATGAATGTAAAATAAGTTAATCTAACACAAAATATACAGAATTTATGCATAAATTGTCATACAAGAGCATTCTTCTATAAGGGGTGAATGAACATTAACAGATTCACTGAGTGTGTATTCAGAGCCAGGTAGTAACTTTACTTAAAAAGATATATTGTAATTTGTGACCCAATTTCGTAAACTATATGTGAATGTAAAATATGGTTATTACTTGTAATATAGTTTCTGTTCTAGTAGAATGGAAAAGTATTTTCCCAAAATCATATAAATTACAATGGCTATGATGCTTTGAAACCTCTTTGGCATTCAGAATACCTGGTTGATGCGAATTATGATCAGTTCCTTCCATTACTTAAATAACTTCACCATCTCCATTAGATAACTGAAAAAAATTTATATATTAATGCTGAAAATGACATACGAAAAATAGAATACAAATACCTGATACGATTTTTATTAAAGAACATGTTCATCTTTCAATGAAATTCATTATAGTTCTCAGAAGTTACTAAGAAAACAGATGAATAAGAACTAGAAAGGATACATTTACCGGTGAAACTTCTCTATCAAATGTGCAATCTGCTCTTTCATCGATATTCATTGAATATCACGGTGTTTGATAAGAAATAGTTGAATGAGAACTAGAGATAGGTCAAGAAATTCTCGATAGTAGGAAAAATGGAATGTTAATGACAAAAGATGCATTTTAGGAAGAATAGAAATTTAATTCGTAAATAACTAATCCGCTGAAAATGTGGAATCCAACTTATTTATGTAGATTATCGTCATTGATAGAATACAATAATTTCCTATAAATAGATATTCCTTATTAGAGTATTAGTGGTTTTGACTCTCGGATGGTGGTTTTTAAGAAGGCCGTAGATTGCAATCTGACGTGTAGAATGTGTTGTCGCACAGGGATTGAAATGAGGCGCCACCTTAGTTCAAGTTTTTCCTATATATATATATATATATATAGATATACATATATATGTATGTATGTATATATATGGCGTTGATGGGGCTGCCCCATCCCTTTTTTGGGTAATTTTTTTTATTTTTTTTTAAAATATCATCATGTATATTCACCCCTATATCCCTCCTATATGCCATTTGAATCTCATCAGAAACAGAGACTCCTACGGCCTCCATCCAGACAGGGTCGATTTAAAAAATCCTCCGACCGTTAAAAAAATGACGTCTAGATGGAGGCAGTAGGATTCTCTATTTCTGACGAAATTCGAATAACATATAGGATGGATATAAAGATGAATATACATGGTGATATGTTTCCAAAAAATAAAAAAAATTACGAAAAATGGGGTGGAGGCAGCCATGTTGGCTGCCGCTAGATGGCAACCCCATTTTTCCCTATATATATATATATATATATATATATATATATATATATATATATATATGAGAAACTTTAAATGAGGCGAGATCTCACCATATATATGGTAAGCCACCCTCAATTTAGTTATCTTTCCAATATATTTTACAAATTCTTTTTTCATACATATGACAATATATATTAACACAACATGTATAGTGAAATAAAATTATGAAAATATTATTATATTGGATGCAAATGTTAATTTAAATTTAGATGCTATATTTTAGAAAAATTATTTTTTTACAATGCGCAGTTTATATTTTTACAAAACTGTTACAAAGTTTTTACTAAATTCACAGTGGCCTTTACAATTTCAGAAAAGCCCCCACCTCATTTGAAAGATCCCCTATATATATATAGGGACCCTTTCAAATAGGATGCAGTCCTTCCTGAGTTCAGGAAAGCCGACCCTTTTTTGTATAAATCACTAACACTTTAGTAGAATACGTATACAGTTTGTATTATAGGTGCACGTTATAAATACAAAGCCGCATACAAAACTGTGCATTATAATACAAACATTAAAACTTCACATTATAATACAAAACTGTATATGTATTCTACTAAAGTCATCATGTTTTATACAAAAAAGAGGCTGGCCTTCCTTAGGGATGGAAGGACCAAGTCCTATTTGAAAGAAATTATATATATATATATATATATATATCGGTTAAATGGGGCTACCCCCATGGGGCGAGCTAACTTGGCTCCTCCCGCGCCATTTTGCCCGTTTTTTTTTTTTTTGAAAATTTGTTCCGTGAATACTCATCACTATATCCCTATATTATGCTACTCAAATTTCGTGCAAAATAAAGACTGCTACGACCTCCATCCATATAATTATTTTTTAACGGTAAAAGAATTTCTAAAAACGACCCGTCTGGATGGAGGTCGTAGGAGTCTCTGTTTCATGCGAAATGTGAATGACATAATATAGGTATATATTGATGAAAATCCACGGAAAAATTTTTCAAAAAAAAACTAAAAAACAGGCGAAATGGCGCGGGGGGAGCCAAGTTAGCTCCCCCCATGGGGGATGCCCCATTTCACCATATATATATATATACATACATACATACATATATATATATATATATATGAAAGGGATCCTACTCCATCGAGTAGGTAACTGATGAGCCGAAAATCCGAGAGACTAAGGGAGAGAAGGTATCAAGAGTCGTTGCGACCTCAACCTCTTGAGTCGGACTCAATAAGAAAAGAAGACCACCAAATATCAAAATCAAACAAGTAGCTCAAATAGTGGTCTCGCTATTTTATTTAACCTAGTATAGCGAACAAGGTCGAACTCGAGGAGCACGGATTGGCTAAAAAGCCTACGAAGTAGTCAAAAATCAAAAATAAAGAATAAAATATTTTTTGGTGGAGTTTTTAGGTTTTAATTTTTTGTGATTTTCAATTATAAAAAGAATATAAAATAAAAGGAAAAAGGGCACAATCAAGGAATTATAAACACACAAAAACAAGTCAGAAAATTAAAATAAAAATATATTTGGATTTTATGTATTTTCATGTGTTTTTGTAATTTGTTCAGGTTTTTATAATTTTAAATTGATTTTATAAAAATGAAATAAGACAAAAAAAGGGAATCAATGTGAAGTCAGAATCTAAAGGCTATTTAAAAATAAATAAATAGCTATAAAATCTAGTGGCAATTTTATGATAAAGTAAAATAAAAACCTAACTAATGAAAAAGAAATTATATTTTTTTTTTATTTTTTTCTGAAGTTCTAATGATTTTTATGGGTTTTTTAGGGTTTTTCAATTTTTAGGGTTTTTATGTATCAAAAGGCCACAAAATATGCATAGAAATAAAAAGGCAACAAAACAAACACAAATTATATTCTTAAAAATTTTTGGGGACTTTTTAATATTTTTAGTTGGTTTTTTTAAATTTAGACAATGACAAAAATGGGGGTCTTCGAATTTTTAAAAATATAAAATGAAAACAAAAATCTCCCAAAAAAATCACTGGAATTTTTACACAGTGGCAGGGGCCACGTATCCAAATTTCATGAGATTTGGAGCCGATTTGATATTTTATTCAACCAATAGAACATACACAACACGCATGGACCTAAGTGTAAAGAAAATAAATTCTAGGGACCAAATGATAACACGTTAAAAAGTATAGGGCCAAATCTGCAAAAAGCCTAAGGCCGCACGTGGGCGGCACGTAAATCAGACACGGAGGGGCATAAATATCATTCTTATTTATAAAACTCGGTAACAATAATAAAGTGCAGGAGAAAATGCACAATTAACCCACAAGTCACGTGCTAGACCACGTGCTTCACATACAGGAGGACTAAGTTGCAAATAAAGTAAATACAACGGCCTAAGTGCAAAATGTCCAAGCTAAAATAATACGAAAAATATTTACAGAACTACAAAATAAATGCAAAAACTAAGGATGGCCTAAGTGTATTTTACCCCTTTATTCAAGATCCAACGGTCAAAGCAGGTTCCACTTAAGATCAGACGGCTACGATTCGCTGATACCCCTTTGACGATCAACGCTCCAGATCAGATCCTCAGTTGGATCGGACGACTACGAGCTCTCCGTAGATGGATGGCGGAGATGAGACCTGGCGAAGGAGCTCGATCGGATGGAGGAGCAGGATCCTAGATGAACAGCTCGCCAGCGAGGTTCGACCGGCCAATACTCGCGCTTGGGGGCTCCTCCGGCGCTGCTCTGATGGGCAAAATGATGCTCAAGGCTGTCCGCAGCTATCAGTAAGCTCTGATGGGGCCAGGAGGTCCTGGAGGACCCCGGCGACGTCGACGGACTTGGAGCTCTGTGCTTCAATGGTCGAACCTCCAGATGAGGTTCATTCTCCTTCAACTCTGCACAGAAAGAATGCTGGGTCGAGGGCAAAGTGCCCGACCCGTTTACGAGTAGAGTGGGTGAACGTGTGAGGCGTGGCGATGCTCTCTGGCGAGGCGACGACAGAGGAGAGCGAAATCCTTGTTCTGAGGCGAACCAGGGTGGCTGAAGGGGTGGAGAAGGTGGAGAGAAGTCTGGCGAAGGTGAAGGACTAATCCGAAGGGCGAATGGATGAACGGAGTGCGGTGGATGGTCGATGAAAGCTTGGCAGACCTAAAAATGAAAATCGGAATCTAAAGCTACCTACCGGCTATCTAAGCTACCAGACGGGTGCAGTCGTCTAGGCTGGAGCTGTTGGACCTCCGGGGGTCTTCACCTTGATGAAGCAACGTCTCCACAGGCTCGGGCTCGCCGGTGGCGGAGCACAGCGAAAACTCGCCAGATCTGAGGTTCTCGGTGATCGCTACCTCACTGCAACTCACGCTTGCGTCACCTGTCACTCATACTTAGTGGAGGAGCTCATCGGAGGTGAGGGGGAAGGCCAAAGATGGGAAGAAAGGTGTGTCTCTGATGAACGATATATTGGACGAGGATCCGAGAAGATGGGAGTGCAGCACACGGATCGAGGAATGGATCCCTAAGGGGATTGGCGTGAATCGTGGATCATCCCTCGTCATTTGGTGCCTCGAATCAACACAGATGGAGGTCGGATTGACTTTGGAGAAATCGGCGAAATCGAGTCATAACGCGGATTAGGGCGAAGACCGGTCTAGGGGGGAGTTGACCAGGGGTCAACAATCCCCGTGGACCAATCAGAATAAAGATAGTCAAAAATATTTATAAATTAAAAATAAAACAGAAAATGATTTTTTTTAAAAATATTTACAAAAATGAAAAATGTTTATTATTTTTCAAATTATTTTTTTAGTGATTTTTATTTATTTTTTTGAAAAATAAATTAGTGTATATACATAATATAATATTATATACAGGTATAAAATACCAATGTATTTTATACTTTTATTTTTAATTTCTTATTTTTGTATAAATACTCTAATTTTATATTGTGTCTATTTACAACATAAAATGTAGAGTATAAAATAATTTTTATTTTATTTTTATTAATTATTTAAAAAAGTGAAAGTTTTAGGTGAGCATGGTTTGACTTGGCTTACGAATCTATTCAATGTTATTTGGCGAAGCAAGAAAATGCTTGAGGATTGGAGGAGGAGTATCGTGGTGCCTCTTTATAAGAACAAAGGAGACATTCAAAAATGTTCAAATTACAGAGGTATCAAGCTGATGAGTCACACTATGAAAATTTGGGAACGTGTGATCGAAAGAAGGTTGAGGCAAGTTTCCCAAGTAAAAGAAAACCAATTTTGATTCATGCCAGGTCGCTCAACTATTGAAGCCATCTATTTGCTGAGGAGAACAATGGAGATTTATAGAGCTAAAAGGAAGAATCTCCATTTGATCTTTATTGATTTGGAGAAGGCCTATGATTCCGTCCCACGAGAGATACTGTGGAGAGTTTTGGAGAAGAGACAAGTACATGTCCTATACATTAATCCCATAAAGGATATGTATGATAGGGCTTTATCTTGTGTAAGGACCCCGACGGGGAAGACTGACTATTTTGATATCAACATTGATTTACATCAAGGTTCAGCTTTGAGTCCATTTCTTTTTACTTTCATTATGGACGAGTTGACAAGTCACATTTAAGATGAGTTACCTTGGTGTATGTTATTTGCTGATGATATTGTGTTGATTGACGAGACTAGAGATGGAGTAAATGAGAAGCTTGAGGTTTGGAGACATGCATCGGAGACTAAAGGTTTTCGTATTAGGGCTAAGACGGAATATATGGAATGCACCTTTGATGGAAGCAGTGGTGAAGGAATCGAGGTGAAGATTGGTGACGATAACATTCAGAAGAGAGATTGTTTTAGATATTTGGGATCTATTTTGCAACATGATGGGGAAATTGATGGAGATGTTACTAATAGAATAAATGCAGGTTGGCTAAAGTGGAGAGGAGCCTCCGCTGTTCTCTGTGATAAGAAAATTCCTTTAAAAATTAAAGGAAAGTTTTACAAAGCAGCCGTGAGACCTGCTATGCTTTATGGTTCTGAATGTTGGCCTGTGAACCATAGACATGTGCAGAGAATGGCTGTAGCAGAAATGAAAATGCTAAGATGGATGTGTGGACATACACGTAAAGATCGGATTCGAAATGATGCAATCAGAAAGAAAGTTGGTGTAGCTCCGATCGAGGATAAGATGCGAGAAAACCGCTTAAGATGGTTTGGTCATTTGCAAAGAAGGTCAACTGATGCACCGGTTAGGAGATGCGAGTGTTGGGATGTTGAGCTGGCTAAGAGAGGGCGAGGACGGCCCAAGAAGTGTTGGAAAGAGACTATACGAAGGGATCTTAGTTTTTTGGATATAAGTCCGAGATTGACCCAAGATAGATCTGAATGGAGGCGAAGAATCCAT
Organism: Ottelia alismoides; assembly: GCA_037367405.1. Lineage (NCBI taxonomy): Eukaryota > Viridiplantae > Streptophyta > Magnoliopsida > Alismatales > Hydrocharitaceae > Ottelia > Ottelia alismoides. Next base: position 165,357 of record JAZKJV010005962.1, on the reverse strand, counting down.
GTAGCCGACCATACTTAATCGTGGGAAAAGGCTTTGTTGTTGTTGTATTTAAAAAAGTGAAATAAATAAATAAAGGTACATATATACATGGTATGCACAATGTGAAGAGAGAGAATTTATTTTCTTTTTGTTATTATTTCATTTTTCTGATTTTTATTTGATTTTTATAAATATATACAAATTATTATAAACCCATTTTATTTTTGTTTTTAATAAAATAAAATATATACATGAAGGAGGAACACATGTGCAAGGTGAATGGCCCTATCTCTCTCTACTTGGTTTCTTTTGCGGTCAGGCCAATGCTTGGCCCTCCCTTGGGTTCGGGTCACTCGATATTTATTCTAAATATCTCCTTCTTTTCTTTCTTCTTTATTCTTTTATTTTTGCATAAAAAACATGCTAATTATTGAATATTAACAAAAGCATGGATTTTGGTAATTTATTATATTTACAAGTATCTACATGGTGTTTTGCAAAGTTTTGTAGCTAAAATAAAAGAATAAAGAGTGATGAATAAGGATTCATCACCCCCCTATACTTTACTTTGCTAGTCCCTTAGCAATCACTTATTTGAAAAAGAAGTGGAAAGAAGAAAAAGGAAAAGAAAAAGAAGGAAAAATGAATCAAGGTTGATTATTAAACTTGTCTTCATTAAATTGAAGTATGGAGCTCAGTCAGATCTTTGGATTATTAATGTGTCGGAACCTTATTTGGACTTAGGTTTAAAACTTAACAGCCTCTAAGTTCCATTAATCTATAGTCAAGACTCCTCAACAATCCAGATCAAAACAAGTCTACATACACAAACTCTGATGACCATGAGTCTTTCCTTGTACTGTGTAAGTGATATAGCTCCCCACCTTAGAAGTAGCAAAGTGACAACCCTCCCCAACAAGGTAACTCTAATACCCTAGTCTGGAAACTCTTTCCTCGAGGAGCGGGGTATTCCCTTCTAAGTTCAAGTTCAACCGTCTCAAGAAGAGGAGGAAGAAGAGAATTGACCATGGCCAGTGTAGCCATGTATCCTTGGGAGCTCAACCAGTGTAGCTAAGTCTCCCTGTTGTAAGCTTCATGAGATGGAACATGGATGACATAAGCTTTGCTTTATTGAACTACATACCCTCTGGTGGGATTATCATTTTCTCTCAAACCCACCAGTTTTTTGGAGTTATTCTTTTCTTTTTGCATTTTTTTGATGTGCATATTTACAACATATCTACAAAGTGCAGCATTGACGTGTCCGAAAATGCAGCGTTAAAAATATATTTTTATCGTTCGTGTTAAAATGATTTGTCGTGTGTTGTAGGCGGCAATCGAAATCGGTCAAGAAAATAAACACACAAAATGTTCTTCAATATTAATCATGTGGTTTTATGTTTATATTACTTGGGAAAGTCCCAAGGTTGAACACAAGGAGGCAAAGGAACAACCTAGAATTAAGTCTATCAAGATTCGTATGCGGTTTTCTAGACGGTCTTTTTTTTGGATTTTTTAATGCAATAAAGGGTGTTACATGCAATTTTTGCCTATTTTAGGGACTAAAATATCAATTACATTCAAACGATGTCTGGAAAATACAAAATTTGGCCACAATGTAGAATATGATGAAACAAATGCACTATAATTTTTTTGGATTTTTTGGATGCAATATGAATTTTTTATTAATTTTTAAATGCAAACAAAATGAATTTCAATATTTAATTATGATGAATACTAAACCTACTTATTTTCGAGGACCAAAATTATCTAAGATCTATCACTAGATGATTGATCTCAGAAAAATCCTAAATCTCAAAAATGTGAGATTTAATATCTATTAAAAATCAAACAATAAAATATGCAAAATGATTTTTACAGGGCAAATTATGCATGCAAATGTAAATCTTTTTGGGCACAATGTTAAGCACAATTAACTCTACAATATATGATTTTTCGAGAATTTTTAAACCAATGGTTAATCAACTATGAATTTCATAGTAAGAAATGGGCAAAATATGTAAATTTCCACAAGACAATTATTTACTAATTAACCACTACTCACAAAAATATCCACAATATGTCGAAATGTAGAGAATTAATCAACAAACATCATGCTATTTTTGTAATAATAAAATAAGGTAAAGAAGAGGTCTAAAGTACAAGGGAACACATGGGTCTGATTGCAATTAAATAAAATAAATAAATGCACTGGGGGAGACTTAACTGTAATTTACCAATAATGAAGGGGATGGTCTGCAAAATTTCCAGAGGGGCACGTGCGTGGCACGTGCCCTCTTGAGGCGGGGGTTGTTGCATAATATGAGGGTCTTCCAGGGGGTTGTGCGCAATTTTCCACGCGGTCACGTGCGTGCACGTGACCTGCGGGATGACGTTTGCCGATGATGTCCCCCTGCCCCACGTATGCGGCATGTGTGGGGGTCTCGGTCCCTCCGCCTGAAGGCTGGAGGCAGTGTGTAGAAGGCTGTTGTGGTCCAAGGCGGTGGGGGAGCCGGCGCGTTGGTGGTGACTGTCGGAGGTGAACGTCGTTGGAGACGGCGTTGAGCTCCTGGCCGTGATGGGCTCCGACCGTGTCTCTGGAGGCGATGGAGATCGGAGATGGAGTCGATGGAGGCGGTCGTTGGTGAAGCGTCAGTCGAGCGTAGTCGTCGATGTCATGGAGGGCTGAAGGCAGTTGATGTCGATGACGGTGAAGATGTGATGGAGTTGTCGGAGTCGTCGTTCGGTGGCTTGACGTCGGTCGAAGAGGTGCCGGAGCTACAACAGTATGCCAGGAAAGGAACTTGGCCATGGGCTATGACGAGCTTGGAGTTGGCTCGGATCTCACCGCAAATGGAGGATTTTGCCAGGCGGTCACCACCGGCTAAGTCGCGAAGAAGAAGAGGAATATCGGTAGATGATTTGGGCGAGGGCGGTGGCGATGCTTCTATAGGAGTGAAGGATTTCACCGGCGAAGGAAGGTGGGGGGATCGGGAATGAGATTCGGAGATGATCAGATTTGATTTGGGATCGGCGAAATCGCAGGAGATCGGAGAGATGCGAGAAGCCACGAGATTGGCGACGCAAATCACGGGCGGCGGAGGGCGGCTGTATTGGGAAGGAGGCGGGAGGTGGCCAACGCACAGGCGTCGTCCGATCGAGCGTGATTGGATGGTGCCTGTCACACCACATGGCAGGCACAAGGGGGAGAGGTGGAGGCACGTGCGGAGCACGTGCCTGGGGAGGCATGTGCGACGCACGTGCGTCCTTTATATTTTTTTATTTATTTATTTATTTATTTATTATTATTTTTTATATATAAAACGAATATTAAAAAACTCAAAAACAGCTTACACGTGGTGGCATCAGGTGTTGCCACGTGTCAGCACCAAAAAATTCGAAAATAAAAGATTTTATAAAATAGATAAAAAATAGTAAATGACCTCGGATCAAAAATGTTTCTTCATGGAAATTGCTCGTCTTGATGAGATCTACAACTTTCATGAAGAATAAAAACCAAAATTAATCATATGCACAAAGTGATATTTTTGGGGTATCGCTTGTACATAGAACACCTTGATTTTGGGGTTTTGTAAATTTTATGTCATTTTTAGATCAGATAAAAATCCGGAAAAAATATGATAAATCAGAGATAAATAATTAAATATTAATCTAATTTTTTTTGGATTTTTATTATGAATAACATATGTACATAAAATATTAGGTCAAAAACCGCTAAAATAAACAGTATACAAAAGGGACCCAAAACCCAAATTTCACATATGAGCTCCGATTCACTTGAACTTGGTCTTGTTTTGAAGGTAATTGAATGTACATTAGTTCAAAAGTGAGTAGGATTAAATCGTACACTGGATGGGAAAAATGTGAGGCTTTTATTCCGAGAATGCTGAAATTAGGGTTTGGGTTTTTGGTCCACTTATCTGGGTTAGTGATATGTACACAGTGGAAGTGGTTTTGGGTCATTCGGAGTTAGCATGAATGAGTTAAAAATCTGGGAAGTTAGGTTATTTACAGGTCACTTTTGGCTTGGATTTTTGGCTTCTTATTTTGTGCAAAAAGGAATGATAAAATGCAATTCTTATGAAAACATGTATGAACGCTCATTATGTAGAATAGATGCTGAAATGCTGTTGATTTTGAGGGATTTGAGATTAATATATGAGATTTAGAGTGATGAATCCGAAATTCATCATCCCCCTATACTTAAAGCATGCTCGTCCCTGAGCATCAAAAAGAAATGCCATGAAGTGAAATGAGATTGGGTTCCATACCAAGACCATGAGCTGAAGGTGAAAATGAATCTAGACTCGACCTTTGGATTAATAGTTTGGTGGAACTTCTATGAGACTTTAGAATTTTAAAATCAACATCCCTCAAGTTCTACAAATCATGGCTACAGTTTCGGCTCAGAAGTCATATTAGATCAATCCCCTCTTCCCAAAGCATATCCTATGAACATTAAACAACCGACTCATATGTGTGAAAGGTTTTAGCTCTTCCCACCCAGAATGTCGGACTACCGCGCAAACCTCCTTTCTAGTAACTCGTCCTCGGGTAGTCAGGTATTTCCTTCTAAGGTTTGTCGTGCTGTGTTCACAATCGAATTAGGGGGAGAAGTTAGAAGAATGAGAAAAGAACTAGAGGGTGGCCAGTGTAGTCACCTCTCCTTGTGAAGCTGGCCAGTGTAGCTGAGTCTCCACCAAGATCTGCAGGTTTCTTGAAGCTTGGACTTTTTTGGTCAGATTTTATTTGGTAGAATGCTTCTTTGTATTTGGAATTTTAGGTGGTTCTGCTTGGATCTTGTTGTGCCCCTACGTATATAGAAACTTTTTGTTTCCGTAAATTTTTTGGGGTCTTAGAAAAAATTGTACCCAAGTGTCCATCCCTTTTCTGAAGCTTTATTTCAACCCATACTCCGGTCTTTAGATTTCCACGCTACCAGAAAAGAAACTCACACAGTCTTCCAACATCCCGTCTGAGTTGAGCTAAGTGCATAGTGCGAGAGTACAAATTAATTCCTTATTCCAGAGTTGTACTAAGACTGAAAAGACCAGGTTAGACACTAAGAGTCAAACTCTGTACATTGTCATGTGGAACTTAAAGAATTAAGTCAAAGACCTGAAGCTTCTAAAATCCCATTTCTCGGTGAAGTTCCTTTGAAAATTAGGTGGATTAAGGTCAAGTCCAGACCACTCTCGGTTTCTGCTCATAATTCGGTTCAGAACCCGATGACTTTTCACAGATGTAAATGACTGCGATGCTGGATGAAGTGCAGGTGTGTGGAATGCAGACACATTTTTTTCTTTTGATTTTTTTATGCAAGGGATTTTTGTTTGTTTTTTTACGCAAAAATGAATAAGAAGCCATTTTTCAAAAATTTTGGGCATAGTCAGTGTTAGTAGCAAATCTCTTTTTCTTTCTTCTTTTCTTTTGTCTCTTTTTTTTGTTTTTTTAAAGATTACCCATCCCGTAAATGCATATAGACTTACGCAAAAGTACGAGGTATGGCTAATGTATATACACAATATATATACAGACCCCCTATACTTAGCGAGTGATATTTCCTCAGAGCACATGAAGCGTAAAGAAGACATAGCTCGGGCTAAGCGTAAGAGAATAAAAAAATTGATATACAATGGTTCGCCCCCTATACTTAGACTGAAAACAGTCTAAGTATAGAAGAAGAGCGCAAAAAGAGGCGGTCGTGATATGTGAATGAGGAGATTATATACAGGTGGGTGTCGGTTCCACCTACACTTAGGTTCTCGTCAGCCTAAGTATAAGAGAAGGGTGAAAATGGAGCGATCGGGAGGTGGAGTTTGATAAGGGAAATGGAATATACAGATGGCATCGGTCCCCCCTATACTTAGGCCTTGGCCTAAGTAGAGGAAGAAGCTGTACAAGGAGACCGATGTGGTCGGGAGGGAGGGTGGGTAGCCGATGATTAAGGCGGTTTACGGCTGATATTTTTGTGAGCCTGTGATGGGAGATCGTAATGGTGAGATGGAGATGAAACATGTGATTCCCAACTATCAGTGTCATCCTCGAAAAAATCATGACGGATAGTGGATGAAATATTTGAGTCAGACGAAAGGTAGCAATCATCAGAGTTATCCTCAGAGGAATATTATTTGAAAGTGGACACGCTCCAGATATTCATGTCTTTTTGTTTCTTTAATTGTTTCCTCAAAATTCGTTCTTTTTTAAGATCTATCAGTTTTTCCTCAGATGAATATTCAGAAGCTCCGGTCTCAGTCAGCTCATAAGAAATAATTCCAGTGTACTTGTGGAAGGTAGGAGCATCAGCTCTGGATGAGTAATAATTAGGAACGGGAGTTGTCCAACGAGAATCGAATTTTGGATCCTTGCGAAGATATGGCTTTAGAGCTGCCGAACAGACTTCACTCATGTAGACCACCTTTTCTAGAACTGATGAGGGATCATCAACCGATTCCTCTTTCGAAAGGTCAAATCTAACTCTTTTTTTCCTGTTTCCAGAACTTGTCGGTTCACTTGAGTATCCAGATGAGTAGCCATTAGAATTCTTCTCCTTGGTTGGTGTTCGGCCCGCGTGTTTGTTCTTAGTCTCCTGAATGTTGGTGCACTCTCGATTTGGGAAGATTTGATCAAGATAATCAGAGTAGGTTGCTCCAGGGTGCGGCCATGCATATGTCTCAGGATCGTAGTAGAAGGATTTGTCTATTTTCAGATCCGCGGGAATTGAGATACCGGGGAGAGTCTCTGCATGTTCATTCATAATTGATTTGACATCAAAGCATTCTTGTGTCAAGTTGATGTAATCCATGTAGTCAGCATAGGTTGACCTAGGGTGTGACCATGCATGAGTCTCCGGATCATATGATTCATATACTTGACTCTGCATGGTACGAGCGGCTGGGAAGGGAGCAGGGGGGATTCTCTAAACCAATAGTCTCATCAACAACCATTATCTCAGGTGTCGTAACGGGGTAGGGCTCTTCTACCTCTTCATGGTTACGGCTGTTGGGGACTTTATGGGTTTCCTCAGAAGATCGTGGTTCCTCAAAGACAGTGTCAGATCTAAGTGCTTCCAATGCTTTAAAATTGATTTCCCAAGTCTCACAATCAATAATTGCCTTTGACAATGCTAAGAATGGTTTTCCGAGAATAATTGGAGACTGGGTGAATTCTCCTTGATGCTCAATATCAATGATCGTGAATTCCATTTTGAGTGGAGCACCTTGGAATATCATGATGACAGAAATGATTCCTCTCGGCCGCTTTATTGCTCGGTCTGCCAATTGAACAATCTCTCATATTTTCCTGATAAGTCTGAGTTTAAGTTCGTGAAACACAGAGGTCGGGAGAATATTTATTGGTGAATCGTCATCAATTCGAGCATGGGTGAAAATTGTGTCTTTGATTATACAATCAAATCTAGGCAACCTCTTCACTATGTGGCTTTTGATTTTTCTTCTCAACACCAAGGAGGAGGTCATTGACAAGATATATCTTTTAGTCTTTGTCCGTATCCTGACCGACTTTTTGATCATTAATTTGTCCATTACAAATCTTTTAAGGTCGGGGAAGTGTTTGATGAATACCCATTCATCACTCTTTATTCTTTTATTTTAGCTAAAAACCTATGCAAAACACCATGTAGATATGTGCAAATAGGATAAATTACAAACATGCATGCATTGTGTAAATATTGATAATTAGCATGTTTTTGTGCATAAATAAAAGAATAAAGAAACAAAAGAAAAAGAGGGAAATATTTAGAATAAATATTGAGTGACCTAATCCCAAGGGAGGGCTCAGCATGGGCCTGACCGCAAAAGAATCCCAATAGAGGGAGATAGGGTCAATCATGTGTGTACATATACCTATGTATATAAATAAATATTATTTTCCTCTAAATAGGAATAAAAAGTATTTATTATATTTTGTACATATTTATAAAAATAAAACTAAAATAAAAATGGGAAAAACAAAAGAAAAAAATAAATAAAATCTCTCTCATCAGTGTATATAGACCATGTATATGGAATAACATACCTATTTATTTTCTCCTTGTAAATAAATAATTAAAATCCAATAAAAATATTTCCATATTCCATATTTCATAATGTAAATAAATAAAATACAAATCAGAAAAATAAAAATAAAACAAAAAGAAAAAGAAAAAGAAATAAAATCAATTTCTACCTTGTATATATACCATGTACATATGTATATACATCTATTTATTTAACTAATGTAAATAAATAATAAAAATAAAATAAAAAGACCTTTTTATTCCAAATTTTATGTTATACATAAATAAAATATAAAATTGGAATAGTTATATAAAAATAAAGAATTAAAAATAAAAATTAAAAATACATATATGTATATACCTATATATAATAATAATATAATGTAAATACATAAATTATTTTTCAACAATAAATAAAAATAACTATAAATTAATTTGAAAATAAATCAACATTTTTCATGTTTTAACATTTTCAAAATAAAATCATTTACTAATTTTAAATGAACTTTTAAATAATTAACCAACAGATTTTTCCTATTGGTCCACGAGGGATTGTTGACCCCCGGTCAACTCTCCCCCGCGGACCCCTTTCACGCAGATCTTGTGTTCGACACGATTTTCTCCGAATTTTGCTGACACGATCCGATCTTCAAATATCCAAACCCCGGGCTCCATTTGATCCTTGTCCATCCGAGACCTTCTCCCAGAGTATTGCCTAGGGATCCGTGCTCCGAGCAACCCCGCCCGACTCCATTTAGTCGGACCCCTAGCACTATATAGGCTCTCCTCCTCCGCACCTTTTCTGGCATCTTTGGCTCTGCCCCTTCATCCCAGGACCTCCATTTTCTTCCCCAGAGTGACAGCTGCACGAGGAGAGTGTCGCAGCGAGGAGGGGGAGCTTCCAGCCACTGATCCGACTACCTTCGTCGCCGTACGCCGCCGCGAGGTGCGCCAAGCCTAGGACCTCAAAGTTCCTTGAGTCCAAGACCCCCCCTGAGCTTCCTTAGCTCATCCCCAGACGACTTCCTCCTCCAAGTAACTTCGATACCCCCTAGGTTCCTCTAATTTTCCATTTCGCCCAAATCATTCCTTCACCGTCGCCGATCGATTCCCATCGCTACGATCATACGCTCGACCATCGGATCATCCTGTCACCTTCACGAAACTACCCTCCACCTTCTGCACCCACTCACTCAACTTGGTTTGCCCCGGAATCAAGAATTCGACCTCCACCGTCGTCGCTTCGCCGGAGGTCTCCGCCCCGACGCACCCAACCACCCATTTCACCCACAAACGGGTCGAGGCAATTTGCCCTCGACCTAGGAGCTTGTCTGTATCACTTTGTAGGACAAAGGACCCCATATGGGGGTCAAGTTGTTCGAGCACAGGAGCTTCACTCCTCCACCATCGCCGGGCCGCTCCGGTTGTCCTTGGCTTCATCGGAGGAGCCCATCAGTTGCGGACCAGCTCAGGCTACCTTTTCCACACCTAAGCAGCATCGTCGGAGGTCTCCACCGCACGCGCTGAGCCGGCGAAGGTCGCTGGCGAGCTGTTCTTGGAGCATCTCCAGTCGCCGTCCGATCAGCCTCGAAGCTCCTGATTCGATCATCGCCGTCTATTTGAGGAGCTCCAGCCACCGTCAAATTCCTCTGGGGCTTGATCCGGACCGGCCATCCATACGAAGGGGTGACCTCGCTTCTCAGCCGTCGATCATCCACGTGGCGCGCCCTCGTCCCTCCGATAATAAGAGGGGTAATTTGCACTTAGGCCCTTCCTCCTTTTGATATTTCTAGTGAGTCTTGTAAATATTTTATTCCGTTGTTTTTATTTTGGGATATTTGCACATCGGACCTCTATGTTTCTAGTATTCGCATTTTAGTCCCTATATGTGTGAGCCATGTGCATCGACACGTGAGGGTTGGATTAATTGCATATTTGGTCCTATGTTTTCTGGGTGTTACTGTTTACATATTTTCAAAAAGGAATGACACTTATGCCCTTCCGTGCCTGACTCCCTTGCCTTGCGCGTGATTTTGTGGATTTTTTGCACAAGGACCCCTGAGTTTTTTATGCGTGTTATGATTTGGTCCAGAAAATAGTTTTCTTTACATTTAGGTCCTTATGTACCGTGTACCTTGTTTTGATTAAATAAAATAGCAAATTAAATCCAAATTAGGTGAAATTTGGAAACATGGCTCTTGCCATTGTGTAAAAATTTCTCTAAATTTTTGGTACATTTTTTTGGCTTTTTGATATTTTTAAAAATTCAAAAATAGTGCTTTTCACTTCTGTCTAATTTAGAAAATCAAAGAAAAATATTAAAACTCCTTCAAAAATTCTAAAAAAATTAGGATTTGGTTGTTTTCTTGTCTTTGAGTTTCTGCCCAATTTTAGTGCTTTTTTGATATATAAAACTCTTGAAATTTGAAAAACTCTAAAAAAATTTTTAAATTTCTGAAAATTTTATAAAATTAAAAAAAATAAAAACTCTTTTTCTGAATCTTTGTTGTTGTTTATATTTTTCATAAAAATTTCCTCCAGACTTTTATAGATCCATTTTATATTTTTAATGGATCTTTCAACTCTGGCTGTACAGTAGCACACTATTTTTGTCTTTCTTGATTTTTAGAAAATCATATAAAAATTAGAAAAATCTGAAAAATTCACCAAAAACACTAAAAAATCTAAAAAACAAAAAAATATTTTTGTTTGAATTTTTGGAGTATTTTTAGAGTGTTTAAATAATTGTTGAATTTGCTTTTCCTTACATTTTCTTAGTTTTACTCATTATTAAAATACAAAAAAAAATTAAAAAGAATTAAAAATCCACCAAAAAATATTTTACTCTTTATTTTGATTTAGATTACTTCATAGGCCACGAGGCCAACTCGTGCTCCCTGAGTCCGACCCTGGTCACTATATCATGTTAATAATTTAGCGAGGACCGCTTTCCCTGTTTTGATTGATTTTATCTCTTTGATTGGTGGTCTTTCATTTTTCTTGTTGACCGAGCCATAAGTAATTGAGGTCGCAACGACCTGAGTTATCTATTTGCCGTAGTTGCTCGAACTTTAAGGTCATCAGAATGGCGCCGTTGCCGGGGAGCACGGCTTAGTAGTCGTATTTTCTCGGTTTTCGTTTGATTTTGTTTTTCGCGGTTTTGCGCGGCTTTTCTTTTGTCCGCGGCTTTTCACGGCTTTTCTTTTCATTTTTATTTTCTTTTATTTCATTTTATTTTGTTTGTTTCTCTTTTGTGTGTTTATTTCCATTGTTCCATTTTATTTTATTTTGTCTTTCTTATCTATATAATAATTTGTGCTTGACACCTCTGTTTGACTTTTTGCGAGGGCCCGAGGACCGAGGTGGCTCTTCTCGAAGAGCCGACGCAACCGTGGGAGTCGGAGGCGGCTTTCTTCTCTACAGAGCTGTAGGAGGACGCAAGAAGCCGAGCAGGTGGTCGGGAGCTGCGGAATAGCCACAGAGTTTAGCGTAGCTTAGATTAGATTCCTTTTTAGCAAAATTATTAATTTGTAATAATACAGGGACCTGGACACTTGGAAGACTTCGGGGTCTGTTTCGCCGAGCACCGGTGTGCTCAGGGGACCTCATCGAGTTTTTTGTGGTTTTTCACGGTTTTGACCGTTTATTTACTGCCTTATTGATTTACATGGTTTTCAGCCCTAGCTTAGCATTTTTGCTGATTGCGACATAATAATTAGGGTCCACACACCTAATAATTTGCCTGTACCTATTAGAACGTAATTGGACCAAAAATAAAAATTAATAAGAAAAGACTACTTGGTCACTTGAGGGGTCCCGAGCCGCTAGAGGTCGTATACAGTGCTGGCAGGACCCGTTCTGGCAGGCACCGATCGGCATCCGAGATCGGACACCGACCCCTCTTGTTGACCATTTAGCCATCTGTTCTTTCGTGTAGAACTTCTTTGTTTAGGGCCGGTTTTCCACTTGCATCATATAGGAAGGTTATATTCAGTCTTTTATTTATGCGCGAATCATTTTGCATGTAGACTGCTGGAGTCAAGTATGCCTTCTATCTCGTGCATGCATCATTGATTCCCGTGCATCGGCTTTTTCGTCTTCTCCACTCGATTTTTGGACTTAAAATAATCAGGAGAACCGAAAAATTCGTTAGGCGTTGTTTGATTTGAAAAACATCTAAAAACAAAAATCATAAAATTTGGGACTGCTAAACAAACTTGACCCTAAAAGACTCCTCATCATAAAAATCTATCTTAGGGAGAGCAACCCCCTCATTGTCTGGTTTGTATGCGCGAGAGAGTGACCCGCACCCTAGGATAGAGCCATATCTGAACCCTCTTCAGACTACTGCTTCTGGGCTAGTCGTTCTCCAGCGAGGATCGCTCCGGTCTCCGGTAAAGCGGGTCGTGATATCCTTAACAGAGCGAGCCAATTGAGTAGCTGGTAAACGGTCTGCGGCTTGTACTAGCTGGAAAAGATCTAGTTCGGGATCAAGACAGTCTCCTGGGGGAGTCGGATTCCCAGCAGGTCACGTAACCGCTCTTATATCCTGACATGATCACATAAATAAAAATTGACAAGATAATTGACCGAACTCTTACGGTCTTCAGCTCGTGTTGAGTAGGTGAAATCAGGGTTTGTTTGCTCATCTCGTTTGTTTTCAGATCCCATCTGCCCAACTCGCCAGATCAATATGATGGGCAGGAGGTCTCTTAGGCAGCCTCTGGCTGCACCACTTCTCAGCACTCCACCCCATTCATCTAGGTTGGTTCGCGAGAGCCGACACCCGCTCTCCGAACCTGAGTTCGATTCTGGCCTGTTCCCCCTTGACCAACCTTCTTTTATATCTGAGATGCCAGTGCCAGATGAGAGACAACAGTCAGATTTATCGGGACCTGAGTTTGGGTCTTTTGCCTTTGCAGAGACCATGGCCAGCAGCGAGGATCGCACCGAGGGTCAGAGAGCAGAGACGACCACCTACGTACTGGACCATAGAGTCATCAACATCACCATGTTAGCCTCCCTCAAGACGATGCAGAGACAGATACGAAATCAGGGAGCTTTCATGGTGGAGATGAGGAGGGAGATGGAGTAGATGAGAGCTGACCGCAAGCAGCGCGGGCCTGGAGACGGACCACTGAGACCCGATGAGACGACAACAGCCGCAGCAGCAGCAGCACCAGATCAGCCGAGACTGATGCGGGAGTTGCACAACCCCAGATCGACCCTAACGCACCAGTGGGTAGTACTACCAACGATCGTGGGGGACTTCAAGTTCCCCCCGAACACACTTCACCTCCTACCCCGTTTCCATGAGCTCGCCACTAAGGAGCCCCATCTACATCTCCAGGAATTTCTGATGATCTGCAGCACCGTCCACGATCAGCAGGTGGACAAGGACACCATTCGGATGATCGCCTTCCCCTTTTCACTGGCAGATAGAGCAGCCACTTGCCTGAAGCATTTGGGGAAGTTTGTGTACACCTGGGAGCAGCTCCGCACCGAGTACTTGAACAAGTACTATCCACTCGGGCAGACGAATGCAACGAGGGCCTTGATTAGCAATTTCTCCATGCTCCCTAACGAGAAGTTCCATGAGGCATGGGAGAGGTTCAGAGAGCTGACTGACAGATGCCCGCACCACGATATCACGAAGCCGACCTAGTTTAGAGCTTCTTTTGCGGGTTGACACCAGAGCTGTAGGGCCTGGTGATTGCTTCGTGTGGTGGTTCCTACTTCGCCATGGATGAGGATCAGGTCTGGGCCATCTACGAGGAGATGGTCGAGAACTATACAGTGATGTTCCAGACCCGTCTTTACACTCAGGGACGCCCCCAGCTCCAGTCCGTGCAGTTTCAGAGGATAGCACGGGTCGATGCCGGTCCTTCTACTTCGTCCGCGGCAGCCGCACAGTCTGAGTCTACAGCCACATGCATGGGGATCATTAGCGAAAGCTGGACCGGATCGAGTTGATAGAGAAGAAGAAGTGCCAGGGCATATCTTAGATGGATCAGATGGCACAGTCGCCGAGTGACCTGAAGACACGGCTCATGTGTCTCTAGGAGGCACAGACGGCTTCTCAGCCTCGTCTTCAGTCATGAGGAGATCCGAGTAGCAGTGGCAGCTCGTCCCAGTGCTCCAGTCAGCCTAGACAGGTTCACCTGGTACAGGTGGAGCCGTACCAGCAGCCACAGCCATACTTCAAGTCACCACCATCTCAGGACAACCAGATGATGGTTTACCAGCCGGATAAACCCCTGGCAGTACTCCCGCCACCCTCCTACGAGCCTGAGCCTTTGATGGATGTCAACGGGATTTGATACGACCGACCCCAACCCGGTATCTGACGAGACCATCCCGGATTTCGTTGGTCCGTCGGAGGTGAGAGTTCCCAGCAGCAGCCTCCAGTTCAGGGTGGCCAGTACGACCATCAACGAGAGCACCAGCAGCCCCAGCCCCCAGTACACCAGCAGCAGCAGTCATCCCAGCAGCACCAGTAGTATGGTCCTCGACCCTATCAGCAGGGACAGTCTTGGAGGCGAGAGCAACCTCAGCAGTATCATCCCCAGTAGTACCCCTCTTACCCGCACCAGCCACCGCAGCAGCCTCACTACCAGCGAGGCCACCCGTCAGGTTCTCATGGGCCAGCGTATGAGAACCCCACCTTAGACGATCTAGCCCGCCTCATGACTGAGTAGCAGGCTACCTTCAGACGAGAGATGGATGAGTTCCGCCAGGAGATGCGAGATATTGTGAGAGGAAAGTCCGCCATCCCTGCCCAAAGTGAGCTGAACCCGAACAATCTGAAGAGGAAGTCTGAGCAGGTAGATTTCATAGAGTTTGCCACTCCTAGTGATTCATTTAGTGATATGTCTGCATATCTATTTGATATTGATTTTGTTACACTTAGGAGCGGTAGGATGCCAGCAGGGGTTGCCTCGTCTGAGCGACAATCCCATGCCACTTCCAGGGCGCCAGGCGAGGAGGAGCGCGATATTGATGCCGCGAGAGATGATGACGGTGGTATTGATGCCACCATGGATGTTGATCCCGCCGACATGACTGAGGCCGTCGCTTCACCAGATGGAGGAGGTGGTACTGACGCCTCCACAGTTGTTGAGCCAGAGCGTGGTACTGATGTCACGAGTCGACATGCCGAGGGTGGTACTGACGCCACCGTTTCAAGTTCTTCTAGTCCTGTAGTCTTTCCGTCTGTACATGTATCTCAGGACTTTTCTGGAAATAAAGGAAAGGGTTTATTTTCTTCTGATCCAATTGTGGTGCATGATGATGTATGTGTAGATTCTGCCATGCTTGAGCAACCTAGACCCTCTCCTAGTCCTTCATCTGAGAAGGACCCTGTAGTCCCCTTTTCTAGATCACTCCATTTGGGTAAGGGGCAGAAAAAAGAAAATCAGAAAAAGAATCAGTAGGTAGAGTTCAGCCAGCAGATGATCGATAGATTCCATATCCAGCTGACTCTCCAGGAGGCCTTGGAGCACATCCCTCTACTCCAGAGATCACTAAGAGACAAGACCACAGTTAGGAGGAAGAGGAGGAACCATCATTCTGAGATCCATGTGCTTACTCGAGCCACATGTTTCACAATTCAGAACCGTCTGTCGGTCAAGAGGCCAGATTCAGGAGCCCCGTATGTCAGATGCCACATCCATGAGCAGAGGTTTGACCGCACCCTATTAGACTGCGGTTCTTTGATCAACCTACTTCCGACAGCCCTTCTCGTCCACTTCGAGTTGGGCACTCTATGACAAAGCCAACGGTCCTTCAGTTTGCTGATCAATCTGTCAAGAGGCCGAAAGGGTTGCTGAAGGACGTTGTCGTCACGATTCAGGGCCTGAAATTCCCAGTGTACTTCGTTGTGTTGGACATGGAGATCCCTGAGTCTGTGACCATTACCCTGATCATTCTCGGACGCCCGTTCTTGGCCACAACCAAGGCAGTGACCGGCCATGATAGCAAGAAGGTATACTTTCGCGTCGAGGGTGAGAGTGTACAAATAGAGACGGTCGAGGTCATCAGAGCCAGAGATTCAGCTTGCTCAGAGCCAACTTCTGATTCAGAGCAGATGACAGAGGCAGGGTGAGACATCCACCAGGACTGTGATTTTGTGATCATAGATGATGAGGCAATTTGGGCAGATCCAGTCGCACAGGCCATCCTCTCACCTTCCGAGTTCGCTGAAGTAGATATGCCAGCAGAGGAGAGCTTGGAGAGCGCATTCCTAGTCCAGGATACATTTCAGGTAGCAGAGCCGGTTCCAGATCGTGAGACAGAGTTTGTGTGTGAGTCTGATACAGATCCCTCGGAGTCAGATTTTGATTGGGCAGAGTTGATGATTTTATACCATGTCTGACTTCCACTGAGCCTACAGGTAGGGAGGAGGTCGATGCCATGCAGAGCAGAGACAGTCCAGCTGAGCAGCTTTCTCCAGATACTGATTGTAAGCGAGAGTTTCCGTTTTCCCATGTAGATTTGGCAGCATTCACTCAGAGCCTTCAGAGGCCAGATCTGCTAGCACCTACTTGTCCAGAGCTGAAGCCGCTATCTACGTCGCTGAAGTATAGGTTCCTTGCGGGTGAGCATGAGATGTACCCGGTCATTATCTCAGCAAATTTGACTAGAGAGCAGGAATCCCGTCTGATGGGGGTTCTTGAAAAGAACCGTAAGGCGATAGGATGGAGTGTAGCCGATCTCCAGGGGATAAGTCCGGCCCTGTGCTCATACCATATCTATCTCGAGGATGAGGCAAAGCCGTCGCATGAGTTCCAACGGCGGGTGAATGAATACCCATTCATTACTCTTTATTCTTTTATTTTAGCTACAAAACCTATGCAAAACACATGTATATTCTTGTAAATAGCATAAATTATCATTAGGCATGCATTATGTAAATTACAATAAATAGCATGTTTTTGTGAATAAATAAAAGAATAAATAAATAAAAGAAAAAGAGGGAGATATTTAGAATAAATATTGAGTGACCTAATCCCAAGAGAGGGCTCAGCATGGGCCTGACCGCGAAAGAATCAAAGTAGAGAGAGATAGGGAAGCTCAAATTTGTGTACATATACCTATATATAAATAAAATTATTTTCCTATTATTAAAAATAAAAATGTGTACTTATTTATTTATACATATTTGTAAATATAAAAATAAAATAAAAATGGGAAAAGCAAAATAAAAATAAAAATAACTAAAATTCCCTACTTCATTGTATAAAGACCATGTACATAGAAATAACATATCTATTTATTCCTCCTTGTAAATAATTAATGAAAATCCCATAAAAATATTTCTATATTCTACATTTCATGGTGTAAATAAACAAAATAAAAATTATAAAAAAAAATAAAATAAAAATAAATAAAATTAAATTAAATTCCCACCTTGTATATATACCATGTATATACGTAAATAAAAGTATTCATTAAACCTATGTAAATAATTAATAAAAACAAAATAAAAATACACTTGTATTCCACATTTTATTCTATAAATAAATAAAATATAAAATAGGAATAATTGTATAAATAAACAATTAAAAATTAAAAATAAAAAATTCATATTGTATATACCTATATATAATAATAATATTTTGTAAAAACATAATTTGTATTTCAAAAAAAATAAATAAAAATCAAAAAAAATAATTTGAAATTAAATAAACAATTTTCATGTTTGAAGTTTTTCGAAATTAATTCATTTAATATTTTTAATTGAATTATCAAATAATTATTAAAAGCTGCATTCTGATTGGTCCTCGGGGGATTGTTGACCCCCGGTCAACTCTCCTTCGCGGACCTCTTCCTTGTGGATCCGTGCGACCGACCCGATATCTCAGATTTTTTCCCGCGCAATCCGCCGCCCACTTCCTCAAACCCTGGGCCCCAAATGTTCCTTGTGGATCCGAGACCTTCGCCCGCCTCCTTGCCTAGGGGTCCGTGCTTCACCAAGCCAGACCCGTCACCTTCTTCTCGGACCTGCAAGACTATTTAGCTCAACTCCGGCCGCCATTTCACACGATCTTTGGCGCTTCTCCTTTGTCCCAGGACCTCCACCTTATTCCCCAGAATGACAGCTTCGTGAGAGAGGTGTCGAAGAGAGGAGAGGAAGCTGTGCGTCACTGATCCGGCGACTCCTGCCGTCATGCGCCGCCGCGTGGTGCGCCCGCGCCTCGGGCATCGACGTCCCTTCGAGGCTACGACCCAGAGCTTCCTGAGCTCGTCCCTAGTCGATTGCATCCACCAGGTAGACCAGATAGCTTCCCTTTCATCGTCCATTTCGATTTTCACTTTTTAGCTCCGCCGGCTCCGCCCTCGTCGTCGGAGCTCCGCCAGCCCATCCTACCCATACCGATACCCTCGCCGACTCATCGTCGTCCTTCCCTCATGATCTGATCTTCTCGGTTTGGGCTACTTGAGCAAGGATCGAGCTGGGCTTCTTCCGCCGCCTTCGTTGGAGCCTTCATCCGCCCCCACGTCGCTTCTTTCATCCATTTTTCTAATAACCCCCGCCGGAGCACTCCTCCGAGCGAGCCCTTTCTTCTGCAGGTATATAAGGAGCAGATACCCCCCTTGGTCGTCCTTTCATATCTTCGCCGGAGCTCCTCCTGGTCGCTTGTCCCTCATCGGACGATCCGACCGTTGGATGCTTCATCAAAGGTGACCACCTGACGCGGATTACCATCGCGAGCAGGACTGTCCTCCCCGATCGTTCATCAGCTTGCTGGATCTTCTCCGGCGAGCCGGGGAACCTCAGCCAGAAGGAGTACTTCCTCATCTATCGCTAGTCGTCGGATTCCCTTGCCACTCCAGATCGCATCCACACCATCCATCCACTGCGATGTTAGGCCATCAGATCGTGGTCTGACAGGTACGCGCCGCCCACGTTCACCACGCGCCCCCACCGTTGGATCGTCCAGGCGGCTGCACCAGAGCCGCACATCCGCAGCCAACCCCGCCTCGACATCTGGCACCTCACGTGCACCGTCACGCGCCTCGGCTGGGTAATTGCACCCGCACTCCTGCAGTTTCCTGTTGTTCTTGTTTAGTTCAATAAATAAATATTAGCTCTTGGACATATTGCATTTGTGACCTTAATATTTTTGTTATTTGCTTTTTAGTTCCTGCATGTGTGATACACATGCTTCGTCACGTGATTTTTGGACAAATTGCATTGTATGGGCTCGTAGTTTCTGTTTGTTATGGATTGATGTTTACTTTCTGATATTTGCATCCATGCCCCTGTGAATGGTTTTATTCGACATGTGCTGATTTGTCTGGGCATTTTGCATTTTGTTCCCTAAGCTTTTAGCACGTGTTGCTATTAAGCCCCTGAAATTATTTTTCATTACATATAGGTCCCTCTGTGCCCTGAACACGTGCGTCGCGCGTGGAAATTTGGATATTTCGTACGAGGGACCCTATACTTTCTGGTTCTATTACTGTTGAGCCCCTGAAAATACTTTTTATTACATATAGGTCCCTGTACACTGTGAGCTTTTATTTGATTTAAATAAAATAGCAAATTTAACCCAAGTAGCGTAAAATTTGGATACGTGGCTCATGCCACTATGTAAAAATTTCCGTAATTTTTGAGTACATGTTTTGTGGCTTTTTAGTATTTTTAATAAATTCAAAAACAGTAGTTTTTGTGTCTGTTTGAATTAGAAAATCATAAAAAAATATAAAAACTATTTTAAAAATTCTAAAAAAATAGGTTTTGTTAATTTTGTTGTGTTTGATTTTCTTTGCATTTTTGGCTATTTTTGGATATATAAAAACCTTAAAAATTAAAAACTCCTTAAAAACTTATAAAAATTCTAAAAAATTATAGAAAACACAAAAATTAATAAACTCTCTTTCTAAATTTTCTTTGTTGTTTCTATTATTCATAAAAATTATCTCAAGGCTGTGAAAGACCCATTTGATATTTTTCATGGGACTTTGAAGCCTGGCTGGACAGATTGCTTCTGTTTTCACCCTTTTTGATTTTTAGAAAATTCTATAAAAAATATAAAAATCTAAAAAATTCACCAAAAACATTAAAAAACTTAAAAAACATAAAAATATTTTTGTTGGAATTTTTGGATTGTTTTTGAGTATTTAAATAAATTGTTGAAGTTGCTTGTTTTTGTATTTCCCTTATTTTTCTTCATTATTAAAAATCAAAAAAAATATAAAAATAATTAAAATCCACCAAACATACTTGTTTTGCTTTATTTTACTTTTGGACTACTTCGTAGGCCGCGAGGCCAACTCGTGCTCCATGAGTCCAACCCTGGATGCTACACCAGGCTAATCTCATATCCAGGACCGCTATTTTTGATATCTTTGTTTTATTGCTTGATTTGGTGGTCTGCTCTTATATTTTTCTTGACTGACCGATATCTCTCGATCCGGGTCGCAACGACCCGAGAGTGACTATTTCTACCTGTCCCGGATTGATTGAGATTTTTCGGTCATTAGAATGGCGCCGTTGCCGGGGAGCACGGCTTAGTAGTCGATTTTTATTTTCTTTTTGTTTTCTTTTGATTTCTGTGGCTTTCCGCAGCTTTTTCTTTGTCCGCAGCTTTTCGCGGCTTTTTGTTTTTCTTTTATTTTCATTTATTTTGTTTTTTGGTTGTTTTGAGTGTTTATTTATATTTCACAATTTTGTGCATATACCCTGTTTTTAGTTTAGTTACTTTGTTTATCTGGTCTGATCACACAGTTCTTGTTTACTTGCGAGGGCCCAAGGACCGAGGCAGCTCCTCGCGAGGAGCCGACGCAACAGCGAGAATCGGAGGTGGCTCCCTTCTGCATGGAGCCGCATGAGAGCACAAGGAGACAGCTGGAGTGCGGGAGTAGTGTAGATTAGTTTAGATTTATTTTCAGCACTTATTAATTGTAATAATACAGGGACCGGAGACAGGACTTGGACTTAGACTCTCGGGGTCTGTTTCGCCGAGCATCGGTGTACTCAGGGGACCCCACCGAAGTTTCGCGGCTTTTTCGCGGATTTTGGTTTTTATCATTTATTTCCTGCCTATTCAATTTTCACGGATTTCAGCCCTAGCTTAGAATGTTTGCTTCATTGCGTCGTAATTAGTAGGGTCCACACACCTAATAATTTGCCTGTACCTATAGACCGTTAATTGGACCAAAATAAAAATTAATAAAAAAAACTATATGGTCACTTGAGGGGTCCCGCGCCACTAGAGGTCGTATATAGCGCTGGCAGGACCCGTTGTGGCGGGCACCGATCGGCATACGAGACCGGACACCGACCCCTCCTGTTGACCATTTAGCCATTGTTCTTTCGAGTAGAACTGCTTCGTTTAGGGCTCGGTTTTCCGCTTGCACCATATAGGTAGTTTCCTTTCTGTCTTTCAATTATGCGCGGATCATATTGCATATAGACTGCTGGAGTCTGGTACCCTTCTATCTCGTGCATGCATCATTGATTTCTCGCGCATCGGCTTTTTCGACTTCTCATCCCGTATTGGACTTAAATAACCAGGAGAACTGAAAAAATCGTTAGGCGATTGTTTTATTTGAAAAACCTAAAAACAAAAACTATAAAATTGGGACTGCTAACTCAACTTGACCCTCAAAGACACTCACCATAAAAATCTATCTTGGAGAGAGAAACCCCCTCATTGTATGTTTTGCATGTGCGAGAGAGTGACCCGCACCCTAGGATAGAGCCATATCTGGACCCCTTTCAGACTACTGCTTCTTGGCTAGTCGTTCTCCAGTGAGGATCGCTCTGGTCTCCGCAAAATCGGGTCGCGATATCCTTAACAGAGCGAGCTGATCAGGTAGCCGGTAAACGGTCCGCGGCTTGTACTGGCTGGGAAAGATCTAGTTCGGGATCGGGACAATCTCCTGGGGGAATCGAATTCCCAACAGGTCACGTAATCGCTCTGCTATCTTGACTTGATCACCTAATAAAAACTGACAAGATAATTGACCGAACTCTTACGTTCTTCAGATCGCGTTGAGTAGGTGAATCCGGGGTTTGTTTGCTCATCAGAGTTGTTTCCAGATAACATCCGCCCACTCGCCAGATCTAGATGATGGGCAGGAGGTCCCTTAGGCATCCTTTGGCTGCACCGCTTTTCAGCACTCCAGCCCGTTCATCTAGGTTGGTTCACGAGAGCCGAGAGCCGCCCTCCGAACCCGAGTTCGATTCTACCCTGTTCCCCCTTGACCACCCTTCTACCATTCTTGAGATGCTAGTGCTAGATGAGAGACCACAGTCAGATTTATCGGCACCTGAGTTTGGGTCTTTTGCCTTTGCAGAGACCATGGTCGGCAGCAGCGACGACCGTACCGGAGGTCCTCGAGCTGAGCAGACATTCATCATGGAACAGAGTGCGATCAACACCACCCTGATCGCCTCCCTAGAGACAGTGCAGCAACAGCTGAGGGATCAGGGTGCCTTTATGATTGAGATGAGGAGAGAGTTGGAGCAGATGAGAGCCGACCGCGACCAGCGCGGGCCCGGAGACGGAACGAGGAGAACTGATGATGCAGCGGCAGCAGCTGCAGCAGCAGCAACAGCCCCAGACCAGCCGAGACCGATGCGAGAGTTACACAACCCCAGATTGACTTTGATACACCGTTGGGTGGTACTAACAGCTATCGTGGGGGACTTCAAATTACCCACGAACACCCTTCAGCTCCTCCCCCGGTTCCATGGGCTCGCAACTGAGGAGCCCCATCTTCACCTCCAGGAGTTTTTGATGATATGCAATACCGTCCACAACCGTCAGGTGGACGAGGACACTATCAGGATGATTGCCTTCCCCTTTTCACTGGTAGATAGAGCAGCCACCTGGCTGAAGCATCTGGGGAAGTTTGTGTATACCTGGGAGCAGCTCCGCATCGAGTACTTGAACAAGTACTATACACTCGGGCGGACGAACGAAGCGAGGGCCCTGATCAGCAACTTCTCCATGCTCCCCAATGAGCAATTCCACGAGCCATGGGAGAGGTTTAGAGAGCTTACCGACAGATGCCCGCACCACGAGATCTCGAAGCCGAACTTAGTTCAGAGCTTCTTCTGCGGGCTGACACCAGAGCTGCAGGGCCTGGTGAATGCTTCATGTGGTGGGTCCTACTTCTCTAAGGATGAGGATCAGGTCTGAGCCATCTACGAGGAGATGGCCGAGAACTACACTGTGATGTCCCAGACCCGACTCTACACTTAGGGATGCCCCCAGCCATAGACTGTGCAGTACCAGAGGATCGTACGGGTCGACGCCGGTCCTTCCACTTCATCAGCGGCAGCCGCACAGGCCGAGTCCACAGCCGCCGACATGGGCATTATCAGCGACAAGCTGGACCGGATGGAGATGATCGAGAAGAAGAAGTGCCAGGGTATCACGCAGATGGAGCAGATGGCACAGACACTGAGTGACTTGAAGACACAGATCATGTGTCTCCAGGAGGCACATATGGCTTCTCAGCCCCGTCTTCAGTCACGAGGAGATCCGAGTTGTAGTGGCATCTCGTCCCAGCGCTCCAGCTCCAGTCAGCCTAGACAGGTCTATCTTGTACAGGCGGAGCCGTACCAGCAGCCGCAGCCTTACTACCAGCCACCACCATCCCCAGACACTCAGATGGTGGTTTACTAGCCGGATCAGCCCCTCGCTGTACTCCCTCCACCCACCTACGAGTAGGAGTCGTTGATGGACGTCAACGGGATTTAATACGACCAACCCCAACCTGGTATATGACAAGACCATCCTGGATTCCGTTGGTCAACCGGAGGTGCCAATTCCCAGCAGCAGCCTCCAGTTCAGGGTGGCCAGTACGGCCATCAGCGAGATCACCAGCAGCAGCACTAGCCCCTAGTACACCAGCAGCAGCAACAGTCATTCCAGCCCCACCCACAACAGTATGGTCCTTGTCCCTATCAGCAGGGACATTCTTGGAGGCGTGATCAGCCTCAGCAGCAGTATCATCCCCAGCAATACCCTTCTCAACCGCAGCACCAGCCACAACAGCCGCCTCACTACCAGCGATGCCACACGTCAGGTTCTCATGGGCCATCCTATGAGAACCCAGTCGTAGACGATCTAGCCCGCCTCCTGACCGAGCAGCAGGCTACTTTTAGACGGGAGATGGACGAGCTCTGCCAGGAGATGCAGGAGATCGTGAGAGGGAAGGCCGCCATACCTGCCCAGATTGAGCCGAATCCAAACAACTTGAAGAGGAAGTCTGAGCAGTTGATTTAACAGAGTATGCCACTCTGAGTGAGTCTTTTGGTGATATGTCTGCATAACTATTTGATACTGACTTGTCACACTTAGGAGCGGTAGGATGCCAGCAGGCGGTGTCTCGTCTGAGCGACATCCTAGGCCATTTCCAGAGTGCCAGGCGAGGAGGAGCGCGATACTGATGCCGCGAGAGATGATGACGGTGGTGCTGATGCCACCATGGATGCTGATCCCACCGATGGTATTGATGTCGTCGCTTCACCAGATGGAGGAGGTGGTACTGACGCCACCATTGTTGCCGAGCTAGAGAGAGGTGCTGATGCCGCGAGTCGACCTGCCGAGGGTGGTACTGATGCCACCGTATCTACTTCTGCTCGTCCTGTAGTCTTTCCATCTGTTCATGTATCTCAGGACTTATCTGGAAATAATGGAAAGGGTTTATTTTCTTCTGATCCACCGATGGTGCTTGATGTATGTGTGGATTCGGCCGTGCTTGAGCAGCCTAGACCCTCTCATAGTCCTTCATCTGAGAAGAACCCTGTGATCCCCTTCCCTAGAGCACTTCACATGGGAAAGGAGAAGAAAATAGAAAATCCCAAAAAGAAGTAGTAGGGAGAGTTCAGCCAGCAGATGATTGACAGATTCCACATTCAGCTGACTCTCCAGGAGGCCTTGGAGCACATCCCTCTACTCCAGAGATCACTCATAGACAGGACCACAATTAGGAGGAAGAGGAGGAATCACCAGTCAGAGATCCATGTGCTGACCCGAGCCACGTGTTTTGCGATTCAGAACCGTCTGCCGGCAAAGAGGCTAGATTCAGGATCCCCATATATCAGATGCCATATCTGTGAGCAGAGGTTCGACCGCACTCTATTAGACAGCGGTTCTTCGATCAACCAACTTCCGACAGCCCTTCTCGACCGCTTCGAGTTGGGCACTCTACGACAGAGCAGGACAGTCCTTCGGTTTGCTGATCGATCTGTCAAGAGGCCAAAGGGGTTGCTGAGGGACGTTGTCATCACGATTCAGGGCCTGTAATTCCCCGTGGACTTCGTTGTGTTGGACATGGAGATCTCTGAGTCTGTGACTGATACCCCCATCATTCTAGGTCACCCGTTCTTGGCTACATCCAAGGTAGTGATCGACCATGATAGCGGGAAGGTATACTTTCGTGTCGAGGGCGATAGTGTACAAATAGAGATGGTCGAGGACATCATAGTCAGAGATTCAGCATGCTCAGAGCCAACCACAGATTCAGAGTAGATGATAGAGTCAGGGCTAGACATCCACCAGGACTGCAATTTTGTGATCATAGATGACGAGGCAGTTTGGACAGATCCAGTCGCACAGGACATCCTCTCACCTTCAGAGTTCACTGATGCAGAGACACCAGCAGAGGAGAGCTTGGAGAGCGCATTCCTGGTCTAGGATACTTTTTAGTCGGCAGAGCCGGTTCTTGACCGCGAGACAGAGTTGTTTTGTGATGATGATACAGATCCCTCTGAGTCAGATGTTGATTGGGCAGAGTTCGATGATCTTATACCATGTCTGACTTCCACTGAGCCTGCAGCTAGGGAGGAGGAAGATGCCATGCAGAGTAGAGACAGTCCAGTAGAGCAGCCTTCTCCGGAGACTGATTGTGAGCGAGATTTTGGGTTCTCCCATGCGGATTTGGCAGCATTCACTCAGAGCTTTTAGAGGCCAGATCCGCCAGCACCTACTTGTCCAGAGCTGAAGCCACTTCCTGCGTCGCTGAAGCATAGGTTCCTTGCGGGTGAACATGAGATGTACCCAGTCATTATCTCAGCAGATTTGACTGGAGAGCATGAATCCGGTCTGATGGGGGTTCTTGAAAAGAACTGCAAGGCGATAGGATGGAGCATAGCCGATTTCCAGGGGATAAGTCCGGCCCTATGCTCCCACCATATCAATCTCGAGGATGAGGTGAAGCCGTCGCGTGAGTTCCAGCGGCGGCTGAACCCGAACCTGAGAGTGATTGTCATGAAGGAGATCTCGAAATGGTGGAGCACCAATTTTATCTACCCCATCTCCGACTCCAAGATGGCCAGTCCATTGCATGTGGTGCCCAAAAAGACGGGCATCACTACGGTTGTCAGCGAGTCTGGAGAGGAGATCGCTACCCGGATACCCATTCTTGGTGGGTCTGCGTGGATTACAGACGACTCAACCATGCCACCAAGAAGGATCGTTTCCCCCTGTCCTTTATTGATCATATCATTGAGAGACTGGCAGGGAAGAGACACTACTGCTTCTTGGATGGGTACTCCGGCTACAATCAGGTGGCCATCGCGCCCGAGGACCAGGACAAGACTACCTTCACATGTCCCTTCGGTACATATGCCTTTAGACGCATGCCATTTGGGCTACGCAACGCCCCTGCGACTTTTCAGAGATGCATGCTGTCTATCTTTTTGGACATGGTGGGGGAGTGCTTGGAGGTTTTCATGGATGATTTCTCGATTTACGGCGACGGATTCGTCTCCTGTCTTGACTGCCTAGACCGAGTCCTTCAGCGATGCATTTAGGTTCACCTTATGCTGTCTTGGGAGAAGAGTCAATTCATGGTGACTCAAGGGACGGTGCTTGGCCATATCATCTCCAACAGGGGCATGGAGGTTGATCCGGCCAAGGTAGATGTCATTAGAAAACTCGCACCACTGTCCAACCTGCGGCAGTTATGGTCTTTCCTAGGGCACGTCGGTTTCTACCGGTGCTTCATTCATGATTTCAGTAGGATTGCCCGACCGTTGACTGATCTGCTGACGAAAGACGCCGAGTTCCTTGTCGATGACAAGCGTCTTTCGTCGTTTGAGACTCTCAAGAGATGTGTTGTAGAGGCTCATGTTCTCCAGCCGCCTGATTGGTCTCTCCCATTCGATATCATGACGGATGCCTCCAATTTTGCCGTAGGGGCCATGCTGGGACAAAGGAGGGATGGAGTTCCATTTGCTATTCACTACGCTAGCCGTACATTGGATGCCGCACAACAGAACTACACCGTCACTGAGAAGGATATGCTAGCCGTAGTTTTTGCCCTAGATAAGTTCAGGTCTTACATTATCGGATCTAGATTGACCATATACACTGATCATACCTCCATAAGTTACCTCATGGCAAAGAAGGATGCCAAAGCCATATTGACCAGATGGATCCTTCTACTCAAGGAGTTTGACATAGAGATTAAAGATAAGCCTGGAGTCAAGAATGTGGTGGCGGATCATCTCTCCTGATTAGAGCATCTTAAGGATTCTGAGCAGACTGAGCCTATTTATGAGACCATCCTAGATGAGGCGATCCTTGCTATCACCTCTCTCCCATGGTACGCCGATATTGTGAACTTTCGTGTTGCTAAGAAAGTTCTACAAGATTGGTCCATGTAGAGACTTGAGACCTTCCTCGCAAAGGCCAAGTTCTACCACTGGGAGGATCCCATCCTTTGCCATGAAGGAGGGGATAGCGTCTGGTGTAGGTGCATTCCTCAGGAGGAGCACCATAGCATCCTCACTTACTGCCACAAGCTTGAGGTAGGAGGACATCACTCTGGGAGGAGAACGGCACAGAAAGTGCTCCAATCTGGCCTATGGTGGCCTACCCTCTTCAAGGAATCTGATGAGTTCGTGAAGAGGTGTACTGACTGTTAGAGGATGGGCACTTGTGGACAGCGTGATATGATGCCGATGCAGCCCATTCACTTCTATGAGGTTTTTGACGCATGGGGCATCGATTTCATGGGTCCATTCCCTAGGAGTCAGGGATTCAAGTACATTTTGTTGGCCGTTGATTATGTTAATCGTTGGGTTGAGGCCATCCCCGCCCGAACCAAAGATGCTAGGACTATTTTACAGATTTTTGAGGAAGCATATAATTTCAAGGTTCGGGGTACCTCGAGTGTTGATATCTGACGGGGGGTCTCATTTCATCAAAGACAAGGTAAAGGCGTTTGCTAGCGAGTTCGGCATAGACCATCGAGTTGCCATTCCATACCATCCTCAGACGAATGGTCTTGCCGAAGTGTTGAACAGGGAGATCAAGACTACATTGCAGAAAGTCGTCCGCCCTGACCGGAAGGATTGGTCATAGCTTTTGGACTCGGTCTTATGGGCTTATAGGACGTCTTTCAAGACACCTTTAGGCACATCTCCCTTTCGCCTTGTTTAGGTCAAGTCGTGCCATTTACCTGTTAAGTTGAGGCATAGGTCACTTTGGGTTGTCACTGATATACTTTTGGATCCAAATAGTGTAGGAGATCAAAGGAGGGCAGAGTTAGGAGCCTTGGAGGAGCTTCGTGATACCGCCTTCTCAAACAGCCTACATTACAAGGAGAGAGTGAAGGAGTGGCATGATTCTCATATCAGCCACAAGCATTTTGAGCCTGGACAGAGAGTATGGCTGTTTGATGCCAAGCTTCGTCTATTTCCAGGGAAGCTACAGAGCAAATAAAAGGGACCGTATTTTGTGAGAAAGGTACACGACAATGGGAGTATTGATATATCTGAGTTGTCTTCTGAGAGTACCTTTTGAGTGAACGGCCAGCGGCTCAAGCCATATCTAGATCATGAACCGTGGGTCGTTGATGTTGCCCCTATTTACTTTGCATGAGATGTGGTCTCTTGACTCACATCTATTGCATCTCACGCCTAATTATCACTGTTCTTCCGACTTGTATAGATCCATATGTCCATATCACTCTATTCTTTAGTCCCACATCCCTTTTCTCATCCTATGATTATGCTATACTTAGAGTGTACTTTACCCTAAGTATAGGGGGGATGTAGGACTCTTGGGTATTCTTTTGATTCATTTCTACCTCTGTTTTTGTTGCCTATACTTAGGGATATTGTTCCCTAAGTATAGGGGGGGGGTAGACGTTGTACATTCTCACTCGGCCGTCCCTTTGTGTACATCCTGCTATACATAGGATTATTTGATCCTAAGTATAGGGGGAAAGGTCGAGACCATCTTGATTTTCTATTCTTTATTTCGTCTTTGTATATAGCTTTCATTTTCACGTCCCTATACTAAGCACGAGTTATGTCTTCTTCATCGCTCTTGACTCTGAGGACATCGTTCAAGCTAAGTATAGGGGGGTGTGTATATATTTCATATATACTTTAGCCATAACTCGTACTTTGTGTAAGTGTGTTAATAAATAAAAATGGCTAAAAACCCAAAAATCCATAAAAATTAAAAATTTTTCCTTGTAAATAAACATTCTTTTATTGCACATTCATAGCTATTATACAAAATTATTTTTGTAAAAATGGTTTCAAATACTTTTTGTGTAAAGAGTGTGTAAATATGTTCATATCAAAATTATGTATATAGTACAAAATTTTTCCAAAATGTTTTGAAAATCAAAAGTTTGCAAAAACCTTGTGTAAATTTGTGTAAATATTTTGCAAAACTTGCATTCATGCATACATTCCTTGTTTCAAAACATTTTCAAAAATTTTGCACAAGTGTAAATTTTGTGTAAAATTGCATCTTTGTAAATATATGTATAGTTTTTCCTGGATTATAGTTGACATTTAAACTAGGCTGGAATTAAATTGGAAAATGGAGCTTGATTAAGATCTTAATCCACCTAGATATAAGAGGAACCTTATAGGGCTTAAGGTTAAGGCTTTTCAGGTCCATGGTGACTTAATTCTTTGAGTCCACTAGGCTATGATCATATGTCATCTCAATGAGCCTAAGTAGAGCACTTAACAACACACAAATGACTCATATAGACAATGGCTTGACTTGGACACCGCACTTTTCACCGAGCTCTCTACGGATGAGGTAGTGAGGAGGCAGTCTTCATTGATGTGGGGTAGTATATGAGGGTAGTACTTCTATGGGGAACCTCTCTTCTTCTTCTAGTGAAGGAAGTGCGTCTCAACTTGGTCTGGTTGCCATGACGTCTAACGACGGGACTTGTGGATTGCAATAATGCTTCAAAAGAGGGATAGTCTACTGGCTCAAGAGGAAAAACTCCTTATGTACATATGTTGCACCTGGTAAATATGTTGTACAGATGCGCTTGAAAAAAAATGCAAAAAGAAAATAACTCCAAAAAAGTGGTGGGTCTGATAGAAAATGATAATCCCATAGGAGTATGTATATAGTGCAATAAGCAAAGCTTGAGATTCATGTTCCATCTTATGTAGCTTGCAGCAGGGAGACTTAGCTACACTGGTTGAGCTCCCAAGGATACATGGATACACTGGCCATGGTCCATTCTCTTCTTCCCCCTCTTCTTAAGCCGGTTGAACTTGAACTTAGAAGGGAATACCCCCGCTCCTCGAGGAAAGAGTGGCCAGATTGGGGTCATAGAGTAACCTTGTTGGGGAGGGTTGTCAAGTTACTACTTCCAAGGTGGAGAGCTATACATCACTTACGCTACACAAGGAATGATTCATGGTCTTCAGGGTTTGTGTATGTAGACTTGTTCTGATCTGGATTATTGAGGAGTCTTGACTATAGATTAGTAGATTTCAGAGGCTGTTAAGTTTTAAAGCTAAGTTTAAAAAAGGTTCTGACACATTTATAATCCAAAGATCTGATTGAGCTCCTTATTTCAATTTAATGAAGGCAAGTTTAATAATCAGCATTGATCCAAGCATGTTCTCCTCTTTTTCTTTTTTTTCTTTTTCACTTCTTTTTCAAATAAGTGTTTGCTAAGGGACTAGCAAAGTTAAGTATAAGGGGGTGATGAATACCCATTCATCACTCTTTATTCTTTTATTTTATCTACAAAACCTATGCAAAACACATGTATATTCATGTAAATAACATAAATTGTCATTAGGCATGCATTGTGTAAATTACAATAAATAGCATGTTTTTGTGCATAAATAAAAGAATAAAGAAATAAAAGAAAAAGAGGGAGATATTCAGAATAAATATTGAGTGACCTAATCCCAAGGGAGGGATCAGCATGGGCCTGACCGCAAAAGAATCAAAGTAGAGAGAGATAGGGAAGCTCAATTGTGTGTACATATACCTATATATAAATAAAATTATTTTCATCTTATTAAAAATAAAAATGTGTGCTTATTTATTTTTACATATTTGTAAATAAAAAAATAAAATAAAAATGGGAAAAGTAAAATAAAAATAAAAATAACTAAAATTCCCTTCTTCATTGTATAAAGACCATGTACATAGAAATAACATATCTATTTAATTCTCCTTGTAAATAATTAATAAATATCCCATAAAATTATTTCTATATTCTACATTTCATGATGTAAATAAATAACATAAAAATTAG
This sequence comes from Ottelia alismoides, assembly GCA_037367405.1. Taxonomy (NCBI): domain Eukaryota; kingdom Viridiplantae; phylum Streptophyta; class Magnoliopsida; order Alismatales; family Hydrocharitaceae; genus Ottelia; species Ottelia alismoides. The sequence continues at coordinate 133,829 of JAZKJV010005962.1, read as the reverse complement.
AAAAAAAATAAAATAAAAAGAAATAAAATTAAATTAAATTCCCACCTTGTATATATACCATGTATATATGCAAATAAAAGTATTTATTAAACCTATGTAAATAATTAAAAAAACAAAATAAAAATACACTTGTATTCCACATTTTATTCTATAAATAAATAAAATATAAAATGGGAATAATTATATAAATAAATAATTAAAATCAAAAATCAAAAATTCATATTGTATATAACTATATATAATAATAATATTTTGTAAATACATAATTTTTATTTCAAAAAATTAAATAAAAATCACACAAAAATAATTTGAAAATAAATAAACAATTTTCATGTTTTAAGTTTTTCGAAATTAATTCATTTAATATTTTTAATTGAATTATCAAATAATTATTAAAAGCTGCATTCTGATTGGTCCACGAGGGATTGTTGACCCTCAGTCAATTCTCCCCAGCAGACCTCTTCCTTATGGATCCGTGCGACTGACCCGATATCTTAGATTTTTCCCCGCACGATCCGCCACCCACTTCCTCAAACCCCGTGCCCCAATTGTTTCCTGTGGATCCGAGACCTTCGCCCGCCTCCTCGCCTAGGGGTCTGTGCTTCACCAAGCCGGACCCGTCATCTTCTTCTCGGACCTGCTGGACTATTTAGCTCAACTTCGGCCGCCATTTCACACGATCTTTGGAGCTGCTCCTTCATCCTAGGACCTCCACCTTACTCCCCAGAGTGACAGCTTCGTGAGAGAGGTGTCGAAGAGAGAAGAGGAAGTTGTGCGTCACTGATCCGGCGACTCCTACCGCCGTACGTTGCCGCGAGGTGGGCCCGAGCCTCGGGCATCGACGTCCCTTCGAGGCTACGACCCAGAGCTTCCTGAGCTCGTCCCCAGTCGATTCCATCCGCCAGGTAGACCAGATAGCTTCCCTTCCATCGTCCATTTCGATTTTCACTTTTTAGCTCCACCGGCTCTGCCCTCGTGGTCGGAGCTCCGCCAGCCCATCCTACCCGTACTGATACCCTCGTCGACTCATCGCCATCCTTCCCTCATGATCTGATCATCTTGATTTTGGCTACTCGAGCCAGGATCGAGCTGGGCTCCTTCCGCCGCCTTCGCCGGAGCCTTCATCCGCCCCCCACGTCGCTTCTTTCGTCCTTTTTGCGAATAACCCCCGTCGGAGCACTCCTCCGAGCGAGCCCTTTCTTTTGCAGGTAAATAAGGAGCAGATACCCCCTTTGGTCGTGCTTTCATACCTTCGTCGGAGCTCTTCCAGGTTTCTCGTCCCTCGCCGGACGATCTGACCGTTGGATGCTTCATCGGAGGTGACCACCCTACGCGGACAGCCATTGCGAGCAGGACCGTCCTCCCCAATCATTCATCATCTTACTGGATCTTCTTTGGCGAGCCGGGGAACCTCAACCAGAAGGAGTTCTTCCTCATCTATCGCCAGTCGTCGGATTCCCTTGCCACTCCAGATCGCATCCACACCGTCCATCCACTGCGCTGTCAGACCGTCAGATCGTGGTCTGATGGGTACGCGCCGCCCACGTTCGCCACGCGCCCCCACCGTTGGATCGTCCTGGCGGCTGCACCAGAGCCGCACATCCACAGCCAACCCCGCCTCGACATTTGGCACCTCACGTGCACCGTCGCGTGCCTCGGCTGGGTAATTGCACCCGCACCCCTGCAGTTTCCTGATGTTCTAGTTTAGTTCAATAAATAAATATTAGCTCTTGGACATATTGCATTTAGGACCTTAATATTTCTATTATTTGCTTTTTAGTCCCTGCTTGTGTGATATACGTACTTCGTCACGTGATTTTTGGACAAATTGCATTGTGTGAGCTCGTAGTTTCTGTTTGTTATGGATTGAAGTTTACTTTCTGATATTTGCATTCATGCCCCTGTGAACGGTGTTGTTCGACATGTGCTAATTTGTATGGGAATTTTGCATTTTGTTCCCTAAGCTTTTAGCACATGTTGCTATTAAGCCCCTGAAATTATTTTTCATTACATATACGTCCCTCCGTGCCCTGAATATGTGCGTCGCGTGGAAATTTGGATATTTTGCACGAGGGACCCTATACATTCTGGATCTGTTACTGTTAAGCCCCTGAAAATATTTTTTATTACATATAGGTCCCTGTGCACTGTGAGTTTTTATTTGATTTAAATAAAATAGCAAATTTAACCGAAATTGCGTGAAATTTGGACAAGTGGCTCCTGTCACTGTGTAAAACTTTCCCTAATTTTTGGGTACATTTTTGTGGCTTATTAGTATTTTAAAAAATTCATAAATAGTAGTTTTTGTGTCTGTTTGAATTAGAAAATCATAAAATTTATATAACTATTTTAAAAATTCTAAAAAAATTAGGTTTGTTAATTTTGTTGTGTTTGATGATCTGTGCATTTTTTGCTATTTTTGGATATATAAAAACCATAAAAATTAAAAAAACCTTAAAAAATTTATAAAAATTCTATAAAATTATAGAAAACTCAAAAATTAATAAACTCTCTTTCTGAATTTTCTTTGTTATTTCTATTATTCATAAAAATTACCATCAGGCTGTGAAAGACCCATTTGATATTTTTCATGGGACTTTGAAGCCTGGCTGGACAGATTGCTTCTGTTTTCACCCTTTGATTTTTAGAAAATTCTACAAAATTATAAAAATCTGAAAAATTCACCAAAAAAATTAAAAAACCTAAAAAACATAAAAATATTTTTGTTGAATTTTTGGAGTGGTTTTGAGTATTTGAATAAATTGTTGAAGTTGCTCGTTTTTGTATTTCTCTTATTTTTCTTCATTTTTAAAAATCCAAAAAATATAAAAATAATTAAAATCCACCATAAATACGTGTTTTTGCTTTATTTTACTTTTGGACTACTTCGTAGGCCACGAGGCCAACTCGTGCTCCCTGAGTCCAACCCTGGGTGCTACACCAGGCTAATCTCATAGCTAGGACCGCTATTTTTTATTTCTTTGTTTTATTGCTTGATTTGTTTGTCTGCTCTTATATTTTTCTTGATTGACCGATATCTCTCGATCTGGGTCGCAACGACCCGAGAGTGACTATTTTTACCTATCCCGAATTGATTGAGATTTTTCGGTCATCAGCTGGACGCAAATCTTCGAGAGGTTGTCATGAAGGAGATATGGAAATAGTGGAGCGTTGATTTTATCTACCCCATCTCCGACTCCAAGTGGGTCAGTCCGTTGCATGTGGTGCCCAAGAAGACGGGTATCACTACAGTTGTTAGTGAGTCCGGAGAGGAGATCGCTACCCGGGTACCCACTTCTTGGCGGGTCTGCGTAGATTACAGACGACTCAACCAGACCACAAGAAGGATCATTTCCCCCTGCCCTTTTGTTGATCAGATCATTGAGAGATTGGCAGGGAAGAGACACTACTGCTTCTTGGATGGGTACTCCGGCTACAATCAGGTGGCCATCACACCCGAGGACCAGGACAAGACCACCTTCACCTGTCCCTTCGAGACATATGCCTTCACATGCATGCCATTTGGGCTCTGCAACGCCCCTGTGACATTTCAGAGATGCATGTTGTCTATCTTTTCAGACATGGTGGGGGAGTTCTTGGAGGTCTTCATGGATGACTTCTCGGTCTACGGCGACGGATTCGACTCCTGTCTTGACTACCTAGATCGAGTCCTTCAGCGATGCATTGAGGTTCACCTTGTGTTGTCTTGGGAGAAGAGTCACTTCATGGTGACTCAGGGGACGGTGCTTGGCCATATCATCTCCAACAGGGCATGGAGGTGGATCAGCCAAGGTGGATGTCATTAGAAAACTCGCTCCACCGTCCAACCTGCGGCAGTCACGGTCTTTTCTGGGGCACGTCGGTTTCTACTGACGCTTAATTCATGATTTCATCAGGATTGCCCGACCATTGACTGATTTGCTAACGAAAGACACCGCGTTCCTTGTCGATGACAAGTGTCTATCATCGTTTGAGACTCCCAAGAGCTGTGTTGTAGAGGCTCCTTTTCTCCAGCCACCCGATTGGTCTCTCCCATTCGAAATCATGACGGACGCCTCCATTTTGCCGTAGGGGCCGTGCTGGAACAGAGGAGGATGGAGTCCCATTTTCCATTCACTACACTAGCCGTACATTGGATGCCGCTCAACGGAACTATACTGTCACTAAGAAGGAGATGCTAGCCGTAGTTTTCGCCCTGGATAAGTTCAGACCTTACATCATTGGATCTAGAGTGACCATCTACACTGATCATACCTCCATCAGGTACCTCATGGAAAAGAAGGATGCCAAAGCCAGATTGACCAGATGGATCCTTCTACTCCAGGAGTTTGACATAGAGAATAAGGATAAGCCTGGAGTCAAGAATGTGGTGGCGGATCATCTCTCCCGATTAGAGCATCTTGAGGATTCTAACCAGACTGAGTCTATTTGTGAGACCTTCTCAGATGAGGCGATCCTTGCTATCGCCTCTCTCCCGTGGTATGCCGATATTGTGAACTTTCTTGTAGCCAAGAAAGTCCCACAGGATTGGCCCAGGCAGAGACTCGACACCTTCCTCGCGAAGGCCAAGTTCTACCACTGGGAGGATCCCATCCTTTATCATGAAGGAGGGGATAGCGTCTAGCGTAGGTGCATTCCTCAGGAGGAGCACCACAACGTCCTCACTTACTACCACCAGCTTGAGGCAGGAGGACATCACTCTGGGAGGAGAACGACATAGAAGGTGATACAATCCGGCCTATGGTGGCCTACCCTCTTCAAGGACTCTGATTAGTTCGTGAAGAGGTGTACTGACTGTCAGAGGATGGGCACTTGTGGACAGCGTGATATGATGCTGATGCAACCCATTCACTTCTGTGAGGTTTTTGACGCATGGGGCATCGATTTCATGGGTCCATTTCCTAGGAGTCAGGGATTCGAGTACAATATATTGGCCGTGGATTATGTGAGTCGCTGGGTTGAGGCCATCCCCGCCCGAACCACAGATGCTAGGACTGTTTGCTGATTTTTGAGGAAGCATATCATTTCACGGTTCGGGGTACCTCGAGTGTTGATATCTGACGGGGGGTCTCATTTCGTCAACGACAAGGTAAAGGCCCTTGCTAGAGAGTTCATCATAGACCATTGAGTTGCCACTCCATACCAGCCTCAGACGAATTGTCTTGCTGAAGTGTCGAACAGGGAGATCAAGACTATATTGCAGAAAGTCATCCACCCTGACCGAAAGGATTGGGCACAGCTTATTGACTCGGTCTTGTGAGCATATAGGACGTCTTTCAAGACGCCTTTGGTACATCTCCCTTTCGCCTCATTTATGGCAAGCCGTGCCATTTACCTGTTGAGCTGAGACATAGGTCACTTTGGGATGTCACTGGGATACTTTTAGATCCAGAGAGTGTAGGAGATCAGAGGAGGGCAGAGTTAGCAGCCCTGGAGGAGCTTCGTGATACCGCCTTTTTAAACAGCCTACATTTTAAGGAGCGAGTGAAGGAGTGGCATGATTCTCATATCAGCCACAAGTATTTTGAGCCAGGTCAGAGAGTATGGTTGTTTGATGCTAGGCTTCGTCTATTTCCAGGGAAGCTATAGAGCAAATGGAAGGGACCGTATTTGGTGAGAAAGGTACATGACAATGGGAGAATAGATATATCTGAGTTGTCTTCTGAGAGTACCTTTCGAGTGAACGGTCAGCGACTCAAGCCTTATCTAGATCATGAGCCGCGGGTCATTGATGTTGCCCCGATTCACTTTGCGTGAGATGTGGTCTCTTGACTCACATCTATTGCATCTCACTCATGATGATCACTATTCTCCCAACTTGTATAGATCCAGATGTCCATATCACTCTATTCTTTAGTCCCACATCCCTTTTTCTCATCTTATGATTATGCTATACTTAGAGTGTACTTTACCCTAAGTATCGGGGGGATGTCGGACTCTCGGGTATTCTATTGATTCATTTCTACCTCTGTTTTGCTGCCTATACTTAGGGATATTTCACCCTAAGTATAGGGGGGTAGACCCTGTACATTCTCACCTGGCTTTCCCTTTGTGTACAGCCTAATATACTTAGGATTATTTGATCCTAAGTATAGGGGGAAATGCCGAGATTCTCTTGCATTTGTATTCTTACCATTCATCTTTGTATATAGCCTTCCTTTTCACTTCCCTATACTAAGCACGAGTTTTGTCTTCTTCATCGCTCTTGACTCTGAGGACATCGTTCGAGCCAAGTATAGGGGGGTGTGTATATATCTCATATATACTTTAGTCATAACTCGTACTTTGTGTGAGTGTGTTAATAAATAAAAATGGCTAAAACCCAAAAATAAATAAAAATTAAAATTTTGTTTTGTAAATAAAAATTCTTTTACTGCACATGCATAGCTATTATACAAATTATTTTTGAAAAAATGTTTGTAAAAACTTTTTGTGTATATATTGTGTAAATGTTTTCTTATCAAAATTATGTATATGGTACAATTTTTTTCCAAAATGTTTTGAAAATCAAAAGTTTGCAAAAACCTTTTGTAAATTTGTGTACATATTTTGCAAAACTTGCATTCATGCATACATTCATGGTTTCAAAACATTTTTAAAAAATTTCGCACATGTGTAAATATTTGTAAAATTGCATCTTTGTAAATATTTGTATAGTTTTTCCTGGATCTTAGTTGACATTTAAACTAGCCTAGAATTAAATTGGAAAATGGAGCTTGGTTAAGATCTTAATCCACCTAATTATAAGAGGAACCTTATAGGGCTTAGGGGTGAGACTTTTCAGGTCCATGGTGACTTAATTCTTTGAGTCCACTAGGCTATGATCATATGTCATCTCAATGAGCCTAAGTAGAGCACTTAACAACACATACATGACTCATATAGACAATGGCTTGACTTGGACCCGCACTTTACACCGAGCTCTCTACGGATGAGGTGGTGAGGAGGCAGTCTTCCTTGACTTGGGGTAGTGATGACCGAAAAATCAACTCTCAATCCGAGCAAGGTAAAAATAATCACTCTCGGGTCGTTGCGACCCCGATCGAGAGGGATCAATCAATCAAGAAAAATTGTAGCAGACCACCAAAATCAGAGATAAAACAATAAAATCAAGATAGCAGTCCAGGGTTTATTATTAACTTGGTATAGCACCCAGGGTTGGTCTCAGAGAGCACAAACTGGCCTTCCGGCCTACGAAGTAGTCAAAGAAAATAAAAGAAATGAAAATTTTTTTGGTGGATTTTAATTCTTTTTATTTATTTTTTGGATTTTTAATATTGAGTAAAAATAAGAAAATGCAAAATCAAGCAACAACAACAAATTATTTAATCACTCAAAAATGCTCCAAAAATTCAAACAAAAATATTTTTATGTTTTTAAGGTTTTTTAGTGTTTTGGTGAATTTTTCATATTTTTCTAATTTTTATATAATTTTAAAAAAAATCAAGAAAGATAAAAATAATGAATCACTGTCCAGCCATACTTGAAAGGTCCATTAAAAATATAAAATGGACCTATAAAAGTCTGGAGATACTTTTATGAAAAAAATAAACAAAAACTAAAATTCAGAAAAACAGTTTATATTTTTTGGGTTTTTATATAAATTTTTAGAGTTTTATAAAATTTTTAGGGTTTTTTAATTTTTAAGGTTCTTATATATCCAAAAATCATGAATATTGGACAGAAATTAAAACACACTAAAATAATTAACTCCACTTTTTTTAGAATTTTTAAAATAGTTTTTATATTTTTTTAGGTTTTCTAATTCGGACAGTCACAAAAACCATTATTTTTAAATTATTAGAAAAATAAAAAATCCTCAAAATTGTACCAAACTTTTAGGGAAATTTTTCCACAATGGCAGGAACCACGTGTCCAAATTTCACGTAATTTGGATTTAATTTGATATTTTATTTAACTAAGAAAAGGCTCATAGTGCATAGGGACCTAAATGCAAACAAAAAGTATTTCCACAACTAAGCAACAACACACAAATAAAGTGTAGGGCCTGGAATGCAAAAATTACACAAAACACACGTAAAGCACGTGGTCCAGGCACGGAGGGGTATAAAAGTAATTCCTATTTATAAAATATCAATCCATAACATCAAGGAATCACATGGTAAAAAGTGCAAAAAGACCAGATCCTCATGTGCCGATGCACATGGTCTACACATACAGGGACTCAATTGTAAATAGAAGAAACATCAAGGTCCACTATGCAAATATCCAAAAATAAAAACAAATATACTAAATATTTACAGGACTAAGTAGCAAAAACAAAAGAGATAGGGGCCCAAGGGATATTTACCCTTTTATTATTGGACGAATGAGGAGGCGCCACGTGGATGATCGACGACTGTGGATGTAAGGCACCTCTTCGTTGGAGCAAACGATCTAGATTGAGCCCTAGAAGGAATCGACGGTGGCTGAAGCTCCTCAATAGACGGTCGTGATTGGATCTGGAGCGTTGGGGTTGATCGGACGACGGAGGAGGATCCTCCAAGAACTCGACACCGACGACTTTCGCCGGCCCACTGCGCACGCCAAGGACCTCCTCTGGAGCTGCTGAGATATGGGAATGCTTCGCCGATGTGCTCCGCAGCTGATGGAATCCTCCGATGAGGCCGGGGACCATCGGAGTGGCCCGGCTACGGTGGAGGAAGGAAGCTCCTGTGCTCGAGCTTTGGACCTCCAGATGAGGTCCCTTTGACCTGAAAACCGCAAAAAAAGCACGTTGGGTCATGGGCAAAGTGCCTCGACCCGATTAGGGGTGAAGTGGATGCGCGGGTGAGTCGTGGCGAACACCTCCGGCGAGGAGACGGTGAGGGAGGTCGATTCTTGGCTCCGGGGCGAGCCAAGTTGAGTGAGTGGGTGCAGAAGGTGGAGAGGAGTCTCACAGAGGTGATGGTCGGGTCGGATGGTAAATTGGGTGATCGGAGCGATAGGAATCGATCGACGACGGCGGAGTAGCGATTTGGGCGAAAATCGAAATTGGGTAAACTAGGAAGTATCGGGGGTACCTGATGAAGGTGGTCGACTGGGGAAGAGCTAAGGAAGCTCTGGGGGGTCTTGGCCTCAAGGAACGTCGAAGTTCGAGGCTCAGAGCACCTCGCGGCGGCGCACGACGACGAGGGTCGCTGGATCGATGGCTGGAGGCTCCTCCTCCTCTCTTCGACACTCTCCTCACTCAGTTGTCACTCTGGGGAAGACAATGGAGGTCCTGGGATGAAGGGGCGTAGCCAAGGATGGAGGGTAATGTGCGGCGGAGAGGAGGCCATATACTACTGCAGGTCCGAGAAGAAGGCGTCGGGTTCGGCTTGGTGAAGCACGGACCCCTAGGCAAAGGATCGGGCGAAAATCTCGGATCAGTGGGGTCAATTAGCACCTGGGGTTTGGGTAAATGGAGGTCGGATCTGGCTTAGGTAATTAGGCGAAGTCGGGTCTGGAGCAAGATCCGCGAGCGGAAGGTCCAGGGGGAGATTTGACCGGGGGTCAACATCCCCCTGTGGACCAATCAGAAGCCCTTGTTTAATAAATATTTGGAAATTCAATTAAAAATAATAAATGACTTAAATTCGAAAAAGTTAAAACATGAAAAATGTTTATTTATTTTCAAATTAATTTTTAGTGATTTTTATTTATTTTTTTGAAAAATAAATAAGGTATTTACATTATATTATTATATATATAGAAATATATATATATATATGTATTTTTTATTTTTATTTTTAATTGTTTATTTTTGTATATTTATTCCAATTTTATATTTTATTTATTTATAACATAAAATTTGGAATAAAAGGGTATTTTTATTTAAATTTTATTATTTATTTACATAGGTTAAATAAATACTTTGATATACATATTTACATGGTATATATATACAAGGTGAGAATTGATTTTTATTCGTTTTCTTTTTATTTTTTTTTATTTTCTGATTTTTATTTTATTTATTTACACCATAAAATATGGAATATTGAAATATTTTTCTTGGATTTTAATTATTTATTTACAAGGAGAAAATAAATATGTATGCTAGTCTAGGTACATGGTCTACATACACTGATGAGAGGGATTTTATTTATTTTTATTTTTATTTTGTTTTCCTCATTTTTATTTTAGTTTTATTTTTATGAATATGTACAAAACACTTTTTATTTTTATTTAGAGGAAAATAATTTTATTTATATACATAGGTATATGTACACAAGGTTGACCCTATCTCACTCTACTTGGATTCTTTTGCGGTCAGGCACATGCTGAGCCCTCCCTTGGGATTAGGTCACTCAATATTTATTCTAAATATTTCTCTCTTTTTCTTTTATTTCTTTATTCTTTTATTTATGCAAAAAAACATGCTAATTATTGTAATTTGCACAATGCATGCCAGATGGTAATTTATCCTATTTGCACTTATCTACATGGTGTTTTGTATAGGTTTTGTAGCTAAAATAAAAGAATAAAGAGTGATTGAATGGGTATTCATCACCCCCCTATACTTAGCTTTGCTAGTCCCTTAGCAAACACTTATTTGAAAAAGAAGTGAAAAAGAAAAGGAAAAAGAAAAAGAGGAGAAATGCATGGATCAATGCTTATTATTAAAATTGCCTTCATTAATTTAAAATATGGAGCTCGGTCAGATCTTTGGATTATTAATGTGTCAAAACCTTATTTGGACTTAGGTTTAAAACTTAATAGCCTCTAAGATATACTAATCTATAGTCAAGACTCCTCAATAATCTAGATTAGTAAAAGTCTACATACACAAACCCTGAAGACCATGAATCTTTACTTGTACAGTGTAAGTGAGGTATAGCTCTCCACCTCAGAAGTAGCAAAATGACAACCCTCCCCAACAAGGTAACTCTATGACCCTAATCTGGCCACTCTTTCCTCGAGGAGCGGGGTATTCCCTTCTAAGTTCAAGTTCAACCGGCTCAAGAAGAGGGGGAAGAAGAGAATGGACCATGGCCAATGTAGCCATGTATCCTTGGGAGCTCAACCAGTGTAGCTAAGTCTCCCTGCTGCAAGCTACATAAGATGGAACATGAGTCTCAAGCTTTGCTTATTGCACTATATATATACTCCAGCGGGATTATCATTTTCTATCAGACCCACCACATTTTTGAAGTTATTTTCTTTTTGCATTTTTTTTGATGTGCATCTGTACAACATATTTACAATGTGCGGCATATGTACATAAGGAGTTTTTCCTCTTGAGCCAGTAGACTATCCCTCTTTTGAAGCATTATTGCAACCCACAACTCCCGTCGTTAGACCTCATGGCAACCGGACCAAGTTGAGACGCACTTCCTTCACTATAAGAAGAAGAGAGGTTCCGCATAGAAGTACTACCCTCATATGCTACCCCAAGTCAAGGAAGACTGCCTCCTCACCACCTCATCCGTAGAGAGCTCGGTGTAAAGTGCGGGTCCAAGTCAAGCCATTGTCTATATGAGTCATGTGTGTGTTGTTAAGTGCTCTAATTAGGCTCAGTGAGGTGACATATGATCATAGCCTAGTGGACTCAAAGAATTAAGTCACCATGGGCCTGAAAAGTCTCAACCCTAAGCCCTATAAGGTTCCTCTTATAATTAGGTGGATTAAGATCTTAACCAAGCTCCATTTTCCAATTTAATTCCAGGCTAGTTTAAATGTCAACTATAATCCAAGAAAAACTATACAAGTATTTACAAAGATGCAATTTTACAAATATTTACACATGTGCAAAATTTTGAAAAATGTTTTGAAACCATGAATGTATGCATGAATGCAAGTTTTGCAAAATATGTACACAAATTTACAAAAGGTTTTTGCAAACTTTTGATTTTCAAAACATTTTGCAAAAAATTTGTACTATATACATAATTTTGATATGAACATATTTACACCCTATTTACACAAAAAGTTTTTTTACAAATATTTTTTCAAAAATAATTTGTACAATAGCTATGTATGTGCAATAAAAGAATGTTTATTTACAAGGAAAATTTTTTAATTTTTATTGGTTTTTGGGTATTTAGCCATTTTTATTTATTACACACTCACACAAAGTACGAGTTATGGCTAAAGTATATATAAAGTATATACACACCCCCCTATACTTAGCTCGAACGATGTCCTCAGAGTCAAGAGCGATGAAGAAGACATAACTCGTGCTTAGTATAGGGAAGTGAAAAGGAAGGCTATATACAAAGACGAATGAATGAATTGAAATGCGAGAGGATCTCGGCATTTCCCCCTATATTTAGGATCAACTAATCCTAAGTATTGTAGGTTGTACACAAATGGAAAGCCGAGTGAGAATGTACAGGGTCTACCCCCCTATACTTTGGGTAAAATATCCCTAAGTAGGCAGCAAAACAGAGGTAGAAATGCATCAAAAGAATACCCGAGAGTCGTACATCCTCCCTATACTTAGTGTAAAGTACACCCTAAGTATAGCATAATCATAAGATGAGAAAAGGGATGTGGGACTAAAGAATAGAGTGATATGGAAATCTGGATCTATACAAGTCAGAAGACCAGTGATAATCAGGCATGAGATGCAATAGATGTGAATCAAGAGACCACATCTCATGCAAAGTGAATCGGGGCAACATTAACGACCCGCAGGTCATGATCTAGATATGGCTTGAGCCGCTGGCCGTTCACACGAAAGGTACTCTCAGAAGACAACTCAGATATACTGATACTCCCATTGTCATGTACCTTTCTCACCAAATACGGTCCCTTCCATTTGCTCTTTTGCTTCCCTGGAAATAGACGAAGCCTAGCATCAAACAACCATACTCTCTGTCCTGGCTCAAAATGCTTGTGGCTGATATGACAATCATGCCACTCCTTCACTCTCTCCTTGTAATGTAGGATGTTTGAAAAGGCGGTATCACGAAGCTCCTCCAAGGCTGCTAACTCTGCCCTCCTCTGATCTCCTACACTCTCTAGATCCAAAAGTATATCAGTGACAGCCCAAAGTGGCCTATGTCTCAGGTCAACAGGTAAATGGCACAGCTTGCCATAAACAAGGCGAAAGGGAGACGTACCCAAAGGAGTCTTGAAAGACATCCTATATGCCCAGAAGACTGAGTCCAAAAGCTGTGACCAATCCTTTCGGTCAGGGCGGACGACTTTCTGCAATATAGTCTTGATCTCCCTGTTCGACACTTCAGCAAGACCATGTGTCTGAGGGTGGTATGGAGTGGCAACTCGATGGTCTATGCTAAACTCGCTAGCAAGGGCCTTTACCTTGTCGTTGACAAAATGAGACCCCCCGTCAGATATCAACACTCGAGGTACCCTGAACCGTGAAATGATATGCTTCCTCAAAAATCAGCAAACAGTCCTAGCATCTGCGGTTTGGGCGGGGATGGCCTTAACCCAACGACTAACATAATCCACGGCCAACAGAATGTACTCGAATCCCAGACTCTTAGGGAATGGACCCATGAAATCGATGCCCCATGCGTCAAAAACCTCACATAAGTGAATGGGTTGCATCGCCATCATATCACGCTATCCACAAGTGCCCATCCTCTAATAGTGAGTACACCTCTTCACGAACTCATCAGAGTCCTTGAAGAGGGTAGGCCACCATAGGCCGGATTGGAGCACTTTCTGTGCCGTCCTCCTCCCAGAGTGATGTCCTCCTGCCTCAAGCTTGTGGCAGTAAGTGAGGACACTATGGTGCTCCTCCTGAGGAATGCACCTACGCCAGACGCTATCCCCTCCTTCATGGTAAAGGATGGGATCCTCCCAATTGTAGAACTTGGCCTTCGCGAGGAAGGTCTTAAGTCTCTGCCTGGGCCAATCTTTTGGAACTTTCTTAGCAACAAGAAAGTTCACAATATCGGCGTACCACGGGAGAGAGGCAATAGCAAGGATCGCCTCATCTGGGAAGGTTTCACATATAAGCTCAGTCTGCTAAGAATCCTCAAGATGCTCTAATCAGGAGAGATGATCCGCCACCACATTCTTGACTCCAGGCTTATCCTTAATCTCTATGTCGAACTCCTGGAGTAGAAGGATCCATCTGGTCAATCTGGCTTTGGCATCCTTCTTTACCATGAGGTACCTGATGGCGGTATGATCAGTATAGATGGTCACTCTAGATCCATTAATGTAAGATATGAACTTATCTAGGGCATAAACTACGGCTAGCATCTCCTTCTCAGTGACTGTGTAGTTCCTTTGCGCGGCATCCATTGTATGGCTAGCGTAGTGAATGGCAAATGGGACTCCATCCCTCCTCTGTCACAGCACGAACCCAATGGCAAAATCGGAGGCATCCGTCATGATCTCGAATGGGAGAGACCAATCAGGCAGCTGGAGAACAGGAGCCTCTACAACACATCTCTTGAGAGTCTCAAACGGCGATAAACACTTGTCATTGACAAGGAACTCGGTGTCTTTCATCAGAATATCAGTCAACGGTCGTGCAATCCTACTGAAATCATGAATGAAGCATCGGTAGAAACCCACGTGCCCCAGAAAAGACCGTAACTGCCGCAAGTTTGACGGTGGAGTGAGTTTTCTAATGGCATCCACCTTGGCCGGATCAACCACCATGCCCCTGTTGGAAATGATATGGCCAAGCACCGTCCTCTGAGTCACCATGAAGTGACTCTTCTCTCAAGAAAACACTAGGTGAACCTCAATACATCGCTGAAGGACTCAGTCTAGGCAGTCAAGATAGGAGTCAAATCCGTCACTGTATACCGAGAAGTCATCCATGAAGACCTCCAAGCACTCCCCCACCATGTCCGAAAAGATAGACAGCATGCATCTCTGAAATGTTGCAGGCGCGTTGCATAGCCCAAATGGCATGCGTCTGAAGGCAGATGTCCCGAAGGGACAGGTGAAGGTGGTCTTGTCCTGGTCCTCAGGCGCGATGAACACCTGATTGTAGCCGGAGTACCCATCCAAGAAACAGTAGTTGCTCTTCCCTGCCAGTCTCTCAATGATCTGATCTATAAAGGACAGGGGAAATGATCCTTCTTGGTGGCCTGGTTGAGTCGTCTGTAATCTACGTAGACCCGCCAAGAAGTGGGTACCCAGGTAGCGATCTCCTCTCCAGACTTGCTGACAACTGTAGTGATGCCCATCTTCTTGGGCACCACATGCAACAGACTGACCCACTTGAAGTCGGAGATGGGGTAGATAAAATCGGCGCTCCACCATTTCGAGATCTCCTTCATGACAACCTCTCGAAGCTTCGGGTTCAGCTGCCGCTGGAACTCACGTGACGGCTTTGCCTCATCCTCAAGATAGATATGGTGGGAGCACAGGGCTGGACTTATCCCCTGGAGATCGGCTACACTCCATCCTATCGCCTTGCGGTTCTTTTCAAGAACCCCCATAAGACGGGATTCCTGCTCTCCAGTCAAATCGGCGGAGATAATGATTGGGTACATCTCATGCTCACCCGCAAGGAACCTATACTTCAGCGACACAGGAAGCGGCTTCAACTCTGGACAAGTAGGTATTGGCGGATCTGGCCTCTGAAAGCTCTGAGTGAATGCTGCCAAATCTGCATGGGAGAATGGAAACTCTCGCTCACAATCAGTATCTGGAGAAGGTTTCTCTACTGGACTGCCTCTACTCTGCATGGCATCAACCTCCTCCCTAGCTGTAGGCTCAGTGGAAGTCAGACATGGTAGAAAATCATCAAACTCTTCCCAATCAACATCTGACTCCGAGGAATCTGTATCATACTCATAAATAAACTCTGTCTCGCGATCGAGAACCAGCTCTGCTGACTGGAAAGTATCCGTCACCAAGAGTGCGCTCTCCAAGCTCTCATCTACTGGCAGCTCTGCATCAGCGAACTCTGAAGGTGAGAGGATGGCCTGTGCGACTGGATCTGCCCAAACTGCCTCGTCATCTGTGATCACAAAATCGCAGTCCTGGTGGATGTCTCGCCTTGCATCTGTCATCTGCTCTAAATCTGTGTTCTACTCTGAGTACTCTGAATCTCTGGCTCTGATGTCCTCGACCGTCTCTATTTGTACACTTTCGCCCTCGACGCAAAAGTATACTTTCCCACTATCATGGTCGGTCACTGCCTTGGCTGTGGCCAAGAACGGGCGACCTAGAATGATGGGGGTATCGGTCATAGACTCAGGGATCTCCATGTCCAACACAACGAAGTCCACGGGGAATTTCAGGCCCTAAATCGTGATGACAACGTCCCTCAGCAACCCCTTCGGCCTCTTGACAGATCGATCGGCATACTGAAGGACCGTCCTGCTCTGTCGAAGAGTGCCCAACTCGAAGCGGTCGAGAAGGGCTGCCGGAAGTAGGTTGATTGATGAATCGCTATCTAATAGAGTGCGGTCGAACCTCTGCTCATGGATATGGCATCTGACATACGGGGCTCCTGAATCTGGCCTCTTGGTCGACAGACGGTTCTGAATCGCAAAACATGTGGCTCGAGTAAGCACATGGATCTCAGACTGATGGTTCCTCCTCTTCCTCCTAACTGTGGTCCTGACTCTGAGTGATCTCTGGAGTAGAGAGATGTCCTCCAAGGCCTCCTGGAGAGTCAGCTGGATATAGAATCTATCGATAATCTGCTGGTTGAACTGTACCTGATGATTCTTTTTTCTGATTTTCTTTTTTTTGCCCCTTACCGAAATGGAGTGCTCTAGGAAAGGGGACTACAGGGTCCTTCCGAGATGAAGGACAAGGAGAGGGTCTAGGCTGCTCAAGCACGGCAGAATCCACACATACATCATCACGCACCACAGGTGGATCAGAATAAAATAAACCCTTTCCTTTATTTCCAGAAGTGTCCTGAGATACATGTACAGATGGAAAGACTACATGACTAGCAGAAGTAGAAACGATGGCCTCAACACCACTCTCGGTATGTTGACTCACGGCATCAGCACCGCGCTCTAGCTCGGCAACTGGGGTGGCGTCAGTACCACCTCCTCCAATTGGTGAAGCGACGACATCAATACCGTCGGTGGGATCAACGTCCATGGTGGTGTCATCACAACCATCATCATCTCTCGTGGCATAACTACAGTGTTTCTCCTCGCTTGGCGCTCTGGAAGTGGCATGGGTTCGTCGCTCAGACGAGGCGCTGCCTGCTGGCATCCTACCGCTCCTAAGTGTGACAAAATCAGTATCAAATAGATATGCAGACATATCACCAAAGGAATCACTAGGAGTGGCAAACCTTGTGAAATCTACCTCCTCAGACTTCCTCTTTAGATTGTTCGGGTTCGGCTCAATCTGGGCAGGGATGGCGGCCTTCCCTCTCACGATCTCCTGCATCTCCTGGCGGAACTCGTCCATCTCCCGTCTGAAGGTAGCCTGCTGCTCTGTCATGAGGCAGGCTAGATCGTCTAAGGCATGGTTCTCATAGGTCGGCCCATGAGAACCTGACGGGGTGGCCTCTCTGGTAGTGAGGCTGCTGCTGTGGCTGGTGCGGGTGAGAGGGGTACTGCTGGGGATGATACTGCTGCTGAGGCTGCTCTCGTCTCCAAGACTTTCCCTGTTGATAGGGACGAGGACCATATTGCTGGTGCTGCTGTGATGACTGTTGTTGCTGCTGGTGTACTGGGGGCTGGGGCTGCTGGTGCTCTCGCTAATGGCCGTACTGGCAACCCTGATCTGGAGGCTGTTGCTGGGAACTGGCACCTCCGGCTGATCAACGGAATCCGGGATGGTCTATTCGGATACCGGGCTGGGGTCGGTCGTACGAAATCCCATTGACATCCATCAACGGCTCCTGCTCGTAGGTGGGTGGAGGGAGTACTGCCAGGGGTTGATCCGGCTGGTAAACCACCATCTGAGTGTCTGGGGATGGTGGTGACTGGTAGTATGGCTGCGGCTGCTGGTACGGCTCTGCCTGTACAAGATGGACCTGTCTAGGCTGACTGGAGCGCTGGGACGAGCTGCCACTGCTACTCGGATCTCCTCGTGACTGAAGACGGGGCTGAGAAGTCGTTTGTGCCTCCTGGAGACACATGATCTGTGTATTCATATCACTCAGTGTATGTGCCATCTGATCCATCTACGTGATACCCTGGCACTGCTTCTTCTCGATCAACTCGATCCGGTCCAGCTTCTCGCTAATGATCCACTTGTCTGCGGCTGTAGACTCAGACTGTGCGGCTGCCGCCGACGAAGTAGAAGGACCGGCATTGACCCGTGCTATCCTCTGGTATTGCACAGACTGGGGCTGGGGGCATCCCTGAGTGTAGAGTCGGGTCTGGGACATCACTATATAGTTCTCAGCCATCTCCTTGTAGATGGCACAGACCTGATCCTCATCCTTGGCGAAGTAGGAACGACCACACGAAGCATTCACCAGGCCCTGCAGCTCTGGTGTCAACCCGCAAAAGAAGCTTTGAACTAGGTTCGGCTTCGTGATATCGTGGTACGGGCATCTGTCTGTCAGCTCTCTGAACCTCTCTCATGCCTCATGGAATTGCTTGTTGGGGAGCATGGAGAAGTTGCTAATTAGGGCCCTCGCTGCATTGGTCCTCCCGAGTGGATAGTACTTGTTCAAGTACTCGGTGTGGAGCTGCTCCCAGGTGTATACAAACTTCCCTAGATGCTTCAGCCAGGTGGCTGCTTTATCTGCCAGTGAAAAGGGGAAGGCAATCATCTGAATGGTATCCTCGTCCACCTGCCAATCGTGGACAGTGATGCAGATCATCAGAAACTCTTCGAGATGTAGATGGGGCTCCTCAGTGGCGAGCCCATGGAAATGGGGTAGGAGCTGAAGTGTGTTCGGGGGGAACTTGAAGTCCACCATGATCGCTGGTAGTACCACCCATCGGTGTGTCAGTGTCGATCCGGGGTTATGCAACTCTCGCATCGGTCTCGGCTGCTCTGGTGCTGCTGCTGTTGCGGCGGCTGTTGCTGCGGCCGCTGCGACTGCTGGGTCATCGGGTCTTCATGGTTCGTCTCTGGGCTCGCGCTGGTCGTTGTCAGCTATCATCTGCTCCGTCTCTCTCCTCATCTCAATCATAAATGCACCCTGATCCCTCAGCTGCTGCTGCATCATCTCGAGGAAGGCGATCAGGGTTGTGTTGATCGCACCCTGGTCTATGACATATGTCTGCTCTGGTCGTGGACCTCCGGGGCGGTCGTCGCTGTTGCCGGCCATGGTCTCTGCAAAAGCAAAAGACCCAAACTCATGTGGCGATAAATCTGACTGTTGTCTCTCATCTGGCACTCGTAACTCAGGAATGGTAGAAGGGAGGTCAAGGGGGAACATGGCAGAATCAAACTCGGGTTCGGAGAGCGTGTCTCAGCTCTCGCGAACCGACCTAGATGAATGGGCTGGAGTGCTAAAAAGCGGTGCAGCCAGAGGCTGCCTAAGAATCCTCCTGCCCTTCATCTTGATCTGGCGAGTCGAGCGGATGGGATCTGGAAACAAACAAGATGAGCAATACAAACCCCGAGTTCACCTACTCAACACAAGCTGAAGACTGTTAGAGTTCGGTCAATTATCTTGTCAATTTTATTAGTTGATCATGTCAGTATAGCAGAGCGGTTACGTGACCTGTTGGGAATCCGACTCCCCCAAGAGACTGTCCCAATCCCGAATTCGATCTTTCCCAGCCAGCCGCGGACCATTTACCAGCTACCCGATTGGCTCGCTCTGTTAAGGATATCGTGGTCCACTTTACCGGAGACCGTAGCGATCCTCACTGGAGAACGACTAGCCTAGTAGCAGTAGTCTGAAGAGGGTTCAGATGTGGCTCTAGCCTAGGGTGCGGGTCACTCTCTCGCGCATGCAAACCAGACAATGAGGGGGTTGCTCTCCCCAAGACAAATTTTTCAGGTGAGGTGTCTTTTAGGGTCAAGTTTGTTTAGTAGTCCCAAATTTTATAGTTTTTTATTTTTAGGTATTTTTCAAAGCAAACAACGCCTAACGAATTTTTTGGTTCTCCTTATTATTTTAATTCCAAAAATGGGGGGAGAAGATGAAAAAGCCGATGCACATGAATCAATGATGCATGCAGAGTAAGACCTGCATACCTGACTCCAGCAGTCTACATGCAGAGTGATCCGTTCATAAAATAAAGACAGAATATAAACTACCTATATGATGCAAGCGGAAAACCAGCCCAAAACGAAGCAGTTCTACTCAAAAGAACAGATGGCTAAATGGTCAACAGGAGGGGTCGGTGTCCGGTCTCAGATGCCGATCGGTGCCCGTCACAACGTGTCCTGCCAACGCTGTATACGACCTCTAGCGGCTCGGGACCCCTCAAGTGACCAAGTATTCTTTTTTATTAATTTTTATTGTTGGTCCAATTACGATCTAATAGGTACATGCAAGTTATTAGTTGTGTGGACCCTAATTATTACGTCGCAACCAGTAAAAATCCTAAGCTAGGGCTGAAAACCGCGTGAAATAATGGCAGTAAATAAACGTTCAAAAACCGCGAAAAGCCACGAAAAATCTGGTGAGGTCCCCCGAGCACACTAGTGCTCGGCGAAAAAGACCCCGATAGTCTACCAAGTCTCTGTCCAGGTCCCTGTGTTATTACAACAAAATAATTTTGTGAAAAGGAAACTTAATCTAAGCTACGCTATACCACAGCTATTCCACGGCTCCCGCACTCTTGCTCGGCTCCTCGCACTCTCCTGCGGCTTCGTAAAGAAGGAAGCTGCCTCGGATTCCCGCGGTTACTTCGGCTTCCAATAAAGCCACCTCGGTCCTCGGGCCCTCGCAAGTAAACAAGCAGAGTGTCAAAACAGATTATTATATATATATATATAAAAGAAGAGCAAATATATGCAAAAATAAAATAAACACACAAAATAAAAACAAACACAAACAAAATAAAATAAAATAAAATAAAAACAAAAAGAAAATAAAAGAAAATAGAAAGCTGCGAAAAGCCGTGGACGAAACAAAAACTGAGAAAATACGACTACTAAGCCGTGCTCCCCGGCAACGGTGCCATTCTAATGACCGAAAAATCAACTCTTAATCCGGGCAAGGTAAAAATAATCACTCTCAGGTCGTTGCGACCCGGATCGAGAGGGATCGTTCAATCAAGAAAAATTGTATCAGACCACCAAAATCAGAGATAAAACAATAAAATCAAGATAGCGGTCCTGGCAATATTATTAACCTGGTATAGCACATAGGGTCGGTCTCAGGGAGCACGAACTGGCCTTGCGACCTACGAAGTAGTCAAAGAAAATAAAAGAAATGAATGTTTTTGGTGGATTTTAATTCTTTTTTATATTTTTTTGGGATTTTTAATAATGAGTAAAAATAAGAAAATGCAAAATCAAGCAACAACAACAAATTATTTAATCACTCAAAAATGCTCCAAAAATTCAAACAAAAATATATTTATGTTTTTGAGGTTTTTTAGTGTTTTGGATGATTTTTCTAGATTTTTCTAATTTTTATATAATTTTTAAGAAAATCAAGAAAGACAAAAACAATGAATCACTGTCCAGCCAGACTTGAAAGGTTGATTAAAAATATAAAATGGACATATAAAAGTCTGGAGGTAATTTTTATGAAAAATATAAATAAAAACTAAAATTTAGAAGAAGAGTTTATATTTTTTTATTTTTATATATTTTTTTAAAATTTTTATAAGTTTGTTAGGGTTTTTAATTTGTAAGGTTTTTGTATATCCAAAATTCACAAAAATTGCATAGAAATTAAAATACACTAAAACTAATTAACTCTAATTTTTTTAGAATTTTTAAAATAGTTTTTATATTTTTTTAGGTTTTCTAAATTGAACAGTCACAAAAACCATTGTTTTTAAATTATTAAAAATAACAAAAAGCTCGAAAATGTACCAAATTTTTAGGGAAATATTTCCACAATGGAAGGAGCCACGTATCCAAATTTTATGCAATTTGGATTTAATTTGATATTTTATTTAAATAAAACAAAGGCTCTCAGTGCATAGGGACCTAAATGCAAACAAAAAGTATTTCAGGACTAAGCAATAACACACAAATAAAGTACAGGGCCTGGAATGCAAAAAGTCCACAAAACACGCGCAAAGCACGTGGTCCAGGCATAGAGGGGTATAAAAGTAATTCCTATTTATAAAATATCAATCCATAACATCAAGGAATGACATGGTAAAAAGTGCAAAAAGACCTGATCCTCACGTGTCAATGCACGTGGTCTACACACATAGGGACTCAATTGCAAATAGAAGAAACATCAAGGTCCACGATGCAAATATCCAAAAAAACAACTATACTAAATATTTACAGGACTAAGTAGCAAAAACAAAAGAGACAAGGGCCTAAGGGATATAACCCCTTTATTATTGGATGGACGAGGAAGCGCCACGTGGATGATCAACGGTTGTGGATGTAAGGCACCTCTTCGTTGGAGCGAAGGATCCAGATCGAGCCCTGGAAGGAATCGACGGTGGCTGAAGCTCCTCAAATAGACGACCGTGATTGGATCTGGAGCGTTGGGGCTGATCGGACGACGGAGGAGGATCCTCCAAGAACTCGACACTGGCGACCTTCGCCGTTCCAATGCGCACGCCGAGGACCTCCTCTGGAGCTGCTGAGATATGGGAACGCTTCGCCGAGGTGCTCCGCAGCTGATGGAATCCTCCGATGAGGCCGGGGACCACCGGAGTGGCCTGACTACAGCGGAGGAAGGAAGCTCCTGTGCTCGAGCTTTGGACCTCCATATGAGGTCCCTTTGACCTGAAAAATCGCACAAAAAGCATGCTGGGTCGAGGGCAAAGTGCCTCGACCCAGTTAGGGGTGAAGTGGATGTGCGTGTGAGTCGCGGCGAAGACCTACGGCGAGGCGACGGCGAGGGAGGTCGATTCTTGGCTCCGGGGCGAGCCAAGTTGAGTGTGTGGGTGAAGAAGGTGGAGAGGAGTCTCACTGAGCTGATGGTTGGGTCGGATGGTGAAATGGGTGATCGGAGCGATAGGAATTGATCGGCGACAACGGAGTAGCGATTTGGGCGAAAATCGAAATTGGGCGAAACTAGGAACTATCGGGGGTACTTGATGAAGGTGGTCGACTAGGGAAGAGCTAAGGAAGCTCTGGGGGCTCTTCGCCTCAAGGAACGTCGAAGTCCGAGGCTCAACGCACCTCGCGGCGGTGCACGGCGACGAGGGTCGCCGGATCGATGGTTGGAGGCTCCTCCTCCTCTCTTTGACACTCTCCTCACTCAGCTGTCACTCTGAGGAAGACAATAGAGGTCCTGGGACAAAGGGGCATAGCCATGGATGGCGGGTAATGTGCGGCGGAGAGGAGGCTATATACTGCTGCAGGTCCGAGAAGAAGGCATCGGGCCCGGCTTTGTGAAGCACATACCCCTAGGCAAAGGATCGGGCGAAAATCTCGGATCAGTGGGGGTCAATTAGCACCTGGGTTTGGGTAAACGGAGGTCGGATTTAGCTTAGGTAATTATGTGAAGTCGGGTCTGGAGCAAGATCCGCGGTCGGAAGGTCCAGGGGGGAGAGTTGACCGGGAGTCAACATCCCCCGTGGACCAATCAGAAGCACCCGTTTAATAATTTTTTGGAAATTCAATTAAAAATAATAAATGACTTAATTTCGAAAAAGTTAAAACATGAAAAATGTTTATTTATTTTCAAATTAGTTTTTAGTGATTTTTATTTGTTTTTGAAACAATAAATAAGGTATTTACATTATATTATTATATATAGGTATATACATATATGTATTTTTTATTTTTATTTTTAATTTTTATTTTTGTATATGTATTCCAATTTTATATTTTATTCATTTATAACATAAAATTTGAAATAAAGGGTATTTTTATTTTATTTTTATTATTTATTTACATAGGTTAAATAAATACTTTTATATACATATTTACATGGTATACATACAAGGTGAGAATTGATTTTTATTCTTTTTCTTTTTATTTTGTTATTATTTTTCTTATTTTTTAATCTATTTACATCATAAAATATGGAATATGGAAATATTTTTCTTGGATTTTAATTATTTATTTACAAGGAGAAAATAAATATGCATGCTAGTCTAGGTGCATGGTCTACATAGACTGATGAGAGGGATTTTAATTTATTTTTATTTTTATTTTATTTTCCTCATTTTTATTTTAGTTTTGTTTATATGAATATGTACAAAACAGTTTTTATTTTTATTTAGAGGAAAATATTTTTATTTATATACATAGATATATGTACACAAGGTTGACCCTATCTCTCTCTACTTGGATTCTTTTGCGGTCAGGCCCATGCTGAGCCCTCCCTTGGGATTAGGTTACTCAATATTTATTCTAAATATTTCCCTCTTTTTCTTTTATTTATTTATTCTTTTATTTATGCATAAAAACATGCTAATTATTGTAATTTGCATAATGCATGCCTGATGGTAATTTACCATATTTACACTTATCTACATGGTGTTTTGCATAGGTTTTGTAGCTAAAATAAAAGAATAAAGAGTGATGAATGGGTATTCATCAGGTAGCATATGAGGGTAGTACTTCTAGGCGGAACCACTCTTCTTCTTATAGTGAAGGAAGTGCGTCTGAACTTGGTCTGGTTTCCATGAGGCCTAATGACAGGAATTGTGGGTTGCAATAATGCTTCAAAAGAGGGATAGTCTACTGGATCAAGAGGAAAAACTCCTTATGTATATATGTTGCACCTTGTAAATATGTTGTACAGATGCACATCAAAAAAATGGAAAAAAAATAACTCCAAAAAAGTGGTGGGTTTGATAGAAAATGATAATCCCACCGGAGTGTATATAGTGCAATAAGCAAAGCTTGAGACTCATGTTCCATCGTATGTAGCTTGCAGCAGGGAGACATAGCTACGCTGGTTGAGCTCCCAAGGGTACATGGCTACACTGGCCATGGTCC
The DNA here is from genome assembly GCA_037367405.1 of Ottelia alismoides. Lineage (NCBI taxonomy): Eukaryota > Viridiplantae > Streptophyta > Magnoliopsida > Alismatales > Hydrocharitaceae > Ottelia > Ottelia alismoides. The sequence goes on along the minus strand of JAZKJV010005962.1, from coordinate 108,980 downwards.
ATTCTCTTCTTCCCCCTCTTCTTGAGCCAGTTGAACATGAACTTAGAAGGGAATACCCCGCTCCTCGAGGAAAGAGTGGCCAGACTAGAGTCATAGAGTTACCTTGTTGGTGAGGGCTGTCATTTTGCTACTTCTGAGGTGGAGAGCTATACCTCACTTACACTGTACAAGGAAAGATTCATGGTCTTCAGGGTTTGTGTATGTAGACTTGCTCTGATCTGGATTATTGAGGAGTCTTGACTATAGATTAGTGGATCTTAGAGGCTGTTAAGTTTTAAACCTAAGTCCAAATAAGGTTCCGACACATTAATAATCCAAAGATCTGACAGAGCTCCATATTTCAATTTAATGAAGGAAAGTTTAATAATCATCAATGATCCATGCATTTCTCCTCTTTTTCTTTTTCCTTTTCTTTTTCACTTCTTTTTCAAATAAGTGTTTGCTAAGGGACTAGCAAAGTTAAGTATAGGGGGGTGATGAATACCCATTCATCACTCTTTATTCTTTTATTTTAGCTAAAAACCTTTGCAAAACACCATGTAGATATGTGTAAATAGGATAAATTACCAACATGCATGCATTGTGTAAATATTGATAATTAGCATGTTTTTGTGCATAAATAAAAGAATAAAAAACAAAAGAAAAAAGAGGGAAATATTTATAATAAATATTGAGTGACCTAATCCCAAGGGAGGGCTCAGCATGGGCCTGATCGCAAAAGAATCCAAGTAGAGGGAGATAGGGTCAATCATGTGTGTACATATACCTATGTATATAAATAAATATTATTTTCCTCTAAATAAAAATAAAAAGTGTTTCTTATATTTTGTACATATTTATAAAAATAAAACTACAATAAAAATGGGAAAAAAAGAAAATAAAAATAAATAAAATCTCTCTCATCAGTGTATATAGACCATGTATATGGAATAACAAACCTATTTATTTTCTCCTTGTAAATAAAAAATTAAAATCCAATAAAAATATTTCCATATTCCATATTTTATAATGTAAATAAATAAAATACAAATCAGAAAAATAAAAATAAATCAAAAATAAAAAGAAATAAAATCAATTTCTACCTTGTATATATACCATGTACATATGTATATACGTCTATTTATTTAACTAAAGTAAATAAATAATAAAAATAAAATAAAAATACCTTTTTATTTCAAATTAAATGTTATAAATAAATAAAATATAAAATTGGAATAATTATATAAAAATAATTAAAAAATTTAAAAATACATATATGTATATACCTATATATAATAATAATATAATGTAAATACATAAATTATTTTTCAAATAAATAAATATCACTAAAAATTATTTTGAAAATAAATAAACATTTTTCATGTTTGAACTTTTTTTGAAATAAAATCATTTACTAATTTTAAATGAATTTTTAAATAATTAACCAACGGATTTTTCCTATTGGTCCACAGGGGATTGTTGACCCCCGGTCAACTCTCCCCCGCGGACCCCTTTCACGCGGATCTTGCGTTCGACCCGATTTTCTCCGAATTTTGCTGACGCGATCCGATCTTCAAATATCCAAACCCCGGGCTCCATTTGATCCTTGTACATCTGATACCTTCGCCCGGAGTATTTCCTAGGGATCCGTGCTCCGAGCAAACCTGCATGACTCCATTTAGCCGGACCCCTGGCACTATATAGGCTCTCCTCCGCAGCACCTTTTCTGGCATCTTTGGCTCCGCCCCTTCATCCCAGGATCTCCAATTTCTTCCCCAAAGTGACAGCTGTGCGAGGAGATTGTCGCAGCGAGGAGGAGGAGCTTCCAGCCACTGATCCGGCGACCTTCATCGCTGTGCACCGCCGCGAGGTGCGCCAAGCCTCGGACCTCGACGTTCCTTGAGGCCAAGGCCCCACAAAGCTTCCTTAGCTCATCCCCAGTCGACTTCTTCCGCCAGGTAACTTCGATACCCCCTAGGTTCCTCTAATTTTCCATTTTCCCAAATCGTTCCTCCGCTGTCGCCGATCGATTCCCATCGCTACGATCATCCGCTCGACCATCGCACCATCCCGTAACCTTCACGAGACTACCCTCCACCCTCTGCACCCACTCACTCAACTTGGTTTGCCCTAGAACCAAGAGTTCGACCTCCACCGCCGTCGCTTCGCTGGAGGTCTCCGCCCCGACACACCCACTAACGGGTCGAGGCAATTTGCACTCGACCCAGGAGCTTGCATGTGTCACTTTGCTGGTCAAAGGACCCCATCTGGGGGTCAAGTCGTTCGAGCACAGGAGCTTCACTCCTCCACCATCACCGGGCCGCTCTGGTGGTCCTTGGCTTCATCGGAGGAGCCCATCAGCTGTGGACCAGCTCAGGCTACCTTTTCCATACCTCAGCAGCATCGTCGGAGGTCTCCACTGCACGCACTGAGCCGACGAAGGTTGCCGGCGAGATGTTCTTGGAGCATCTCCAGTCACCGTCCGATCAGCCTCGACGCTCCAGATTCGATCATTGTCGTCTATTTGAGGAGCTCCAGCCACCGTCAGATTCCTCTGGGGCTTGATCTGGACTGTCCATTCAGATGAAGGGGTGCCCTCGCTTCTCAGCCGTCGATCATCCACGTGGCGCGCCGTCGTCCCTACGATAATAAGAGGGGTAATTTGCACTTAGAACCTTCGTCCTTTTGATATTTCTAGTCAGTCCTATAAATATTTTATTCTGTTGTTTTTGTTTTTGGGATATTTGCACATCGGACCTCTATGTTTCTGGTATTCGCATTTCAGTCCATGTATGTGTGAGCCATGTGCATCGACACGTGAGGGTTGGATTATTTGCATATTTGGTCCTATGTTTTCTAGGTGTTACTGTTTACATATTTTCAAATTGGAATGACACTTATGCCCTTCCGTGCCTGACTCACGTGCCTTGCGCGTGATTTTGTGGATTTTTTGCACAAGGTCCCCTGAGTATTTTATGTGTGTTATGATTTGGTCTAGAAAATAGCTTTCTTTACATTTAGGTCCCTCTGTACTGTGTTCCTTATTTTGATTAAATTAAATAACAAATTAAATCCAAATTATGTGAAATTTGGACACATGGCTCCTGCCACTGTGTAAAAATTTCCCTAAATTTTGTACATTTTTTAGGCTTTTTGATATTTTTAAAAATTCAAAAACAATGCTTTTTGCTTCTTTCGAATTTAGAAAATCAAAGAAAAATATTAAAACTCCTTTAAAAATTAAAAAAAACTAAGATTTGATTGTTTTCTTGTGTTTGAGTTTCTACCAATTTTCATGCTTTTTGGATATATAAAACCCTTAAAAATTGAAAAACTCTAAAAAACTTGTAAAAATTCTAAAAAAATCTATAAAACTCAAAAAAATACAAACTCTTTTTCTGAATCTTAGTTGTTATTTATATTTTTCTTAAAAATTGCCTCTATACTTTTATAAATACATTATATATTTTTATTGGATCTTTCATGTCTGGTTGTACAGTAGCACACTATTTTTGTCTTTCTTGATTTTTAAAAATCGTATAAAAATTCGAAAAATCTGAAAAATTCTCCAAAAAACACTAAAAACACTAAAAAAACAAAAAAAATTTGTTTGAATTTTTGGAGTCTTTTTGGAGTGTTTAAATAATTGTTGAATTTGCTTTTCCTTACATTTTCTTATTTTTACTCATTATTAAAATACAAAAAAAATTAAAAAAAATTAAAAATCCACCAAAAAATATTTTACTCTTTATTTTTATTTCGACAACTTCGTAGGCCGCGAGGCCAACTCGTGCTCCCTGAGTCCGACCCTGGTCGCTTTACCAGGTTAATAATTTAGCGAGGATCGCTTTCCCTATTTTGATTGATTTTATCTCTTTGATTGGTGGTCTTTCATTTTTCTTGTTGTCCGGGCCGCGAGTAATTGAGGTCGCAACGACCTGAGTTATCTTTCTACCTTAGTTGCTTTAACTTTACGGTCATCAGTGTTCAATGGCCTTTATAAAGGGAAGTTCAAAAATCAATCTTTTCTCCAGTGCTTCCCGTACAACATGATCCAAAATCTTCAAATCTTCTTCAGTCTCTATTTTTGTGAAATTTTCTGGATTTTCGATTTTTTTGGTGTTTTTTAATATTCCATTTTTTTGGTATTTTCCATGTGGTGTGGGGAGGTGGTGTGTTCCTCAGATGAGCAGGGGTTCTGATGGTCAGAGTAACAATCAGAGGCATGGTCGTTTCTAGCGGAATAATATGCAGAAGTGTTATTGTCAGAATCGTCCCCATATTTCTGAATATCCTCAAAATTTTCAATCTTAGATCCAATCATTTCCTCATTCATTTTTATGTCCGAGCTACCAGAGAGTGAAATTAGTCGGTCGGCAAATTTTTGAAATATATCCTCCATTAATTCAAATCTTTTATTTATTCTCAAAATATCATTTTCAAAATTCAGTTCATGATCAATTATGGGAGCAGACGGTTGGTGTTCAATAATTTCATCTTCCATTTTCCTGTATGTGATGAGAGGAGAGTTTCTTTGAATATCCGGTGTATGATCATTATTTTATGAAGTTTTCTCCTCAAAAATTATGGAAGGAGGCTGCTCAGTGGAAGGATGTTGCGGAAATGTGTAGGTCTCGTACTCAACATGCCGTTACTCGGGCATATAATCATGTTCTGAGTAGAGTCTACTTCCATGGTCATGATTGATAGTATCCTCGAATAATGGAGTCATACGGGGTATATTATGTGTCAATATCATCAGTTTGGTCCTCTATATGTATAGGCTGATCAAATAAGTGATATTCAGGTTGGTCAATTAGGATTTTATCGTTGCGGTCAATCCAACTCTAATGATCAATAAGTGTGGATCTCTCCATCTGGATTTGGTCTCTCTGTCAGTTATGAGACTTAAAGGTGTTTTGATCTTGAAATGGTTCATCAGCGAGAAACTGAGAATAAGACGGTTTGGTCCAAGATGGAAATTGGTCATGTGTGGTTGAATGATTCGAGGAGGAAATTAATGAGGGGGCCAAATTCGTCTGCGGGTGAAAATTTTCCGCAAATGTTGGATGATTAAAAGAATACGATGTAGTTTATTTGGGCCTAACCGAGACAAATTCATTTTCATAGTAGAGCATTGATGGATTATCGGATACTTGTTTGGTTATTTTTGAAAGAGTTGAACAGAATGGGTTGGATCTGAAATTTTGAAAAAGTTCCACGATGAGGTTTAAATCAAGAGATGAGAGAGATGATTGCACGTGATAGTCAAACGAAATTTTATCAAATGTGCGGCTATTGATCTTTGATATCGATTCACGTACATCAATACAAACACAAATCAAACCCCGTATTCACCAACTCACACAATGAAGCCGTAAGAGTTCGACTATTATCTTTTCAATTTTAGTTGGTGATAAGACAATCTTGGAAAAAAATTAAGCGAGCTGTTAGGTGCCGAAATTTTCGTAATGACTGTCCCGAATTCTTACGACTAGTTGCACCTACTTTCATCCAGCATGGGAGTCAGTACAGACCGCAGAACAGCTACCCGTGTTACTTGAGGACGGAGCCTTACGCAGTGTCCTCTAAACCACCCACTCTGCTAAGGAAATCCGGACCGTTTACCGGCTACCCATAGATCCTTACTGAGAAGTAGCTAATCGTTTTTGGTAGAATCAGTAGTCAATATGAAAATCTGGATTTGGGCTCTAGCCTTAAGTGTTGTCTCTCGCTCACTCAAAAAAATAAAATAATCCAAGGTCGTGATTGCTCTCCCGCAAAAATTCTTTATTTTATGGGTTATTTTGAAATCGGTTATATTTAGCAGTCCAAATTTTAAATAGGTGATCATTGATGAATTAAGGGAGCTCAAATGCACGTCTACCGTCCAGTCCCAATTTCCTTTTAGAATTATGTGACAAAACAAGAGGGAGAAATTCGGGAAAAGCCGATGCACGTGAAAACAATGATGTATGCTCAGTTAGAAGACTTACAGTCAATCCTCGCAATCTTCATGTAGGATGCTAGACAGAAATTGAAAATTATTCTACATGAAATGCAAGCCGATGAAAAACCGCACCTAAGCAGAAAGTTCTATTAGCGGGAAAGAATTGAGTTAAATTTTAGCTAAATTGAACGGTCTATGTGCGTCTCAGTTAATGTGCATTGTGGCTTATGATCCCACGAGCACAAAAAATATAAATGCTCTAAGAGTCGTATGTGCAGGTCTATCCTAATCGCCACTCAAATCGGGCCCCACCCTCACCGGAGAGTGAAACAGGCCACAACACACCATAGAATAAAGTTGGAGGTCTTTTATACACGCGAGAGTCCAAACGGACGCCACTATAAATGAGCAATTAATTACAAAAATAGAATTGCAGAAATTAAAAAAACCTAGACTCTACGCTCTCTCACGACTCGACTCGATCTTAATTTTAATTGCGGCTTTTGCGGAAGTCGGTGAACTTGCGTCGGTTCTTGAAAAACCGCTCCACGTACGCCGAGTACCTCGCAAGAAAAAATAAGAGAGAAAATGTAAGAGAGTGACTCAAAAATAATCAAAAATAAAATAAGAGAAATAAATGCTGAAAAATAAATGCAGGAAATAAAATGGAATTTACAATGAAAAATTCGGGGGTCAGACTACCCGAATGCGGAAAACCGAATGAAAATTTTAAAACACAAAACTAAGCCGTTTGCCTCCCCGACAATGGCGCCATCTGACGTGTCCGAAAATGCAGCGTTAAAAATGTGTTTTTATCGTTCGTGTTAAAATGATTTGTCATGCGTTGAAGGCGGCAATCGGAATCGGTCAAGAAAATAACCACACAAAATGTTCTTCAATTTTAATCACGTGGTTTTATGTTTATTTTACTTGGGCAAGTCCCAAGGTCGAACACAAGGAGGCAAAGGAACTACCTAGAATTATGTCTATCATGATTCGTGCGCGGTTTTCGAGGCGGTCTTTTTTTTGGAATTTTTAATGCAATAAAGGGTGTTACATGCAATTTTGGCCTATTTTAGGGACTAAAATATCAATTACATTAAAACCATGTTTGAAAAATACAAAATTTGGCCACAATGTAGAATATGATGAAACGAATGCAATGTAATTTTTTTGGATTTTTTGGATGCAATATGAATTTTTTTTATTGATTTTTAAATGCAAACAAAATGAATTTCAATATTTAATTATGATAAATATTAAACCTACTTTTTTCGAGGACCAAAATTATCTAAGATCTATCACTAGATGATTAATCTCAGAAAAATCCTAAATCTCAAAAATGTGAGATTTAATATCTATTAAAAATCAAAGAATGAAATATGCAAAATGATTTTTTACAGGGAAAATTATGCATGCAAATGTAAATCTTTTTGGGCATAATGTTAAGCATAATTAACTCTACAAAATATGATTTTTCGAGAATTTTTAGAGCAATGGTTAATCAACTATGAATTTAAGAGTAAGAAATGGGCAAAATATGTAAATTTCCACAAGACAATTATTTACTCATTAACCACTACTCATAAAAATATCCACAATATGTCGAAATGTAGAGAATTAATCAACAAACATCATGCTATTTTTGTCTTAATAAAATAAGGTAAAGAAGAGGTCTAAAAGCACAGGGGAACACAGGGGTCTGATTGCAATTAAATAAAATAAATAAATGCACTGGGGGAGACTTAATTGTAATTTTCCAATAATGAAGGGGATGATCTGCAAAATTTCCAGAGGGGCACGTGTGTGGCACGTGCCCTCTGGAGGCGGGGGCTGTTGCGTAACATGAGGGTCTTTCTGGGGGCTGTGCGCAATTTTCCACGCGGTCACGTGCGTGTACGGGACCTGGGGGATGACGTTGGCCGATGACGTCCCCCCGCCCTACGTGCGTGGCACATGCCGGGGTCTCAGGCCCTCCGCCCGGTGGTTGGCGGCGGTGTGTAGAAGGTTGTCACGGTCCAAGGTGGTGGGGGAGTCGGTGCGTTGGTGGTGGTTGTCGTAGGCGAGTGATGGGCTCCGACCGTGTCTATGGAGGCAATGGAGATCAGAGATGGAGTCGATGGAGGCGGTCATTGGTGAAGTATCGGTTGAGCGTAGTCGTCGATGTCGTGGAGGGCTGAAGGCGGTTGATGTCGATGACTGTGAAGATGCGTTGCAGTTGTCGAAGTCGTCGTTCGGTGGCTCGACGGCGATCGAAGAGGTGCCGGAGCTACAACAGTACGCCAGGAAAGGAACTTGGCACGGGCTTCGACGAGCTTGGAGTTGGCTCGGATCTCGCCGCAAATGGAGGACTTCGCCGGGCTGTCACCACCGGCTAAGTCGCGAAGAAGAAGAGGAATATCGGCGGATGATTTGGGTGAGGGCGGTGGCGAAGCTTTTATAGGAGTGGGGGATTTCACCAGCGAAGGAAGGTGGGGGGGGCAATCGGGGATGAGATACGGAGATGATCAGATTTGATTTGAGATCGGTGAAATTGCAGGAGAGTAGAGAGATGCGAGGCAGCGTGAGATTGGCGGTGCAAATCACGAGCGGCGGAGGGCGGCTGTATTGGGAAGGAGGTGGGAGGTGAATGATGCACAGGCGCCATCCGATCGAGCGTGATCGGATGGCGCTTGTCGCACCACATGGCAGGCACAAGGGGGAGAGGTGGAGGCACGTGCGGAGCACGTGCCTGGGGAGGCACGTGCGACGCACGTGCGTCCTTTTTATTATATTTTATTTTTTTTCTTTTTATTTATTATTATTATTTTATATATATAAAATGAATATTAAAAACCTCAAAAACAACTGACACGTGGCGGCACCAGGTGCTGCCACGTGTCAGCACCACAAAATTCGAAAATAAAAGATTTTATAAAATAATTAAAAAATAGTAAATGACCTTGGATCAAAAAAGTTTCTTCACGGAAATTGCTCGTCTCGATGAGATTTCATGAAGACATCAAAACCAAAATCGATCATTTGCATAATGTGATATTTTTGGGGTATCCCATGTACATAGAACACCTTGATTTTGGGGTTTTGTAATTTTTATGTCATTTTTAGATCAGATAAAAATCCGTAAAAAATATGATAAATCAGAGATAAATAATTACACATTAATCTAATTTTTTGTATTTTTATTATCAATAAAATATGTACATAAAATATTAGGTCAAAGACCGCTAAAACATACAGTATTTAAAAGGGACCCAAAACCCAACTTTCACATATAAGCTCCGATTCACTTGAACTTGGTCTTGTTCTGAAGGTAATTGAATGTACATTAGTGAAAAAGTGAGTAAGATTAAATCGGACACTGGATGAGAAAAATATGAGGCTTTTAGTCCGGGAATGCAGAAATTAGGGTTTGGGTTTTTGATCCACTTATCTGGGTTAGTTATTTTTTTGTATTTTTCATTTATTCTTGTTAGTAATATGTACACAGTGGAAATGGTTTTGTGTCATTCAGAGCTAGCACGAATGAGTTAAAAATCTAGGAAGTTAAGTTATTTACAGGTCACTTTTGTCTTGGATTTTTGGCTTCTTATTTTGTGTAAAAAGGAATGATAAAAATGCAATTCTTATGAAAACATGTATGAATGCTCATTATGTAGAATAGATGCCAAAATGTTGTTGATTTTGAGGGATTTGAGGTTAATAAATGAGATTTAGAGTGATGAATCCGAGATTCATCAAGCATATACACATAAGGAGGTTTTTCTCTTGAGCCAGTAGACTATCCCTCTTTTGAAGCATTATTGCAACCCACAACTCCTGTCGTTAGAGCTCACGGCTACCAAACCATGTTGAGACGCACTTCCTTCACTAGAAGAAGAAGAGAGGTTCGGCCTAGAAGTATTACCCTCATATGCTACCCTAAGTCAAAGAGGACTGCCTCCTCACCACCTCATCCATGGAGAGCTAGGTGTAAAGTGTTGGTCCAAGTAAAGCCATTGTCTGTAAGAGTCATGTGTGCGTTGTTAAGCATTCTACTTAAGCTCATCGAGATGACATATGATCATAGCCTACGGGACTCAAAGAATTAAGTCACCATGGACCTGAAAAGTCTCAACCCTAAGCCCTCTAAGGTTCCTCTTAGAATTAGGTGTATTAAGATCTTACCCAAGCTCCATTTTTCAATTTAATTCCAGGCTAGTTTAAATGTCAACTATAATTCAGGAAAAACTGTACTAGTATTTACGAAGATGCAATTTACAAAATTTTTGAAAATATGCAAAATTTTTGAAAAATGTTTGAAAACATGGATGTATGCATGAATGCAAAGTTTTGCAAAATATTTACACAAATTTACACAAGGTTTTTGCAAACTTTTTGTTTTTCAAAACATTTTACAAAAATTTTGTACTATATACATAATTTTGATATTAAAAATATTTACAAACTATTTATAGAAAATATTTTTACAAACATTTTTACAAAAATAATTTTGTACATAGCTATGTATGTGCAATAAAGAATTTTATTTACCAGACAAAACTTTTTATTTTATTTATTTTAAGGGTTTTTAGCCATTTTTATTTATTTACACACTCACACAAGGTACGAGTTATGGCTAAAGTATATATGAAATATATAAGACACCACCCCATACTTAGCTCGAACGATGTCCTCAGAGTGAATCAAGAGCGATGAAGAAGACATAACTCGTGCTTAGTATAGGGATGTGAAAATGAAGGCTATATACAAAGACGAATGAAAGAATGGATGAAAAGGATCTCGGGGTTTCCCCCTATACTTAGGATCAAGTAATCCTAAGTATAGCAGGCTGTACACAAAGGGAAATCTGAGTGGAGAATGTACAGGGTCTACCTCCCCTATACTTAGGGTAAAATATCCCTAAGTATAGGTAGTAAAACAGAAGCAGAAAAGAGAAGAGAAGACAAATATTTACAAGATGGAAGGTCACCACTCCCCATATACTTAAGTTGAAAATCCTTAAGTATAGACAACGACATAAGTAATGAAACGGAACGAAAGGATCAACTCAGTGTTTACACCCCCCTATTCTTAGGATGAGGTATATCCTAAGTATAGCAAAGATAATCCTATACGAGACCTGGGATGAAAACAAACACGGAAGAAAGAAGGGACAAATCAAGACAAAACACGCATATACAAAGAGTACAATGTTGAGGTGCCTCTCAACAAGCGCTAGATTTTACGCCCTAGCTGTGCGCAAAGGCTAGGATAACGTTGTGGCGAGGTTCAGGACAACATCTGTAAGGCGAACGGTGTATTGTCATCGTAGTCTCGGTATGAGAACTGACGAAATCAACAATGTAAAGAAAGACACCCAGGTATGCAATCAGGCGGGTGTTTCCTACCGAGCAGTGATATGGGAAGATATGATAGGGATCCGGTAGCACAAAAGATATTGTCGGCTCATGATCAGAATAGAGTGGAAGTGTAGAACCGAAGAAATCAAACGTGGAGAAAGATGGATCAGTGATGGAGTCCTCCACATTAATCAACATCTCGGAAAGATATGGGAGATCAAGATCAGGAGACTCAGAAGAGAAGCTGATATCCGATGCATATAATGGAGAAAAATCAGACGGATCATCGAATATCTCAAAGATCGGCTCATCCTCGCGAGGGTCGTCGAGGTGAGACAACTCAGAATTGAAAAGATCATAAGAGTCAGTTTCATGATCCGCCAGATCGGATACACTCTCAGAGGGTGAAACCGAGTACACATCATGAGGGGCATTCTCCCGCAGATAACCCTCAGGGAGTAATGCAAGATCGTCATCGAAAAAGAGAGGATCAGGATTTTAATGGAGATCTGCGTTGCTGTCAAGCACCCACTCTGTACACCAAAATGTCTCATCAGCTGAAGTTTGCCTCTGATCAATCTGGAAACACGAGAAGGTACTGGTCATCAACGCCAAAGCTGGCGATGTATCTGAAACTGATCCTCGCGCTGCGGCAATGCTGGATGTCATATGCTCCTCATGGAATGGATCTAGCTCAACAATCTGGAGGAGAGAAGGCTCGAATACAGGATTATCTATATTTGTCATCCCAAAGTGGTATCTGATGAATACCCATTCATCACTCTTTATTTTTTTATTTTAGCTAAAATCCTATGCAAAACACCATGTAGATATGTGTAAACAGGATAAATTACCAACATGCATGCATTAATTAAATATTGATAATTAGCATGTTTTCGTGCATAAATAAATAAAAATAAAGAATAAAAGAAAAAGAAGGAAATATTTAGAATAATTATTGAGTGACCTAATCCCAAAGGAAGGCTCAGTATGGGCTTGACAGCAAAAAGAAATCAAGTAGAGGGAGATAGGGTCAATCACATGTGTACATATACCTATGTATATAAATAATATTATTTTCCTCTAAATAAAAATAAAAAGTGTTTTGTACTTATTTATGAAAATAAAACTTAAATAAAAATGGGAAAAATAAAAGAAAAAAATAAAATCTCTCTCATCAATGTATATAGACCATGTATATGGAATAACATACCTATTTATTTTCTCCTTGTAAATAAATTATTAAAATCCAATAAAAATATTTCCATATTCCATATTTCATAATATAAATAAATAAAATACAAATCAGAAAAATAAAAATAAAACAAAAAGAAAAATAAATAAAATCAATTTCTACCTTGTATATATACCATGTACATATGTATATACATCTATTTATTTAACTAATGTAAATAAATAATAAAAATAAAATAAAAATACCTTTTTATTCCAAATTTTATGTTACATAAAATTGGAATAATTGTATAAAAATAAAGAATTAAAAATAAAAATTAAAAATATATGTATATACCTATATATAATAATAATATAACATAAATACATAAATTATTTTTAAAAAAATAAATAAAAATCACTAAAAAATAATTTGAAAATAAGTAGACATTTTTCATGTTTTAACTTTTTCGAAAGAAAATCATTTACTAATTTTAAATGAATTTTTAAACATTAAACCAACGGAATTTTCCTATTGGTCCACGGGGGATTGTTGACCCCCGGTCAACTCTCCCCAGTGGACCCCTTTCACGCGGATCTTGCGTTCGACCCGATTTTCTCCGAATTTTGCTGACGCGATCCGATCTTCAAATATCCAAACCTCGGGCTCCATTTGATCCTTGTACATCCGAGACCTTCGCCTGGAGTATTGTCTAGGGATACGTGCTCTGAGCAACCCTGCCCGACTCCATTTAGCCTGACCCCTGGCACTATATAGGCTCTCCTCCGTCGCACCTTTTCTCGCATCTTTTGGTCTTCCCCCTCGCCTCTGTTGATCTCCTCTCCTCCACCAGAGTGACATCCGCGTGCGGGAGTGTCGAAGAGAGGACCGAGAAGCCGGGAACCACTGATCTGGCGATTACCATCACCGTGCGTCGCCGCGAGGTGCGCCAAGCCTCGTGACCCGATGAACCCTTGAAGCAATGAACCCCAGAGCTCCGACTGCTCCAGCACAGTCGACTTCCTCCACTAGGTTGCTTAGATAGCTTGTAGGTTAGCCTAGTTTCTAGTTTTTAGATTTCGGTTCTATTAGCTACGTCGCCGTCGCCAGCCATCTCTGACCACCCATTTGACCATCCGACCTTCGACTCACACTGACGAGACTTCTCTCCACCTACTATTCCCTTCCATTCAACCCGATTTGCCCAGGAACTAGGAGTTCGACCTCCACTGCCGTTGCTTCGCCGGAGGTCTCCGCGCCGACCCATCCAGCCACCCGTTCCACCCCTAACAGGGTCGAGGCACTTTGCCCTCGACCCAGGAAGTCTCTTATGCCATTTGCAGGTCAGTGCGACCCATCTGAGGGTCCAAACGTTCGTGCACGGGATCTTGGCTCCTCCACCGTTGCTGGAGCTCCTCGGAGCTTCCCGGCCTCATCGGAGGGCCCTACCAGCTACGGACCAGCCCAGGCTATCTATTCCCCACCTCAGCAGCTCCAGAGGATGCCTCCACCGCGCGCATTAGGTCGGCGAACTTCACCTGCGAGCTATTCTTGGAGGTCGTCCAGCCACCGTTCGATCGAGCCTCCCGCTTCAGATCTGATCAGAGCCGTCCATTCACGAGGAGCCTCCATCGTTCGATACATCTAGGAGTCGATCCGGACTGTACATCCAGCGAAGGGTTTTCCACGATCCAGCACCGTCAGATCCTACATGTGGCGAACCCTCGAGCGTCGATCTCGCGAAGAGGCGCCATCTACTTCCCACCGTCCGATCCTCCACGTGGCGCCGTCTTCAGCCGTCCGCTTGTAATAAGAGGTAATTGCACTTAGGCCCCTCTGTTTATTGCATTTATAGTTTAACCATGTAAATATTTTAGTTAGTTGTTTTTATTTTAGAACAATTGCACTTAGGACCTTAGCCTTTGCTTTATTTGCATTACAGTCCCTGTTTGTGTAAGCCATGTGCTTCGACACGTGAGGATTTGGAAATTTTGCACTTTTCATCATATGTTTCCTGAGTGTTATTGAATGATCTTTTATAAATAGGAATTACAACCATACCCCTCCGTGCCTGGACCACGTGCCTTGCACCTGGTTTGTGGGATTTTTGCATTCCAGTCCCTGTGTTTTAATTTCTTGTTATTGTTTAGTCCTGGAACTATGTTTTGTTTGCATTTAGGTCCCTGACTATTGTGTGCCTTTGTTTTTATTAAATAAAATAGCAAATTAAATCCAAATTAGGTGAAATTTGGACAGTGGATCCTGCCACTATGTAAACATTTTCCTAAAATTTTGGGACATTTTTTAGGCTTTTTGATATTTTTAAAAATTCAAAAACAGTGATTTTTGCTACTATCTAAAAAGAAAAATCAAAGAAAAATATAAAAACTTGTCTAAAAATTCTAAAAAAAATAGGTTTTGGTTGTTTTCCTGTGTTTGAATTTCTTTCAAATTTTGGTGATTTTTGGATATATAAAAACCTTAAAAATTAAAAAGCCTAAAAATCTTATAAAAATTCTAAAAAATTCTATAAAATCAAAAAAATACAAACTCTTAATAGAATCTTAGTTTTTGTTTATATTTTTCATAAAAATTGCTTACAGACTTCTGTAGATCCATTTTTTGCTTTTAATGGATCTTTCAAGTCTGGCTTTACAGTAGCACATTGTTTTTGTCTTTCTTGATTTTTAGAAAATCGTATAAAAAATAGAAAATTCTGAACAATTCACCAAAAACACTAAAAAACCTAAAAAAACATAAAAAACATTTTTATTTGAATTTTTGGAGTATTTTTTAGTGTTTTTATTAATTATTGAAGTTGCTTGTTTTTACTTTCCTTTATAAAACCAAAAATACAAAAAAAATGAAAAATCATTAAAATCCACCAAAAAAATATTTTATTCTTTATTTTGACTTCGACTACTTCGTCGGCCGCAAGGCCAATTCGTGCTCCCTGAGTCCGACCCTGGTCGCTATACCAGGTTAATAAAATAGCCAGGACCGCTTTTCTTGATTTTATTGTTTTATCTCTGATTTTGGTGGTCTGATATAATTTTTCTTGATTGAGCTTAGTCCCGAGAGGTTGAGGTCGCAACGACCATTGACACTTTCTTGCCTTAGTCGCTCGGGATGTTCATGAGTATCCCTCCTCGAGCTCTAGCTGCTGGGTTGAGTCATAATATTTGTCTAAGACAGAGAAGTATCTCTGCAGAGTAGAAGCTGAGTCATCTGGGACTTGACATTTAAATGTCTTGACTAATGGCTGTAATAGCGGGGGCTCCTCCGTTTCCTGGAATATCAGAAGATCTGATATCCAGGACTCGTCAACTGAAAAGCTTGGGACCAACTCGAACTCTAGCTGAAAGACCAACGGTAAGTCGAGCACTGTCTAGGTCAGTACCACCACTGTGGCAGTCATCTCCTCTATCATGTGTGCTGCAACAGAATCCATGTCCTTGATTGGGTATGTAGAATCTGTATCCTCATGTAGTGCAACACACCCCATTTGTACTGCAACATCCTCATGTGTTGTCCCGACTACGACATCTTGTGAAGATGGTCTCTGTGAAAGTGATCTCGAGATGGCATCAAGTAACTCAATGTCGGAACAGTGGTGTGAACCACCACATGAGGTCACAGCCAGTGCTATCTGATCAACGGTCATCCACCTCATGGAGATCTCGATGTGGTCGGACAGTGAAAGTCCATGATCGGGAAATCTCCTCAAGAGGTCAAGAAATCTCAGCCATGCATCAAGCACTGGCTCCTGGGGGTCTACTGAAAAATCCATGATCAAAGACCACATCATATCTGCTCTACGCTAGGGATAAAATCTATGTAGAAACTCGAAGCGTAGCTCTCCCCACGTAGCGAATTTCCTTCCCAATCTTCTGTGCCATTTCATGGCTCTATCATGAAGGGAAAATGGGAAGGTCTTCAGCATCAGCCCCTCTGCAGTCATATCTGAATATATCTGACTCTCGCAAAACTCCTCGAACTCGGCCCAGATGAATATACGGCTCCTCGTGCACCTCCCCTGAAAATATCGACAGTCTCTGAATGTACTCCAAATCTTGAATGAATGGACCGAATGTAGAAGTTGACTGAGCTCTCGGGCCTGTATGCTCATCCATCATCCTGTTGTCGGAGATATCTGCTACTCGCATCTGCTGTCTGTGATCGTGTGTGGAGTGCACTCTCAACCAACAATGGCATCGTTCGGGTCTCGCATCTGCTTAATCTAATCTCAGCGGACGTCTAGCGCAGCATGCCCAGAAGAATGAAAGGGATGGGAGGGAGGGAACGAGAGGTCGGTCAGAGATCCGACCTCCCTCGAAGGTGGACTGGAATGATGGATATGAGAAGAAGAAGCCGCAAGAGTCGGCAAGAAAGTAGTGCGATCCATTATCCAGGGGTAGAGAAAAGGAAGAGAAAACTGAAGGGAGGGTGGGAGGGAGAAAGATAGATGACTGGAGGAGAAGATAGATGGGAAGAAGGCGGATGGGATCTGGTAATCAAACAAGATTGGTCAAATAATACCCCAGATTCACAAACGCATACAGAGCTGATGACCATGAAAGTTCGGTCTTTTATCTTGTCGATTTTATTAGGTGAATCAAACAGTGTTTCAGAGCGATTATGTGAGCTCATAGCAATCCAACGCTCCCAGGAGACTATCACGATCCCAAACTAGATCTTTCCCAACCAGTACAAGCTACGGACCATTTATTGGCTACCCGATTAGCTCGCTCTGTCAAGGATATCGCGGCTCGCTTTACCGGAAACCAGAGTGATCCTCACTGGAAAATGACTAGCTTAAAATCAGTAGTCTGAAGAGGGGTCAGATGTGGCTCTAACCTAGGGTACGAGTCACTCTCTCTCTCATCCAAACCAAGCAATGAGGGGATTTCTCTCCCATGACAAGTTATTAGGTAGGTGTCTTTTAAGGTCAAGTTTGATTAACAGTCCCGATTTTATTGTTTTTGTTATTTAGATCATTTTCAAAAATCAAACAATCGTCTAACGAATTTTCCAATTTCCTTTTTATTCCTAAGTCCAGAAAATCGAGGGAGGAAGATAGAAAAGTTGATGCACGATGAAATCAATGATGCGTGCACGAGATAGAATGCGTACCTTGCTCCAGTAGTCTACATGCAATATGATCCGTGCATAAAATTAAACTAAGCTATATGGATGCAATGCGAGAATCATCCTAAACAGAAATTTCTATTATCGTGAAGCACAGATTTATTTGTCTAATGTCCAAGCATGTTCTATAGGAACAGATATTCTATTAGGGGCTTTGGACCTAGTGCTACCTGGCTCAGTCAAATAAAAACCTACGTCTAGGGGCTCAAGCACAGAAATCCACGAGAAACAAAAGAAAATAAAATTGAGAAAACCAAAACCGCGGTGTGGTCCCCCGAGCACACCGGTGCTCGGCAAAATAGACCCCGAAAAGTCAACCACGAGTCTAAGTGTCATGTCTTTCCCTATATTATTATAATAACAATGATCTGAAAATAAAAACTAAGTCTAAACTACTCTAACTATAGCCAAACTGATCTAAACTCCCAGGCACTTCTGCTCAACTCCTCTCGTGCTATCCTACGGCTCCGTAAAGAAGAGAGGCGCCTCCGATCCTCACGGGTGCGTCGGCTTCTCGAAGAAAGCTGCCTCGATCGTCGGGCCCTCGCAAGAAAAGTAAACAAAAATGCGTCAGACTAACAATTATTATAATAATGCAAAATAAAATGAAATAAAATAAAATGACAAATATATGCAAAAATAAAAATAAAAACAAACAAAATAAAATGAAAGAAAAACAAACAAAAAAACAAAACAAACAAAATGAAATGAAAGAAAAACAAACAAAATAAAACAAAAACAAAATAAAAGAAAAACAAAAGAAACCGCAAAAGCCGCGAAAAAAATGAAAACCGCGAAAAAGCCGCGAAACTAAAACTAAAAAGAAAAAGACTACTAAGCCGTTCTCCCCGACAACGACGCCATTCTGATGAGCCGAAAATCCAAGAGACTAAGGGAGAGAAGGTATCAAGGGTCGTTGCGACTTTAACCCTTTGTGTTGGACTCAACAAGAATAGAAGACCACCAAATATCAAAATCAAACAAGTAGCTCAAATAGCGGTCACACTATTTTATTTAACCGGGTATAGCGACCAGGGTCGAACTCAATGGATTTTTTAGGTTTTAACTTTTTTTGTGATTTCAATTATAAAGAGAATAAAAAAGAAAATGAAAAAGGGCACAATCAAGGACTTATTAAATACACAAAAAGAAGTCAGAAAATTAAAATAAAAATATTTTTGGATTTTATGTATTTTCAAGTGTTTTTGGTAATTTTTTCTTGTTTTTATAAATTTTAATTGATTTTATAAAAAAGAAAGAAAAAAGACAAAATAGGGAATCAATGTGCAGCCAGAATCTAAAGGCTATTTAAAAAAATAGTAGTTATAAAATTCCAGCCGTAATTTTATGATAAAGTAAAAATAAAAACCTAAATAATGAAAAATAAATTATATTTTTCTGTTTTTTTTTTTGAATTTTTAATGATTTTATGGGTTTTTAGGGTTTTTCAGTTTTTAGGGGTTTTATGTATCAAAAAGCCACAAAAATTGCACAGAAATAAAAAGGCAACAAAACAAACACAAATTAAATTTTTTAGAATTTTTGGGGGACTTTTTATATTTTTAGTTGGTTTTTAAATTTAGATAGTGACAAAAATAGGGGTTTTTGAATTTTAAAAACATAAAATGAAAACAAAAATGTCCCAAAAAAATCACTGAAATTTTTACACAGTGGCAGGGGCCATGTTTCCAAGTTTCGTGAGATTTGGAGTCGATTTGCTATTTTATTCAATCAATAGAACATACACAACACACTGGGACCTAAGTGTAAACAAAATAAATTCTAGGGGCTAAATTATAACACGTGTAAAAAGTATAGGGCCAAATATGCAAAAAGCCCAATGTCGCACGTGGGCGGCACGTGAATCAGACACGGAGGGGCATAAATGTCATTCTCAATTATAAAACTCCAAACGGTAACAACAATAAAGTGCAGGAGAAAATGAACAATTAACCCACAAGTCATGTGCTAGATCACGTGCTTCACAAACAGGAGGACTAAGTTGCAAATAAAGTAAACACAAGGTCCTAAGAGCAAATGTCCAAGCTTAAATAACTACCAAAAATATTTATAGAACTACAAAATAAATGCAAATACTAAGGAGGGCCTAAGATTATTTTACCCCTTTATTAAAGATCCAACAATCGAAGCGGGTTCAACTTAATATTGGACGGATACGATGAATTTTACATTGTCTACTTCAGAGGTTTATCATCAAGTTTCTCATTCGATCATTGGGAGTGGGTATCGATCATATTCTTTCCAAAATCATATTTCATACCCAGGTGTTGATTATATACTTTTCTGAAAGCATATATCAAACCTACAAATCCAGTCAGGCTTCCAAAGCGAGATGACCATGCACGGAATTTGATTCATCCCAATATCTAGTGAGTGAGCTAATGTCTTTGCATTTTAGTAATGAACCTGTATGATACCTTTAAGAGATCGTATTACTCATTTGCCCTTATATGCACACCAGTGTGCCAGTGTATAGACCTTGATTAGGCCATCAACTTATTTGTCAGCCAAATGTACATACTCAGATATATAGTAACACTTCTGTCTCCAGTCAGAGGATGCGTGCCTATATCGTGACAGCATACGACATAGGACTTTGGTTATCTCGATCTCGTTAAGTCAACTCTTTGACCTAACTTATCTAACACCTCTGAATCTAAATTCCTATGAAGAGGACCTGCATCAAGGGGTCGGATAGATATCAGCCTTTAGAGAAAGGATTACCATCTCCTTCTCAGGCTAGAGATCATTTCTTAATAATCATTTGACGGTGCATGATGAGTCCTCAATCTAATTCTTTATATATTTATCATAGCACCAGCATCTATGATTCAATAATTGAATCAACAGTTGTATGATCACCAAAATGGCCAAGGTACATAACCCTAATTATACTAAGGGACCTATTATGTAAATTAGTCATTCTTCATTTCAGATTAAGGAATGATATTTGCAATAATATTTATTGCATAATGGCTCACCGTGGGCTCGCATGTCCAACAACGTCTTCTTCATCTTGATGCACTGCATCAATATGGATCAAATAATCCATTGCGTACATTCAATGATGGATAAAAATCATTTTTATCCGTATTTTTATGTAAAGGATCTAGTATGTCAGGTAGCCTTTTCTATCCTTTTTTATGCTCTTAATGTTTTGGGACATCTAGGCAATTATATACGCACTAATACAATGTCTACCTTGTTTGTTCCTTTGCAGTCTTCACTAAGTGACGCATCACTTTGAATCCAATACTAGACAATGGGCTGGTTTTTCCTTTCTTGGGAAGGGGAGGGGAGCAAGGATGGTTAACCTAATGTGTAGCACACACTATAATAATATCAGACTAGTAGGCCTCGTTTTCTCAAGATCGAATGCCTAAGGCATCAGAATTTGCGTAGACTAATGGAGGAAAATTCTTCGCTAATATATATTACGAGAAACACCTGGAACATACATGTAGGGTTCCTTAAGCTACTTAGCGTTGGACAGTGGCTGAGGAACAATTGTCTCTTAAGCGGGCTTGCACAAAGTATGAATAGCTATTGGGGACTGGACCGCCTTTTCTTGTTTTTGCTTAAGGCGGACTAACTATAGGGGACTGAGACAAGCTTCTGTACCTGTAGTATGGTGCTCCTTCCGCTTTTCTACTTTTATCCTTTGAGACGGGAGGCTTTTTTATTAGTCTTTGGTTGCCGGATGACACATGAAAGAATCAAGAATGAGGATATTAATCAACATCTCCATTAATTAAACCTAATTTAATATATCAATTTTTCTTCCTTCGGTGTTGTATTCTTTTCGATGGGGACACTTTAACTCTGCGAGTCTCTTTCTTTTCGCGCTGGTCTACTATTGGTTCAGTTTTTAAACCATGCCTCAAACTCCTCCAACCAAACCTCTTAGATTCCTCGTGTAATCATCTTGTCAACTTTTTAATCATGTCAAAACCTAAGTATCTAAATCACTAATCCAGTCTAGGCACAAGGATCCGTATCTTTTCCCTCCCCAAAGTCGGGGAAACCCATACCACAGAGTAAACATCCCCCATACCCGATGGCGTCAACTCTCGCCCTCCTCTACCTCACCCCGAGTACTCCACCGCAAAACCTCTCCTTCCGTCGCCCCTTGGCGGCCATCTCCATGTCCTCCCATAGCGGCGTTGTCAATGTCCCGACCACTGAGCGTCTCGTCTCCAACCTCCCCTATTCTCTCCCATTCCTCAACTCCCTCCACTACGGCTGCTTTCTCTTTGCCCACTTCCCCGCATCTAGTGCGGTCGTCGCCCCCCTCATCCCACTTGTCTCGGCCTACCGCTCTCTTCCTTAGGCTTCCTTTGTTGCCTTCTTTTCTCTCTACCTCGGGGTTGTCCGGAACCCTAACTTTAGTCGCTACATCTGGTTCAACTCCATGTAGGCGGTGGTGCTCGACGTGTTGCTCGCACTTCCGACTCCCGCGCAATGGATATTTGGCGTGCCCTCCGAGGGGGTTGGGGTTCATGATACTGGAGATCAGGTACGACGCCATGTTCATCTTTGCAGTAGGATGCTTTTTGTACGGGTTGGTTTCGTGTGTGCTTGGGAGGACACCGCACTTACCTGTTGTTGTTGCTGCCGCTGACCGGCAGCTCTGACGTTGATGTGAGAGCCTTAACAGTATGTTTCTTTTTCTAAGGGGGCGGAGTTTAACTTTTGATCACATGTTCTCTATATGTCGTTGAGATTTTATTTAAAGTTCTTGCGTGAATAGTTGATCTATTATGCTAAAAAGTGCAATGTCATCTAGATCGTTGTATTTCTAGATCTGGTTATTGTCAAAAATGTGAATGCTTTCCTCTGTTGAAATCGTATGCACAATGGTCTCTTATATAGAGAGGACAAATGTGAAGAGCACAGAAAAAAAAAGAAAGTATAAGGAAAATGAAAAACCTTCAAGACCTCCCACCAAACCGGAGTACAGAGATCCATCATGCTCAGCATGGAAGTACATTTTTCGAAGGTAGTACACGAAAATGGCTCGGTAAAAATGTCAACAATCAGAATATTGGAGGAAGTATGAGAAGTGACCACAAAAGTTTTTTGTATCATCTCTAGTACAGACTGTACAGTGACAATTAAATTTCACATGCTTGGTCTCTCTGTAATAAGCCGGATTGTTGATAATAAACAAGGCCGTTGCTTATCACACTTCATCTGCAATTGGAAAGAAACCTCCAATAAATATCACATGATCTCCGTAGTAGCTTGGTTCCTTGTCTTGTACTTTGAATAATGTTCTGAAAATTGGCGTAGGCTGTCGCATATGCCAGATTTTGAAGATTCATCCAAATGACTATTGGTGAACCAATTAATTTGCTTTACCTTCATCCCATCTCACCACGCTAAATCAAAATCAAATCCCCTTTCCCCTAAGATGTTTAACTTATCTCCATTTTTCTCAATATGTCTTATGCCTCCTCATTTTTGTAGTAATTAAAAATATTAAAATATATGATCGTTTTTAGGGTTACTTTTTTTGCAAAAAAAAACACGTATACACGTGCGATGGGCATAATCGATCGTGGATTTTTCTTGTTATCAAATATTACTTCATGGCAATGTCACTTTTCTCATTGCATGACATCTATTACTTCTCCACTTGTTCATTCAACGTGTATCCTACAAATTAAAATATACTACCTTTTTAGCTGTGAATTGTCTATTTTGAATCCCTACTTCATATACCCATAATTCTTGATGCAAATAAAAATTTGCAACGATAAAAAATAAAATATGATGGTGGAATTATTTGGTGGAAGAAACGGAAGATGGGAGAAGAGAAGGATCGCCGGTAGCGAGAGATTTGGGGGAAGAAGAGGTGCAGAGATCATGTGGAGGGAGAAGAGAAAATGAGAGAGATATGAGATGAACCTCAATTTAATTTCAACTTTGAACTATCTTTAAAACAAGAGACTACCACTTCGTTTTATAGGAGGGATGTGATTACAAAAATAGAAAGAAAATCAAAATTCAAATGTAACTTATCCTCATTGACTCTACATAATTTAACCGACTAATTACATAAATCGAGATCACATACGATCTCGATAAAAATGCAATTGATTAAATAAATTACTTGACCAAAATTTAATTAACAAGCTAAAAATAAAATCTATTTATTTGTAGCGTGCTGCATCAACTCTCCTCCTCTTGAAAAATTCATCTCCAGACGAATTGCTTGATCTTTCATCTTGTTTGAGGGAGAATCACATCTCGATCTGTTGATCAGATTTCCCCAATTTTACTCTTTTTCCATGTTACGTTTATAATTTTATTGCACCGAGGGGTATAGATGCAAAAGTTATACCCCTTCATTTCTTCTTAAGTTACCATCAACTATAACCTTTAAATACAAAGTTTTGGGTGGAGGTAGTTTCATGCAAAGTACAAAATCATATACCAAATTTCAATCCCAACGCTCGTGGGATTCAACTCCTCTTGAGGAGGAATCCCTCGCTAGGATTTTTCGTCCATCCATAAAGCGGCGGCGGTGGCATTTTGGATGTCCTAGGCAGCTGTGGCATCGAGAATGGAGGGACTGGTGGCAGCCATGCCTGAAGTGCACGCGGTGATGACCGTGGCTGACATGCGCGTGGAGGCGGCAGGCTGGATGGGAGGCCCCAAGCAGCAACGGCACTGAGAATAGGGGGTTGGCGGCATCGGGTCGGGAGGTGGAGAGAAAGGGTGGTGGAGAGGGGCTGTAGGGTAGGTGGATGTCGGGGCTACGAGACTGGGGGCAATATTGTCAGTGAGGGGGTTGGGGAACTGATGCAGCGTGAATCGGATAAATAGGGCTTTATTTATTTATTTTTCGTCGTTAATTAGAGTCTAATTATTAATCGAGTCATTGCAATTATTTAAATAAAAGATATCACGTGTGACCTCAAATTAGTTAGTTGGTTTTAAATTTGAATTTTGAATTTCGAATTAGAGTCAAATTAGGATAAGGTAGATTTGAATTTTGATTCAAATCAATTAAAGTCAATTTGAATTTTATTTCTATCTTTGTAATTCCTCCACTCCTATATAAAAGGGATAGTAGTCTATAGTAAAGGAGGTCAGATTACAATTAAAATTGAGATTTTTATCTCTCTCTCTGTATTCCTACTCCCTCTCCCACGCGATCTCCGCGATTCTCTTCTCCAAAATCCCTCGTTCTCCGACGATTTTTCTCCTATCAACCACTCCATTTTATTGTCCACCAAAAAATCACAATCAAATTTATTTTTCTATCATTGCAAAATTCTTTTTGCATCAATTGGTATCAGAGCATGGCCTACACATCATCCTTACTATCTAACGATCCGTTCAGACGTTCGCGTCGACATTCAACGAAAGATTATCATTCAGCGGAACGTAAACGACGAGCCTATAAAGCCTACGCTAAGTAGATGATGGGCATATTACTCGATTTCCAATCAAAACTACGGGTTTTGATTGCTAATTTTGAGACCCTATGCGCTGCCGATTCAAATTCCTCAATCGTAGAAGCCACCATCCAGACCTACGAGGAAGAAAATTGTGAAAAACGTGCCGTCAATGACGATTTGCTTGCTGTCCATCCCATTTCAGAGGAAAAAAATGTCGTCATCAATGATCTGTTCGTTGTCCAGCCCATTTTGCAAGATAAAATGGTCGACAAAAATCTACTTGTTGTCCATACAGATTCAAGCTTGCAACCACCACAGGACTTGACTCCGGCACCACCCACGACCCCCTCGTAGAGTCGCAGGTCCCCCTCGCCATTACCTCACCTACAGCTCTCATTCTAGCCCGATGAGTGCCCCTCGACCTTCCCCGACCGCACCCCCAGCGAAATAAACTCTAGTCGCAATAGCAATCCCCCCTGCCCCATCGCCTACGCCCCTGCAGTCCCCAGCCACACTGCCACCGCCGCCCACCCCACCCTCTCCGCCCCTCGCACCACC
This sequence comes from Ottelia alismoides, assembly GCA_037367405.1. NCBI lineage: Eukaryota > Viridiplantae > Streptophyta > Magnoliopsida > Alismatales > Hydrocharitaceae > Ottelia > Ottelia alismoides. The sequence goes on along the minus strand of JAZKJV010005962.1, from coordinate 83,402 downwards.
AGAGCTCCCTTCCCTTCCCTCCAATGCCAGATCCAACCCCCTCCACGGCCACATGCTGCCGCCCCCTCCCTTCTGCGTCGTCAAACCGCCACACACCGCACCCCCTTCCCTCGCACCCCCAGCGTCCCCTCCTGCAATCTATGCACTACCTCCGACCGCCCTGCCCCACCATTGTCACCATCTTCTACCGACGATTCCCTCACACCTCCTGTGCTGCCAGCCCCAGCCACAACGCCCCCTCCCACCGTCCCTGAAATCCTTGTGGTGCAACCCCCATCCTCGTCAACACGCCTGCCTGCCATCGCATCGACTGCATGCTGCCCCCGCGAGACCCCACCACGCTTCCCCATGGTCGCCCGCCTATGTGCCATCTACGCAACGCATGACCCGCCTGCATCCTCCACCTCAACGATGTCGTCACCGCAGCTGGAAGGGAACCCTAGACGCCCCCGTGAAGAAAGAATCCCTTCAATTTAGGGATCCAAAAGGGTTGATTTGTGGAAATGGCAAATTGACATCTCCACCCAATTTTTGTTTAAAAAATATGGTTGGTGGTAACTTAACAAGAGATGAAGGGGTACAAAAATTACAGAGATGCCCTCCAATTAGAAAAAACTACAAACATAACATTGAAAAGGATATAATTGGGGGAATTTGAAGCTACAATTTCAAGATCGAATTCTCCAACGGCACGTCGAAGATCAAGTGATTCGTCGGGAGACGAATTTTTCAAGCGGAGGAGAACTGATGCAGTATGAATCGGATAAATAGGGCTTTATTTATTTATTTTTCATTGTTAATTAGAGTCTAATTATTAATCGAGTCGTTACAATTATTTAAATAAAAGAGATCGCGTGCGATCTCAAATTAGTTAGTCGGTTTTAAATTTGAATTTTGAATTTCGAATTAGAGTCAAATTAGGATGAGGTAGATTTGAATTTCGATTCAAATCAATAAGAGTCAATTTGAATTTTATTTCTATCATTGTAATTCCTCCCCTCCTATATAAAAGGAATGGTAGTCTATTGTAAAGGTGGTCAGATTAAAATAATAATTGATATTTTTATCTCTCTCTATTACTTCTCCCTCTCCCACTCGATATCCATGATTATCTTATCCAAAATCCCTTGTTACCTGACGAATTTTCTCCTCTCAACCACTCTGTTTTCTTCTCCACCAAAAATCCACAATCAAATTTATTTTGCTATCATTGCAAAATTCTTTTTGCATAAGGAACTGGGATGGCGACTGCATAAGGAGGAAGTTTGTGTGGGGGGGGGGTTCGGGGGAGGCACCAGAGAAAGGGGAGAGGAGGGCTGGTGGTGCGGGAGGACGGAGTGGGCAGCGGTGGGGCTGGCTTAGTTGTTGGGGCGGTGGAGAGGGGCTGCAGGGGAGCTGCTGGGGCGATTCTAGTGGCAGAAGGTGATGGCATGGAGGGAGGTTGAATGATGGGGGAGGTTGCGAAGAAGGCAGGGGCAATACCTAGTAATGTATGGGCGGTGCTGGGACAACCAGATGTGATGAAATAACGGATTCCGAAGGTGATGACTAATCGGAAATAGCATGGACAGCAAGCCCTGTTGGGATTTTTCTTCTTTTTCTTCATTTTTGTCTCCATTGTGGTCTTTTTCTACTTGTACCATAAAAATATCTACGTTGAACCATGAATTTCTCCACTGTTGCACCTTGATGCTTGACTAGAGGTGATGTTTGTACCTCTCTTGTTGTGAATACGACTCATGGCGACGACTCAGGTTTAGATTGCTATATCGTGAAGAGGATATGTGAGCAATGCTTTGATATCAATTGATGCAAATAAGATTTTGCAACGGTAAAATATAAATTTTGACGGTGGAATTATTTGGTGGAAGAAATGAAGGGTGGAAGAAGAGAAGGTTCGCCGGTTGCGAGAGATTTTGCGAAAGAAGAAGCACAGAGATCACGTGGAGAGAAAAGAGAAAGGGAGAGAGATATGAAATAAATCTCAATGTAATAGGAAGAATAAAGATAAGCCAGTCCAGCCGTCGTGCCATGTCAGCAGCAACCTCAGCCAAAAATAAAAAAAAATCAGCAAAAACAAAAAACAACAAAAAGAAGCTCGTAGCAGAAGCGAAGCCGTGCCAGCATTGGAGGAGCCGCCAACAGCAACCGATCCCTCGCCAGCCGATGGAGCAGACACTACCCTTTTTGATCGCCCAACAACACCAGCATGCCAAGATCCAGCTTGTACTCCTTTTTGTAGTTCGGATGTACAACCTTCTGTGGGCGATGATTTTGATGTAAATAAATTCAAATCTAACTTATCTTAATTAAATCTACCTAATAAAACCAACTAATTAATTAAATCGAGATCACATGTGATCTCGATAAAAATGTAACAGACTAAATAATTACTTGACCAAAATTTAATTAATGGACTAAAATTAAAATCCTATTTATTTGTAGCGCACTGCATCAATTCTCTTGATGATTATTTGCTCTCATTTTTTAGTTACTAGCTCATCCTATACCAGTTACTCTTGTTCTTTCTCCATGATCCCTCCCATAAAAATTAAATGGTATGGCCAAACCTGGAATTTAGTCCATGTTAATTGGGTCAAATCAGGTTAGGGGCCTGATAGCAAAGGGCTTTGCTGGTCAAGATCAAATTAAACTGATCTTGGGTTGGGTTGCCTCGAACAAAAGTGGACCTGATCCGATCACCCCTAGTTGACACCGGTATATACATAAAATCAAGGGATTTCCCAATGAAGAAAAAGAGTCGCCTTTTTGGTTCAACTTTAAGATACTTGAATGTCATTATAGCAGCATGTCAACATCCCAAAGTATTTTCTTAGGCTTATTCGTAAATTGACTAATCTTTCTAATACCGAAAGCAATGTGATTACAAAAATAGAAACAAAATCAAAATTCAAATCTAACTTATCCTAATTTACTCTACCTAATTTAACCAACTAATTAATTAAATTGAGATCACATGCGATCTCGATAAAAATGTAACGGACTAAATAAATTACTTGACCAAAATTTAATTAACGGACTAAAATTAAAATCCTATTTATTTGTAGCGCGCTACATCAATTCTCTTGATGATTATTTGCTCTCATCTTTTAGTTACTATCTCATCATCTACCAGTTACTCTTGTTCTTTCTCCATGATCCCTCCCACAAAAATTAAATGGTATGGCCAAACCTAGACTTTAGTCCATGTTAATTGGGTCAGATCAGGTCAGGGGCCCGATAGCTTAGGGCTTTGCTGGTCATGAATTATATTGAAACGATCTTGGGTTGGGTTGCCTCGAACAAAAGTGGACCAGATCCGATCACCCCTAGTAGACACCGGTATATACATAAAATCAAGGGATTTCCCAATGAAGAAAAAGAGTCGCCTTTTTTGTTCAACTTTAAGATACTTGAATGTCATTATAGCAGCATGTCAACATCCCAAAGTATTTTCTGAGGCTTATTCGTAAACTGACTAATCTTTCTAATACCTAGAGCAATATCAGGATAAATGATTGTGGCATGGAGTAGATTTCCAACAAGCACTATACTAAGGCAACTGAATCCATTGTATCATCATCATAAACGTGAACATTGGATCCCAAGTGACAATGGTTGGACTATATCTTAACATTGTTGTTTTCTCCAAAAGATGGGTAACACACTTTCTTTGATATAAAACGAGCCCTATCCGATTCTCAGCAAACTCTATGCTCATAAAGTAGCATACATTATCCTTCCCAAAAGGTATCTTATATTACTAAGGTCCTTGTTAAGGAAGGTTGGGGTCACTCAAATACCTCGAGGGTCATCACTTATAACAATGATATTGTCAAACATTGATTTGAAATGCAAATTTGTCTGTGGATCTATCACAAAAAAGAGAATGATATGATGTTGGTTGAGCAAATCTTTTACCTTGAATCATTTTACTTAATTTCTGAAACAAGCTCTAGGTCTAGGGAGTTGCTTAAGGCCATAGATGCGCTTGTCTAACATGCAAACTCTTTGACACATCCCCTTAAAATGGAACCATGGGTTGATGCATGTACTCTTCTTGTTGAATCTCTAAATCTTCACATCATACCATTCTTGTTACGTTAATTATTGCTTGATAACAACCACAATGAGACAATCCAGACTATTGGAGATGAGCAATCTAATTGAAATTGTCTATTAAACATGTAAAAGAGAATAAGTATTTGTAACCTAGTGCCTTTATATATTATTTAATATATTACATAAATTATTTTATCAATATACATGCAATGAATTATGCTTTCTATTCTCAGTTGCATATTTTTTTATCTATATAATTTACAACAACAACAAAACTTTTTCCCACATTAAGTACGATTGACTACATGGATTTTCGCCTCCATTCTGATCTATCTTGGGTCAATCTCAGTCTAAGTCCAAAAACTAAGATCCCTTTGTATAGTCTCATTCCAACACTTCTCTGGCCTTCCTCGCCCTCTGACATGGAGGTAGAAAAAATAGTGCAAACTCCTCCAAGTCAATCAAGGTCTTAAGAAGAAATGAAAGGTAAAGAACAGGAGACTTTTCCAATGCAGTGGTGTGGTATCTGAGTGGCATAAAACCAGAAGGTCACAAGAACATATTGAACACCACACACCAGGACTCAACCCTGCAAGGGTCCTCAAGGTGAGCAGGATCAGATAATACTCAGAAGACTCGGCTCCGTGCTCCAACAGAGAGGAGACTCAACTAGGGAAGAGACCGAGTACCAAAATCAGTAGACCTGACATCGTGCTCCCACGGATGGGAAACACAAGAAGTGAAGCCGAGTACAGAAAATATGATGTACCCTCTAGTTGATAACCCTCGGGGAGCAGTACATGTTAGTTAATGAATAATCAGAACAGAAGTTCACCCTTGCGAGGGTCGTCAAAGTGAGCGGGCTCAAAGGAGCCAGATCCAGCAGATAGATCGCAGAAACGGTCTCGGTAGACAACAGGTCGGCTACCAGTAGAAGAGATCGACAAATCAAGAGAGTGTGGCAGCGTCCCGCAGACAACCCTCGGGGAGCGTACTGCCCCTAAACGTAGAATAATCAGATAAAGATGGCTCGTAAAGTGTGAAATGGGGGAGTGGGCACAAAGGAGACGGATCCATCAGACGGATCACAGTAGCGATCTCGGTAGGCGACATGCCGGCTACCAGCAGAAGAGACCGACAAATCAAGAGAGTGTGGCAGCGTCCCGCAGACAAACCTCGGGGAGCGTACTGCCACTAAGCGTCGAATAATCAGAGAAAGATGGCTCGTCCTTGCGAGGACTATCAAGGAGAGCAGACTCAAAGGAGTCAAGTCAGACAGGTCCCATGATCTAACAGATCGAGAAATCATCGAAGTAATGGGGACTAAAAGCATATCAGACGACTCGGCCCCGTGCTCCCACAGAGAGGAAACACAATCAGAAAGGCAAACCAAGCATAAAGATAGTGTAGCATTTTCCCGCAGATAGTCTGCTCAGAACAATGCAAGCTAATCAGGGAATACTCATATCAGATCTCATCCTTGCGAGGGTCCTCAAGGAGAGAGGACTCAAAGGAGTCAATCAGAATGGTCTCTGTAGACGACAGATCACCTACCAGCAGAAGAGACCGTAGATATAGCAAGGTGTCAAGGTCTCTCGCAGATAACCCTTGGAGAGCATATGAACTAGGCATGGAATAATCAGAAAAGAAGAGCTCATCCTTGCGAGGACCGTTAAGGAGAGCGGACTCAGATGAGTCTCTACAGTTGGCCTCGTGTACTGACAGACCGGTAACACAATCAGACGGAGAGGCCAAATAGTCAAATCAGATGACTCGGTTCCATTCTCCAATAGAGAGGCAGCATAAACAGTAAGGGAACCGAGTGTAGAATGTGTCGCATCCTCCCGCAGATAGTCCTCGGGGAGTAATATGAACTAGGTTAGTCAAGTCTTGGGATTGCTGGCATCAAATCTCAGGACCACAAAAACACTCAATCAGTGAAACCTCAGGAGGGCGTAAGATCATGTGAGGGAGACAATAATCAAGTCAATCACAATACATCCCTTAGATCAATCCAATCTAGCTGAGCTGGCACAAAAGATAATCTGTAATCCTCAAAGTACCATAGGTAGATAATATAAATAGGAGATCAAGGACGGATCAGTCAAGAAGATGAGAGATATCATGTGGGTTTCGCACACCTATGCCGGAAAGTCCAAAAAAGAATAATCAATCGATACTCAAAATCTAGAAGGTCGAACCTCAAAATAGATAATCAATCGAAGCACATGATATCTTCATCCAATCAACATAGAGCATCACATCCTCAATCCGGTGTGCGAGACCAAAAATCCTCGATCAGGGATCACACCTAATGATCGTGCATCATCAAAAAAAACCTCAATAAGTTCATATGCACAAAGCAAAAGTTAGATCCACCAAGTCAATCTCAGCATCCTCAACACATGCCCGACTTACTCCAATAATCAATGTAGGTCCAAAGATCCTTGATGCGGCGATCTCTAAAAGCACAATAATCCCGGTAATAGAAAAGATTACACGGGGGACACGAGGAGGGTGGGCAAGAAGAGGAACACAAAGGCTGGGTGAAGATGACTGAGCGCATGCGCCAATATCACGACTCAATGCAAATGAGGAGATATATGTAACTCGAAGTGATATGAAAATGCAAATGGGCACCAAGTAGCAATCAATACACAAAGTAAACCCCTGATTCACCTACTCAACACAATGAAGACCTAGATGTGGTCTTTTATCTTGTCGATTTTAGAGTTAGGTGATCATAGAAAGTTGTACACACCGTAATTAGGCTTTGTGATTGGGGCACTAATCCTTAGCATGTACATAGAAATAAAATGCTCATACGAGGAGGGGGTTTCTCTCCCTAATACAAGTAATCCATTACGTTTTATTTTAGGTCCAATAGAGTTAGTAGTCCTTATTTTATTTTGGTTCTCACTTTTTTTATTATTTTTCAATGCACGTGCCTAGCAGGGTTTCAATTTCCATTTACATCCTAGGTGAGCAAAAACAGAGGGAGAAGATCGGAAAAGCCATGCAAGTCGGAAATTGAATGATGCATGCCAAGTAAGAAGACTTACAATGCCTCCCATCTCTCTCTATGCGGGATGCAGAACAAAATTGAAACATATGCTATATGAGATGCAATCCGAGGAAATCACCCTAGATACAGGATGCTATTAGCGTGAAGAATATTATTTCAAAATTGACTAAGTCCCAAATTGTATATATCGGTACATGCATATATATTAGGGTTTGGCCCTTAGTCTACGTCAAATAATCCTAAGCTAGGGCTCATTCACAAAAAATAATAAAAATAAAATAAAAAACAAAAGGCGTAAAAGTCACCGAGGCCCCCGAGGGAACAATCCCTCGGACAATGGACCTCAGGAAGTCAGAGTGTCTGTAGAGAGTCCAATTATTACATGCCGTGTGTCTACCTCTCTCTCGTGAATATACATAATAATAAAAATGCAAAAATATTAGACTATTCTGCAAAATCCTCCTCCATTTTCCTTTGGTGCTCTCTCCTGCTGGCTAGGTCTGAATGTCGACTCCACCTTGCTCGGGTGCATAGGTCCTCCTAAGAAGTCCTCCGTCGCACAGTGGTCCCTAGCATCAAAGTCAAACAAAGGAAATTGTCAGAATAGTCACAATAATTATCAATAAATGATCAAAATGAACAAATAAATATGGACAAGATCTATGAATTAAATAAATCAATAAATATCCCCAAACAACGTTGCTCCCCGGCAACGGCGCCATCTGATAACGGGGAAATAATCATCGACTGTGCATTCCACACAAGGTAGGAATACTTAGTCGTTGCGATGGCCGACAAAAGTCCCGGTTAATCAGCAATTAACCCACAATATGAATAAAGCAATTAAATCTCAAGTGGAGTTAAAATTTCTTATAACTATACAAGCAAATGTATATAGGTGTAAGCACAAGTAGAGGTCGAACACTGGGAGCAAACGGTTGGGGGCAAAAATAAATGCACAAAATCATTCAATTCTTTTCTTGTCCATGTTATTATTTTTTTGGGTTTTTAATTTTTACAATTTTTATATTTTATATTTATATATATATATATATATATTTGATTTTTAATTTTATGATTTTTTTTTCTTTTTTATAATTTTATCTTTTTTATATTTTCCTTTTGGGATTTTTAAAATAAACTTTGCCAATCACCTCCACGACCTTTGAAACAACCTAATTCCCCCCTCGTCCCGATAAACTTGTCAACTCTTACCCCCAATAACCCTCCGGGTAATATGTTTTAAGCCCTCGGAGGTTCTTGTGGTAATTTACAAGGTCGATGGGGGTAATTACGTTGTGCAAAAGGTCGTAGAGGCATTTTAAAACGTTTATAGGGTCTGTTGGGTAAAAATTCCTTTTATTTTTCTTTTATAAAAACAATATAGTTTATATAAGGCTTTATTATGCAATACATATAAATATATTTATAAATGCTAATAAATATAGATAAAATTCATAAAATGAATTATTTTGGGATGTTAATTTTTCTCTAATGTTTTTTGTATTTTTCTCAGAATTTTTGCTAATTTTATGTATTTTTAAATTAAAAAAATCCCAAATATGGGATTAATACATAACCTGAATTTAATTTGGGTTTTAAAAATAATAAATAAGTCCCAAAATTAACCAAATTAATTTTTATATGTGAATAATTATATATAGATAATTTTTAAACATAAAAACATATTTTTGGAATTTTTGATAAATTTTTATATTTTTTGTCTGATTTTGGAGCTTTCTGATTTTTTTACTTTTCTTTTACTATTTTTAAGGTTTTTTATTTCTGGACTCAATAAATATCAAAATATAACATATGTATTTTTTTTGGATTTTTTTCACAAAGTCTTCATATTTTTTGGTATTTTATAAATTAGTCAAGGTTTATTTAAGCAACTTTTTAATTTTAATAAATACGTTAAATGCGCAAAAACGTAAAATAAACATGTGACGTGTAAGTATACTACATGGGGCATCTAACCCTATTTTTTTGGAATTTTTTGAGCTAAGTAGCTATTTTTAATAATTAGATAAGAGACACAAAAATAAAAGGCCTGGTAGAGGCATAAATGTAAATAAAATAAAGTCAAGGGGTAACAATGCAATTTACCTAATAGAATTAAACATTTATTTAATTTTTTGGAATTATTTTACAATATACAAAAATGCCAGGGGGCTATGTGCAATTTGTACACACCTCACGTGGGACTACACGTGAGGCGAGGAGGACCAGAATGTAATTACAATAAAGTACGGGGTCCTTTTGCCAAAATTCCCATTTATTTTCAACCAGACATTTTATTTACAATATTAAATAATAAGTACAAAATTGCAGGGGCAAGATTTGCAATTTACCCCCGCTTAGGCGCTATCGGACGGTGGTGAAGCCTTCACTGAACCACGTGGCGCCTTCTGGTGCGAAGATGTCGCTTTGCTGATGGACATGCGCGATTAGATCATCTGAGATGATTAGATGGTCGGTGTTGAGCTCCATCCAACGGCTGTGCTTCGAACTGGGACGACTCCTTCATCCAACGACAGGGAAGTAGGCTGGAAGAACGGGGAAGAACACTCACCTGGGCGAGGTTCTTCCAACAAGATCTCGCTTCCTGACCGGCCTTTGCAGCTCCAAGGGGTCCCTCTGCCTTCCTGGAAGGTGACTCTGGCTATTGGAGGTCTCGGATCGGACAGAGGTACACTAGAGCACCACCACGAGGTCGGAGAAGACTTGTTGCTCCAGGTACCTCCGGCGGCTCTTGATTTTGACTCATGGCACTGTATCAAGCGTTGAACCTGCTCAGGAAGACCACACAGCTTGAGGTGATGCTCCTCGGCCCAAGAATGAAGCTGTGAGCGCAAAAAGGAGGTGGGTGGCGAAGCTTCCTACGAGGTGGTGGAATGGTAGCTTCGATTCGCGGTGCCCAAGAGGATCCGGTTGGTTTTGGGTAATTGGGAGATTGAGAAGTGGGTGGGGAATGGAGTGAAGGAGGAAAGCGGGTCAGAAACAGAGAGGTTCACAGTGGGATCGTTCGCCGGAGCTCAGCTCCGGCAAACTTCAAATCGCCTAAGTCAAGCTAAATCAAACACCTAAATGCTAATATAATGACAGAAATGAAATGCTAATACAAAAATATATCTAAAACAAGTGAAGGTGTGGCTCGTACCTTCCTATGAGGAAAGGGAGCATGACCGTGGGTACACCTCTGCCATCCTCGAGCCACCGCGGAGCTCAGGGGACCTCCCCTATCACAGGGATGCACACTATGCCAAGATCCAGGGGCTTTAGTATGATGAAAATGACCAAACATGAGAAGGAAGGCGAAGGCCTTTGTTTATAGACATGCTCAAGTACCCTTATTGACCGGCGTTTTGCAAAGAATCCAAAATATATACGAGGCATCTAAAAGGTCGGCGTGGATGTCAGATGATCAGGGATGATTTTGTCTGAAGGAAGCAAGGGAAGATGATGGACATAACATGCATGATTTAAGGAAGAATGTCGGGGAAAAGACACAACGCGTCGCATCAGTCGACTGGTGGGACAGTTGACCGGCCGGTCAACAATCCCTGGAAGGGGATTTGTTCACGTCAGCGAGGTGTTGACTCATTAATTAAACCATTAAACAATTTAATATTTTTTTTATAAAATAAAAAATGTTTATTAAATAATGTAGTATTTATTTATCATTTTTATTTATTTTTTTGATGTATTTTATTACAAGTTATTTATTAATGGTGTATTTATAGGTTTATTTACCTATATTTTGTATAATTTATTTTTATTTTATATATTTTATTATTTTATTTTCTAATTTTATATATTTAGAACGTATTTTTAGGTACATCAATATAGTTTAATTTTATTTTTATAATGTTATTTATATACTTAAATAATTAGGTATCTAATACTTATATGTATTTTACCTATGTTTTATGTACATTTTATTTACTTAATGAGTTTTATTTTAGTTTTGTATTTTTAGTATAATGTGAATAATATTTAAAACCTTATAAAATTTTTAAAGAATAAAGAATTGAAGAATGGATCCACTTTTATTTATTTATAGGTATTAGCATAGGTATTTTGTCTATATAATTTATAGACTTATTTTATTTTACATTTTCTTTTTGGTTTTATTCTAAATCTAATATGGACATAAATTAAGCATAATATTTACAAAATTTTAAAAATATAAATTTGTATAAATAATGAATATTGAATATAATGAATATTTTAATCGGGTAAACTGTACAATGAGGGCCAAAAACCTAACTTCCATATATTGACTCCAAAAATTATGAAGCTACCTTCATTAAATAGCTCTTTAGAAGTTATATACGATTAAAGGTGATTTTGATATGTTTTGAGTTTCTATTTGCAAGATATGGGTATGTGAAGTTGAGATTTTGACTTTTTATTTTGTGTATAAAATGTACACTGTATATTATTTTTGCGCAAACTCAATTTTATAGTTTAATTTACATTATTAGCTACAACTTTTATGTACAAAATTTCTTTATATGATGAATAAATAATTAGATACAAAATAGGTGACAAAAGTGCATAAATGAGGAATAAATAAATGAGATGTTTATTGTATTCTTGGCCCTTATCCCCTACTTTATTCTGTGTCGACAAAGCCAATTCTTGACTTGGTCTCAGGGTTCGGGTCATAAAATATTTTAATATTTTATTCCTTTTTCTTTTCTTCTCTTTATTCTATAATTTTGACAACAAAAACCTTATTTTATATACAAATAATACAAAAAATAATGAGTGTTAATATGCAATTGATGTTATTTGCATGAATTAGCTAGGGTTTTTAAGGCCTAAATGATAGAATAAAGAATGATGAATGGATATTCATCACGATCGAAACAAGGCTCCATCGGATGGCATCTGTAGCATCTGGAGGCCTCATCTCCATCCAATGGTAAAGAAACACAATCCAAGAACAGGGAAGAACACTCACGTGGGTGAGGTTCTTTTGGCGAGATCTCCCTCCTCCAGCGTCCATTTAAGCTATGAGATGGCCCCAAACACTCCTGGTGAGATGCTCTACTTGCTTAAGGCATCAGAATGGTCGGAGGTTCACCAGGGCTCCTCCGCGAGGTCGGGAAGATGAGGAGTCCCAGGTATCTCTAGCGGGCTTTGAACGTGGCTCCTGGCGCTTTGTAAGGTGCATAACCTGTACAGGAATGAACTACTACTTGAGGGGGCTTCTCCTCGACTGAACTTGAAGCTGGATACGCAAGAAAAAGGGTGGACGGAGAGGACTCCACGATGCAGTGGAGGAGACCCCTGATTCTCAGAACTCAGGCGGTCCTGGGGGATTGGATGCACGTGGAGCGATCAGAAGGCACGGAGGATTTATGTGAAGGCAAAAAGAGAAGCGGAGATGGTCCGAGTGCGTGCGGAGGAGCTCGTCGGAGCTCAACTTCGGCGAACTACGGGGTGAGCATTTACGGATGAATTACTCAATAAATTCTACACTAAGGGCATGAAATTAAACCAACAACTATAATGCGTGAAAGTAAAGAGAAAGAGATAGCTCTTATACATGGGGAACGCCTAGGGAGCATGGTCACCTGCAATGGCGGTCGTGGGTGCACCCCGACCTCCTAGAGCTTTACCAATGCACACACCACCTCCTTCTGTCACGAGGAGACGTTTGGGATTTAAGGCGAGGGCTCCTAGGGTTCTAATGGTGACCATATTTGGAAGAGGAGACGAAGGGCAATATTTATTAACTTTTCTAAGCACCCTTATTTGCCGACCTAGATCGATGAATTAGGGTTATGTACAGATTATACAATGATCTCGCGTGGATGATGGATGATCCATGATGATTTTCTCTGGAGGAAGCAAGGTCGATTGATCGATAGATCAACCAGGAAAAAAAGGTGGAAGTTGAGGGAGTAGACAGTTCTGACGTGCTAGGTCGTCTAAAGGGACAGTTGACCAGAGGTCAACTGTCCTCGCCCTACCATTAGTCTACGTAGACCCGCTACAGGACAAAAGAGCAGGTTTATTCGAAATTAATTATTTAAAAATAGTAAAAGATTTATTACTTTTTGTGTATAAAATAACAAATGTTTATTATTTTATGTAGTATTTTATTATGATTTTTATTTATTTATTAGTATATTTTATTACAATTTAATTTTAATGGATTATTTATATGTATAATTATCTATATTTTTTACATTTTTATTTTTATTTTTTTTTGTATACTTTATTTTATTATTTTATTCTTTTATTTTATATATTTATAACTTATTTCTATGAGTATAAATATCTTTTATTTTATTTTTATGATGTTATTTGTACACTTAAATAAATAAATATGTGAAGTGTATAGTTATATTTATAAATATTTTGCCTATGTTTCATGTATACTATTTTATTTTAATTTATTTTATTAAGTTTTATTTTAGTTTTATATTTTTAATGGAATCTCTATAATGTTTACAATATTAGGAAAATATAAACAACTAAATAATTAAAGAATATGTTTCCCCTTTTATTTATATACATGTAAAACATAGGTGTTTTATATATGTTTTCTCATAATTTTACTTTATTTTCCCTTTTCTTTTTGGTTTGATTTTAATTTTAATGTGAACATATGTTATGAATAATATTTGCAAAATTATAAAAGTATGAAATTGTAAAAGTAGTAAGTAATGAATAAAATGAATACTTTAATCAGTAGGATGCACAATAGGGGTCAAAAACCTACCTTTCCCACAGTAACTCCAAAAATATAAAACTACCACCACTTACTTGTGAAATGTTATATACAATTAGAGGTGATTTGGCTATGTTTTGAGTTTTTATTGAAAAGATATGGGTCTGTGAAGTTTGGTTTTTGGCTTTTTATTTTGTGTATAAAATGCAGACAATGTATTGTTTTTGTACAAACTCAATTTTGTATTTTTATTTACATTATTTTCTACAACTTTCATTTACAAAATTTCTTTATTTGAAGAATAAATAATAAAGAATAAAATAGGTGTCAAAAGTGCATAAAAGAATGAATAAATAAATAGCATTTTTATTGTATTTTGGCCATTATCTCCCCCTACTTTATTCCTTGTCGACCAAATCAATTCTTGCTTTGGTCTCGGGGTTTAGGGTCGTAAAACATCTTCAATATTTTATTCCTTTTTCTTTTCTTCTCTTTATTCTATAATGTTGACATTAAAAACCTTATTTTATATACGAATAATACAAAAGATAATGAATGCTACTATGCACAAATTACTGCTATTTATATGCATTAGCTAGGGTTTTTAAGGTCAAAATGATAGAATAAAGGTGGTTAAATTAGTTTTTCAACCAATGTTATACCATATAGTAATAATCAAAACCATTTTGATTATAAGGAAAATTGCTAAACAAATTCCCAATCCTATTCAAGCAACTTTGTTTGTTGGAAAGTAGATTGAGTAACCATTGTGATCTAGACCATATCTAATCAATTATTAGTTAAGGAAATATCATTTAAGGAAATAATCATCATCAAATATTTCACAAATATTTATCAATAATTATTTCAGGAAATTAAATCATTTAATTTCACTAATTGATTAAATGACAATCGCAATGTTCTTTAGTAGGAAAGTAATTTCCAGCAGTGACCTTCACTTACTAAAATTAACATATCTCAATCAATTAAATCCAAATCTTGCAAAATAAGTTTCCAAAGCTTGCTAATTTGATTTACAACAGAAACTAAGTGATTTGCACGCATTTCTAGGCATTTCAAATCAGCAATTAACTACTTAATTATGTCAAGATTCGCAGTCCCCGAAACAGTGGATACATGTTTACTAAAATGATCATAACTTGAGCAATCGGATTCCAAATCATGCAAACTCAAATCCCACGGCTTACTTATTTAATGGGGAACAAAATTGAATGATAGTTTCGTGTTTAAAAAATTTAAACAGTACCGAAATTATTCACTAAACAAGGTTGTGTGAACCAAATGCGATAAAATTTTCGCAAACCCTAATGAGCCCAAGTTATCCTAGGTTTATGGATAATATACGAAACCTCTGACCTAATGCTCTACTACCACTTGAAGGATATTGCGAGATCCTTAAGCACATCATGGAAGCGTGAGGATCGCATCGTATGCGATCGGGAGCGACTAGTCGCACTAGTAGCTCGAGGCAGCAGAGTTCAAAAAATTTGCATGCGATGAAACCACATGATCCCATAACACTTCTCGGATCGTTTCATCTAAACCAGAAATAAGTATTAGGGTGACCTCGTGAAGCGTGATTGTAATCGAGTCTCTAAACGAAGAGACCTTTTGTCTCATGTCCGATCCGACGGAGGAGACACTTGCGAGCGCGTGGAAGAGACGCGTACTCCTCGCAATCCATGTTGATGATTCAAGAGGTGAATCTTCTACTCTAGTCACACGAGATCTGATTTCTTCTTCACGAGCGAGGCGCACCGAAGGATATGGAGATCCATGAATAGACGATTCGGCAACATAACAACGACGTTGCGTCAATGGAGACTCTCTAGAGCTTCCAAGGTGGACGGCCACAATGAGAGAGAGAGGATGTGTAGAGAATGAGAGAGAGAGAGAAGTTGTTGTTCACAACCTGTGTGTTGTAACCAAGAAGTGCAAGGGGTGCCTCTCCTTTTATAATATATTGGGATCCATGGATCTCAAATCCATTAACAACACAAATCCAATGGCTTCACATTGATTCGTGTTTCTTTCAATGGCTATGATTTTGTTGTAAATTAACAAAAAACAATTAATTTTATTAATCAAATATATATTGAATAAATCATCATCATATAAATTAATTAAATCAAATCAACATAGGAGAATTAGGAAGGAGGCATACCTCCCTTCCATTTAGGGGGCGACGCATCTTGAATTCCAATTCAAGATGACCGTCCATCATCCTTAAAAGGAAGGAGGCACTCCTCTCCTTTTTCATGAGATCTCTTATCCCAGAAAATCTCCATAATTTACAACAACTATTGTTGTAAATTTATTCACACAAATAATTCACAATTATTTGTGATTGCAATCATGTCGTTGGAAACTTATGAATCGCATTCACAACCCAAGACAAAATGTAAATTACATTCCAATTTATTGTCTAATGTGAATCCAATTCACATCAACATTTAATTAAGAAATGTAAATTACAAATAGCTCTCTCTTATATATTACAAATGACGTTTATAATTTATATGAATAATTAGGGATAATGCTATCCACATTATTCATATCCATGACAATTAAATCACAATTAATCATCTTGGATCATTATTCTCATTTTCCCAAATAATATGAATCACATTCACATTATTTACATCTTTGATAATCAAATGACATTTAAATATCTAAGATAACTCTCTTCATAATATGAATCAAATTCATATTATTCATGATATTTAAATCACATTCAATTATCCATTTTCTCAGTGCTCAGATACATATATCAACAATGGGATTATTCGTTATCTCTTTCAAGGATAATGTGCTTTCTCCGCGGATACTTGGAGATAAGGACAGGGCGATTGTATTATTCCACATATAGTGACTTGGATATTGAGATCACATCTCAAATCCAGATCTTGCGGACCTCCCATAGCTACTTGATTAAATCAAGACCGCAAATCTGATCTTCTCATTTGCATCTGAACGACACTCAGATCAATGTCCATCATTTGGACCAAGATCAGATTACTTCTCTTTTGAGAGGAGTCACTAAAATCCAAACACATTTCATCACTTCCTAAGAATGGAAGCGTCATGGTTATACAATCATTTATGATCACATCATCCTTGGGTATTCCTAATACCTGTACATCCTGCATACTGAAAGAGTCAGATTAAACCCGAAGTATACGATCAATTTTACATTGTCTACTTCAGAGGTTTATCATCAAGTTTCTCATTCGATCATTGGGAGTCGGTATCGATCATATGCTTTCCAAAATTATATATCATACCTAGGTGTTGATCATATACTTTTCCGAAAAGCATATATCAAACCTACAAATTCAGTCATGCTTCCAAAGCGAGACGACCATGCACGGAATTAGATTCTTCCCAATATCTCATGAGTGAGCTCATGTCTTTCCATTTTAGCAATGAACCTGTATGATCCCTTTGAGAGATCGTATTACTCATATGCCCTTATATGCACACCAGTGTGTCGGTGTATAGACCTTGATTAGGCCATCAACTTATCGGTCTGCCAAATGTACATACTCAGATATATAGTAACACTTCTGTCTCTGGTCAGAGGATGAGTGCCCATATCGTGACAGCATACGACATAGGACTTTGGTTATCTCGATCTCATTAAGTCAACTCTTTGACCTAACTTATCTAACACCTCTGAATCTAAATTCCTATGTAGAGGACCTGCATCAAGAGGTCGGTTAGATATCGGCCTTTAGAGAACGGATTACCATCTCCTTCTCAGGCTAGAGATCATATCTTAATAATCATTTGACGGTGCTTGATGAGTGCTCAATCTAACTCTTTATATATTCATCATAGCACCAGCATCTATGATTCAATAATTGAATCAATAGTTGTATGATCATCAAAATGGCCATGGAACATAACCCTAATTGTACTAAGGGACCTATTATGCAAATTAGTCATTCTTCATTTCAGATTAAGGAATAATATTTGTAATAATATTGATTGCATAATGGCTCACCGTGGGCTCGCATGTCCAACAACGTCTTCTTCATCTGGCTGTACTGCATCAATATGGATCAAATAATCCATTGCGTACATTCATAGATGGATAAAAATCATTTTTACCCTTATTTTTATGTAAAGGATCTAGTATGTCAGGTAGCCTTTTCTATCCTTTTTTATGCTCTTAATGTTTTGGGACATCCAGATAATTATATACGCACTAATCCGATGTCTACCTCGTTTGTTCCTTGGCAGTCTTCACTAAGTGACGCATCACTTTGAACCCAATACTAGACTATGGGCAGGTTTTTCCTTTCTTGGGAAGGGGAGGGGAGCAAGGATGGTTAACCTAAGGTGTAGCACACACTATAATAATATCATACTAGTAGGCCTCGTGGTCTCAAGGTCGAATGCCTAAGGCATCAGAATTTGCGTAGACTAACGGAGTAAAATTCTCCGCTAATATATATTACGAGAAACACCTGGAACATACATGCAGGGTTCCTTTAGCTACTTAGCGTTGGACAGTGGCTGAGGAACAATTGTCTCTTTAGCGGGCTTGCACAAAGTATGAATGGCTATTGGGGACTGGACCGCCTTTTCTTGTTTTTGCTTAAGGCGGACTAACTATAGGGGACTGAAACAAGCTTCTGAACCTGTAGTGTGCTGCTCCTTCTGCTTTTCTACTTTTATCCTTTGAGACGCGAGGCTTTTTGATCAGTCTTTGGTTGTCGGATGACACATAAAAGAATAAAGAATGAGGATATTAATCAGCAACTGCTTTAATTAAACCTAATTTATTATATCCATTTTTCTTCCTTCGGTGTTGTATTCTTTCGATGGGGACACTTTAACTCTGCGAGTCTCTTTCTTTTCTCGCTAGTCTACTATTGGTTCAGTTTTTAAACCATGCCTCAAACTCCTCCAACCAAACCGCTTAGATTCCTCGTGTAATCATCTCGTCAACTTTTTAATCATGTCAAAACCTATGTATCTAAATCACTAATCCAGTCTAGGCACAAGGATCCTTATCTTTTCACTCCCCAAAGTCGGGGAATCCCAGACCACAGAGTAAACATCCCCCATACCCGATGGCGTCAACTCTCGCCCTCCTCCACCTCACCCCGAGTACTCCAACGTGAAACCTCTCCTTCCGTCGCCCCTTGGCGGCCATCTCCATGTCCTCCCGTAGCGGCGTTGTCAGTGTCCCGGCCACTGAGCATCTCATCTCTGCCCTCTCCTATTCTCTCCCTTTCCTCAACTCTCTCCACTACGGCCGCTTTCTCTTTGCCCACTTCCTCACATCCAATGTGGTCGTCGCCCCCCTCATCCCACTTGTCTCGGCCTACCGCCCTCTTCCTTATGCTTACTTTGTTTCCTTCTTTGCTCTCTACCTCGGGGTAGTCCGGAACCCTAACTTCAGTCGCTACGTCAGGTTCAACTCCATGCACGCGGTGGTGCTCGACGTGCTGCTCGGACTTCTGACTCTCGTGCAACGGATATTTGGCATGCCCTCCAAGGGGTTGGGGTTCGTGATACTGGAGATCGGGTACGATGCCATGTTCCTCTTCGCATTAGAGTGCTTTTTGTACGGGTTGGTTTCGTGTGTGCTTGGGAGGACACTGCACTTGCCTGTTGTTGTTGCCGCCGCTGACTGACAACTCTGACGTTGATGTGGGAGCCTTAACGGTATGTTTCTTTTTTTAAGGGGGGCGAAGTTTTACTTTTGATCACATGTTCTCTATATGTCGTTGAGATTTTATTTAAAGTTCTTGCGTGAATAGTTGATCTATTATGCTAAAAAGTGTAGTGTCATCTAGATCGTTGTATTTCTAGATATAGTTATTATAAAAAATGTGAATGCTTTTCTCTGTTGAAATCGTATGCACAATGGTCACTTATATAGAGAGGACAAATGTGAAGAGTAAAGAAAAAAAGAAAGTATAAGGAAAATGAAAAATCTTCGAGACCTCCCACCAAACTGGAGTACAGAGATTCAACATGCTCAGTATGGAAGTGCTCTTTTGAAGGTAGTACACGAAAATGGCTCGGTAACAATGTCAACAATAAGAATATTGGAGGAAGTATGAGAACTAACAGAAAGTTTTTTGTATCATCTCTAGTACAGACTGTACAGTGACAATTAACTTTCACAAGCTTGGTCTCTCTGTAATAAGCCGGATTGTTGACAATAAATAAGGTTGTTGCTTATCACACTTCATCTGCAATTGGAAAGAAACCTCCAATAAATATCACATGATCTCCATAATAGCTTGGTTCCTTGTCTTGTACTTTGAATAATGTTCAGAAAATTGGCATAGGCTGTCGCATATGCCAGATTTGAAGATTCATCCAAATGACTATTGGTGAACCAAGTAAATTGCTTTATCCTTCATCCCATCTCACCACGCTAAATCAAAATCTAATCCCCTTTCCCCTAAGATGTTTAACATCTCTCCATTTTTCTCAATATGTCTTATGCATCATCATTTTTGTAGTAATTAAAAATATTAAATATATGATCATTTTAGGGTTACTTTTTTTGTAAAAAAAAAGACGTATACACGTGTGAGGGGCATAATCGATTAAGGATTTTTCTTGTTATAAAATATTACTTCATGGCAATGTCACTTTTCTCATTGCATGACATCTATTACTTCTCCACTTGTTCATTCAACGTGTATCCTACAAATTAAAATATACTACCTTTTTAGCTGTGAATTGTCTATTTTGAATCCCTACTTCATATACCCTTAATTGTTGATGCAAATAAAAATTTGCAACGATAAAAAATAAAATATGATGGTGGAATTATTTGGTGGAAGAAATAGAAGATGGGAGAAGAGAAGGCTCGCCGGTTTCGAGAGATTTGGGGGAAGAAGAAGCACGGAGATCATGTGGAGGGAGAAGAGAAAGGGAGAGAGAGATGAGATGAATCTCAATTTAATTTCAACTTTGAACTATCTATACAACCAGAGACTACCACTCCTTTTTATAGGAGGGATGTGATTACAAAAATAGAAAGAAAATCAAAATTCAGATGTAACTTATCCTAATTGACTCTACCTAATTTAACCGACTAATTACATAAATCGAGATCACATACGATCTCGATAAAAATGCAACTGATTAAATAAATTACTTGACCAAAATTTAATTAACAAGCTAAAAATAAGACCCTATTTATTTTGTAGCGTGCTGCATCAACTCTCCTACTCTTGAAAAATTCATCTCCCGATGAATTGCTTGATCTTTCGGCTTGTTGAGGGAGAATCCCATCTCGATCGGTTGATCAGATTTCCCCAATTTTACTCTTTTCCATGTTATGTTTATAATTTCTTTGCAACGAGGGGTATGGATGCAAAAGTTTCTACCCCTTCATTTCTTCTTAAGTTACCATCAACTTTAACCTTTAAATACAATGTTTTGGGTGGAGGTAGTTGATGAGCCGCGAAATCAGCCATTTAATAATGTGGTTTTAGCACTTCATGTATCATTGCAGTCGGGCCGAATTTGGGTCATCAAAGACCATCTAATTGATATGTCAATAAGAATCAGAAGGTCGTATTTTATTTTACTTGGCAAGAAACCAAGGTCGAACTCAAGGACACGAGCCTCTCTCGTATTATCTAGGTTTTTATCTATTAACTAAGTGTTGAATTAAAGAAGCATAGGTCAAATTATGCAAGAAGACACAACAATGCATTAAAGAAAAGAATAAACATGCATTTTTTTAATTTTTCATGCAAGTAAATGCGATAAGAATATGCCCGAGACCACAAGTAAATGAGCCATTAAAATACACGTCCAATTAGGGTTAAACAATGAAGCAATCTTTATTCATGTAAAAATAGGCTTGAGGATCAAGGCACTTAATCAATAAAATACTTCTTCAAATTTCGTAGTGTCTAATGTGAAATGAAAGCATGCCATAAGGAAGACAATAAAGAGAGCTTCAAAATGCCACTGAAATCACCTGAAACAGAGTTACGAAGCTCAAGATATGCAAAAATGAAGACAAGGGCATAAACGCAAGAAAACAAGAAAAGATAAATACAAGCAGGTCCCTGGAAAGGACTAAAATGCAATAAAAGTAAGGTGCGAGGCCTTCCCTGTAAATATCCAACACGCGCGGGTGCATATTTGCAATTATTAAAACTTGCAAGGGTGCGAGCGCAAAATGCCCCAGGCGCGTGCAGTCTGCACGCGACTCTAGATATGTTTGTAATTTCGAGAAATTAACGGGGCCTCTGTGAAAATTACCCAGATGGCACGCGTTATGCACGTGCCATCCAGGCTCGGAGAGACGCTCAAGCTCGGCAGAGGCTCGATGCAGCTTCGGGCTCGGTGTAGGCTCGGTCAAGCTCAGAAGCGGCTCGGTTGGCTCGAACCTGGAGGTCGGGGAATGAGGTTCGGGGCAACCCTGGCGATGACGCGGGTGACGCGTGGCTGCTCATACACCGTCAGATCTTTGAAGATCTCACGGTATCTGAAATCTCCGCTGGTAAGTGACGTGGCCGCTCTTGCACCGTTGGATGAACTCCGGGAGGGAGAATCCAATGTTGCATGTGCCTTCTCCCTCCTCTTTAGCTAGTGGCGAAACCGGAGCTCCTGCGAAGAAACTCCTCCTCTGCCGCTCCATCCTGGACACGGTGGATCTTCCCCGAGTGCCATGTACAGTCATCGAAGTAGCTGGGATCTCAGAGAAGACGCTGGACCTTCTGGATCGAGCCATCGGAGTTCGGATGTCGTAGTCGATGCGGATGAGGTCTACTCCGATTGCGTTCCGACCATTGAAACTCATGCACCTGCAGGTTAATTCTAGCCATTCTATGCATGCAGGGGAGTTAGTGTGTGTGCGTGTGAGTGGTGTGAGGTTCCGTGCAAGCGAGGAGAAATGAGGAACCGAAGCTCCTCCACCGGAGAGGACGGAGGACATGGGTCGGGGTTGGTCAGAGGTGAAGAAGAGAGAAAGTGTGAGCGGAGGGACTGGCGTGAAAGAGGGATGTGCGAGAAAGCTCAGAGGGGGTTTAATGGAGATTTAAAGCAAGGGAAAAAGCCTAATTAATTGGGTAAAAATCAAAGAAAATGCGAAGGAGGAAGAGGGAACTTACCTGATCGGAGATGGCGGTCGGAAGCTTAGGCTGGGGCTCGTTTCGAGCCCCAGGTCTTCGCTGGACCCCGGCAGCTACTCAGGACAGCTCGAGCGGGCATGGAGCTCCGCAGCACCGCCGTGATAGGTGGTGGGTCAACACCGGGGAGGCTAGGTCGTTATCGCTCAATCCTCCGCCTCCCCCTGTCACAGGGAGATGGAGGAGGGTTGGGCCTCCTCCCGCGTAAAGGTGGACGAGGGCTATCGGAGGAGGTGACGGAGTTTTTAAAGGGAGGAAGTTGGCAGCTCCAGAGATGGTGTAAGTGGTTTGCATGGAGTGCGTGGGACGAAGGAGAGGGGATCGTGGGTGGTGGCGACACGCGCGATGGTCGTGGTTGATCGGAGAACATCGTGGAGAGATTGGACTGTGGAGATAATGGCCAAAGACCCAGGGAAAATGAGAAGGGTGAGGCGGTTGTGCGAGCGTGAGGACGTGGGAAAGAGGGCTGACCAGAGGTAGGGGACAACGAGTCGACCGATGGATCTCAGGATCCAACGGCCGAGATGAAGGCACTGACCAGCGGCTTGGATTAGATCGCGACTGCGGGATCGAACAGCAAGCGGCGCGCCACGTGGCTAGCTACGGACACAGCGTTAACGGGCGGTGGGTATGAGATAAGGATTCTGATCGGACGGTAAAGGATCTACGTTTAGGGAACGGCTAAGATGGCGAAAATTGGGTGGTTCAGATGACGATACGTGGCGCGCTAAGGTGCAAGCGTTGGCGTGTGGTTGTGATGAGAAGCTAGAGTTGATCAAACGGTTGAGGACGCAGCGGAAATGAATAGCGGTGATGGATGAATGAAGGCTCGATCGTATGGTGCAAGAGGCACCACGTGGCAGTTTTTGGTTAAGGTGCGAATGGGCGGACCAGATCAGAGATGGGATCTGATCCGATGGCTAGAAAGAGAAGCGGTCGTGGAGATAGTTGAACCGTTGGATCAGAGGGAGATCCAACGGTCAGGGACGGGGGCGGATAAGACAAAGGGAGTCGGGCCACGTGGCTCACTTAGAACGGGCCACGTGGCCCAATCAGATTATTCCGAGAGGGAAATTGAGATATGAGGGTCAATTTGGACGAATTTGAGAAAACTCAAAACAAAAAGTTTTAGATCTCGATGAGATCTACAAGTTTCATGTTGACCAAAAGTGGATAGGAGGTCATCTGAAGATACAAAATATTTTTGAGGGTATTTTTAGGGCTAAAAATACCACGAATTTTTCTTTTGCCATTTTTTTGTGATTTTTAATTTATTAGGGACTCTTATAATTACATGACTTTATCTGGATTTTATTAACACAACTTTTAAGCAAGGGGGTTAATAATGGAAAATTAAGATGACGAAATTGGGTTTCATCACCCCCTATACTTAAACTATGCTCGTCCTCGAGCATCAAAGAGAATGACTAAGCTGTATTATCCCCCTTGTGCATGTGAGTACAGGATCTAATTTGTTCAAGTCTACTCAACTTTAGAGGTCCAAAATTTTGAAGCTCAACCCAGCCTCAATAAAGAGGCACCCAATTCCTCTAATTATCCAGACTCTCTCTGATGTACATATAATCTAAACAATATGAAATTTAGTGTTTACTGCGATTCCGAGAGTCGAGTCAAATCTTCACCCAAAGTCTTGGTCAAGAAATTTTCTTAAGGACCCAATCCTCAACACTAGGGAATAAATCAAATCTTGCATCCAGTCCGTCGTCTTTTTAGTTGTCAGACTTAAAATGTAGATGGAAGGCCAGTAATGGAGGGAATGGGAATGTGTCATTTCTTCTGTCCCTCACATTGGAACAAAGATTCTCTCTAGTGCCTTTTTACGCAACACATTTTTTTTGGTGTTGATCAGTGCGTCCGTCAAGAGAAGTTGGAGTCGTCTGCACTTGTTTTCCTGAGAATACACTGAGGTGTATCTCTTATGTGTATCTATCGTACCTTCGACACCCAAACTTGTAGCATTTACGATGCAGAGCCCTTTTTTGGTGCAATGCTGACTCCTGGTCCAAATAGCGGTGGTCCAAGTGGACACTTTGAAATGGTTGGGAGCGCTCGCCTTTGGTGGAAGCTCTTTGATATTTGACTTTGTGGAATGAGAGCTTTTCTTTAACATTTCATTGCTTTGTATAATTTTTGGCTAGCTCCACTCCTTTTACCAAGAGTTGGCGCACACTGATAAACATTTTTTTTATTTCACACCCTGGCACTTAGGTCAATGTCAAGAGATTAGTATAAGAACAAAGTTCTCATACTAGCTAATATTGCTGACACTCAGGTTTCATGAAGCTTTTAAAGATTTCATCCCATCCTCGAGCATCATTAGATCCAATCCAAACTCGAATTCCTCATCCCAATCCCTCAGGTGAAAAGTCAACTCATCTCATCAAAACCGCAGTCATGCATGTGATGTGCTGATCATATTCTTTTTGTCTGAGACTAAGCAAGAAATATAGCATGCAAATCTAGAGATCTAGGGGAATGTGGATTATTAAGTCTAAGACCCTGATGGTTAAAGTTGGTTAACCTAAAATCTCAAAGACCTCATAAAACTAAGTTTCCTTGATCATTTCAGATCCTATGTGGAAGTGTGATTGTAGAGGATTAATCAAACTCCTTCATTCTAAAAAAAACATTTTTTTGAGACTTCAAGAGATATTAGGACTGCCTAAACTCAATTAAGCATCTGCATTTAGCCAGTATGGATGTAAGTATAGGCCGAAGCCCGTTGCTTGAGGACATGGCCTTGCGCGATGTCCTCTAAACCATCCAATCTGCTAAGGGTGAACCCTCACTGAACACGGCTACTTAATTGGGTTTAGTTGTCACTAAATGATTTTTGGGTTTTTCTCATTTTTATGGATTTTAATTTAAAGGTTAAAACACAGGTTAGACTCAACTTTCCTTGAAAAGAGATAGAAAATTTTTCAAAACCATGTCACAAAAATAAAAATTTTCAAAATATTTTCAAAAGATTTTTTCAAAACAAGGCAAACTTATTTTTCAAATCATTTTTTAAAAAAATAATTTTTATAAAAATAGTGTAACATAGTATAGGAAAAGCCGTGAAAACATTTGAGTCTACTTAGTTCAAAGGATTTTACTTTAGCCAAAAAGTTTTAAATTTTTCAAAATTTTCAGATTATAGATAAAGTAAGTATACTGTATATACGGTATACCCCCTATACTTAAACTTTGCTATGTCCTCATACAAGTAGATAATACAAGTCCATAGGTCCATTTAAGTATAGAGAAATATACGGGAACCAAGGAGGTTTCTTCCTATACTTAGGAAATAACCTAAGTATAAAGGAAAGGAAAGAAGAGTAGAGAAAATCACGGGGACTCGGGTCCCCCCTATACTTAGGCTGAGATTAGCCTAAGTATAAAGATGGAGGTTTGATGTTGGGAGAGACCCAAGGTGAACGAAGAAGAAGGATGGATTTATAAGTAAGCGGATGAATCTACGGAGATGAATGGAGTGTTTTAGGATCTGGGGAGTGTATCGAAGCAAACATGGCTCAGTCAAGCATACAACACCCTTTAATTTCACCAACTCATACATGAAACCAACCGAAGTTGGTTTATTATCTTGTCGGTTTTATTGGTGATAAAACATTTGAATTTACGCGGAGAAAAATGTTAAGTGAAATTCAATGCATAAACGAGGGTGTTGCTCTCCCAAAACAAAATTTTACTCCATTTTAGGTTGACTTGCAATTAACAGTCCCGATTATTATTTAAGGTTGTCACTAAATTATGGTTAGCACAAAAATCAAGAAATCATCATCTACCGTTCATTCCCATTTTCCATTAACCTAGGTGATCAAGTTAGGAGGAGAAACCGAGAAAATCCATGTAACCGATAAAAACCATGATCTACGCTAAGCGAGAAAACATGTAGTGTCTTGGTGAAAATCCATGAAAATTAGGGCTGTTTGAAAACAACATGATATGTATGCAAGTCGATAAAAGCCGCACTGATATCCCCCCTAAGAGTACCTCAAGACCCGGGTGAAGGTAATGAAACAAGGGTCGTTGCGACCCGGATCTCAGAGAGAGGGTGTATCAAGAAAAATAACCACTCAGAATAGATCAAATCACTCAAAACAAGAAGAGCGGTCTAGCTATAAGATTAACCTGGTATAGCTCCCAGGGTCGAACACAAGGAGCACGGATTGGCCTAGGGCCTACGAAGTAGTGAAAACAATATAAAAATGAAAGAAAATGTTTTTTAGTGGTTTTTGATAATTTTTATATTTTTTTTGGATTTTTAAAAGATAAAGAAAATAAAAGACAACAAATATCAACACACTTGGGCAAATTATTAAACACACCAAAAAGTAAGTAAAAATTCAAGAAAAATTGTTTTTAAGTTTTTTAAGTTTTTAAGTGTTTTTGGTGAATTTTTGAGATTTTTCTAACGGGTAAATTATTTTCTAAAAATCAAACAGTGCTAAAAATGCTGGGTACTGTCCAGCCAGAACCAAAACCCTCAAATAAAATATCTAAGGATCACAACAGGTTCTGGAGGTAATTTTCCTATATTCTAAATAAAATAAGGAAAATTTGGGCACCAGAATTATTGTTTTTGGAATTTTAGATTATTTATTATAATTTTTGTGAGTTTTTAGGGGTTTTTCAATTTTAAGGTTTTTAAGTGATGAAAAATAGCCAAAATTGGCTAGAAAATCAAACAACAAGCAAACAACAGAACCTAATTTTTTTGGGATTTTTGGTGGGGTTTTTATATTTTTTTGGTATTTCTAAACCTAGACAGTCACTAAAAAGGCTGTTTTTGAATTTTTAAAAATACTAAATGAAAGTAAAAATGTCCTCAAAAATCACTGAAATTCCTACACCATGGCAGGAGCCATGTGTCAAAATCTCATTGGATTTGGAGGTGGTTTGATATTTTATTCAAAAATAAAGAAACCAACAGTGCACAGGGACCTTTCTGCAATTAAAGCAAAGTTCTGGACCCCTGGGACAACAACCCTGGAAAGTATAGGACTAAGAGTGCAAATTACCCTCCCGGCCACGCACGATGCGCGTGACTCAGGCCTGGAGGGACCTGATTGCAAATCCTATTAATAAAAATATAAAACGTAACAGGGCAAAAAGGCGGGGCAAATACTGCAAATACACCAAAATATCACGTGTCGATGCACGTGTCCACAACAGGCAGGGGCATAAATGCAATTTTCATAAACTAGAAGGTCCACAGTGCAAATTTTACAGAAATAAAAGAACTAAACTACTTATTTACAGGATTAAAAACTAAATGCATAAAGTAAAGGGGCCTAAAGAGAAATTACCCCTTTTATTAATGTCGAGGGGCTGGATGTGCGACGCGTGGCAGGTTGGACGGAAGGGATGGTGCGCCGCACACGAAGGCCTCCCCTCGAATCGATCCGACGGCTGATAGGTGTCCACGTGGATGATCGGACGAAGGAGATGCGACGTGGGTCCTCGTAGAAAGCCGGGCTCGGATCTGATGGACGAGGTGCAGCCACGTGCTAGATCGGACGGCTGAGGGGCGTTGTGGCTTATCCTCGTCGCTCAACGGTGGAGATCGAGCCTCTGAAGATCTGATGGTCCGTGCGGCTCCGTAGATGAACGGTCGAGATCTGAACTGGAGCGTCGAGGCCGATCTGAAGATCTGATGGTCCGTGTGGCTCCGTAGATGAACGGTCGAGATCTGAACTGGAGCGTCGAGGCCGATCTGACGGTGAACGAAGGACCTGGAGGAACTGGCGGCCGGCGAAGTTCGCCGGACCTCTGCGTGTGCTGGAGTCCTTGTCCGGTGCTCAGGAGATGCTAGAAAGATTCGCCATGAGGGTCCGCACCTGATGCACTGCTCCGATGGTGGCGAGGAGCTCAGGAGAGCTCCGGCGGCGTCGAAGAGCGGGAGCTACTGTGCCCAGAAGTTCCGACCTCCAGATGAGATCGATTCGCCTTGAGACCTGCACAGAAAAGAAGCTGGGTCGAGGGCAAAGTGCCTCGACCCGTCAGAGCGGGCGGAAGGTGGCTGGTGGTGCGCTGCGAAGGCTCTCCGGCGAGCGGCGGAGGGGTGAGAGCCGAGACCTTGCTCCTGGGCGAGACAAGGGGTGTGAAGGGGCGGAGCAGGTGGAGAGAAGGCTGGCGGAGGTGATGGTGGTGTCGGATGATCGGATGGGTAGACGGAGACGGCTGGTGGAGGTGGCGGAGCTACGCTACTGCGAATCTAAAAACCTAAAGCTACGCTACTCTAATGGCTAAGGAAGTTACCTGATGGACGCATTCGACTGGGCTGGAGCCAAGGAGGCTCCCGGTCGTTGCCTCAAGGGGTCGTCGAGCTCCCCGAGGCTCAGGCGCGCACGCGGCGGCGCACGGCGGAGTCAACCACCGGATCAGTGATTTCCGGCTGCCCAGGCCTCGCTTCCACTCCAAATCACTCGCCTGTCACTCGGGTGGTCTGGAGGAGCTCACAGGCGCTGAGGGGAAGATCAAAGATGGCGTGGATAGGTCGCCGGTGACGACATTAAATATGGTGCCAGGTCCGAGAAGATGGTGTTCGGGCGAGTCAGGCGGAGCTCGGATCCGGCAAGCCCACCCCGGGCGAAGGTCCTGGGTGATCGGGTGTCAATCGGGGCCCGGGGTTAAGGGGAAAGGCGGTCGGGTCAACCGTGAAGAATATGGAGAAAACGGGTCGGGCGAGGGTGACCCGGCTCTGGTGGTCCTGGGGGGAGAGTTGACCGGGGGTCAACAATCCCCCGTGGACCAATCAGAGCCCGCCAATTATTGAGTTTTTATTTGATTTTTTTGGGCCTTTAAATGGCCGAATTTTCAAAAACTTAAAACACAAAATATTTTTATTTTATTTTTTTCTATTTTTTGTGATTTTTAATTAATTTTTGGAATTAAAAATAAGGTATATACAATATAGCTATACATAGGTATATATACACTATATTGATTTTTGATTTTTGATTTTTAATTAGTTATTTTTACACATTTTTATTCCCATTTTATATTTTATTTATTTATAGGATAAAATGAGGAATAAAAAGCTATTTTTATTTTATTTTTATTGTTTATATACATAGGGGAAATAATTATTTATGTACAACTATATACATGGTATATGTACAAGGTATTTTTGTATTTTAATTTTGTAATTTTTATTTGATTTTTGTTTTGTTTCTTTTTATTTATTTTATGTACAATATATACCAGAGAATATTTACAAAAAGTTTTGAAAATAAATAACTTTATTTACAAGGTGAAATAACTAAGGGATGATGGTCTATATACAAGGTGTAAGGGTATTTTTGTATTTTTGATTTTTTAATTTTTATTTTGTTTTTAATAGCTTATGTAAAATATATACAAATATTTACAACATATTTTTGAGTGAGGAAAATATTTACTTTATTTATTTACAAATATGTACATATGTGAGCCCCTATCTCCCTCTACTTGGCTTTTATGCGGTCAGGCCCATGCTGAGCCCTCCCTTGGGTTAGGTTGCTCAATATTTATTCTAAATATTTCCCTCTTTTTCTTTTTCATCTTTATTCTTTTATTTTTGCACAAAAACATGCTAATTATCTATATTTACAAACATGCATGCTTTTGCTAACTTTTCCTATTTACACATATCTACATGCATTTGCATAGGTTTTTGTAGCTAAAATATAAGAATAAAGAGTGATGAATGGGTATTCATCACCCCCCTATACTATACTTTGCTAGTCCCTTAGCAAACACTTATTTGAAAAAGAAGTGGAAAAGAAAGAAAGAAAAAGAAAAAGAAAAAGAAAAAGAAAAAAGAGAATGTACATGGATCAAGGTTGATTATTAAACTTGCCTTCATTAAATTGAGGTATGGAGCTTAATCAGATCTTTGGATTATTGATGTGTCGGAACCTTATTTAGACTTAAGCTTAAAACCTAACAGCCTCTAAGTTCCACTATTCTATAACCAAGACTCCTCAATGCTCCAGATCAGAACAAGTCATCAATCACAAACCCTGAAGACCATGAATCTTTTCTTGTCCTGTGAAAGTGAGGTCTAAGCTCTCCACCTCAGAAATGGCAACTTGACAACCCTACCCAACAAGGTAACTCTATGACCTCAATCTGGCCACTCTTTCCTCGAGGAGCGGGGTATTCCCTTCTAAGTTCAAGTACAACCGGCTCAAGAAGAGGGGGAAGAAGAGAATGGGTCAAGGCCAGTGTAGCCATGTACCCTTGGGAGCTTGACCAGTGTAGCCAAGTCTCCCTGCTGCAAGCTACAACAGGTGGATCATGAAACCAAGCTTTGCTTATTGCACTTATATACATACTCCGGTGGGATTATCATTTTCTCTCAGACCCACCATTTTTTTGGAGTTCTTTTCTTTTTGCATTTTTTTTTCGAGTGCATCTATACAACATGTACATGTGCAGCATATATACAAGGAGTTTTTCCTCTTGAGCCAGTACACTATCCCTCTTTTGAAGCTTTATCGCAACCCACAACTCCCGTCGTTAGACCTCATGGCAACCAGACCAAGTTGAGACGCACTTCCTTCACTAAATGAAGAAGAGAGGTTCCGCCTAGAAGTACTACCCTCATATGCTACCCCAAGTCAAGGAAGACTGCCTCCTCACCACCTCATCCGTAGAGAGCTCGGTGCAAAGTGCGGTTGTCCAAGTAAAGCCATAATCTATATGAGTCATGTGTTGTTGTTAAGTGCTCTACTTAGGCTCATTGAGATGACATGTGATCATAGCCTAGTGGACTCAAAGAATTAAGTCACCATGGACCTGAAAAGCCTTAAACCTAAGCCCTATAAGGTTCCTCTTAGAAATTAGGTGGATTAAGATCTTAATCAAGCTCCATTTCTCAATTTGATTCCAGGCTTAGTTTAAATTTCAACTATTCATCCAAGGAAAACTATATACATATGTACAAAAAGATGCATATTTACACACTATTTTACAATCATGCAAAATTTTTGAAAAATGTTTTGAAATCATGAATGATGATGCATGAAGTGCAATTTTTGCAAAAAGGTATTTACACACATTTACACAAGATTTTTGCAAACTTTGATTTTCAAAACATTTTGGAAAAAATTTGTACTATATACATAATTTTGATACAGAAAATATTTACACAAGCTTTACACACAAAAGATTTTTGAAATCATTTTTACAAAAATAATTTGTACACTAGCTATGTATGTGCAAATAAAAGAAGATTATGTACATGAAAAATTTTTAATTTTTGTGGTTTTTAGCCATTTTTATTTATTAACACACTCACACAAAGTACGAGTTATGGCTAAAGTATATATGAAATATATACACCCCCCCTATACTTAGCTCGAACGATGTCCTCAGAGTCAAGAGCGATGAAGAAGACATAACTCGTGCTTTGTATAGGGAAGTGAAAAGGAAGGCTATACAAAAGGAGAATGAAAAATCAAGAGGGACTCGGGTCTTCCCCCTATACTTAGGATCAAATAATCCTAAGTATAGCAGGCTGTATACTAAGAGAAAACCGAGTGGAGAATGTACAGGGTCTACCCCCCCTATACTTAGGGCAAAATATCCCTAAGTATAGGCATCAAAACAGGGGTAGCAAGACACGAAGAAAATCACGAATATATACAAGAAGGAGGACACCACTCCCCCTATACTTAAGGTGGAGAACCTTAAGTATAGGCAACAACAGGAGTGATGGAACAGAACGAAGAACAACCCGGTGTTTTTACCCCCCTATACTTAGGATGAGAAATATCCTAAGTATAGCAAAGATAATCCTAGGTGAGACCTGGGGTGAAAACAAGAACGGAAGAAAGAAGGATCAAAATAAGACGAAACACGTATATACAAAAGAGTACAATGTTGAGGTGCCTCTCAACAAGCGCTAGATTTTACACCCCTAGCTGGGCGCAAAGGCTAGGATAATGCAGTATCAAGGTTCAGGACGGCATCGGTAAGGCGAATGCCGTACTGTCGCCGCAGTCTCGGTGTGAGAACAACGACGAACTCAGCAGTGTAAAGTACGACACCCAGGTATGCAATCAAGCGGGTGTCTGCTACCGGCCAAAGATATGGAAATAAGTGGTCGGGATCTGGTAGCACAAAGGAAATCATCGGCTCTGGTTCAGACTGGAGTAGAAATGTGGAGCCGAAGAAATCAAACGTGGAGAAGGATGGATCAGTCATGGAATCCTCCACGTCAATCACCGTCTCAAAAAGATGTGGAAGGTCAGGATCAGGAGACTCTCTAAGAAGACTGATATCCGATGAATGAAATGGAAGAAGATCAGGCAGATCATCGAATATCTCCAGGATGGGCTCATCCTCGCGAGGGTCGTCGAGGTGAGAAGAATCAAAATCAGAATGATCTAAAGACTCGGTTTCGTGTTCCGCCAGATCGGAGACACTCTCAGCAGGTGAAACCGAGTACTCATCGAGTGCGGCATCCTCCCGCAGATAACCCTCGGGGAGAGATGCAAGATCAGAAGTGAGAAGAAGAGGATCAGGATCTAGGTAGGCATCTGCGCTGCTATCAAGTGTCCACTCAGTGCACCAGGCTGCATCATCATCTGAAGTGTAAGTCTCGGCAATCTGGAAGCAGGAGAAGGAACTCGTCAACAACGCGGAAACTGGCAAAGTGTCTGCAGCTGATCCTCGCTCTGCGGCTATGCTGGCTGTCAGCTGGTCCTCAGGAAGTGTATCTATCTCAACGAAGTGGAGGACAAAAGGCTCGAAGACGGGACTCTCAGTGTCTGTACTCTCAAAGTGGTGTCCATCCTCAAGCTGTGGCTGCTGGGCTGAGTCCTGGTAACTGACTGCATCCGAGAAGTGTCTCTGCAGGAAGGAAACTGACTCCTCCGGAACTGGAAGCTGAAGTGTCTGAATCAATGGCTGCAAAAGCTGGGGCTCCTCCGGCTCCTGGAGTATCAGAAGATCTGATATCCAAGACTCGTCAACAGGAAACTCTGGGGCTGACTCGAACTCCAACTGGAAAGCCAACGGGAACTCAAGTGGACTCTGGGTCCGAACCTCTGCTATCGCTGTCATCTCCTCTATCAATGGTGCAGCATCATCCAAATCCTCGGACTGGTGTGTAGAAGCTGAATCACTATGTAAAGTGACACACCGCACTGGTACAACATCGTCCACATGTGTTGTCCCGACCATGTCATCTCGCGAAGAAGATCTCTGTGAAAGTAACCTCGAGATGGTATCCAGGAAGTGTATGTCGGAACTGCGGTGTGAACCGCCACATGTGGTAATCACCAGTGCTATCTGCTCCGCGGTCATCCCCCGCATGGAGATCTCTATCAAGTCTGTAAGTGGAAGTCCGTGCTCTGGAAATCTCCTCAAGAGGTCAAGAAACCTTGGCCATGCCTCGTGCAATGGCTCCTGGGGGTCAACTGAAAAGTCCATGATCAAAGACCGCATAAACTCTGCTCTACGTGGAGGAAAGTATCTCTGTAAGAACTCTCGGCGTAGCTCTCCCCACGTCTCGAATGTCCTCCCCAATCGTCGGTGCCATCTCATGGCTCTGTCGTGAAGCGTAAATGGGAAGGTCCTGCTCATCAGCTCATCTGCAGTGACATCTGAATATCTCTGTGCTCTACAAAACTCCTCGAAAGCTGACAGGTGAAGATACGGCTCCTCGTGCGCCTCTCCTGAAAATGTCGGCAGTCGCTGAACGTAATCCAAATCCAACACGAATGGACCTAATGTAGAAGCTGACTGAGCTCCATGTGCTATCTGCTCCTCCATCCCTTCGGAATAGGATATGTCTGCTAATCTCCACTGCTCTCTCTGGTCACCAACGGAGTGCGCTCTCAACTCAGCAACAGCACCGTCTGGGTCTCGCATCTGCTCTAGCTGGTATCCTCGGACGTCTAGCACAGCATGCCCAGAGTGATGAGATGAAAGGGAGGGAGGGAGCGGGAGGTTGGTCGAAGATCCGACCTCCCTAGAAGGTGGACTGGAGTGATGGTCAGAGGACGGAGAAGAAGCCGTAAGAGTCGGCTCACAGTGAGGGTGATCCATCATCCAGGGATAAAGGAGAAGAAGGTGGAATGAAGGGAGGTGAGGGAGGGAAATAGAAGGAAGATGAGAAAGGATCGAAGGGATCTGGCAATCAAACAAGATGAACAAGCAAACCCCCAATTCACCTACGCACACAGAGCTGAAGACCGCAGGGATCGGTCAATTATCTTGTCAATTTTATTTTAGGTGATCATCCAATCTGTCAGAGCGATTACATGAGGTCAATGGGTATCCAAATCTCTCTCAACCGACTGTCCCGTACTGAAAGCCGGTAATCAGTCAAGAGAAGATCGGAGGCTCTATCCTAATGTGCGGATCACTCTCTCGCTCATCCAAACCAGACAAGGAGGGGGTTACTCTCCCCAAGACAGATTTTCAGTGAAGTGTCTTTTAGGTCAAGTAAGATTAGCAGTCCCGATTTTATTGCTTTTGTTTTTAGATATTTTTCAATAAAAAGAAACGCCTAACGAATTTTTCGGTTCTCCTGATTATTAAGTCAAAAACAGGGGGGAGAAGACGAAAAAGCCGATGCACGAGAAATCAATGATGCATGCAAAGTCAGAAAAGCGTACCTGCCTCCAGCTCTCTACATGCAGAGTGATCCGCGCATAAAATAAAGACAGAAAAGTAAACTAAGCTATATGATGCAACGGTAAAAAGCCGAGTCCTAAACAGGCAATTTCTATTGATCGTGAAGAACAATAGTTAGTCAACCGAATCGAGTCCGGAGTCTGATCTTGGGAGTCACTCGGTGCCCGCCACAACGGGTCCTGCCAGCGCTGTATGTGACTCCTAACGGCACGTGGTCTCGAATCCAATTAAACTAACTTTTTCAGTGAATTTTAGTAAGGTCCAATTACGTTCTATAGGAACAGATATTCTATTAAGTGTTGGGCCTTAGAGATCCTACGTCACAATCAACAAAAATCCTATGTCTAGGGGCTCGAGCAAAAACCGCGAAAAATCCGGAAAATGACAGTAAGAAAAGAAAAAGAAAACCGCGATAAACGCCGCGAAAAAGCCGCAGGTCCTAATGGGTCCCCCGAGCACGCCGGTGCTCGGCGAAACAGACCCGCTACGGTCTAAGTCTAAGAGTCCAAACAGTCTCAGAGTCCTGTATTATTACAATTAAGAATAAATGAATGAATAAAACTATCCTACTGCCTCACTCCACTCAACTCTCTCCTCTCGCTCTCTCCTGCGGCTTCGTAGAGAGAAAAGCCGCCTCCAAGTGCTGCGGCTGCACCGGCTCCTCGAAAGTCGCCTCCGCGGTCCTCGGGCCCTCGCAAGAAAACAGGAAGAGTGGTCAGACCAATAAAATAATCAAAATAAAATAAAAAAATGAGGATATATGTGCAAAAATGGAAATAAAATAACCACACAAAAATAAAACAAAAATAAAAAGAAAAGAAAATCAAAATAAAACAAAGTATCACAAAAAGGAAACTAAATACAAAAGCCGCGAAAAGCCGCGAGCTCCGAAGAGCCGCGAAAAACCGCGAAAACAAAAACGAAAATAAAAACACTACTAAGCCGTGCTCCCCGGCAACGGCGCCATTCTGATATCCCCCCTAAGAGTACCTCAAGACCCGGGTGAAGGTAATGAAACAAGGGTCGTTGCGACCCGGATCTCAGAGAGAGGGTGTATCAAGAAAAATAACCACTCAGAATAGATCAAATCACTCAAAACAAGAAGAGCGGTCTAGCTATAAGATTAACCTGGTATAGCTCCCAGGGTCGAACACAAGGAGCACGGATTGGCCTAGGGCCTACGAAGTAGTGAAAACAATATAAAAATGAAAGGAAATGTTTTTTAGTGGTTTTTGATAATTTTTATATTTTTTTTGGATTTTTAAAAGATAAAGAAAATAAAAGACAACAAATATCAACACACTTGGGCAAATTATTAAACACACCAAAAAGTAAGTAAAAATTCAAGAAAAAATGTTTTTAAGTTTTTTAAGTTTTTAAGTGTTTTTGGTGAATTTTTGAGATTTTTCTAACGGGTAAATTATTTTCTAAAAATCAAACAGTGCTAAAAATGCTGGGTACTGTCCAGCCAGAACCAAAACCCTCAAATAAAATATCTAAGGATCACAACAGGTTCTGGAGGTAATTTTCCTATATTCTAAATAAAATAAGGAAAATTTGGGCACCAGAATTATTGTTTTTGGATTTTTAGATTATTTATTATAATTTTTGTGAGTTTTTAGGGGTTTTTCAATTTTTAAGGTTTTTAAGTGATGAAAAATAGCCAAAATTGGCTAGAAAATCAAACAACAAGCAAACAACAGAACCTAATTTTTTTGGGATTTTTGGTGGGGTTTTTATATTTTTTTGGTATTTTTAAACCTAGACAGTCACTAAAAAGGCTGTTTTTGAATTTTTAAAAATACTAAATGAAAGTAAAAATGTCCTCAAAAATCACTGAAATTCCTACACCATGGCAGGAGCCATGTGTCAAAATCTCATTGGATTTGGAGGTGGTTTGATATTTTATTCAAAAATAAAGAAAACCAACAGTGCATAGGGACCTTTCTGCAATTAAAGCAAAGTTCTGGACCCCTGGGACAACAACCCTGGAAAGTATAGGACTAAGAGTGCAAATTACCCTCCCGGCCACGCACGATGCGCGTGACTCAGGCCTGGAGGGACCTGATTGCAAATCCTATTAATAAAAATATAAAACGTAACAGGGCAAAAAGGCGGGGCAAATACTGCAAATACACCAAAATATCACGTGTCGATGCACGTGTCCACAACAGGCAGGGGCATAAATGTAATTTTCATAAACTAGAAGGTCCACAGTGCAAATTTTACAGAAATAAAAGAACTAAACTACTAATTTACAGGATTAAAAACTAAATGTATAAAGTAAAGGGGCCTAAAGAGAAATTACCCCTTTTATTAATGTCGAGGGGCTGGATGTGCGACGCGTGGCAGGTTGGACGGAAGGGATGGTGCGCCGCACACGAAGGCCTCCCCTCGAATCGATCCGACAGCTGATAGGTGTCCACGTGGATGATCGGACGAAGGAGATGCGACGTGGGTCCTCGTAGAAAGCCGGGCTCGGATCTGATGGACGAGGTGCAGCCACGTGCTAGATCGGACGGCTGAGGGGCGTTGTGGCTTATCCTCGTCGCTCAACAGTGGAGATCGAGCCTCTGAAGATCTGAAGGTCCGTGCGGCTCCGTAGATGAACGGTCGAGATCTGAACTGGAGCGTCGAGGCCGATCTGAAGATCTGATGGTTCGTGCGGCTCCGTAGATGAACGGTCGAGATCTGAACTGGAGCGTCGAGGCCGATCTGACGGTGAACGAAGGACCTGGAGGAACTGGCGGCCGGCAAAGTTCGCCGGACCTCTGCGTGTGCTGGAGTCCTTGTCCGGTGCTCAGGAGATGCTAGAAAGATTCGCCATGAGGGTCCGCACCTGATGCACTGCTCCGATGGTGGCGAGGAGCTCAGGAGAGCTCCGGCGGCGTCGAAGAGCGGGAGCTACTGTGCCCAGAAGTTCCGACCTCCAGATGAGATCGATTCGCCTTGAGACCTGCACAGAAAAGAAGCTAGGTCGAGGGCAAAGTGCCTCGACCCGTCAGAGCGGGCGGAAGGTGGCTGGTGGTGCGCTGCGAAGGCTCTCCGGCGAGCGGCGGAGGGGTGAGAGCCGAGACCTTGCTCCTGGGCGAGACAAGGGGTGTGAAGGGGCGGAGCAGGTGGAGAGAAGGCTGGCGGAGGTGATGGTGGTGTCGGATGATCGGATGGGTAGACGGAGACGGCTGGTGGAGGTGGCGGAGCTACGCTACTGCGAATCTAAAAACCTAAAGCTACGCTACTCTAATGGCTAAGGAAGTTACCTGATGGACGCATTCGACTGGGCTGGAGCCAAGGAGGCTCCCGGTCGTTGCCTCAAGGGGTCGTCGAGCTCCCCGAGGCTCAGGCGCGCACGCGGCGGTGCACGGCAGAGTCAACCACCGGATCAGTGATTTCCGGCTGCCCAGGCCTCGCTTCCACTCCAAATCACTCGCCTGTCACTCGGGTGGTCTGGAGGAGCTCACAGGCGCTGAGGGGAAGATCAAAGATGGCGTGGATAGGTCGCCGGTGACGACATTAAATATGGTGCCAGGTCCGAGAAGATGGTGTTCGGGCGAGTCAGGCGGAGCTCGGATCCGGCAAGCCCACCCCGGGCGAAGGTCCTGGGTGATCGGGTGTCAATCGGGGCCCGGGGTTAAGGGGAAAGGCGGTCGGGTCAACCGTGAAGAATATGGAGAAAACGGGTCGGGCGAGGGTGACCCGGCTCTGGTGGCCCTGGGGGGAGAGTTGACCGGGGGTCAACAATCCCCCGTGGACCAATCAGAGCCCGCCAATTATTGAGTTTTTATTTGATTTTTTTGGGCCTTTAAATGGCCGAATTTTCAAAAACTTAAAACACAAAATATTTTTATTTTATTTTTTTCTATTTTTTTGTGATTTTTAATTAATTTTTGGAAATAAAAATAAGGTATATACAATATAGCTATACATAGGTATATATACACTATATTGATTTTTGATTTTTGATTTTTAATTAGTTATTTTTACACATTTTTATTCCCATTTTATATTTTATTTATTTATAGGATAAAATGAGGAATAAAAAGCTATTTTTATTTTATTTTTATTGTTTATATACATAGGGGAAATAATTATTTATGTACAACTATATACATGGTATATGTACAAGGTATTTTTGTATTTTAATTTTGTAATTTTTATTTGATTTTTGTTTTGTTTCTTTTTATTTATTTTATGTACAATATATACCAGAGAATATTTACAAAAAGTTTTGAAAATAAATAACTTTATTTACAAGGTGAAATAACTAAGGGATGATGGTCTATATACAAGGTGTAAGGGTATTTTTGTATTTTTGATTTTTTTAATTTTTATTTTGTTTTTAATAGCTTATGTAAAATATATACAAATATTTACAACATATTTTTGAGTGAGGAAAATATTTACTTTATTTATTTACAAATATGTACATATGTGAGCCCCTATCTCCCTCTACTTGGCTTTTATGCGGTCAGGCCCATGCTGAGCCCTCCCTTGGGTTAGGTTGCTCAATATTTATTCTAAATATTTCCCTCTTTTTCTTTTTCATCTTTATTCTTTTATTTTTGCACAAAAACATGCTAATTATCTATATTTACAAACATGCATGCTTTTGCTAACTTTTCCTATTTACACATATCTACATGCATTTGCATAGGTTTTTGTAGCTAAAATATAAGAATAAAGAGTGATGAATGGGTATTCATCACGCACCTAACATGCTTCTATTAGCGGGAAAAATTTCTATTGATTTTGACTAAGTGAAGCGAGGTTAAGTGCGTATTTGATTAATAGTGTGTCCTACCTACGAGCAAGCACATGAAAATGCGAATTTTAAACTAAGCTCGAAGAGCCGCGTGCCTGGTCCTAGGTCGACATTCAAGTGGGGACAATCCCCACGCAACCACATATAATCGTTCATTTATAAACGCGAGCCTTCGATCGAAGACCGCTGTAAAGACGGTTATTACATGCGACAATGATATGCAAAATTGATTTTTTTTCTTTCTTCACGACATATTTCAAGCGTGCTTTTGCGGCTTCTCACAGCGGGTAGCTCCTGCTACTCGCCTCCTTGAATCATCAAGGGCCCTGCCACAAAAACAATGGTTAGAGATCAATAGAGAAGAAAATTTTATAATGCAAGACAAATTAACAATCTTGACCTATAAAGAAAAACACTTAATTAAATAAATGAAAATCCAAAAAATACAAGAAATGAGTTGTGTCCTCGCCAATGGCGCCATTTGATGAACCGCAAAATCGGCCATTTAATAATGTGGTTTTAGCACTTCATGTATCGTTGCAGTCGGGCCGAATTTGGGTCATCAAAGACCATCTAATTGATATGTCAATAAGAATCAGAAGGTCGTATTTTTTTTACTTGGCAAGAAACCAAGGTCGAACTCAGGGACACGAGCCTCTCTCGTATTATCTATGTTTTTATCCATTAACTAAGTGTTGAATTAAAGAAGCATAGGTCAAATTATGCAAGAAGACACAGCAATGCATTAAAGAAAAGAATAAACATGCATTTTTTCTTTTTTTTTTAATTTTTCATGCAAGTAAATGCGATAAAATGCGACAAGAATATGCCCAAGACCATAAGTAAATGAGCCATTAAAATACACGTCCAATCATGGTTAAACAATGAAGCAATCTTTATTCATGTAAAAATAGGCATGAGGATCAAGGCACTTAATCAATAAAATACTTCTTCAAATTTCGTAGTGTCTAATGTG
Organism: Ottelia alismoides; assembly: GCA_037367405.1. Lineage (NCBI taxonomy): Eukaryota > Viridiplantae > Streptophyta > Magnoliopsida > Alismatales > Hydrocharitaceae > Ottelia > Ottelia alismoides. Next base: position 42,086 of record JAZKJV010005962.1, on the reverse strand, counting down.
AAATGAAAGCATGCCATAAGGAAGACAATAAAGAGAGCTTCAAAATGCCACTGAAATCACCTAAAACGGAGTTACGAAGCTCAAGATATGCAACAATGAAGACAATGGCATAAACGCAAGAAAACAAGAAAAGATAAATACAAACAGGTCCCTGAAAAGGACTAAAATGCAATAAAAGTAAAGTGCGAGGCCTTCCCTGTAAATATCAAACATGCATGGGGGCATATTTGCAATTATTAAAACTTGCAAGGGTGCGAGCGCAAAATGCCCTAGGCATGTACGGTCTGCACGTGACTTTGGACCTGTATGCAATTTTGAGAAATCCGTAGGGCCTTTGTGAAAATTACCCAGATGGCCTGCGCTATGCACGCACCATCCAGGCGAGGAGAGACGCTCAAGCTCGGCAGAGGCTCGATGCTGCTTCGGGCTCGGTGTAGGCTCGGTCTGGCTCGGAAGCGGCTCGGTTGGCTCGAACCTGGAGGTCGGGGAATGAGGTTCGGGGCAACCCTGGCGATGACGCATGGCTGCTCATACACCGTCAGATCTTCGAAGATCTAACGACGTATGAAATCTCCGCTGGTAAGTGACGTGGCCGCTCCTACGCCATTGGATGAACTCCGGGAGGTAGAATCCAACGACGCCATGTGCCTTCTTCCTCCTCTTTAGCTGGTGTCGGAACCAGAGCTCCAGCGCAGAAGCTCCTCCTCCGCTGCTCCATCCTGGACATGGTGGATCTTCCCCGAGTGCAATGTACAGTCATCGAAGTAGCTAGGATCTCGGAGAAGACGCTGGACCTTCTGGATCGAGCCATCGAAGTTCGGTTGTCGTAGGCAATGCGGATGAAGTCCACTCCAATTGCAATCCGACCATTGAAATTCATGCACCTGAAGGTTAATTCTTTCCCTTCTATGCATGCAGGGGAGTTAGTGTGCGTGCGTTTAAGTGGTATTAGGTTTCGTGCGAGCGAGGAGAAATGAGGAACTGGAGCTCCTCCGCCAGAGAGGACGGAGGAGATGGGTCGAGGGTGGTCAGAGGTGAGGAAGAGAGAAAGTGTGAGCAGAGGGACTGGTGTGAAAGAGGGATGTGCGAGAAAGCTCAGAGGGGGTTTAATGGAGATTGAAATCAAGGGAAAAAGCCTAATTAATTGGGTAAAAAACAAAGAAAATGCGAAGGAGGAAGAGGGAACTTACCTGATCGGAGATGGCGGTCGTAAGCTTGGGCTGGGGATCGATTCGAGCCCCGGGTCTTCGCTGGACCCCGACAGCTACTCGGGACAGCTCGAGCGGGCATGGAGCTACGCAGCACCGCCGTGATAGGTGGTGGGTCAACACTAGGGAGGCTAGGTCGTTATCGCTCAATCCTCCACCTCCCCCTGTCACAGGGAGATGGAGGAGGGATGGGCCTCCTCCCACGTAACGGTGGACGAGGGCTATCAGAGGAGGTGACAGAGTTTTTAAGGGGCGGAAGTTGGCAGCTCCAGAGATGGTGTACGTGGTTTGCATGGAGTGCGTGGGACAAAGGAGAGGGGATCGTCGGTGGTGGCGACACGCGCGAAGGTCGTGGTTGATCGGAGAACGTCATGGAGAGATTGGACTATGGAGATAATGGCCGAAGACCCGGGGAAAATGAGAAGGGTGAGGCGGTTGTGAGAGCGTGAGGACGTGGGAAAGAGGGCTGACCGGAGGTAGGGGACGACGAGTTGACCGTTGGATCTCAGGATCCAACGGCCGAGACGAAGGCACTGACAAGCGGCTTGTATTAGATCGCGGCTGCGGGATCGAACAACGAGCGGTGTACCACATGGCTAGCTACGGACACAACGTCAGCAGGCGGCGGGGATGAGATAAGGATTCTGATCGGACGGTAAAGGATCTACGTGTAGGGAACAGCTAAGATGGCGAAAATTGGGTGGTTTAGATGATGATATGTGGCGCGCTAAGGTGCAAGCGCTGGCATGCGGCTGTGATGAGAAGCTAGAGTTGATCGAACGGTTGAGGATGCAGCAGAAATGAACATCAGTGATGGATGGATGAAGGCTCGATCGTATGGCGCAAGAGGTGCCACGTGGTAGTTTGTGGTTAAGGCGCGAATGGGCGGACCAGATCAGAGATGGGAGTTGATCTGATGGCTAGGAAGAGAAGCGGTCGTGGAGATAGTTGAACAGTTGGATCAGAGGGAGATCCAACGGTCGGGGACGTGGGCGGATATGACAAAGGGAGACGAGCCACGTGGCTCACCCAGAACGGGCCACGTGGCCCCATCAGATTATTCTTAGAGGGAAATTGAGATATGAGGGTCAATTTGGCCGAATTTGAGAAAACTATAGATCTCGATGAGATCTACAAGTTTGATGTTGACCAAAAGTGGAGAGGTCATCTGAAGATACAAAATATTTTTGAGGGTATTTTTAGGGCTAAAAATACCACGAATATTTCTTTTGCCATTTTTTGTGATTTTTAATTTATTAGGGACTCTGATAATTACAGGACTTTATCTGGATTTTATTGACACAACTTTTAAGCAAGGCGGTTAATAATGGAAAATTAAGATGATGAGATTGGATTTCATCAGTAGTTTCATGCAAAGTCCCAAATCATATCCCAAATTCCAATCCCAACTCTCGTGGGATTCATCTCCTCTTGAGGAGGAATCCCTCACTAGGATTTTTCGTCCATCCATAAAGTGGCGGCGGTGGCATTTTGGATGTCCTAGGCAGTGGTGGCGTCGAGAATGAAGGGACTGGTGGCAGCCATGCCTGAAGTGCGTGCGGTGACGACCGTGGCTGGCATGCACGTGGAGGCGGTAGGCTAGATGGGAGGACCTAAGCGGCGATGACACTGAGAATAGGGGGTTTGGCGGCATCGGGTCGGGAGGTGGAGAGGAAGGGTGGTGGAGAGGGGCTGTAGGGGAGGTGGATGTCGGGGCTACGAGACTAGGGGGCAATGTTGTCAGTGAGGGGGTTGGGGAACTGATGTAGCGTGAATCAGATAAATAGGGCTTCATTTATTTATTTTTCATCATTAATTAGAATCTAATTATTAGTCGAGTCGTTGCGATTATTTAAATAAAAGAGATCACGTGTGACCTCAAATTAGTTAGTTGGTTTTAAATTTGAATTTTGAATTTCGAATTAGAGTCAAATTAGGATAAGGTAGATTTGAATTTTGATTCAAATCAATTAGTGTCAATTTGAATTTTATTTCTATCTTTGTAATTCCTCCCCTCCTATATAACGGGGATGGTAGTATATTGTAATGGAGGTCAGATTACAATTAAAATTGAGATTTTTATCTCTCTCTGTATTCCATCTCCCTCTCCCACGCGATCTCCGCGATTCTCATCTCCAAAATCCCCCGTTCTCCGACGAGTTTTCTCCTGTCAACCACTCCATTTTCTTCTCCACCAAAAATCCACAATCAAATTTATTTTTCTGTCGTTGCAAAAATCTTTTTGCATCAATTGGTATCAGAGCATGGCCTATACATCGTCCTCACAATCTGACGATCTGTTCAGACGTTCACGCCGATATTCAACGAATGATTATCATTCATCAGAAATCCACCCGCATCTAATCCGTCCATCCTTCGCCCATTCACAGCCATCAGATCTGACTCCAAGATCTAATCCTAACCACAAGTACCCGCCTAAATCTCAATCGCTCGATCTCCTTCGCATCCTATGCCTATCACGCATCCACGTAATCCTAAAACCCAGGCAGTTGGATTTTCCTCACTCTTCCATCTTATCCGCTCGTCAACGCTCTAACTTCCACCTCCAATCCCTTCATCCCGCCTCCACCTTGATTATCCATCCATCGTTCGCTCCCAGCCGACCGATCAGATCTCACGATCTGATCCCAATCACCCATTCACACCACCATTCTAGCCGTTGGATCGCAAGATCCAACGGTTACTGATCATTGTCTACCTCCGAGCCAGCCGTTATCCTCTCCACCGCGTCACCCCCTTCCAATTTTGGAAGGCACCTCAGGCCACCCCCTACTCATTGAAACGCTCCGCCACGTAGCCCATTCCTCCGCCTCCTTCGCGTAACCTCCAACTCTCCCCGCCATTACGCTCAGCCTTCACTACCTCCATTTAAACATCCCTCCCTCGCCACATAACCGCCTTATGTCCTCCACCTATTTAAGCCATCGCCCGCCTCCAAGCACCCTCGTCCACCAATTCTAGGCTTAGACCCAGCTTCGCTCGCCCCTCCGGTGACAGCGGAGGGGCAGTTCATCGAGGCGACGACGGTTTCTCGCCCGGTGTTGACCCACGGCCACCATGGCTGTGCTGCGGTTGGCTTCGCCACCGCCGAGCTCGCTGGACAGGCTGTCCAGCTAGGCGAAGACCCCGAGGCTCGTCTGAGCCTCAGCCCAAGCCGCTACGACCACCGGACTCCCCTCTCCGACGAGGTCCTCCCCCCCATCTTTTTCCTTGATTTTCTCCTTATTTTTCCGACTACATCACTCACCTTCACCCTTGCCTAACCCCTCCAGCACTTCCACCATACACCGATCATCTTCACCGACCCATCCCCTCTTCTCCAGAACCACCTCCGCTCCGACTTCCCTCTTCCCCTGCTCTGCCGGAGAAGAAGCCACCAGCCACCGCCTCCCGTCGCCCCCACGACCCTCACTCACCTCACTCCACTCACATTCAATGCACGCTTCAGCTAGCTAACATTTGCAGGTGTACAGAGCTTCAATGGCCGGAGATTGCGTCAGAGCTCCTTCGAGCTTTTCCCCTCCGGCGAGGCTCCACCGAACTCGAGCCCTGATCAGCAACGGAGCCTCGCTGCACCGCCAGCTTCTTCGCGAGGTCCCTAGCTCGCTTCTCCGACCTTCAGAAGGCCTCAAGGAGCATGGAGGAGCCAAAGGCAGGTCACCGAAGCCCTGCCTTCTCCGGTGACCTGCGGAGGAGCACGAAGAGCAGGTACCATCCGATCATCTGGATCGAACGGTTGTAATGATGACACGTGGACGCCCAAGCCTACATCCAGACCAACAACCTCTACGATCCGAGCCAAGACCCAAGCCTTGTCCCAAGCCTCGCAATGCTGCCACGTGTCCCGAGCCTCAGCCGCCTCCCGAACCTCGGCTCCTCACGTGCACAACACGTGAGGGTATGGGAAAATTACGTGAAAGACCCTGGTGATTTTGGTATTTGCAGAATGGTCCCCAGGCACGTGCCTGATGTGCGTGCCTGGGTATTTTCCAGGGAGGCCCTCCAACTTTTCAGAAATTGCAAAAATGCCCAAGCGTAGTGGAAAAATTATAAACGGGCCCAAGCAATTTTTGGTATTTACGCTTAGGTCCCTCCAGGGACCTATATAATATTTATCCTTTTATTTCTTGCATTTTTATTACAATTATGCCCCTGCATTGTTTTTAGCATCACTTGAGCATCGTAGGTCCAAATTGCATGATTTTAATGTCGTTTTGATCCTTGTTTCGTCCTCTACATCATAGCATGTTTAATTTTCTCATCTTCCACTATTTTAAATGAAGTGAATTTTTGTGATAGATGTTGATTCTGCTCTCCTTGATCTTGCTCTAATTTGACGAGTGCTCTTCATGTTGTGATTAAATCGACCCTGATTTCTTTTTCTATTAGTATGCTCATACTTTTAGGGCATCTTTGTAACCTTTTATTTATCATACGTGTAACCTTGCATAATTACTCATTCATCACATTAAATTGCATAAAAATCAATTAAAAATTGCATACATCATGGCATTGCTTTGTAATTAGCATAGTGCATCTTGCATACCAGAAATTAAGAATTTATTCAGACAAGTGCTTAATGAATCAAAATTCGATAAATAGATTAAGTAGTTATGTCCTTGCGTTCGACCTTGGTAGACTTGCCAAGTATAAATACTCCACAACATTCAAACGATTGTGCTTTTTGCTGAACCTAATTTGCCTCCTATACTATGACAATTTCACATTATTAAAGAGGCGAATTCCGCGGTCTACAAATGGCACCGTTGCCGGGGACATGGCTTAACTTAATTATTGAAATTTGATTTTCTTTGTTGAATAATTTCAAAATTTTTAGGTCCTCATTTCATGCATCATTTTTTGCATCATATCTGCTGATTTAATTTCTTTGTGTGTTCTAACTTGTCTCTTTTGTGGCAGGGCCCATGAAAATCGAGGACGCTTGATCTTCATGGAGGCGTGAATTCGAGAGCTTCCGCTGAAGAGGTTGCAAAAGAATCTGTGAAGAATTTCTAGGAGTTTTTATCAGTTAGCCTGCACTTGCATGTTGTTCCAAAAAAAGAGGTAGATCACTGATGATCTACCCCCCACACAAACACATTTGCACATACACACTCACCCCCATCTCCCTTCTGTATGTATTTTTCACAATCTCTCTCTCTCTCTCTGTATATTGAACGAACCCCCTTCCACCCTTGTATCATAGTACAACCCCCCCTAATTCAGACCTTACTTAGGCTATTTGTAGCCTAAGTATAGGGGGGACCTTCCTGCTCATCCCTCCCTCGTATTGTCTTCTTGTACTTAGGTCATTTTTGGCCTAAGTATAGGGGGATCCTCCTCCTCAGTTCCGCTATATCATCCTATATTTGATCGAGCCTTGGCTTCATGGCACTTGTGCTATGAGGACATAGCAAAATTTAATTATAGGGGGGTATACCATATAAAACTGTATATTTACTTTAGTCATAGCTCGTATTTTTTTTTAAATTTTTGAAATTTTTGTTTTCGGGCTTGGCTTTGGTAAACATGTGAACTGAGTTTTGTAAAAACTTGTAAAATTGTTTTCTTAAAATTGAGGGATTAATCTGTGTAAATAACCCTTTAAAAGAAGAAGAAGAAGAAGAAAAGTTTAAAACCTCTTCTTGGAATTAGACTCTGACTACTAGGCTTAGTAGACACTTTCAGTGAGGGAACTTTGGTCTCCCTTAGTAGAGTGGGTGGTTTAGAGGACACCCTGCATATGGCCCCATCCTCAAGTAACACGGGTCCATTTACCAGCCCGTACATACACCCATACCGGCTGAGAGTGGATACTTTTATTCCTTTTAGCTTGGGCCAGTCATTGTCTCTCCGAAGAATTAAAAAATGAAAATTAAAACCCATAAAAATCTGAAAAAGTCAAAAATCACACAAAAATCACTAACCAAGGAGTTGGTGTATTCCTGACACATTCACACTCACTCAAGGCTTGAGGATTTTGAGGACACTGGATTTATAAGATCTTGAGAGTTTGAGTTAACATGCCTTAGTCATTAGGGTTTTAAGCTTAATTATCCATACTTCCCTAGTTTGAAAGATTTGAGCGCTATATTGCACTCTTCATCTCTACCTTCAAAAAGAATTTGATCAGCACAGTCACTTCTACAACTGCATGATTGATGAGATGAGTTGAGATATCATTTGAGGAACTGGGACTAGAGAGTTGAGTTTAGACCTGATCTAATGATATTCGAGGTTTGGATAAAGTTAATGAAGGCTTAAGAAAACCTGAGTGTAGGCAAAACCCTAGCCAGTATGTGAACAAGATTCATATGCTATCTCTTTGATATTTACCTATGTGCCAGGGTGTGATGAAACTTAATGGAAATTGTTGATCAGTGTGCGCTAACTTTTGGTAAAAGCAGTGGAGTTAGCCAACAAAAGAAAAGAAATATCAAAGAAAAATCTCTAAATACCAAAGTCAAATTACAAATGAGCTTCTACCAATAGCAAGCGCTCCCAAATATTTTCAAAGTGTCCACTTGGACCAAGGAGTCGGGCTGACACCACAAAAAGGGCTCCGCATCGTAAGCGATACAAGTCTGGGTGTCGAAGGTATCTTAAATACTCAGAAAATACACACCCCGGTGTACTCCCAGAAAAACAAGTGCAGCCGACTCCAACTCTCTTGACGGACACATTGATCAACAATCTAAAAATTTACATGTGTTGACTAAAAAGGCACTCGAGATGCCCCATGTTCCAATGTGAGGGAGAGAAAAATAGACACAATCCCATGCCCTCCATTATCTGGCCGTCCATCTACACTTTCAAGTCTGACAAACTAATGAGATGGTTGACTGAAGCAAGAATAGACTTATTCCCTAGTATTGAGGATGAGGTCTAGAGGAGAGTCTTTGGGACTGGAACTTTGAGTGATGCCTCAACTCGACTCTCATGAAATACAGTACACTTAAGTTCATATCCTTATATTATATGTATAAAAAGAAAGTCCGATAATTAGAGAAGTTGGATTCCTTCTTACTAAGGCTTGGATAAACCCAGAATTTTAGGATCTCTTAAATTAAGGGTCTTCGAAAGATTGAGCCTTGAAATCTTCACTTGCACTGCCAGGAATTAATCCGACTCCTTCATTCTTTAGATGCTCGAGGACGAGCATGGTTTAAGTATAGGAGTATGATGAATCTCGTATTCATCATGCTAAAAGTCACTTATTAAACCCCTGGCTTAATCAATCCAAAAAAATCTCCTTTAATTCTTTATTTTTATCTTGTATCATATTGTGTACAATTAACCCTTAATTATTTGTATTTAATTTCCTTTATTTTTCTTGTAATTATTTTATCATCAAAAACCCTAAAAATAAGATAGATTAATTTTCCATAATTCACTAACCTTTAAAAAGACTAAAAAAATACAAAAACAAATCAAAAGTTAAATTCGGTGTTTTTACCCCCCTTAAAAATACCCCAAAAATACTTTTTGTACAAATAACCTCTTTTGACTTTTTGTCCAACATGAAAGTTGTAGATCTCATCGAGACAAGCAACTTTTATGTTTTGACTTTCTTCTAATTTTGCCTCTAACTATTTCTTTCTTATTTTTCTTTGTATTTATTTCTCTGAATTTTCTGATTGGGCCATGTAGCGCCCTCTGGACCGCCCACGTGGCCCGCCTCCCCTTCTGCCACCCAGTGCTCGTCCTGACCGGCTGATCTCCTTCAATCGGCCCTCATCTCATCCGTCCATCCTTCGCCCATTCACAGCCATCAGATCTGACTCCCAGATCTAATCCTAACCACACGTACCCGCCTAAATCTCAACCGCTCGATCCCCTCTGCATCCTACGCCTATCACGCATGCACGTCATCCTAAAACTCAGGCCATTGGATTTTCCTCACTCTTCCATCTTAACCGCTCGTCAGCGCTCTAACTTCCATCATCCGATCCCTTCATCTCACCTCCATCTCGACCATCCATCCATCGTTCGCTCCCAGCCGACCGATCAGATCTCACGATCTGATCCCAATCACCCATCCGCACCACCATTCTAGCCGTTGGATCGCAAGATCCAACAGTTACTGATCATCGTCTACCTCCGAGCCAGCCGTTATCCTCTCCACCGCGTCACCCCCTTCCAATTTTGGAAGGCACCTCAGGCCACCCCCTACTCATCGAAACTCTCTGCCACGTAGCCCATTCCTCCGCCTCCTTCGCATAACCTCCAACTCTCCCCGCCATTACGCTCAGCCTTCACTACCTCCATTCAAACTTCCCTCCCTCGCCACATAACCGCCAGATGTCCTCCACCTATTTAAGCCATCGCCCGCCTCCAAGCACCCTCGTCCACCAATTCTAGGCTTAGATCCAGCTTCCCTCGCCCCTCCGGTGACAACAGAGGGGCGGTTCGTCGAGGCGATGATGTCTCTCACCCGGTGTTGACCCACATCCACCATGGCCATGCTGCGGTTGGTTTCGCCACCGCCGAGCGCGCTGGACAGGCTGCCCAGCTGGGCGAAGACCCCGAGGCTCGTCTGAGCCTCAACCCAAGCCGCTACGACCCCTTTTCCTTGATTTTCTCCTTATTTTTCCAACTATATCGCTCATCTTCACCCTCGCCTAACACCTCCAGCACTTCCACCATACACCAATCATCTTCACCGACCCATCCCCTCTTCTCTAGAACCACCTCCGCTCCGACTCCCCTCTTCCCCTACTCCGCTGGAAAAGAAGCCACCGGCCACCGCCTCTCGTCGCCCCCACGACCCACACTCACCTCACTCCACTTACATTCACCGCACGCTTTGTCTAGCTAACATTTGCAGGTGTATAAGGCTTCAATGGCCGAAGATTGCGTCGGAGCTCCTTCGAGCTTTTTCCCTCCGACGAGGCTCCACCGAACTCGAGCCCTGATCAGCACCGGAGCCTCGCTACACCGCCAGCTTCTTCGCGAGGTCCCTAGCTCGCTTCTCCGACCTTCAGAAGTCCTCGCAGAGCGTGGAGGAGCCAAAGGCAGGTCGCTGGAGCTCCGCCTTCTCCGGTGACCTACGGAGGAGCACGAAGAGCAGGTACCGCCCGATCATCTGGATCGGACGGTTGTAATGATGACACGTGGACGCCCAAGCCTACATCCAGACCAACATCCTCGACGATCCGAGCCAAGACCCAAGCCTTGTCCCGAGCCTCGCAATACTGCCACTTATCCCGAGCCTCAGCCGCCTCCCGAACCTCGGCTCCTCACGTGCACAGCACGTGAGGGTCTGGGAAAATTACATTAAAGACCCTAGTGATTTTGGTATTTGCAGAATGGTCCCCAGGAACGTGCCTCACGTGCGTGTCTGGGTATTTTATAGAGAGGCCCTCCAACTCTCTAGAAATTGCAAAAATGCCCCCGCGTAGTGGAAAAATTATTAAGGGGCCCAGGCGGTTTTTGGTATTTGTATTTAGGTCCCTCCAGGGACCTAAATGTAATATTTATCCTTTTTATTTCTTGCATTTTTATTACAATTATGCCCTGCATTATTTTTAGCATAACTTGAGCATCGTAGGTCCAAATTGCATGATTTAATTGTCGTTTTGATCCTTGTTTCGTCCTCTACATTATAGTATTTTAATTTCTCATCTTCCACTGTTTTAAATGAAGTGAATTTTTTGTGATAGATGTCGATTCTGCTCTCCTTGATCTTGCTCTGATTTGATGTTTGCTCTTCATGTTGTGATTAAATCGATCCTAATTTCTTTTTCTATTAGGATGCTCATACTTTTAGGGTTCTTTGTAACCTTTTATTTAGCATATGTGTAACCTTGCATAATTACTCATTCATCACTTTAAATTGCATAAAAATCAACTAAAAATTGCATACATCATGGCATTGCTTTGCAATTAGCATAGTGCATCTTGCAGACCTGAAATTAAGAATTTATTCACACAAGTGCTTCACGAATCAAAATTCGATAAATAGATTAAGTAGCTGTGTCCTTGCGTTCGACCTTGGTAGACTTGCCAAGTATAAATACTCCACAACATTCACAGATTGTGGTTTTTGCTGAACCGAATTTGCCTCATATACTGCGACAATCTGTGAATGTTGTGGAGTATTTATACTACCGTAGTATAGGAGGCAAATTCGATTCAGCAAAAACCACAATATGTGAATGTTGTGGAGTATTTATACTTGGCAAGTCTACCAAGGTCGAATGCAAGGACACAACTATTTACTCTATTTATCGAATTTTGATTCATAAAGCACTAGTGTGAATAAATTCTTAATTTCAGGTCTGCAAGATGCACTATGCTAATTGCAAAGCAATGACATGATGTATGCAATTTTTAGTTGATTTTTTTGCAATTTAAAGTGATGAATGAGTAATTATGCAAGGTTATACATATGCTAAATAAAAGGTTACAAAGATACCCTAAAAGTATGAGCATCCTAATAGAAAAAGAAATCAAGGTCGATTTAATCACAACATGAAGAGCAGTCATCAAATCAGAGCAAGATCAAGGAAAGCGGAATCAACATCTATCACAAAAAATTCACTTCATTTAAAACAGTGGAAGATGAGAAAATTAAACATGCTATGATGTAGAGGATGAAACAAGGATCAAAACAACACTAAAATCATGCAATTTGGACCTATGATGCTCAAGTTATGCTAAAAACAATGCAGGGGCATGATTGTAATAAAAATGCAAGAAATAAAAAGGATACATATTACATTTAGGTCCCTGGAGGGACCTAAATACAAATACCAAAAACCACCTGGGCCCCTTTATAATTTTTCCATTATGCGAGGCCATTTTTGCAATTTCTAGAAAGTTAGAGGGCCTCCCTGTGAAATACCCATGCACACACGTGAGGCACGTGCCTGGGGACCATTCTGTAAATACCAAAATCACCAGGGTCTTTCATGTAATTTTCCCAGACCCTCACGTGCTGTGCACGTGAGGAACCGAGGTTCGGGAGGCGGTTGAGGCTCGGGACACGTGGCAGCATTGCGAGGCTCGAGACGAGGCTTGGGTCTTGGCTCGGATCATCGAGGTTGTTGGTCTGGATATAGGCTTGGGCATCCAAGTGTTATCATTACAACCGTTCGATCCAGATGATCGGATGGTACCAGCTCTTCGTGCTCCTTCGTAGGTCACCGGAGAAGGCGGGACTCCGACGACCTACCTTTGGCTCCTCCATGCTCCGCGAGGCCTTCTGAAGGTCGGAGAAGCGAGCTAGGGACCTCACAAAGAAGCTGGCAGTGCAGCGAGGCTCCGGTGCTGATCAGGGCTCGAGTTCGGTGGAGCTTCACCGGAGGGGAAAATCTCAAAGGAGCTCTGACGCAATCTCCGGCCATTGAAGCCTTGTACACCTACAAATGTTAGCTAGCCAAAGCGTGCGGTGAATGTGAGTGGAGTGAGGTGAGTGAGGGCCATAGGGGCGATGGGAGGTGGTGGCCGGTGGCTTCTTCTCCGGCGGAGCAGGTGAAGAGGGGAATTGGAGCGGAGGGGGTTCTAGAGAAGAGGGGATGGGTCGGCGAAGATGATTGGTGTATGGTGGAAGTGCTGGAGGGGTTAGGTGAGGGTGAAGGTGAGCGATGTAGTCGGAAAAATAAGCAGAAAATCAAGGAAAAAAAAGGGAAGGGAGGACCTCGTCGGAGAGGGGAGTCCGGTGGTCGTAGCAGCTTGGGTTGAGGCTCAGACGAGCCTCGGGGTCTTCACCCAGCTAGGTTGCTTGTCCAACGAGCTCGACAGCGGCAAAGCCAACCGCATCACGACCATGGTGGCTGTGGGTCAACACCGGGCGAGAGACCGTCGTCGCCTCGACGAACCGCCCCTCCGCCATCACCGAAGGGGCAAGGGAAGCTTGGTCTAAGCCTAGAATTGGTGGACGAGGGTGCTTGGAGGCGGGCGATGGCTTAAATAGATGGAGGATGTCCGGCGGTTACATGGCGAGGGAGGGATGTTTGAATGGAGGTAGTGAAGGCTGAGCGTAATGGTGGGGAGAGTTGGAGGTTACGCGAAGGAGGCGGAGGATTGGGCTACGTGGCAGAGCGTTTCGATGAGTAGGGGGTGGCCTGAGGTGCCTTCCAAAATTGGAAGGGGGTGACACAGTGGAGAGGATAACGACTGACTCGGAGGTAGACGATGATCAGTAACTGTTGGATCTTGCGATCCAAGGGCTAGAATGGTGGTGCAGATGGGTGATTGGGATCAAATCATGAGATCTGATCGGTCGGCTAGGAGGGAATGATGGATGATGGCCGAGATGGAGGCGGGATGAAGGGATCGGACGGTGGAAGTTAGAGCGCTGACGAGCGGTTAAGATGGAAGAGTGAGTAAAATCTAATGGCATGGGTTTTAGGATGATCTGGATGCGTGATAGGCGTAGGATGCGGAGGGGATCGAGCGGTTGAGATTTAGGCGGGTACATGTGGTTAGGATTAGATCTGGGGGTCAGATCTGATGGCTGTGAATGGGCGAAGGATGGATGGACGAGATGAGGGCGGATTGAAGGAGATCATACGGTCAGGACGAGCGCCGGGTGACAGAAGGGGAGGCGGGCCACGTGGACGATCTAGAGGGCGCCACGTGGCCCAATCAGAAAATTCAAAGAAATAAGTACAAAGAAAAATAAGAAAGAAATAGTTAGAGGTAAAAATAGGAGAAAGTCAAAACATAAAAGTTGCTCGCCTCGACGGGATCTATAACTTTCATGTTGGATAAAAAGCCAAAAGAGGTCATTTGTACAAAAAGAATTTTTGGGAGTATTTTTAAGGGGATAAAAACACCGAATTTTAACTTTTGATTTGTTTTTGTATTTTTTAGTCTTTTTAAAGGCTAGTGAATTATGGACAATTAATCTATCTAATTTTTAGGGGTTTTTTATGATAAAATAATTACAAGAAAAATAAAGGAAATTAAATACAAATAGTTAAGGGTTAATTATACACAATATGATACAAGATAAAAATAAAGAATTAAAGGAGATTTTTATTGGTTTGATTAAGCCGGGGGTTTAATAAGTGACTTTTAGCATGATGAATACGGGATTGATCAGTGCTCCAAAACGAGCACCAGCAGGCGTTGCACTCCTTGCTCCTGCAAAAGATGAGTGAAAGAGTCGAGGGAAAAATGCCTCAACCCCGCAGTGGGGTAATGGAAGTGGAAAGCGACAGAATGGAAGCTTGCCGGAGCGCAGCTCCGGCGAGGTGGTCGCGAGGTAAACGAATCGGTGAAACACAAAAGGGAGGATGGGTTTTTGATCCTACGACTACGGCAAATAAAGAAACACAGTAAAAACAAAGAAAAAGGGGACTCGAAGGTGGGAATCACCTGAGATAGACCTCGAAGGCGAAGCTCGCAAGAGGTGGGTGGAACGACTCCAAAACCTCCTCCTCGTTCAACCTGAAGGCCAGAAGAAGGAGCTGTCACCTCCTTCTTGCTTTTGAGCGCAATAGGAGGAGAAGAAATCGGTCAAAGAGTGTTCAAATTTTCAAGGGAAGAAGGAGGTGGCATTTTAATGGGTTGACGAGCAGGTGGAAAGAACGAGGTGTAACAGGCGTTTCAGCGATTCAATCCCCAAGAAGAATGTAGGGCATGTATCATGGTTCTATGGGAAGAAACAATGCAGAAGGAAGCATCACAAAAGGATGAGAGATTTGACCTCAAAAAAATCTCAAAATCGGGGGAAAACCAAGATTCTGACAAAAATAGGTACCGGGGTTAGACCGTTGACCTGCGGTCAACAGTCCGACCACTTGGTTGATCCCCTTGGACCAACCAGGAAAATCCTCCTGAAAAAGATTTTGAAAATTATTTAAAAATAATAAAAGATTTAATTAATTTTAGATTATAAATAAAAGTATTTATTCTTTTATAAATTATTTTATTATGATATTTATTTATTTTTAGAGGTATAAATTTACAAGTTACCTTTTATGGCATATATAGGTATATTTATCTATATATTTTAATATTTTATTTTAATTTGTATTTTTATTTTTATTAATTTTGTTTATATATCTATAAATTATTTTTATGAACTTAAATATATTTTTATTTTGTTTTTCTGATGTATTTTATACAATTACATAATTAGAACTATTATTTGTATAGGTATAGATATAAGTATTTCATCTATGTATTGTATACAAGTATTTTATTTTTGTATTTTCTTTGTATTTTTATTCCTGTTTTAATATACACATATATGATAATAATATTTACAAAATTAAAAAAATATAAAATTATAAAAATAATGAATAATAAATAAAATGAATATTTTAATCTATACAAGTATACAATAGGGTCCAAAACCTAACTTTCAATTCGTAACTTAGAAAAATATGAAACCACCTTCATTAAATAGCTTATTGAAAATTATATACAATTAAAGGTGATTTTGATAGATTTCGAGTTTTTATTTGAGAGATACAGGTTTAGGAAGTTGGGATTCTGGAATCTTATTAAGATCATAACTTTTTATCTATATATTATTTTTGTATGAAAACAATTATTTATTTTCTATATTTAATTATCTACAACTTTCATGTACAAAGTTTCTTTATTTAAAGTATAAAAACTGAAACAAAAACATGTCCCAAAAATAAGGAATAAATGAATAAAATAAAAGGGGTTTTTATTGGTTTTTGGCCCTTATCTCTCCCTACTTTATTCCTTGTTGACCTAGTCATCGAGATGCCTAGGTCTCGGAGTTTAGGGTCATAAAATATTTTCAATATTTTATTCTTTTTCTTTTCTTTATTCTATAATTTTGGCATTAAAAACAATGTTTTGTACACTATTTACACAAATATGCATGAATGCTAAAATGCATGAATTAACAATATTTACACGTATTTACTAGGGTTTTTAAGGCCAAAATGATAGAATAAAGATGATGAAATGTAGATTCATCATGGGGATATCTACCTTGCTTTCTGATACGATGGCTAGAGAAGACTAGGGTTATAGACTATACAAGCTTTTTTTGTCTACACTAACATAGAGCAATTTGGTTGTATATGTAGACTCAAGCAACCAATCCCATCAAGAGAGAGGAGTCGACGGCGGCGCCCCTAGAGTAGCGGTCGACGACGCCGCCTCTAGAGAGAGGGGTCGGCGACGATAACCATAGAGAGAGGGATCACTGGAGATACCACTTGGAGAGAGGAGGTATGGTGACACCCTCGTATAGCGACCAGGGTCAAACTCAAGAAGCACGAGAAAACCTTCGAAGTGGTCAAAATCAGATAGTAAAATGCATATTTCTATTAGTTTTTAATTTTGCAAATTTTTATGATTTTTAATTAATAAACAAAATAGGAAAAATAAGGAAATAAAGCAAACAACAAGCTTATTGAATTTTTATTTATGGCCATAAATGTTCAAAAATTAAGGCTAAAAATACTTTTATATTTTTTAAATATTAAAGTTTTTTGGTGATGTTTTGAGATTTTTATGATATTTTTGTGATTTTAGAAAAATCAAACAAGGGATAAAAAGGAAAAAAATACAACCTGGACAAAATGGCAAACTAAAAATGCTTAGAGTGCCCCAATTCATGGTTATAATTTTTACAAAAAAACTAGATAAAAAGAGCTACAAAAGAAACTGAAATTGTATTTTTCTGTTTTTTAGAAATTTTTATGATTTTTAGAAATTTTTACGAGTTTTGAATTTTTAGGGTTTTTATGATGATTTTCAAAGCACGCAAAACAAACATCACTATTTTTTTTGAATTTTTAAAATAATTTTTATAATTTTTATGAATTTTATAAAATAGACAGTAAGCTTTTTATGGGTTTTTATTTTTAAAAATAAAATACTCAACAATATTAATCCCAAAAATCATAATAAATATTACATGTTAGCATGAGCTAACAATAATATTTATATATTTTTTGGAATTAATTTTAATTATTTAATGAGAAATAAAACACATAGGTTACAGGGACCTCGTTGTAATTAAAATAAAGTTCCATGCCAAATAATAACTCAGGTGAAAAGCCTAGGACCAAAAATGCAAAATGTCTTAGGGATTCATGCACATGCACAATAGACCACGTATAGGGGCATAAATGCAAATATAAGAAAGTCTTCACTCAAATCTTAACACAGGTAAAATCCAGAGAATAACATGCAAATACACCTGACAATCACGTGAGACAACACGTGAATTCACACAGAGAGGACTAAAGTGCAAATACTAAAAGTAACAAGGGTCCATATGCAAAATAACCAAGTATTTTAAACCACGACAAATATTTACAGGCCTAAGAACAATTCACCCCTTATTAAGCGCGATCCAGCGACCGATGACGCTCCACTTATGATCGGATGGTCAGGATGCAAAGATACCTCTTCGGAGATGGATGGTTGAGATGAGATCCTTAGATGGATCTGACGATCAGGAGCCTCTCGATGGTGAACGACTGTGATTAGAACTGGAGAGGACCCTGATTGAACGGCTGGGATGCTATCCAGACGAACATGGAAGAACTCGCCAGAGGCGAGTTTCAATCGATCATTGTGTGCTGGTCCGACGTCCTCGTGAGCTGCTGAGATGAAGGACTCGTCGACGATGATGCTCCACAGCTGATGGATAGCTCAGAAGGGCCCATGACCAAGAGAGGGGTCTTGGGGAATCCTGGTGGACCTGGTGCTTCCAGGAAGTGTCCAAGACCTCCAGTCTAGGTCTTTCAGCGCGCGAACCCTGTAGGAGAAGATGTGTGCTCAGAGAGGGGTGCTTCGGCGAGAGTTAGAATGCTAAAAGCATCAGCCAAGGGTGAAGGGTGAATGGGCAGGTCTCTGGGGACGTGAAGGATTTAACCTGATTGGAGGTTCCCTCCTGATGGCTGGAGCCACGTGAGGGGATGCGAAGCAAACGTAGAAGTGGGAGGAGGTCCGAGTGGAGTGTGCGAAGGTCGGAGCGCAGCGGAGATGTGTAATGGGTACGATGGATAGAGATACTCTGTTCGGCGGAGTAAATGGTCGATTAAAGCGGAATGGAAGATCGAATGGGTACTTGGATGGTCAGAGTAATGCCTGGGGACACAGATTGAGGTCCAACGGTGTCTTGGCCTCGATGACCGACTCAACCAGAGGCTTGAATTCTCGTGACGAAGCTGAGGATGAACCTCGCCGGACCTCGGGATTCACGCTCCAAAAAGCTTCGCTCGCCCTCCCTCTCACTCGCTGTCACTCTGGAATAGGTGGACAGGTTTGCAGGAGGTGGTGGCAGAGCCAAAGATAAAGGAAAAGGATGACGGGGGTGAAACTATATAGTGTTCTAGGTCCGACAAAGAGGGAGGTGCAGCCCGCGATCTGAGGCTTGGATTAGGGATCCGGACTCTCGATCAGGGGCAAAGTTCGGGTGAAATGGCAATCGGATCGGGTCTGAAAAATCTGGAGAAAAGCGAATGAAACCCGATTTTGGCGAAAAGGGAGACTGGGGATACCAGTTGACCTCGGTCAACAAACCGAGGTGGCCCAATTAGAAGCCGTCGAGAATAAAGACAAAATAAACTACATGACAAAACTGCTAGAAAAATAAAGAAAATTAAATTAAAATAATAAATGAATTCAAATTAAAAAATGAATAAAATGAAAAATGTTTACTAATTTTCAAGGAATTTTTCTATGATGTTTAATTATTTTTATGCAAAAATAGTATATATACAATATATGGTATTATATATTTTTATCAAAATTTTTTTCTCAAAAAATATATGATATTATATACATGTATAATATACCTATGTGTCATGTACAAGTATTTTTATTCTATTATTTTTAAAATAATACCCCAATTTTGTATTTTATTTATCTTCAACATATTTTTAGGGATACAAAATAATTTTTTTATATTTATACAAATTATCTACAAGTATATAATAAATAATGAATGTGATGTATATACACGTGTTTTGTACAATGCAAGGGGGATTTTATTTTTATTTTATTTTTCTGATTTTTATTTTGTTTTTATTTTATTTATAGAATATATACAAGGAGTAAAAATAATAATTTAGTTTTATTTTGTCAAAAATAATTATTTATATACATAGGTAATATGTACACCACAAGGTAGACTCTATCTCTCTCTACTTCTTTTATTTTGTGATCAGGTCAAGGCTAGACCTTCTCTTGGGGTTCGGGTTACTCTGTATTTATTCTAAATACCTCCTTCTTTTTTCTTTTCCTTTATTCTATTATTTTTGCACAAAACATGCTAATTATGCACTATTAACAAATGCATGCTAAATGCTATGTTATTGTATTTACAGGTATTTACATGTTGTTTTGCCAAGATAAATAGCTAAAATAAAAGAATAAAGAGTGAGAATCAGGGATTCATCACCCCCTATACTTTACATTTGCTAGTCCCTTAGCAAACACTTATTTGAAAAAGAAGTGAAAAGAGAAGAAAAGAAAAAGAAGGAAAATCAAGGTTGATTATTAAACTTATCTTGATTGAATTGAAGTATGGAGCTCAGTCAGACCTTTGGATTATTAGTTTGTCGGAACCTTATTGGGATATAGGTTTGAGACTCAACAGCCTCTAAGTTCCACCATTCTATGGTCAAGACTCCTCAATAATCCAGATCAGAACAAGTCTACATATGCAAACAATGACTGTGCATCTTTCCTTGTACGGTGTAAGTGATATGTAGCTCACCACCTCAGAAATGACAAAGAAAAAACCTACCTCAACAAGGTAACTCTAATTCCTCAGTCTAGCAGCTATTTCCTCGAGGAGCAGGGTATTCCCTTCTAAGTTCAAGTGCAACCGACTCAAGAAGAGGGGGAAAGAAGAGAATGGATCGTGGCCAGTATAGCCATGTATCCTTGGGAGCCTAACCAGTGTAGCTAAGGCTCCGGTTGCAAGCTTCATGAGATGAGAAGGTGGGATACATAAGCTTTGCTTTATTTGGCTATATATACTCCAGTAGGCATTTTATTTTCAATTAGGCCAGTCCACTTTTTTGGAGTTTTTCTTGATTTTGCATTTTTTTGATGTGCATATGTACAACATATATACATGGTGCAGCATATACATAAGGACTTTTTCTTCTTGAGCCAGTAGATTATCTCTCTTTTGAAGCATTATTGCAACCCACAACTCCTGTCTTTAGACCTCAACACAGCTGGACCAAGTTGAGGTGCACATCCCTCCCTAAAGAAAGACGAGAGGTTCCGCCTAGAAGTACTACCCTCGTATGCTACACCAAGACAAAGGAAACTACCTCCTCACCACCTCATTCGTGGAGAGCTATGTGTAAGGTGTTGGTCCAAGTAAAGCCATTGTCTGTGAGAGTCATGCGTGCATTGTTAAGTGTTCTACTTAGTCTCATCAAGATGACATGTGAACATAGCCTAGTGGACTCAAAGAATTAAGTCACTAATGGACCTGAAAAGTATTAACCCCAAATTCTATAAGGTTCCTATGAGAGTTAGGTGGATTAAGGTCTTAACCAAGCTTCATTTTCCATTTAATTCCATATTAGTTTAAATGTCAACTACGAATAAGAAGAGTATGCAAATATATACAAAACTCTTTTTGATGTAATTTTCAAAACATGCAAAATTTTTGAAAATGTTTGAATTCAAGGAAGGAGAAGAAGTTTTGCAAACTATTTACAAACATTTACAAAAGGATTTTTGCAAATTTTTTATTTTTCAAGCATTTTCAAAAATTTTGTACTATATACACAATTTTGATACGAAAATATTTACAAACTTTTCATAGTCAAAACATTTTTACAAATATTTGTACAAAAATAATTTTTACAAATAGCTATTTATAGACATGTATGTGCAAGGAAAATTTTAAATTTTTTGTTAAATTCAGGTTACGATTTTTAGCCATTTTATTTATTAACACACTCACACAAAGTACGAGTTATGGCTAAAGTATATATACAATATATATGGCACCCCCTATACTTAGCTCGAACGATGTCCACAGAGTGACCAAAGAGCGATGAAGAAGACACAACTCATGCTTAGTACAAGGAAGTGAAAAGAAAGGCTATACATCAACGATGAATAAAAGAATATAATGAATAGAAGTCAGTGACTCCCCCTATAATTAGGATCAAGTAATCCGAAGTATAGAAGTCTGTACACAAGGGGAAAACTGAGGGTTAGGATGTACAGGATCTACCTCCCCTATACTTAGGGTAAAATATCCCTAAGTATAGGCAACAAAATAGAGGTAGAAAGGATCAAAAGAATAATAAAAAATATGACATCCCTCCTATACTTAAGGTAAAGTGCACCCCTAGTATAGCATAATCACGGGATGAAGATGATGTGTTAGACCAAAGAATGAATGATATGGACACTAGATCTATACATCGGCGGGAGAAGGTGATAATCAGGCATGAGATGCAAATGATGTGAGTCAAAGACCACATCTCATGCAAAATGAATAGGGGCAACACCAACGATCAGTGGATCGTGATCTAGATATGGCTTCAGGCGTTGACCGTTAACTCGAAAAGTGGACTCATATGACATCTCAGATATATCAATGCTGCCATTAACATGCACCTTTCTGACCATGTATGGTCCCTTCCACTTTCTTTATAACTTCCTTGGAAATAGTCTCAACCTGGCATCGAATAACCATACTCTATGGTTCAACTCAAACTGCTTATTGTTGATATGAGAATCATGCCATATCTTCACTTGCTCCTTATACTGTAGGCTACTCGAAAAGGTTGTATCTCTAAGCTCCTCCAAGGCTACCAATTCTGCCGTCCTCTGATCTCCTATACTCTCTTGATCCAATAATATCTCAGTGACATCCCATAGTGACTTGTGATTTATCTCCACAGGTAAATGACATGGCTTTCCATAAACAAGATGAAAGGGAGACGTGCCCAAATGGGTCTTGAAGGAAGTTTGATATGCCCACAATACTGAGTCCAAAAGATGTGACCAATCCTTTCGGTCTGGACAGACGACCTTCTGCAGTATCGTCTTGATCTCCCTAATTCGATACTTCAGCAAGACCATTGGTGTGAGGGTGATATGGAGTGGCAACTCGATGGTCTACGCTGAACTCATTAGCAAGGGCCTTTACCTTGTCGTTGTTGAAATTAGGCCCCAGTTAGATATCAGAACTTTAGGCACCTCGAACCGTGAAATGATATTTTTCCTCAAAAATCGACAAACAATCTTAGCATTTGCGGTTCGGGCAGGAATGGCCTCAATCCAACGACTCACATAGTCAACAGCCAACAGAATCTACTCAGATCCCTGACTCTTAGGGAATGGACCCATGGAATCAATGTCACATGCATCAAAAACCTCACAGAAGTGAATGGACTGCATCGGCATCATATCACGCTATCCACAAGTTCCCATCTTCTGATAGTCAGTACACCTTTTCACGATTTCATCAGAATCTTTGAAGAGGGTAGGCCACCATAGGCTGGATTGGAGCACTTTTTATGTTGATCTCCTCCCAGAATGATATCCTTCTGCCTCAAGCTCGTGGCAGTAAGTGAGAACGCTGTGGTGATCCACCTAAGGAATGCACCGATGCCAGGCGCTATTCCCTCCTTCATGATAAAGGATGGGATATTTCCAATGGTACGACTTGGCCTTCGCAAGGAAGGTCTCAATTCATTGTCTGGGCCAACTTGCATAACTTTCTTGGCGACAAGATAGTTCACAATGTATGCGTACCACGGGAGTGAGGCGATCGCAAGGATTGCCTCATCTAGGAAGGTCTATATAATAGGCTCAATCTGCTCAGATTCCTCAAGTTTTTTCAATAAGGAGAGATGATCCGTCACCACATTCTTGACTCCAGGCTTATCCTTAATCTCGATATGGAGTAGAAGGACCCATCTAGTCAGTCTCGCTTTGACATTCTTCTTTTCCATGAGGTACCTGATGGCGGTAAGATCAATGTAAATAATCACTTTGGATCCAAGAATATATGATCTGAACTTATACAAGGCAAAAACTACGGCTAGCATCTCCTTCTCTGTGTCTGTATAATTCTGTTGAGCGGCATCCAATGTACGGCTAGCGTAGTGAATGGTAAAAGGTAATTCATCCCTCCTCTATCTTAGCACAACCCCTATGGCAAAGTTAGAAGCATTCGTCATGATCTCGAATGGGAGAGACCAATCAGGCGACTGAAGGACAGAAGCCTCAACAACTAGATTCTTGAGAGTCTCGAACGACGAAAGACACTTATCATCTACAATGAACTCGGTGTCTTTCATCAGCAGATCAGTAAGTGGTTGGGCAATCCTACTAAAGTCCTGAATAAAATGTCGATAAAAACCGACATGCCCTAGAAAAGGCTGCAACTGCCGCAAGTTGGATCATGGATTGAGTTTCCTAATGATATCCACCTTGATCGGATCAACATCCATGCCCTTGTTGGAGATGGTATGACCAAGCACTGTCCCTTGAGTCACCATGAAGTGAGTCTTCTCCCAAGATAAAATAAGATGGACCTCGATACAACGCTGAAGCACACAGTCTAGGCAATCAAGACATGAATCGAACCCATCGCCATAGACAAAGAAGTCATCCATGAAGACCTCTAAGAAATCACCCACCATGTCCGAGAAGATGGACAACATGCACCTTTGGAATGTTGCCGGGGCGTTACATAGACCAAAGGGCATCCGTTGGAAAGTATAAGTCCCAAACGGATAGGTGAATGTCGTTTTGTCCTGGTCTTCGGTTGCTATGGCCACCTGATTGTAACCGGAGTACCCTTCAAGAAAGCAATAGTGACTCTTCCCGTCTAGCCTCTCTATAATCTGATCAATAAAAGGCAAAGGGAAATGATCCTTCTTGGTAGCATGATTCAATCATATGTAGCCCACACAAACCCTCTAAGAAGTGGGTACCCGGGTAGCGATCTCCTCTCCACACTCACTCACAACTGTGGTGATGCCCGTCTTCTTGGGAACCACATGCAATGTACTAACCCAATTGAAGTCAGAGATGGGGTTGCTAAAATCGGCACTCCACCATTTTGATATCTCTTTCATGACCACTTCTCGAAGATTCGGGTTCAGCCGTCACTGGAACTCACACTTTGTCTTAGCATCCTCTTCGAGAAAGATATGGTGGGAGCACAGGGCCAGACTTATCCCCTGGAGATCAGCTATGCTCCATCCTATCGCCTTCTAGTTCCTTTCAAGAATCTCCATCAAACGAGATTCTTGCTCTCCAGTCAAATTTGCCGAGAGAATGATTGGGTACATCTCATGCTCACCTGCAAGGAATCTACACTTCAACAACTGTGGCAAGGGATTCAATTTTGGGCAACTGGGAGCTGGCAAATCTGACTTCTGAAATGTCTGCGTGAAGGCAACCAGATCTGAATGTGAGAACTCTCGCTGATCATGAAAATCTGATGAAGATGGAACTGTTGATGTCTTTGCAATCGATGCTAGCTCAGTCTCCACCGTAGCTATCGACTCTATAGGAATCCGACAAGGTAGAAGCTCATCAAAATCATCCCAATCTATGTCTGAATCCGAGGGACCTGAATCAAAATCACAAGAAACATAACTTTTTTGCTATCCTTAACACGATCATCAGCCTCGAATGTATCCTCTGTCAGGAATGTGCTCTCCAACTCTCATCTACTGGAAGCTGTAGATCTGTAGTGTCTGAAAGTGAGAGAAGAGCTTGTGAAACTGGGTCAGACCAAACTGCTTCATCATCTGTGATCACAAAACCACACTCCTGGTGGGCGTCTCGCTATGCCGCTGTCATCTGCTCTATATCACTGGACTACTCTGAGCAAGCTGAATCTCATGCTCTGGTCTCGTCGATTGTCTCTATTTGTATACTCTCACCTTCGACGCGAAAAGTACACCTTCCCACTATCATGGTCGGACAACGCCTTGGTTGTAGCCAAGAATGGACGTCCTAATATGATGGGGACATCTGTCACAGACTCAGGGATCTCCATGTCCAGTACAACAAAGTCCACGGGGAATTTCAGACCCAGAATTGTGACGACCACGCCTTCAAAAACCCCTTCGGCCTCTTGACAGATCTATCAGTAAACTGAAGGTCTGTCCTACTCTATCGAAGAGAGCCAAACTCGAATCGGTCGAGTAAGGATGCCGGAAGTAGGTTGATGGAAGAGCCGCTGTCTAATAAAGTCCGATCGAACTGCTGCTCATGGATGTGGCATCCAACATATGTAGCTCCTGCATCTAGCCCCTTGGCCAACAAACGATTCTGAATCGCGAAGCACGTGGCATGGGTGAGCACATGGATCTCGGTATTATGGTTCCTTCTCTTTCTAGGGATGGTAGTCTTCTCTCTCAAATTCTTCTGGAAGAGAGGGATGTGCTCAAGTGCCTCATGTAGAGTCAGCTGAATCTGAAATCTGTCGATCATCTGCTGGCTGAACTCTAGCTGCTGGGTCTTTTTAGGATTTTCCTTTTTATTCCCCTTCGCCAAGCGAAGTACCTGGGGGAAGGGGATGGCTGAGGACTCCTCAAATAGAGGGCTAGGAATAGGTTCCTGCGGCTGTGAAGGAATGGGGTCCATACAATGATCATCATGTAACACATATGGGCTCGAAGAAGATGAAGAAACCTTTCTTTTATTTATTTTTTTGGTCTTTGATATTGTCCCGAGATACAAAAATAGGAGGAAACACAACTGGCGCAGACATGGTGGCATCTGCACCACCCACGACATCGATCTTCGTGGATTTAGTACCGCACTCTAGCTCAGCATCAGGAAGAATGGTGGCATCAGTACCACCGACTGCATCTGGAGAAACGACGGCCTCAATATCATCGACTGGATCATCATCCTTGGTGTCTTCACTGCCATCATCATTAGCGACATCAACACTACTATCCTCCTCGTCTGGCGCTCCTGTATCATCATGGGGTCATCGCTCAGACGAGGTGGCATCCTACCACTCCTAAGTGTCACAAAATTAACATCAAATATATAGGAAGAAATATCACCCAAGGAATCATTAGGAGTGGTTGTCTCTGTGAACCGTACCCTCTTAGACTTCCTCTTCAGATTGTTAGGATTGGGCTTGATCTGAACGGGTATGGCGACCTTGCCCTTTATGATGTCCCTTATTCCATGCCTGAACTCATCCATCTCCCGCCTAAAGGATGCCTAATGGTTTGAGAGTAGGTGGGCTAGATCATCAAGAGCTAGGTTCTCATAGGCTGGTCCATACGGGTTGCCTTGCTGAAAATGAGGATGGCTTTGGTACTGGTGAGGGGGAGGCTGAGTGAACTGCTGAGGCTGCTGCTGCTGGCTCCACTATTGTCCCTGCTGGTAGGGATAAGGACCCGACTGGTAGTAGTGTGATGGCTAGGAGTATTGGGACTGCTGCTGTTACTGCTGGCTGCTCTTTCCACCCAGAGCTGGCGGTTGCTGTTGAGATGAGGTGCCTTCGGTAGACCACCTGAATCCGGGATGAACTCAACAGATCCCAGGCTGTTGTCGGTCATACCGAATCTCGATGAATTCCATCAACAGCTCCTGCTTGCAAGGGAAAGGGGGGAAGAACTGCCAAGGGATGATCATGCTGATACACCACCATCTGAGTGTCCTGAGATGGCGGTAGCTGGGAATACTGCTGCAACTGCTGAACTGGCTCTACTTGATATGGTGGACTTGGCGGTACTGGGCAAGTGGCTGGGAAGAGCTGCTACTGCTGTGATCAGCCTGTGACCTGAGACGGGGCTAAAAAGCCATCTATGCCTTCTGGAGACACAATATCTGGGCTTCAGGTCACTGAGAGTTTGTGCCAACTGATCGATCTGCGTCATGCCCTGGCACTTCGTATTCTCTATGATCTCTATGCGGTCCAATTTCTCACTAATAATCCCCATGTCAGCTGCTGAAGACTCTGCTTGCGCTGTTGCTGCTAACAAAGTAGATGGACCTGCATCAACCCCTGCTATCCTCTGATAGAACACAGCCTGTGGATGGGTCTTCCCCTGTGTATAGGCTCGAGTCCGGGACATCACTGTATTGTTTTCGGCCATCTCCTCATAGATGGCATAGACCTGGTCCTCATCTTTGGCGATTAGGACCCTCAACATGTAGCATTGACAAGCCCCTACAGCTTCGGTATCAGCCCACAAAAGAAACTCTGCATTAAGTTGGGCTAGGATATCTCATGGTGTGGACACCGGTCGATGAGCTTGCGAAATCAATCCCAGACCTCATGGAATTGCTCATGGGGGATCATAGTGAAGTTGTTGATCAGAGCTCGAGCTGCATTGGTCCAACCGTGTGAATAGGACTTGTTCAAGTACTCAGTCCAGAGATGCTCCCAAGTAGTAACATATCTCCCCAAATGCTTCAACCAGTAGGCTGCTCTATCGACCAGGGAGAAAGAGAATGCTATCATTTTGATGGCGTCCTCGTCCACGAATCTGTCGTGGACTGTACTGCAAATCATCTCAAATTCTTGTAAGTGCAGATGCGACTCCTCGATGGCTAGCCCAAGGAACTTGGGCAGTAGCTGGATCGTCTGGGGACTGAGCTTAAAGTCACCCAGAATCTCAGGGAGCTGAATCCAGCGATGGGTAAGGGTTGCACCAGAGTTGTGCAACTATCTCATCGGTCGTGGTTGTCTAGCTGGCTCTGGTTGATCCTCCGGATGTCCGTCTGCTCCTCCTCTAGGTGCTGGGATGTCTCCACCAGCTGAGTAAACATAATCTATGCTGACCTCTGCTCGGGCACCTCAGGACTAGTGGAAAAAGTGTGGTCGAGGGGGAACAGGGTGGTAGCAAACTCGGGTTCGGAGGGCAGGTCTGGGCTCTCCGAAATTGCCCAAGATGAATGGGGAGGAGTGTTCGAGAGCGGTGTTGTTAGAGGCAGCCTAAGGGACCTCCTGCCCATCATTGTGACGTCATGATGAGTGTGGATGAGATCTGGAAAGCAAACAAGATCAGAAGTCAAAACCCCCAATTCACCTACTCAACACTGAGCTGATGACCATAAAGGATCAGTCTTTTATCTTGTCAATTTTATTTTAGGTGATCAATCAGTCTATAAGAGCGATTAAACGAGCTGGTAGGAACTCGATGCTCCCAAGAGATTGGCCCGATCCCAAATTTAGATCTTTCCCAACCAGTATGAATTACAGACTGTTTACCGACTAGTCAATCAATTCAATCTGCTAAGGACGTCGCGGGCCGCTTTACCGGCTACTGATGAATCTCGTATTCATCATGCTAAAAACTCCTTATTAAAATCCCTGCTTAAACAAGCCAATAAAAATATCCTCTAATTCTTTGATTTTATCATGTACTATATTGTGTATAATTACCATTAATTTATTGTATTTAGTTTGCCTTATTTTTCTGTAATTATTTTATCACTCAAAAACCCCTAGAAATTAGGTAGATAACTTGTCTATAAATTACTGATCTTTAAAACCACTAAAAAATACAAAAACAACTCAAAACCACAAAATCGGTATTTTTGTCCCCTTAAAAATACCCCCAAAAATACGTTTTATACAAATGACCTCTTTTGGCTTTTTGACCAACATGAAAGTGGTATATCTTGTTGAGACGAGCAACTTTTATGTTTTAACTTTTTCCAAATTCGTCCTCTAACTATTTCTTTTCTATTTTTCTTTGTATTTATGTTTGAATTATTCTGATTGGGCCACGTGGCGCCCCCTGGGCCGCCCACGTGGCCTGCATCTTCTCGCGACACCCGACCCTCTCCTGGGCCGTTGGATCGCACCATCCTCGCCTCCATCCTCACCGTCCCTCCGCGCCTTGCTCACAGCCATCAGATCTGACTCTCAGATCTGATCCTAACCGCACACATCCGCCCCAACCTCAGCCATCCGATCCTTCCATCATCCAACGCCTATCCTCACGCCACGTCTCCCTTCGACCTCCACCGTTCGATCACACGCCCATCCTTCGCCTCTCATTTCCCCACGTCATCCCATCAACCCTAGCCATAGATCTCAACAAGCTCTCAATCCTAACCACCCGCCCCCGCCTACTTCCTAGCCACTCGATCAGATCTTAGGATCTGATCTCCACCGTCCAAGCACGCTCTACTCCCAGCCGTTGGATCGTCGTCAACCTCGCGTAACCCCCCTTCCGCAGCCGTTTCAACTCGCGAACCCTCTGCCCCTTCCTTTTTTGGCCATCACCTCCGGCCACCCCTTTCTCTCCTAACGGCAGCCCCGCATAGCCCGCTCCCCCGCCTTCCTCGCGAACCTCCATCACTCGCCTCCATTAACCCCTTCACCATTAAAACCCCCCTCGAAACCCCCAGCTTCGCCATGAAACCGCCAGTCACCCTCCGCTATTTAAGCCCCTCCCCTGCCACCGTATAGACTCATCCACCATTTGGGAGCTTCGGCCCGAGCCCCTGGCTCTCCGGTGACAGCGGAGGAGCCCTTACAAGGGGGCGTCGACGGCCGAAGCCCGGTGAGATCCATGTCTGCTCCGCCATGTACGCTCCACTTCCCTGTGGTAGCTCAGCTCCCTGGACCGGTCGTCCAGGTCGAGCCATGACCGGAGAGTCGAACGACTCTCATCCCAGACCTCCTCCTCCACTGGGTTCCCCTCCCCGATGAGGACTTCTCCCTCCGTGCTTTTTCTTGTATTTTTCCGATTAATTCCGTCGCCTACAGTCACCTTTACCCTCATCCGACCTTTTCATCAGCTCCGCCCAACCACCCTCGACCTCGCCAACCCTCTTTCCCTTCTCCAGGACCTCCCCCGCTCCGCTCCCCTTCTTCTCCCGCTCCGGCGGCGAAGAAGTCTCCGGCCACCACTCTCGACGCCCCCACGGCCTACCACTCACCTCACAACCGCTCGAACACTTCACGCTTCGGCTATACTAACGTTTGCAGGTCCAATCTCTTCAATAGCCGGAGATCGCAACTCCTCGCCGACCTCGAGCTTCTCCTCCGACAACCTTGGTTCGACGGGGAGCTCCAGACCTCTTTGGAGCTTCGCAATAGCTCCAAGATCTCCGTCAGGCCCCCTGCAACCTTCACCGATCGCCAGGCGAGCAGCAGGAGCACGGTGGAGCTTTCAAGGGCTCGCCGGAGACCCGCCTTCTCCGGTGGGTCAAGGCGGAGGACGAAGATACAGGATCCGTCCGATCATCCTGATCAGGCGGCCCAGATGACACCACGTGGTGGACCCGAGCCTCTTCCCCGAACTACAGGCTCGGGTCATCCGAGCCTAGAGCCGCACCACCAGATAGTGCCACGTGGACCGAAGCTGAGGGCTGACCCGAGCCTAGCCCCTCACGTGCAGAGCACGTGAGGTGCTGGGTAATTTGCATGAAAGACCCTGTGGTTTATGGTAATTGCATACAGGTCCCCAGGCACGTGCCTCACGTGCGTGCCTGGGTATTTTACAGGGAAGCCCTCTAGAATTTGAATAATTGCAGAAAGGCCCCTGCGCGCAAATGGAGAAATTACAGAATGGCCCAGGCGGTTTTTGGTATTTGCATTTAGGTCCCTCCAGGGACCTAAATGCAATATTTATCCCTTTATTTCATTGCATTCTTATTACAATTATGCCCTTGCACTATTTTTAGCATAACTTGAGCATCGTAGGTCCAAATTGCATGATTTTAGTGTCGTTTTGATCCTTGTTTTGTCCTCTTCATCTTAGCGTACTTATTTGTCTCATTTGCTCCTGTTTTAAATGAAGTGAATTTTCATGTGCAAATATTGGGACTCTACTCTCCTTGTCTGGCTTTGATCCGATGACCGCTTTTTAATGTTATGATTAATATGACACTGATTTCATTTCTATGTTGTTGCTCATAATTTTTAGGGTATAATTGTAGGCTTTATTATTCTCTGGCATTCTTATTTCATGCATCACTTTATATTTGCATAAAAATCAATAAAAATACATGCATCATAACATCACTTTGCATTGCCTTGAAAATATCATAGTGCTTCAGAATTTGCATATGGACCTGAAAATGAGATTAAATCGCAGTGAACTTCATGAATCAAAATTCAAAAGCCATAATTAAGCAGCTGTGTCCCTGTGTTCGACCTTGGTAGACTTGCCAAGCATAAATATTCCACAGCATTCAAAGACTGTGGTTTTTGCTGAACAAAATTCGCCTCATGTACTACAGCATTATTTATATTTATTAAAGAGGCGAATTTTACGTTCATCAGCTACCGGAGAGATCCTCACTGGAGAACGACTAACCCCAAGACCAGTAGTCTAATATAAGTTCAGGTGTGGCTCTAGCCTAGTGTGTGGGTCACTCTCTCGCTTAAGCAAACCAACCAATGAGGAGGTGACTCTCCCCAAAACAAATAATTTTCATGATTTAGGATTTTAGGGTCAAGTTTGCATTAACAATCCCAATTTTATGATTTTCTCTTTTTTAGGTATTTTTCAAATGAAATCATCGCCTAACAAATTTTTCGATCTCCTGATTTATTTAAGGTTCAAAATAGGGGGAGAAGTCGGAAAAGCCTATGCGCAATCAAACACGATGATGCATGCAAAGATAGAGATGCACACCTGTCGCCATCATTCTACATGTTGGGTGATCTGCGCATAAATTAAAAAGACATAATTAAAACTAACTATATGATGTATGAAGAAATCAGCCTTAAGATGAGCAATTCCTAATGATCGTGAAGAATAATAGTTAACTGATCAGAGAGAGAGGTTGATGTTCGGTCTCGGATGTCGATCAGTGTCCGCTACAATGGATCCTGCACGCATTGTATATGACCTCTAGAAGCATGTGACCTCTCAATCGATCAAGCTAACTTTTTTATTTTGAATCAATAATAAGGTTCAATTATGATCTATAGGTGCAAGAAATCTATTAGGGATTGGGACTTAAATTATTTACTCATAATCAATCGAAAATCCTGAGTCTTGGGGCCAAATCCGTGAGAATCAAATAGAAAGAAAAATACGTAAAAATACATCTGCGAAAAACTCAGTGAGGTCTCCCGAGCACATCGGTGCTCGCAAAACAGACCCCGATAGGAGTGAAGTGCAAGAACAGCGTGTCCAGAGTCTAAGTTGTTACAGCAATAATAAAAAGTCTGCTGAAAAGTAAACTAACTACCCTACTCTACTCAATATGATATAACTAATTTCTGACTGTCCTCAGGCGGTTCCTCGCACAAAAAGTGAAACAGAAATGTGTCAAAAAATAGTTATATAAAATAGATATAAAGATAGGCAAAAAGCTGAAAAGCGATCGCTAAGCCGTGCTCCCCAGCAACAACACCGTTCTGATGAGCGACCTGAGCGATACGGGTTAGGAAGTAATCAAAGGGTCGTTGCGACCCGGATCACAAGGCCAAAGCTCAATGAGTAAAAGAAAGAGAACCACCCAATCAAAAAGATAAATAAAACAATCAAAGCACTCAAAACCGTGTCAGCAGTCTCCGCTATTTATTTCAACCTGGTATAGCGACCAGGGTCGAACTCAAGGAGCACGAGAAAACCTTCGATTTAGTCGAAATCAGACAATAAAATGCATATTTTTATTAGCTTTTAATTTTGCAAATTTTTATAATTTTTAATTAATAAACAAAATCGGGAAATAGGGAAATAAAGCAAACAACAAGCTTATTGAATTTTTATTTAAGGCAAGAAATGCTCGAAATTAAGGCTAAAAATATTTATGGGGTTTCTCAAATATTAAAGTATTTTTGGTGATTTTCTGAGATTTTTATGATGTTTTTGTGATTTTAAAAAAAATCAAATAAGGGCTAAAAAGGAAAACAGTATACAACCAGGAGGAAATGGCAAACTAAAAATGCTTACTTAATGTCCCGATTATGATTTTTATGAAAAACTAGATAAAAAGAGCTACAAACAAAAACTAAAATTGTATTTTTGTGATTTTTTAGATTTTTTTACGATTTTAAGAAATTTTTAAGAATTTTAAAAATTTTAGGGTTTTTATGATGATTTTTAAAGCAAAACTAGTACTGGAAGTAGAGCACACACATAAACACTCACTAAGTTTTTTAGAATTTTTAAAACAATTTTTTTAATTTTTATGTATTTTATAAAATAGACAGTAAGTTTTTATGGGTTTTTGATTTTTAGAAAATAAAATACTCAATGAAATTAATCCCAAAATCACAATAAATATTACAACTTAGTAGGAGCTAACGATAATATTTATATAAATTTTGGAATTCATTTGATAATTATTTAATTAGAAATATAACAACAAGTTGTAGGGACCTTGTTGCAATTAAAATAAAGTTCCATGCCAAATAATAACTCAGATGAAAAGCGTAGTGCCAAAAATGCAAAATGTCCAAGGTATTCACGTACATGCATAATAAACCATGTATAGGGGCATAAATGCAAATATAAGAAAGCTTTCACTCAGTTCATAGCATAAGTAAAATCTAGGGAATAACATGCAAATACACTAGACATGCACGTGAGTTCACACAGAGAGGACTAAAGTGCAAATACCAAAAGTAACAAGGATCCATATGCAAAATAACCAACTATTTTAAACTACGACAAATATTTACAGGACTAAATAATAAAAACAAAACAGAGAGGTGCCTAAGAATAATATACTCCTTATTAAGCACGATCCAACAGTCGATGACACTCCACTTATGATCGGATGGTCAGGATACAAGGATACCCCTTCGAAGATGGATGGCTGAGATGAGATCCTCAGATGGATCTGACGATTAGGAGCCTCTCTATGGTGAACGATTATGATTAGAACTGGAGAGGGCCCTGTTCGAACGACTGGGACTCTATCTGGATGAACGGGGAAGAACTCGCCAGAGGCGAGTTTCAATCGATGATTGCGTGCTGGTCCAGCATCCTCGTGAGCTGCTGAGATGAAGGACTCATCGGCGATGATGCTCCACAGCTGCTGGATAGCTCAAAAGGGCCCATGACCAAGAGAGGGGTCCTGGGGAAGCCTGGGGGACCTGGTGCTTCCAGGAAGTTTCCAAGACCTCCAGACTAGGTCTTTCGGCGCACGAATTCTGCAGGAGAAGATGTGTGCTCGGAGAGGGGTGCTCCGACGAGGGTTAGAACGCCAAAAGCATTGATAACCAAGGGTGAAGGGTGAATGGGCAGGTCTCTGGGGACGTGAAGGACTCGATCCGATTGGAGGTACTTGCCCGATGGCTGGAACCACGTGAGGGGATGCAGAGCAAGTGTAGAAGCGAGAGGAGGTCGTAGCGGGGTGTACGAAGGTCGGAGCGCGACGGAGAAGTGAAATGGGTACGGTGGACAGAGATACTCTGTTCGGTGGAGTAAATGATCAATTAAAGTGGAATAGAAGATCGAATGGGTACCTGAGGATGGTCGGAGTAACGCCTCGGAACGTAGACTGAGGTCCACGGGGGTCTTAGCATCGATGGCCGGCGCAGCCAGTGGCTTGGCTCCTCGTGACGGAGCTGAGGATGTACCTCACCGGACCTGGGGCTTCACGCTCTAAAAGGGTCCCCTCGCCCTACCTCTCACTCGCTGTCACTCTGGGAAAGGTGGACGGGTACACAGGAGGTGGTGGCGTAGCCAAAGGTAAAGGACGAGGGGGGGGGGGGGTGCAACTATATAGTGTTCCAGGTCTGACAAAGAGGGAGGCGCGACTCGTGAACCAAGGCATGGATCGAGAAGGAAAAGATCCGGTGTGGATTAGGGATCCACACTCTCGATTCGGGGCATAAGTTCAAGTGAAATGGTGATGACCGGGTCGGAAAAATTTTGAGAAAAGCGGATGAAACCTGATTTTGGGGAAAAGGGAGACTAGGCGGACCAGTTAACCTCGGTCAACAAACCGAGGTAGCCCAATCAGAAGCTGCCGATAATAAAGACAAAATAGAAAACAAGACAAAACTGCTAGAAAAATAAAGAAAATTAAATTAAAAATAATAAATGAATTTAAATTAAAAAAATGAATAAAATGAAAAATGTTTATTATTTTTCAAGGAATTTTCTGTGATTTTTAATTATTTTTATGAAAAATAAATTAATGTATATACAATATATGGTATTATATACATGTATAATATACATATGTATCATGTACACGTATTTTTATTCTATTATCTTGACGCAAATACCCCAATTTTGTATTTTATTTATCTTCAACATATTTTTAGGGATACAAAATAATTTATATTTTATCTGTACAAATTATTACAAGTATATAATAAATAGTGAATGTGATGTATATACATGTGTTTTGTACAATGCAATGGGGATTTTATTTTTATTTCTATTTAATTTTTCTGATTTTTATTTTGTTTTTATTTTATTTCTAGAAATATATACAAGTGGTGAAATAATAATTTAGTTTTATTTTGTTAAAAATAATTATATATATAGGTAATATGTACAACACAAGGTAGATCCTATCTCTCTCTACTTCTTTTATTTGGCGATCAGGTCAAGGCTAGACCTTCTCTTAGGGTTCGGGTCACTCTGCATTTATTCTAAAT
Source organism: Ottelia alismoides (assembly GCA_037367405.1). Taxonomy (NCBI): domain Eukaryota; kingdom Viridiplantae; phylum Streptophyta; class Magnoliopsida; order Alismatales; family Hydrocharitaceae; genus Ottelia; species Ottelia alismoides. Next base: position 6,398 of record JAZKJV010005962.1, on the reverse strand, counting down.
ACGTCCTTCCTTTTTTTCCCTTTATTCTTTTATTTTTACACAAAAAACATGCTAATTATGCACTATTAACAAATGCATGCTAAATGCTATATTATTGTATTTACATGTATTTACATGTTGTTTTGCCAAGATAAATAGCTAGATAAAAGAATAAAGAGTGAGAATCAAGGATTCATTAGAGGGGCGACGGCGATGGCCCTTGACAGAGGCGGAGATGAGACAAGAACATGAGAGGAGGGGCGACTGCGGTGGGTCTAGAGTTAGGGTTTGTGGGGGTATGAGAGCTCCGGTCTCGGGCTGCCACTCTGATACCATGTTGGAAAAATGAGAAACTTGTTTATTCCTTGAACCCTAGGCTCTCTTATATAGGGGAAAAACCTATGAGTAAATTACATATAATAGGCAGAAGAACAGAAAAATAAGAAAACTATACAAAGACATAAATATAACTCTACAGAAGGAATGCGATCATATACAAATCCAATAATAACACAATCATATAGGCTCATCCTCATAATGAATCAAATACAGATAAACAAGATGTAAATATATATAATCGGGTGATACCATGGTAAATAATATATAAGTATACATTCTTATTCGTAAATGGTTGTATAGTTATCATCACATTTAGTTATCGTGATGGATATATATATGTATTCAATTATCCATTATCATCATGTTTGGATGTCAGAATGTATGTATATCGATTTGGACCGTACCTGATTCATTATCATACATGTTCATTCAAAATTTGACATCCACATATATGTATATTTCGATTTCAAAATGGATACATATATGGATACAAATATCATTGTGTGAGCCCTAGCATACATATAGATTTAATCAAATCTATACAATTTTGATTCTACTATTTTTCCTATATAATTTGCATTGTTTCGTATCGATATCCATTTTTAATGATTTGGCAATACATTTTCCATCTTCATCGATATTCGTATCTACATCTATACCTATATTTTTAAAATAAATAAGAATAATGTAACATCTAAATTGGTATTTGTATCTAACATTTGCATCTTTGTGAATCAATTGATAGTGGAAGCTTCTAACCGAGTACATGCGGGTACCCGTCAGATTTTGAATGGGGCACATGTCATGGCATATCGGGTACCTGACCCATCATTTTTAAATGAGTATCTGAGATTTTAGAGTAAAAATGAATGGATCAAACCGGGTACTCGTTGACCCGAATATTTTTGAACACCTCCACATGGAAGAATTTCACTCTATCCCCTCTTATTTGGGGTAATTAAATAAGTGCATCGTAGCACCTTTGTTACACATATGCCCTTTTCAATTAATTGCAACTAGAACCTTATTTTTGAGCAATTTTTTGGATCTCATATTTTTATCATTTTGAAAAGTACAAACTATCACCTGGTTGTCACTTAATTTTCTATCACCAGAGACTTGGTTATATTATTATGATACATGATTGATTTACTGAAAAAATTAGAGAGAAAATCAACGATATTTTACTTGTTTATGCTATGAAAACCATAGTAAATCCCCATTTGCTCACAAAACTCACATAAATTCAGTGATTATGTGCTTGTGAGTGCTGAAAATTGTTTCTAAATTTCATTGCAATTAGAATTGTTTTGTATTCAAAATAAATTCTAAAGTGATTTGAGTTTTTTAGTTAAGTCTACATTTGGCATTTTGTCGAAGTTGCAAATCTTCTATATTCCTGATTGAAATTTCTATTTATGGTATTTTAGTTCGACTTGATAGGATATTGTGGATTGCTTAAAATTAATTGCTATATATCAATATGTTCATATCAAAATTCAAAAAAAATAAAAAAATATCCAAAAATGCTGAAAGAAATTCACAATAAGGGCATTTTATTATTTTTGAGTTTCTATACAAGTTCCATAATTCTTAATATTTTTAAATGAAATATTGCATAAATCACATAAAAGATATGATTTTTCATAAAAATATGCTTATTGGTCTCATGAAATAATGTTTCCATGAAAAATACAACTTTCCTAATTTGGTCTTGATTTAGAATGAAACTAAATTAGTAAAATTTGCTTGTTTTCCTTAAGAGCTTAGTTCACCAACATATTTGTATTTGTATTAATTGTATAAGAACATCAAAAATATTCTTCTCCTTTTGGAAATCCGTGCACTAAGTGCTCTTAATTGAACTTGAGTTACATATGCTTCCTTGAGTCAACCATGGGGCAAGCCCAAGATAAAAATGCACCGAACCACATATTCATTTTAATTGATTGATTTATTCACGTGCTTTGTTTTTTATTGATCTCAAATCACACGTGCTACATTATCAACAAATTAACTAAGGGTAAGTTTGAAATCATAAGAACCCTATTCACCCACCCCACCAAGTATTTTTGGTATTTATAGTGTTTTTAAAGTTAAACTTCAAAGGCATGAAGAGTAGATTCAGAGTTCATATGCATGAGTCATGAGTTAGAGATTGTTATCATATTGGGAATTATGATTTAGTATTTATTGGCATATATAAAAGTTACTAATTTTCGATATATGCACTTTTCTTTACATTTTATTAAAGAGGTTAAACAAAAGTTAAGCTAACAAGATTCAACATAAAAAGTGTATAAAATGTTGAAGTTTATACATCTATATAGCACAATTGTACAAAAGGATCCGAAACTCAAAGCTTACTCCTTTAACTGTGTTTTTATGAGAATATTTTTAGAAAATAGTATTTAGTGTGCAATAAAGCTTAATGATTGTTACACCCACAACCCTTTATACTTTTAATATATTGTACATAACCCTCTATAATCACGAATTACACCCAAAACCCCGAATAGTACCCCATCTTACACACATGCAGTTTAGTCCATTAACTCAACCCGACCATTGAGTTAATTTAACCAATGGTGAATCCTATGGTCATTAATAAGTTCTAAACCCCTCTCCCTTCTCTTTTTTTGTCATCTTCTCCAATCCCCAACTGATGCTGTGAATGTTATGCGGCAACACAACACCATTGTTTCCTTTGTCTGCCCCCTTTACCCCCTCCATCAACATCCTCCATCCCTCCATCCCTTCTAGCCCCCTCCTCCCACTCTGTCCATTCCAGTTGCCTCTGACTCTTCTTTAACTCTTGCCTGAATACATAATCAAACCCACATCTTCATTTTCAGTGCATACCCACTCCCTAGATCCATCACCACCATCTCTGGAAGCAGCAACAACAATGCACATGAAGATGGGTTTCGAGGTATCGAGCCTCGCCCAATCATCGTCATGGCGCCTTGTCTACTATGCACAATCATACAAAAGGCTCCAAAACTCAAAGCTCACTCTGCTAACTGTGTATTTTTGAATATTTTTATAAAACAACATCTGTGCAATAAAGTTTAAGGATTTTTACATGCATAACCATGTATACTTTTAATATATCATACATAATCCTTTATAATCATGAATTATAACCAGAACCCTAAATAGTTGTCATGTCTTACACACATGCCCCTATGTTAGTTAAGTCCATTAACCCAATCCAACCCTTGAGTTAATATAACCAATGGTGAATCCTATGACCATTAATAACATCCAACCCTCTCTTGCTTCCTCCTCTTCTACCATCTTCCCAACCCCCGACCATTGGTGTGATCGTTCTGCAGTTGCGCCACACCACCATTACCTTGCTCTGCCCCCCCTGAAAACCTTCATTCGCTCCCTCTGCCTCCTACTCCTCCCTCTCCACCTGCTCCAATTGCCTCTTCCTCCTCTTCAGTCGTTTCCTAGATCCATAATCAAATCCACATCTTCGTTTGCAGTGTACTCTCACTCCAAGGAGACACAACCATGATCTCCGGAAGCATTAACAACAATGCACTTGAATATGGGTTATGAGATAACGGTCCTCACCCTATCGTCGTTACGACACCCCGTCTACTATGTGCATAGCCCCTTCCACGACTCTCATCACAACGATAACAAGACTGCCACCTCCTTCCACTTCTCCCCACAACTTCCCCTCCCTACTGCTCCGCCCACCACTCATACAACTCCTTCCCCAATCGCTTCTCTACCCCTATCAAGAACAAGGTCTTCCCTATGGACCCCAATGAAAAGGCTGCGTTCAACCACCACTCCATTGAGGAGGAGGGCTGTTGGACATGCGAGCCCATGGCGAGCCATTATGCAATAAATGTTATTGCGAATATCATTCCCTGATCTGAAATGAAGAATAACTAATTTACATAATAGGTTCCTTAGTACAATTAGGGTTATGTACCATGGCCATCTTGATGATCATACAGATGTTGATTCAATAGTTGGATCATAGAGGCTAGTGCTTGGATGAATATCTAAGGAGTTAGATTGAGGACTCATCAAGCACCGACAAATGATTGTTAAGAGATGATCTCCAGCCTGAGTAGGAGATGGCAATCCTTTCTCATTTGGCTGATATCTGACTGACCTCTTGATGCAGGTCCTCTGCATAGGAATAGAGATTCGGAGGTGTCATATTAGTTAGGTCAAAGAGTTTTCTTAACGAGATCGAGATAACCAAAGTCCTACATCGTATGTTGTCGCGATATAGGCACATATCCTCTGACCGGAGGACAGATATATACTATATATCTGAGTATGTACATTTGGTAGACCAATAGGTTGATGACCTAACCAAGGTCTATATATCGACGAGCTGGTATGCATATAAGGGCATATGAGTAATACGATCTCTCAAAGGGATCATACAGGTTCACTTCTGAACCGGAAGACATGAGCTCACTCATAAGATATTGGGATTGACAAATTCCATGCATGGTCGTCTCGCTTATGAAGCATGACAAAATTTATAAGCATGATATATGCTTTTTGGAAAGCATATGATCAATACCAAATCCCAATGATCAAATGAGAACCTTAATGATAAAACCCTGAAGGTTAAAATCTAAAAAAGATCTATAACTTCGGGTTTATCAGAAGGTCTTCCAGTATGCAGGATGTATAGATATTGGGAATACCTAAGGGTAAAGTGATCATAAACAATTGTATAACCATGAGGCTTCCATTCCGAGGGACTGATGAAACTGTTTGGATTTTAGTGACTCCTCTCAGTAGAGAAGTAACTTGATCTTAGTCCAAGTGTTGGATATTGATTTGAAAGATATTCAGATGCAATTGAGAAGATTAGGTTTACAGACTTGATTTAATCAAGCATCTATGGGAGGTCTGTGAGATCTGGATTTGAGATGTGATCTCAATATCAAAGTCACTATATGTAGAACAATACAATTACCCTGTCCTTATCTCCAAGTACCTACGGAGAATACACATTATTCTTGAAAGAGTTCATGAATAATTCCTTGTTGAAAGCATAGAGAAATAGATAATTAAATGTGATTTAATTATCATAGATAATGTAAATTTGATTCACATTATATTAGAGAATGAGAATGGTTATCCAATATAATTTAAATGTGAATTTAATTATTGTGGATAAGTATAATATGGATAAGAGTATCCATATTATTCATAATAAATTATAAATATGATTTATAATATATTAGAGAGAGTTTGCTATGATTTATAATTGTTGGTTGATTATTGATGTGAATTGGATTCATAATTGGATAATTAAATTGAAAATATAAATCACCTTTTATTTTGGGTTGTGAATTTGATTCACAAATTTGCAATGGCAAGATTACAATATTTACAAAATAAATATGAATTATTTTTGGTGAATAATTTGCAACAATGTTGTTGCAAAACATCGAGATAATTAAGGGATAACAGAGATTACATGTAATCTCCACTCCCCTTGAATATAGGAGTGACAACCACCAATTCCAACAAGGAAAAGGCGGCCGTCCACTCTATTACTTAGAGAGGAAGCTTCCTTTGCATTATCTCCATGTTTAATTGATTTTAATTTATGGATTAAATAATACTGATTTATCAATATATATTTAATCTAAATAAATAAATGTTGTTGTGTATTTTATAACAAGATCTTGGCCATTGAAAGAAACACAAATCAATCTTATCCATTGATTTTTTGTAGTCCATGGATCCCCAAAATACTATATAAGAAGAGGCGCCCCATGCTCTTCAAGGATACAACAAGTTGTGCAACAACTCTCTCTTCTCTCTCTCTCTCTCATTCTCTCGTGCCCTTTTCCTCCTCTCTCTTTGGGTGGCCGTCCACCCTAGCCCTAGAAGGAAGGAAGGCCCTCATCGTCGCCTTGCATTGCACTTCGACAACTCTCGATACTCCATCTTCTTTGGTGCTTCTCGCTCTCGAAGAAGACACACGATCTCGTGAGACGAGATCAGGAGTTCCCTTCCTTGGATAATTACTTGGATTGCGAGATCCCCCACGACTCATCCCCACGCTCGCAAGCGTCTCA